>CM066033.1:1119944703-1120610471 GCA_033557465.1 Ichthyophis bannanicus | reverse complement strand
TGTCAGCTGTTGTTTGCTGGACTGGGGGGGGTGTACAACTTCTGATGCTTGTTGCTTGCATTTGATATTGGTTGTACATTTTTGCATAGCTGTGAAATTGCGTTTGTCCTCTGCAATTACCGGGGTGGGGCCGGGCTGGGGTTAGCATTACCTTTGCGCACTGCACATGTGCAGTGCTGAGGCGTCATTGTCCGTGATTCTCCTGATGTGACTCATCATTTGGGAGATTTGATTGCAAAGACGTGGGCCTATGTTTTTGGCCAGACGTAGGGGGTATTGGTGGGACATACACAGGAACGTTGTCATACTCAGTAGCTGTGATGTTTTACAAATCATGTGGCCTACAATGTCATATTCTGTGGAGCACAACTTAACAAGGATGGAACGGTGAGGGTACAGTAGACATGGTGTCTACTGAGATGGGTTTGTTGAACAGCGGTCAACAGCATTTGACGTTATACTGCTATATGTAGATATGGAGACCCTTTGAGGGACATGGGGGTGTCATGGTTGATATTGTGTTCATCTGGCTGACATCACAGTCCAAACATGTTGTGTGTGTGCGCCTACATTGGCCCAGCAAACATTATTGTGTTCTTTACTTTGCAAACATATATTGTTTGTATGTGTCATGTGTGTTTTTATCGCGTACTCTACCATTGGTGGTGATGGTGTCGGTGATGAGAACATGAGCCACATAACATGGGACGTGTGCTCCAACATAGGACTCTTTTGGGGGGACAAGGTGGGATTGTGTGTTCTCTGACATGTCTCTACAGACCTGACAGGGCATTTGTTGTATTTCTATCAGAATAGTTGTTAGGTCTGGTGGATAATTGTGATGTAAAATATGTCTGTCCTGATGTGTTGTGGGTTATGTCTCTCGTCTATACATCTGTGAATTTATGGTGTCATGGCGCTCAGTCATTCACATGCAACATTCTTCTCTGCAGGTGATGCAGGGTATGGGTGTCGGCCCTGGCTCCTGACACCTGTGCGTTCAACCACGGACACGTGCAGAGCGGAGGTTACAATGAGGCCACGCATCCAGCCGCTCAGTCATAGAACGCACCTTTGGGCGTTTTGAAAAGTCGCTTCAGGTGTCTGGATAGATCAGGTGGGGCCTTACAATATTCGCCAATGACTGTTGCAGAGATTATCGTAGCTTGTTGCATACTGCACAACATTGCTCTCAGGCATGGTATCCCTGCAGAGATTAATGAGGATGTGGAGGAGGATCCCACCGTGCCCCCCTGTACGTGCCTGTGGTGACACACAGGCAGGCACATCGGTCAGGCGTCGATTGATTGCAGACAGATTCACTGGTATGTATTGCACATCTACCCACATATATGTGCTGTTGTATGCGTGTGAGGTTTTACAAAGGGTGATGTTTGGACCATTTACCATTCAGATGCAACACTGCATTGTCCTTTTCTTAAACATCCATCATAACATGTCGTCAGAGGTGTGTGATGGACAATGTGGACAGAGCACAGTAGCAGCTGTTGGTGTTGTGGGTCAGAGGGTGTTGCTACACCTTTCAGAGCTTTTGGGGGTCACAGTGTCATTTAGTGGTTTTTTGTGCTAGCAACTGCTGCTCAGACACAGTTATTTGGTGTTATTGTGTGTGAGGAGCCCTGGGTCAGGCAGATGGTTAGGGGTTTGGTGTGATAGAGGTGTCCATGTTTGTGGTGAGCTGTCATGCGGGACCTTTGTTTGTGTACTGCAATCTGTGGGTGTTTGTGTGTGTTGTTCTGCTCCTGTCAGCTTGCTATGTTTGTATGTTGGATATTTTCAATGCAATATGTCAGACATATTCACAGAACACATGCACCTGATAACGTTCCTATGGTGTTTCTGACAAGGTGTCACGTGTATTGCTGCAGCAGCAGCGCAGTGTGTGGTAAGGTATGCCTCATCAGGTGTCACAGGCATGGATATGGTGAATTATGTGGACATGTGCAGTGGGCAGCCAGGGGGCCATATGATTGCTACAGTCCATTTGTGGTGGAGTCATGCATAGCAGTATATTACATGTACACACATACAGATGTGCAGTGGGTTAGATGCTGAATGGGTGTATTTCATTAGGCAAATGTGACGCTAGATGTGTTGGCCCTTCCGATTTTATGGGGTCTTCCATTTTAGTGGTGGCATATGTATTTGATAGTATCTCTACATCTGCCTCATGCGTGGTGGGACGTGCTGTGTGTATGGCAGGATAGCACGGTACAGACACACAGATACCTTGAGGACACTATCAAGGGATGTTATATGCACATACACACACAGACCTATGTGGGGGTTATTTGGGGCATTGAGACATCAAACCTATCCTTGGTTGAACTTTCTCACAGTTACACAATGGGTTAACATGCAACAATCACGGTAAGGTGACATGCAGACATGGTGGTTATTGTGGAGAGGCATGGTGCTGACCTTGCCATGTATTTCATCACATGATAAACACACAACTGTCATTATTCTTTGCTGGGGGAGATGTACAATGCATAATATGCATCTACACAGTGTATACAGGTGGTATTGAGGGCATATTTCCAGGTGACACAGGTACTTACACTGTGCTTCAAAACAAAATTGGAGGGTACTGCACACAGAGAGGGGGTGTTGGTCTGAACATGGGAGGCAAGACATATAGTGTGAACCTTGGGATGCGTCACCAACATGGTGTGTCCATCCACCTGTTTTGGCACGTGTGTGGGCACAGCAGGGAGGGTGGGGAGGCATATGATGGATGTGGGGGGCCTTGGTATTTGCATCACACATGTACATGATGCCTCTCCCATGTACAAGATCTGTGCAGTGTGAGGGTGCACAGTCCGTTGTTGGTTCATGTTTTGGTGTATTACAGCTGGGGACAGTACGTTGCAGTGTTGGCGTTCAGCGCTGGAACCTGACAAGGTTGTTTCTTCTTTCCACTACAACAGGACATACGTGCTGACAGTGCTGTCGGTGTGTGTCATTAGCACATGGCAGAACATCAGCAGAAATGCTGGGGTCCAGGGTATGTAGAACTACCGATACATTGTATGTTGTGTGATGTCAGGTGCACAACATCTAGCCTGTTATGTATCATATTTGGCAGCTGGTGTTGTTCACGTATATTCTGTGTGCCGGTCTTACCCATATTTGCCTGTTGTCACACATCTCCACGTGCGGTTGTGACCAGTATTTTCCTGTAATGGGTTTTCTGGTAGATTTTCCACAGATCCACATGTGGGCCTTGATGGGCTAGCTTTGCGGAAGCAACACCTGCTGCCTCCACCATTTTAGTTAAATAGGCCATCATCAGGGTGTCCTTGCATGTCACTCGACCGTTATGTGCACAAATTAGCACTTGGGCACAGACAGGCCACGTACTTCAGCTGTCACATTGTACTACGCATATTGTGCTGGTGGCTGTTTATTGGTTTGCTTATGTGGTGCTGCATTGTACATGCATGATACATTGTCATATGCTTTGATGGGTGCGGGCACCTGGGGGGCATTGTGGGGTTTGTTACCTCTACAGTAGTGCTGTTCACCTATTCATCATCACCCACATTTCTGGTGAGCAGAGTTGTGTCCTGTGTTATGTGGGACTGGTGTTGAGCAACCTTTTTTCTACTCTATGACATAGGCATGATGTGAAGATCCCTGATGTGTGACTTTACATGTTGGTTCTACTGGTTGACCTGATATCGTCTCCGTTCGCTGTGACCTGGTGTACATATGCAGCAGTTGATGGGATTGATGAGGGACACATGATGGACACATAGGTTAGATTCCACCTTTGTTTAATTGTTATTACATCTGGCTGTACCTTTTGTGGGGTATCATTTGATCTCATGGACATGTAATGTTGCATCTCTGTACACAAAAAGGGATGCATATAGTGTGTAGCTGTGAGATGCCTGTGTGACATGGTATTTAACATAACCATCTCCATGTGACACCCGTGTCTGCAGCAACATGTAGTGTTCCTTTCACATCTGTGTTTTATTTGATGTGCATATCCTGTCATGTTTGCATTTCCATCACTTCAATCTTTAATTAGTGCAGTGTGCATTGTGGCAATTTGTGGTGTTGTTGCAGGGTTACTAACATTGGCCACACCTATCCTTTCTTTGCACAGGGGCAGTGGACATTATGGACACATTTCCTCCAGTGCATCTCGTCTCCTCATCCAACAGCTGTTGTGGGACAGTGCACCATGTTATTGTTTAATGGGAAATATCCTATTTGATGTTTGACTTCTGTGAGTGGAACACAGGCCTGTGCTGGACGTTATTGCTCTTGGACTGCTTGTTTGACCATGACAGACATGTACAGCACACAGTTTGTGCCATGCTGTAGCTGACAGTCCTGCTGATTGCAGGGACACAGATGAACCTCCTCGGACTGTGCCATATTGGCATGTGACACTTTACTATGCACGCCCATGTTTGCCTGGGAATTTTGTAAGTGATATTTTGGATGTCAGGAAGCCTTTGCTTTTGGTACAGTTTGCGCATCAGGGACTGACATCATCTGTGTCGTTTGGACATTCCTCACAAGTTGTTTACTGCAGAGTTTTGGCCCATGTGTGTGACATGGCACTCAGGATACCCTGATCTGTTTATTTCAACTGTAGCATACAGCCGTGATTGTTGCAGGGGGGAACAGTTTCAGCATTGCAATTGTCTATGTCCACCTGCCACACACCTGGACATGCTACATGTTTTGCCAATAACACACAGTCATGCCCACCAACATCCTTGATTGATGTGTGTAGGCGGCAATGTGGTTTACATTCATGTGTGGCATCACAGTACCATGTTAGTGTCCGGCTGGTGGCTGTGCATCAGAGTGACTCTGTTTGTGAGCCACAACATGTGGAGCTATGACCTCGGTGTGTTGCACTGTGAGATTATGTGTCATTCTTTGCATATTCACATGCTAATTATTGTGTTTGTTTGATGTTCAGACATGACACTCTGCATGTATGGCCACGCCTTGCATTGCACGTCTGCACAGTCCTGTGTTACCCCCTGCATTTACCACACTCTCATTAGGACATTGTATTTGGGGTGTGTTATTGTGGTGGACCATTTTCGTGCTACACATCTGCATTCCATGTAACCTGCTATATGTGGCCAGCGACTGTGTAACCAACAGACAATGCAAGGGGGCCTCCTGTATGGTGTTATGTGTACACATTTCTGCCTGTTTTGTGGTTTGTATTCACTCTGTGTTCATGTGTCCCTGCTACCTGTTAGCATATAGTCAGTCAGTTTGAGATAATATTTGGGGTGTACATTGACACATTGCTGATGTGGTGATCTGCCATTATGTGGAGTTATGACATTCGCTTGCAGATGTGTTTGTCACATTACAACATATTGGCAGCATATGTATTTTTAATTTGGTGACCTCCTCTGTTGCATGAGGGCTATGTTTGGGGGGACATGTTATGTGTTTTGGTTTCTCATTCTGCCACACCTGTTGTCTACATGCACGCATATGTGTGTGACACATTGTGGGCATGCAGCATCTGCTGTGTTGTGTGGCCCTGCTACACAGTGCATATCATGCACCTGATGAACATTTATTCTCGTGCCATTATGTTTTGCTCTTGAGTTGACCTTTGCATGGCATGTGCATTTTGACATTGCTGACTGTGTTCCCATCATTTGCCAGGGTGGGACACACCTTGCAATTCTGTTTACACTGTGTATGGTATGTATGAGACGTGTTAGAAAAAATAAATATGTTCATTGTTCAGACATGTGTCTCTTTCTGTACTTTATCTCTGTGACATACATGCATTACAATGTTTAACATTCCATCACACATGACTCCTTGGGACCATGGGAATCCTGGCTTTTCTTGCACATGTACCTCCACTGATTTGCCCCAGGGCGCATGGTGTGCTGTTGTGATATGGTGCGTGTTTGCCTTGTGTGCAAGACATTTATGTGAACACTAGACTGCTCCTCCACTCATGGACCACATTTACACGTTTGTCTACGGATTTGATGGTAATTTCCATGGACCCCTGTGCTCACATTGGTGTTTGATGACAGCTGTGTATGTGTCTGCAATTTGGCACATCACTGAGTGCAGCACCATCCCCATACAGGCCCTCCCTTTGGAATGTAATGTTTGGCTTGCCCTCAGTGTGTTGTTTGTGTGTATGGTTGGGGGCATGTTTGTTCACACAGTGCTTAGCAGTTTGCCTCACAACATCGTATTTTTTTATGGAATATCTGGAAACGGAAACATTATTTTACAGCTGCTTCATCACCTCTACACACACCCTTGTCTGTCGTCAGTGTACAGCAAGGTGTTCACTCTGTGTTGACAAGGCAGCACATATTAGCTGTTGCATGGGTCTCTTTCTTAATGTTGTTTGCACAGCACTACACCTGGGGGTGTGGTAATATTGAGGTTGAGCAGGTGTGTGCTGCTGCACCTTTTCTCATGTTGAATTGGCTCCTATCCTGTCCGCAATTGCTGGGCAGCTCAAGCACACAGCAAGCACTGCCCTTGTTGGTTATTTACTTTCCTCTGGTTGTTCTTTTGTTTTTATTCATTTATGTAGGTGTATGTTGATGCAACATTTCTGCGGGTCATATCTGCATTACATTACAAGGGGTGGGGGGTTTACAGGTAGGGCAGGGCCATCCCCAGGGAGGCTACATTAAGGGTGACCACAGGGCACATAGGACATGCTATGGACATTGACAGATTGTGAACAGTGTCTGATTCGTCTAGGGTTGATTATGTGTAGGGGTTTGGGGGATTCCTGGTAATGCTTTTTTTCAAGCTATATTCTAGAAGATATTTGGCCTGTCTTATTTCCGGGGCTGCTTGGTAGGGTTTTGCGTAAAGAGGAGGCATACAGTTAGGACGCTAGATGTCACGTCCATTACAGGCATTAGTTACATTTCAGAGGTACATTGAAGCCTTTGGAAGCGTCTGGTCTGGTAGTTCTTCCATGTGCGTTTCATTACTGTTGGGTTGTGATTTGGTGTTTCTGTGTTTGATTGGTGGGTGGGTGGGTTGGCTTTGCATTTAGTCAGTGTTTCAAGTAGGGGTATGTGTGGGTCCTTTACGATTGGGGTGATGTGTTCTGTTCCTTTTGCATGCTGTATCCACTGCATAACATATCCTTGTGTGTGTGTGCATGTGTCCCTGGTACCATATACAAAATGTGATGTGATCTGAACACAGCAGATCACCAGGTGCATTTATTCAGGCTTTCTCCTGTGGGTTTGCCTGTCCTTACAACCAGCACGCGTGCTGTGTGGGTGGCTTGACTGCTTGTGAATGCAGCCTTTGCTATGACGTGGAAGTTGTTGTTCTGTGCTACCTTTGGTTGCTTTTTGTTTTTTGGGAGTGGTCCTCGGTGTGATTAATCTCTGTTCTGTTGGCTGTGTCTGCTTGTCGTGCAGATGTCGTTTCCATTTCTTTGGCGGCCAGATGTTGGCAGGTTTGTGATGTAAGCACATTGTACCCTCATCTGAGTTTTGACCCATGGTTCTGTCCATCTTCTGACTCCCAGCTCTTGTGTCATCCTGCCCTGATGTGCATGCTGCTACAAGCCATCCTGCACTCCTACACCTTCCTGCATTTCATCTCTCCATGGTTGGCTCGTGTGTGTGTGCTCTGCCTATAACCGCTGGTCCACTATCATCATGAGATTTCACCTGTTGTGCTATTTCAGGCGCATCTGCTGGACACATCTTCACGTTGTCTGTCGCACACGATCATGATTGGATGTTACATTTGCATCACTCTGTACATAGCTCCAGCTAGACCCAATTTGTGTGTGTATTTATGTAGATGCCACATGTCCTGGATGTCATTATTGTACTGCAGCACATGTGATGTCTGTGGTTCTTGTCGTTCTGCTTGACGTTTCCTTTCAGCTCTGTGCAGTGTTTGGGTTATATGTGAACTCGCCATCACTGAAATGGTGGTTTATGATGTGCATTCAGTGACACCCTAAAGGGTGACATACTCCTGTGCACTGGGGTGGGCTTGTGTTTAGCTGGCAACACAGATCGCTGTCCAATTGCATGCTGTACGCAGATGTAGGTAACCCAGGCTTAGTCACTGCTCAATTTGACACATGACCCCTTCACGTTCAGTCAGTGCCATGACCATTCTGCTACACTGCTGTTCCATCTTGCATGTCTGCTCACCTACTTTGGATTTCCATACATTACAATACACAATGGTACTAGCACTGACTGTGTTTGGTCAATGCCCTGCCTCCTACGGCACACAAAACGCACCCTATACACATCATTGTGTGTTTCGTTTGTGGAGAGTGTACGCTACAATTTGACCTCTGAGGTACCTTGATGGGCACCTTATGCATTACCTGCTATTACAGTACTTCCATAGTTCATTTGCTATCAGTAGTACATACAATTGAGGGTTACATGGCTCCTAGTTCATGACAGGTGATGGCTCAACCAGCCTTATTCATTGAACACAGCAGGGGATTGGACCCATGATGCCAGCACCATTGGGCAGTGTGCTAACCCTTCTGCTGTGGCTCTGTTCATTTGGCTCTGATATAAGCACAGCGCCTTTTGCCTCTTACACATTATGTGGGCAATAACTTCATGCCCCTCATCTGGCAATATTACCTAGGACAGGTGATGCATCACCCAGCCTTTTTCTATTTCTGCACAGCCGTGTATACAACCCCTGATCAATGCACCATTGGTCAGTGTCATCATCATTGTGCTGTGGGTCTGTTCCTGTGCATACCCATCAATGCGCCACTTCTGCAGGCTACTATTACAGTGCCTCCAAAAGGATATTTTTCACCGCCTCATGCCCATCAACGCAACGCCTTATGCTAAACATTGGTTCTCTCACCCCTAAAAATATGCCTCGTTGTGGACTAACACTGTGGGTGATTGGGGACATGCTCCCTACACTATTGGTTAATGTCTTCGCCATTGTGCTATGGCTCAGTTCCTGTGTATGGACATGTGCGCACAGCCTTATGCCATTCACAATTAACAGCGCGACGCCTACTGCTGCCAGACCCGCACAAGAGTAACAGCGCGACGCCTGATGCCGCCCACATTTCCACCGCATCAACTCACGACCCTCACATCTGCCAGCGAGACGCATAATGCGGATCAATATTAGTTACTGCCGCAAATACTTACCCGCGCGACGCCCAAAATTAGTGTGCCTCCATCAACTTTCTTGTCCAGCAGTACTAGTTATGCCTCGGCCAGCCTTTCTGTATTGCACAAAATGGGGTATTGAACCCGTGGGCCCTGCACCATTAGTTGGTGTCTTCCCCATTGTGCTACGTCTCGAGTCCTGTGTTTAGATATTTTCCCAACGCTTCATGCCGTCAACAACTCACACAGCACCACCTACTGCCTCACAATACGCAAAAGATGTCCCGCGCACAGCCTAACGACGCACGAAACGCAAGCGACGTACAGCGCGCCGCCTAATGCCCCACAGATTTGACAGCGAAATTCATAACGCAAACATATTAATTACTGGCGCAACAACGTAACACCGACAGCCGCCCTAATGTGGTATGCCTCCTAAATATATTTTTTAAAACATTACTAGGCATGGTTCAGCCAGAATTGTTGGCTTGCACACACTGGGTGATTGCACCCGTAGCCCCTGCACCATTGGTTAATGTCTTCGCCATTGTGCTACGGCTCAGTTCCTGTGTATGGACATTTGCGCACAGCCTTATGCCGTTCACAACTAACAGCGCGACGCCTACTGCTGCCAGACCCGCACAAGCGTAACAGCGCGACACCCGATGCCGCCCACATTTCCAGCGCATCAACTCACGACCCCCACATCTGCCAGCGAGACGCATAATGTGGATCAATATTAGTTTACTGCCGCAAAAACTTACCCGCGCGACGCCTGGTGACGGCCAAAATTAGTGTGCCTCCATCAACTTTCTTGTCCAGCAGTACTAGTTATGCCTCGACCAGCCTTTCTGTATTGCACACAATGGGGTATTGAACCCGTGGGCCCTGCACCATTGGTTGGTGTCTTCCCCATTGTGCTACGTCTCGGGTCCTGTGTTTGGATATTTTCCCACCACTTCATGCCGTCAACAACTAACACAGCACCACCTACTGCCTCACAATACGCAAAAGATGTCCCGCGCACAGCCTAACGACGCACGTAACGCAAGCGACGTACAGCGCGCCGCCTAATGCACCACAGATTTTACAGCGAAATTCATAACGCAACATATTAATTACTGCCGCAAAAACGTAACAGCGCAACACCGACAGCCGCCCTAATGTGGTATGCCTCCTAAAATGATATTTTACCATTAATATTCATGCCTCACCCTGCCTTCTTTGGTTGCGCACACTGGGGGATTGAACCCATGGCCCCTGCACCATTGATTTTTGTCTTCAACATTGTGCTACGGCTGTGTTCTTCTATGTGCCTGGCAGCGCCCCGCTTAGCCTTCCCACGCGCTAATTTGGGACCCGCACATTAGCGCGATGCGCACAGGTACGGTCCGTTTTTTCCTTTTTTCTGGCTGGCCCGCCCACTCCTTATATGGCACCCGCACACTAACGGGAACCCGCACAGCAACGGTGTTTAGTAAACATGCCCCTAAGTGTGCATTCCATTTACGGACCACTTCCTCTTACTTAACTAGTTTAAGCTTTTAATTTATCAGGTTGTGGGATGAGGTTTGTGATGGTATGCGGCGCTGGGGGAATTGGAGCATTGTGAAAGTGTGTGATGAACAAGTGGTGCTTGAGGACTTTTCTAAATTGAGTGATGTCCTTGATTGCTCTGATATTATGTGGGAGGTTGTTCCATGAACTGGGTGCAAGTGCAAGGTGAAGCAGCAGGTGTCTGTTTCAGAGAGTCATAGGTTGATGGAGGTTTTTGTGTAGCTTGCCAGTAAGAATACTTGGGGCGGCCCAATGGGATCAGTGAAGATGGAAGGAGATCCTCTGCTAGCCACCTGGCCTTGATACATCTTTAAGTCCTGCGTGCCGAAACCTTCATTACAACTGGCCCTGAAGATCTTGGGCCCTTGTGGGAGAGATGCTGTGGTAAGATAATGGTAGTGTATCTTCACTGCAGTTGCACTAGCTCTGTGTTGGAGCAGAAGCCCAGACGAAGGGGCCAGAAGACAGATTGCTTGGAGTTACTGAGGCTTTAGTGGGGTGGATTGAATAGCAGCACTCTGTGGAAGCAGTTTCTCATCCTTCTTTCTCTGCATCCTCTGGCACCTTGGGTAAAGGTACTGATTCTGGCATTTCCTGTCAGGTCTTGGTGAGGCCTACTGTGTTTAGTTTGGAGACTTTATGGAATTGCCTCTTATCACTTAAGCAGTATCTCTGTTATTAGCTCCAAATTATTGTTTCTATGATGATGCAGACTGGCCAAAAAGTGGAGGTACATGAATGTGATTTGGAAGAATTTAAAGCTAAAATGTTTTCCTATGAAACTAGAATAGAACAGTTTCAAGAGAATGCTTCAGCATTCATGAAAGACTCAGAGGCTATCCATAGGAAACATGAGTTCTTTGAGAATGTGAATAGGAGTTGGAATTTGAGAATTCTCAACTTTCCCAAGATTCCCTCAATTTTAGGCCAAAAACTGTTCAAGAAATTTCTGGGTTTTTTATTCTGAAGATACCTTTTAAATATGTGCCTCCATTGACTATGGCATCCTACCTACCAACTGCAAAGGTTAAGATGGTGAAAGGCCAAGAGAATTTCACAGTACTATCTTGTGACAGTTTAGACTTAATTGCTTCTCTTGAGGAATGAATCTGAACCCACATTATTGGTCACCTTGGTTTGGATTCCTATAGAGACTGGTTCTTAAAAATGTTTTTTAGATCCCAAACTCATATTTCATGAACTGTAGGTTTAGGATCTTCTTAGATGTGTCAACGGTTCTACAAAGAAGAAGGAAACAATTTCTTTTGTGAAAACTTGTTCTTCAAGTTGGGTGGGCTTTTTTCCTTTCTTTTTCATGTAAATGTTTGATTAAGTTGACTGGGTCCAACAGCATTCTGTCCACCTTTGTTGCTCAGTCCATGGCTGAAGTAAGTCCTGGGGGAGACCGCAAGGAAGAAAGCCCCTCCTGCAGACTCAAGACAGCACAAAGGAGCAGGAGAGCCACGCCACTGGAGGAAGGAGCTTTATTGTCTTAACCAGGTCCGCCCAACACATGTTTCGGCCGAAGCCGCCTTCAGGAGACTGACATTTTCTAAAAACATACATAAAGTAAAAAAACATAAATAGTTAAATACATAAAACATCAAAGATGGACATGATTTGCATAGTAAATAGTGGTAAAAGTAAAAATAATTAGTTAATCAAATGTACAGAAAGGCCCATCATAAAAACCAAACATAAAAAAAATAAGGCAACAATTATAACTAAAAATAAAACAATTATAAAAACCTTTACAATATGCCGTAACTAGGTGATAAACGAGAAAAGTGTATGAAATGACATGATAAACTCACCACTTGAAAAACAACTTTGCAAAAGGAGGCCAATAAAAAGTCCTATCACACTATCAAAAGGATGCTATAAAGGGGAGAGAACATAAGGCAAATACCAATAGCCAAATTAATATGAATAAAATACAGTCTCTAAAATGCTTGTATGCAAATGCTAGAAGTCTACAAAACAAGATGGGAGAGTTAGAATATATAGCACTAAACGAGAGGTTAGATATGATTGGAATATCAGAGACATGGTGGAAGGAGGACAACCAGTGGGACACTGTGATACCTGGGTACAAACTATATCGAAATGATAGAGCTGATCAAATTGGTGGAGGGGTTGCGCTCTATGTTAGAGAGGGCATTGAGTCAGAAAGGATTAAAGTTTTGCAAGAAACAAAATTTGCTGTAGAATCTCTATGGATTGAAATTCCATGTAAAAAGGGGAAGGCGATGGCAGTGGGGGTGTACTATCGTCCGCCTGGCCAGAATGAACAAATGGATGATGAAATGCTCAAAGAAATCAAGGAAGCTAGCAAAAGTTACAGTGCAGTAATAATAATGGGTGATTTCAATTACCCCGGCATCGACTGGGTCAGTGTCACAACAGGACATGCTAGGGAGATAAAGTTCCTAGCTGAAATAAATGACTGCTTCTTGGAGCAGCTGGTTCATGAACCGACCAGAGGGGAAGCAATATTAGACCTAGTCCTTAGTGGAACACCAGATGTAGTGCAAGAGATAAGGGTGTTGGGGCCACTTGGCAATAGTGATCATAGCATGATCGCCTTTGATTTAATTAGTGGAGGAGGGATAGTAAGGAAATCCACAGTACTACCCTTTAACTTTCGAAAGGGAGACTATGATAGAATGAGGAAAACAGTTAAGAAAAAACTAAAAGGAGCAGTTGCAAAGGTTAAAGACGTACATCAAGCTTGGGTGTTGTTGAAAAATACTATCTTGGAAGCCCAGACCAGCTGTATTCCACGCTTTAAGAAAAGTGGAAGGAAGTCCAAAAAATTGCCAGCATGGTTTAAAGCTGAGGTCAGAGAGGCTGTTGTTGCCAAAAAAAGCATCTTTCAAGAAATGGAAAAAAGAGCCAAATGATGAAACCTGGAAACAGCACAAGCACTGGCAAGTCAAATGCAAGGCATTGATAAGGCAGGCAAAGAGAGAATTTGAGAAGAAGCTTGCTGCGGAAGCAAAAACGCGAAATAAAGACCTTTTCAAGTACATTCGTAGCAAAAAACCCGTTGAGAGAGAGTCAGTTGGTCCATTAGATGATAAAGGGTTTTAAGGAGCACTAAGAGGCGACAAGGCGATAGCGGAGAGACTGAATGAATTCTTTGCTTCGGTCTTTACTGAGGAAGATGTAGGGATGTTACCCACGACTGAAGTGGTATTTAAAGGTGTGGAAGAATTGAAGGAAATATCGATACATCGGGAAGATGTCTTACAACTATTAGATAAAACTGAAGAGTAGCAAATCACCTGGGCCGGATGGTATACATCCAAGGGTGTTGAAAGAACTGAAATTTGAGATTGCAGACCTGCTATCAGTAATCTGTGAACTATCATTAAAATCATCTCTAATACCTGAGGATTGGAGGATCGCCAATGTAACACCAATTTTTAAAAAGGGTTCGAGGGGTGATCCGGGAAACTACAAACCGGTGAGCCTGACATCAGTACCGGGAAAAATGGTAGAAACCATAATAAAGAATAAAATTACTCAGCATATAGATAGTCATGACCTAATGGGAGACAGCCAACATGGCTTTAGACAAGGAAGATCTTGTCTTACTAATCTGTTATGTTTTTTTGAAGGAGTGAATAAACAGGTGGACAAAGGTGAGTCGGTTGATATTGTGTATCTGGACTTTCAGAAAGCCTTTGACAAGGTCCCTCATGAGAGACTTTTGGCAAAACTAAAGAGTCATGGGATAGGAGGCAGTGTACTACTGTGGATCAGGAACTGGTTAAAAGATAGAAAGCAGAGGGTAGGGCTAAATGGCCAATTTTCCCAATGGAGAAAGGTGAATAGTGGTGTACCCTAGGGATCTGTGCTGGGTCCGCTGCTTTTTGACATATTCATAAATGACCTGGAAAGTGGAATAACGAGTGAGGTTATCAAATTTGCTGATGACACAAAACTATTTAAAGTTGTTAAAACCCAGGAGGATTGTGGAAAATTGCAAGAGGATCTTGATAAATTGGAAGACTGGGCATCAAAATGGCAGATGAAATTTAATGTGGAGAAGTGCAAGGTTATGCACCTAGGGAAGAACAACCCAAACTATGGTTACACGATGCAAGGTTCCACATTAGGAACCACCACCCAAGAAAAAGATTTAGGCGTCCTTGTGGATACCATGTTAAAACCCTCGGCCCAGTGTGCAGCGGCGGCCAAGAGAGCAAATAGAATGCTAGGTATGATAAGGAAAGGAATGGAAAATAAAACAAAAGATATTATAATGCCTCTATATCGTTCCATGGTGAGACCGCACCTTGAATATTGTGTGCAATTCTGGTCGCCATATCTTAAAAAGGATATAGCAATTTTAGAAAAGGTTCAGAGAAGAGCCACCAAAATGGTAAAGGGGATGGAAGGCTACTCCTATGAAGAAAGGCTAAAAAGGTTGGGGCTCTTTAACCTGGAAAAGAGACGGCTGAGGGGAGATATGATAGAATTCTATAAATTAATGAACGGAGTGGAACGGGTAAACGTAGATCGATTGTTTACCTTATCAGAATATAGAAAGACTAGGGGACATGCAATGAAGCTACAGGGTAAACTATTTAAGACTAATAAAAGAAAATATTTTTTCACTCAACGTGTAATCAAACTCTGGAATTTGTTACCGGAGGATGTAGTAAAGGCTGTTAGTGTAGCTGGGTTTAAAAAAGGTTTGAACAAGTTCCTGGAGGAAAGGTCCATAAACCATTATTAAGAAGGGACCCAGGATATCAATGCTTGAACCAATACAAGCATTGTGGAACCTGTGTCCCTTGGGGAAACTGCTAGGTACGTATGACCTAGATTGGCCACTGTTGGAAACAGAATACTGGGCTTGATGGACCTTGGTCTGACCCAGTATGGCATATCTTATGTTCTTATGTTCTTATGGAAATCATCCACCAGAGTAAAGAAATGTCTTACATAGGTATTACTAGGCATCTGAGACAAAAGAAGCATACCTATATCAATGGAGTAACTACAGAAACGGTAATAGATGAATCCATTTATTTACTAGTTTATCTGTCTATGTGTACAATCATAGTAGGAGAGATCAACATGTCTGTAAGGGGAGAGCTAAGCACGTGGGGGGGGGGGGGGAGAGAAGGGCTCCAAACAACTCAACTGTCATTGGAAACCAAGTAGAAAGTCCTGGTACAAGCTCTAAAGTTTAGTCAGGGTCTTGGTTCAGCGATATAATTGGTAATCCCTACCATTGTCTGTTTCTTTTCTTTTAGGATTATCTTTTAATTTCTGATCTGCTTCTCTCCCTTTCTCTTTTATCCTTCTGTATCATTAATTTATTCTTTATTATATCCCATTTCGTTTTGGGATATATAGAGCCCGATTCTGAAAAGGGCACGTCCAGGCTGTCCGCATGGTCCTGAGCAGGATGGGCCCATTAGGATTCGATTCTGTACCGTGGGAGCAAAATGTTCTGTGGCATTCAGAATCGGGCCCGAGGATGGCTCGGCATGCCTCTGCATGCCTGTGGTGAAGTCCTCCCCACAGGCTCCCCTGGCTCCTGCCTGTGGTGAAGACCTCCCCACTGCCTGACCCATGGCTGGACAGTCAGAGCCTGGATCAGGTGGCAGGGACCTATTCACACCCGGCCCCCAGCCTCGGGGGGGGGGGTGGGTTCTGGCCCCGATTGCCAAGTTTGTGCTGCTTATTCCCCCTTCGAAGTGAAATAAGCAGTACATTCCTCCTGACCCCACAGGACGTACAAGGCCGTGACTGGAATCAGCCCGCCCCTGCTCCGTCCAGACTCTGCCCCCTGTTGGCTCTCTCTGTACTGCTGCTTTAGCCATGCAGGGGGGGCCTGAGGGGGGCAGGACGGCTTGCGTGACTGAATTGGGCCCATAGCCTTTTTCTTTAGCAAGATTTGTTCTTGTATATTGATTGTAAAATTGCATAACTAACAAATAAAATAAATTAAATAGGAGGAAATGACTTCACAGTGTTATGCTCTAGGCATCTGATTATGTGATTTTAAGAGGGTAGTTTTATAAAAAGCAACTTAGTTTTAGGTGATAGGAATGCATGTACATAGGGTTGCCAACTTTTTCACCGAGAAAAACCCGACACCTGTGGCTCGCCATGCTCCACCCATTCTCCGCCCCTAGTCCCACCCCTGCCCCGCCCCCAGCCCCACCCACAAAAATTACCGAGGATACGTGTAGGCTAACTTCCTTGGTCAGATAATAATTAAACTGGGAACCCCAAAATCCAAACATGAAATGTACAACACTGGAGAAATAAAGCTATAAAGTAATTTCCTCTTGCACTAAACAAAAACGCAAAGATGTTAGCAATACACACTTCCCAGACCAGACATATTCCAGTTAATAAATTCAAAATAAAAAGTATTTTTCTACCTTCTGTTTGGGCGTTTTATTTTTCAGTTGCAATTGCTCCAGTCACTTTCTTCTGGTTTCTTCGTGTCTTCTGTGAGCTATCCATTTGTCCTTTCTTCTCTTTCAGATGTTTTCCATTCTCTCTCTATTTCTGCTTTAACATACTGATTGTTTCCCTTTTGCTCTTTCCCCCAATTCTTTCCTTATTCCTTTATCATCCGTTTAAATTTCACCCTTCCATTCTCAAGCCCCTCTTACTCTCCCAATACCGGCCCATCATAGACTTTTCTTCCACACAAAATATTTTTTCAACTCTCTATTCTCATTCCCCATCCATTCTAGTCCTCCCCCCAAATCAGTTCCCTTATAGTTCTAGACCCACCCAGCATCCACTCCCTTCTAGTCCCATTCTCCCATGCCCCACATCAGCCCATTTCCAGTCCTATTCCAGCTCTTCATCAGCCCATTTCCACTGCTAGCCCTCACATCACAGGCCATTTCCAGTCCTAGCTCCCCCCCCCCACCCAATCACAGCCCATTTCCAGTCCAAGTCCCCCATCACAGCCTATTTCCAGTCCTAGGCCCCCCCACCATCACATCCCATTTGCAGTCCGAGTCCCCCCGCACCATCACAGCCCATTTGCAGTCCGAGTCCCCCCGCACCATCACAGCCCATTTGCAGTCCTAGCCCCCCTAATCACAGCCTATTTCCAGTCCAAGATCCCCCTTCCTCCACCATAGCCCATTTCCAGTCCAAGTTCCCCCCCCCCCATAGCCCTTTTCCAGTCCAGGTCCCCTCCACCCCCATCACAACCCATTTCCAGTCCATGTCCCCCCCCCATAACCCTTTTACAGTCCAGGTCCCCCCCCCATCCCAGCCTATTTCCAGTCCAAGTTCCCCCCCCCCTAGCCCTTTTCTGGTCCAGGTCCCCTCCACCCCCCTCACAACCCTTTTCCAGTCCATGCCCCCCCCCCTTAGCCCTTTTACAGTCCAGTTCCCCCCCTTTATCCATTTTCCATTCCAAGGCCCCCCACCCTTAGCCCTTTTCCAGTCCAAGTCCCCCCCTTTAGCCCTTTTCCAGTCCAAGTCCCCCCCCCTTAGCCCTTTTCCAGTCCAAGTCCCCCCCTTTAGCCCTTTTCCAGTCCAAGTCCCCCCTTAGCCCTTTTCAAGTCCAAGTCCCCCCCTTAGCCCTTTTCCAGTCCAAGTCCCCCCCCTTAGCCCTTTTCCAGTCCAAGTCCCCCCCCCTTAGCCCTTTTCCAGTCCAAGTCCCCCCCCCTTAGCCCTTTTCCAGTCCAAGTCCAAGTCCCCCCCCCTTAGCCTTTTTCCAGTCCAAGTCCCCCCCCCTTACCCCTTTTCCAGTCCACGCCCCCCCCCCTTTCGCCCTTTTCCAGTCCCGGTCCCCCCATCCCAGCCCATGCAGTCCTTGCCCCCCCCCCCCCCGGACCAGCATTGCGGCTGTCTGAGGCTTCAGAGGGAGCCGGGGAAGCCCGCGCGAGGCCCCGGCTCCCTCTGAACAGCCACCAGCGTGAAGAGCCTTTACCTTCACGCTGGCGTCTGTTCCTGTGAAGCCGCGAAGGCTGGGAAAGGTTAAAGGGCAACCTTTAACCTTTCCCAGCATTCGCGGCTTCTCAGGAACAGACGCCAGCGTGAAGGTAATGGCTCTTCACGCTGGTGGCTGTTCAGAGGGAGCCGGGGCCTCGCGCGGGCTTCCCCGGCTCCCTCGGAAGCGGAGAGAAAAGCCGTTTTTTTTGCTCAGGCCGCTCCCGATCTTGCGGCCAGAGCAAAAAAACCGGCTTTTAAAGGGCCGGTTTTGCCTCTGCGCCGGCAGCCGGCCTGGCCATGGAAAAACCGGCCAGGCCGGCTGAAAACCGGCCAGTTGGCAACCCTACATGTACATGTCAGTAATTTTAGTCATTTATGCTCATAAGTGACCACTTACATGCACAAATGACCTCTTATAAAATATGTATATTGTTTGCAGGGTGCTTACTTTCAGTCTTGGTGTGCACGTAGGTGGAGTTTGAGTGGAGCATGGGCAGTAAGAGCAGGTGCATCTGTCAATTATCATATACTATAATTTATGTGCATACTTGCAAAGAGTAGATGTAATCATTTACACCCCTGCCCCTGCCATAAACAGAAAGTTGAGTCAGAGGACGCAGGATACAGCAGAAGACAGGCTCCTGGCCAGTGAGAGGCAGTACTTGTAAATCGTTGCTGCTGTCAGGTGACAGTCTTGCACATAAAAGCAAGTAGGATAGAGGGAGAGACCTATGGACCATGGGTGAGGGGTGAGGGAGTGAGAGGTCAGGGAGAGAGGCAGCTGTGGTAGCGTGGGCTGTTTGCAGTGCAGCTTTCGTGGCGGTGGTGGGGGCCTGCGAATGATAGTTTTGGGACATCTGATTTATAGTATGAATTTTTTTTTTTTTTTTAATTTTTAACTTTTTATTGACAACAAATCCAGCACACATCCAAGCACTTATAGCAGATCAAAATAAAAATAACTTCTAAACAGGGGATAACTAACAGCAGCCAGAGCAAACCCCCAGCTTCTGCCGGCATCAAGGTATACAAAATCAGCCTAATACAAGCACAGTTCCCTTTTCACCGTCCAGCCCTTAACCCCAATTCCCCACAATGTAAAATATACCTTAGGCAACCTTGAGCTCTTCGCCCCCTCCACCAACGGAATTGTTAATTTTTTAAAATTACAAGGATATCCCCCCAGTGAGGATACCGTTACCCTACCCGCCTTTCTCCCCCCCCCCCCCTCCCCATCCGGTAGCCACCACCTACCCCTCATCCCTCCTCCCCATCAAATCACCCCAAACCCACCCGAGACCCGGCCTCCTTCCAGCCCCCCCCCCCATTTCCCCCCACCCCCCTCCCCATTACTACCCGCCCACCCGCCAAGCTCCCCTCCCCTAATCCCTCCTATCCTTTCCTATCCCCCCACCCTCCCCTTCCCCCATCCCTCCCCCCACCCCCAGAACACGTTCCAATGCCCCCCACGGTTCTTCAAACCCACCCAAGCGCTGCCTACGTGCTGCCGTTAACTTTTCCATAAGAACTATAGCCCTAAGTCGTCCTTCAAACTGCACCACCGAGGGCATCTCCCTTTGTTTCCAGGCGGCAGCAATCTCACATCGGGCTGCACACAGACAAGCCAACACCATCTTACCCCCTCGCCCTCTCCCCCCAGAAAGACAACAACAAAATAGTGGGCACTAGTTCCACCCCAACCCCTAATTCCTCCTGAATCCACCCCGTGAGCCACCGCCAATATTTCTGGACCTTTTCACAGCTCCACCAAATGTGCCAAAAAGTCCCTATCTCCCCACAGCCCCTCCAACAAAGGGGAGAAACCTCCTTATAAATTTGATGCAAGCGCTGAGGTGTGTAATACCAACGCAGCAGAACTTTATAACTATTTTCTCTGGCCCCACTAGAACTCATGCCCCGATTGATCTGATCCCACACCTGTTTCCATTCTACCAAAGAGAAAGTTCTACCCAGATCTCTCTCCCATTGCACCATATACTTATGTTTCCCGCCCCCCCCCCCCCTGAGACCACCTTATATAAACCAGACACCAAACCCCGGGAGCCACGCTTCCCAACCCACAGGGCCTCCAAGCCGGAGATCTCCTCTCTCAACCCAACTATTCCCCCTGCTTTCCGGAGAAACGACCAAATTTGCACATAAGCATATCTGTCCCCCATATCGAGCTTAAATTCATCTTGCACCTCCGCAAAACTTCGTACCGCCCCGTCCTCCACCAGTTGAAAGCTACACCCCAAGCCCTTCCTTGTCCAAAGGTCAAACCGACCACCCTCCCAGCCCGGTTTAAATGCTTTACACCCCCTCCACGGAGTCATCAGCGAAAACTCCGTACCCCGCCGTGCTATATCCGGACCCCGGACCTTATCCCATATCCGGACCACCTGACGCATCCCAGGGGATCCCTGCCCCAAATCTCCCCTCCCCCCCCTCAGCGCCCACAACCAAGCAGTTAGGCGACCCCCTCTAACCCTCCCTTTCTCCAGGTTCACCCAGGGGCGCTCCTCCCCCCCCCCTCCCGCCATCCCATTACATGGGCAAGCTGGGCCGCCCAATAGTAAGCGTGGAGATTAGGCACCCCCAAACCCCCCTCCTCCTTAGGAGAATACATCACCTCCCTGGCTACCCTCGGGGGTTTCCTCTTCCAGATGTAACTGAACACCCTCCGTTGGAGGCCCCGCATCACCCCCTCCAGTATCTCCACCGGTAGTGCATGAAAAAGATAAAGCAGACGGGGCAGAACATTCATTTTAATGGCCGCAATTCTCCCCAGCCAGGAAATCTCCATTCTCATCCAGCCCGCCAGATCACTGTTAATACTGCGGAAAAGCCGTGGGTAATTAGCAGAGAATAAAGTCTCATACCTATCCGTGATCTGCACTCCCAGATACCCCAGAAACCCCTGCACCCAGCGCAGCTGAAACATTTTATTTATTTTATTTATTTATTTATTTACATTCTCTTATATACCGCGCTATTCTGCATCAGTGCGGTTTACATTGAACAAACAAATTACATTGAACAGGGCATTATAACTTGGAGATAACTATTTTACAGGGAACATGGGCTATGGAGGGTTAAGTGGCTTGCCCAAGACCACAAGGAGCACCTGTGGGACTAGAAACCCCAGTCCTTCCGGCCCAAGGTTGCTGTCCTCTAGTGGGATTTGAACCCCCGACCTTCCGGCCTGAAGTACCTTGCCCCAACCACTAGGCCACTCCTCCACTCTTCAACCTCCTTTCCTCATCCATCTGTATTTTCAACACCTCGGTTTTATCCACATTCATTTTAAAACCGGAGATGGCCCCATACCGTTCCACCTCCCTCATCACCTCCGGCATCGAAATCAGTGGAGTACCGAGGAATAGCAAGATGTCATCAGCATACAAAGAGATCTTGTGCTCCCACCCCCCACGACACAACCCGTGGATCCGTGCATTCCGCCGTATACATTCCGCCAACGGCTCCACCACCAGAGCGAAGAGCAAGGGTGACAGCGGGCACCCCTGGCGGGTACCTCGACCCAGTGCAAAATCCCGGGAATACTGCCCATTGACCTTTACCCGAGCCCTAGGGCCATGATATAAAGCCCCCACCCAAGCCAGAAACTTCGGCCCACACCCTACCTTCCTCAAAACCCGCATTAAAAACCCCCAGTGTACTCTATCGAAGGCCTTCTCCGCGTCAATATACATCAAGAGAAGGTCCTCCCGCTCCTGCCGTGCCTCCCAGATCACCCCTATGGCCCGCTTGATATTATCTGAGGCCTGCCGGCCGGCAATAAACCCCGCTTGGTCAACCTGGATGATCCCTGGCATCCACCCAGCCAACCTCCCCGCCAGAATTTTAGCCAACAATTTAACGTCGACATTTAACAAAGAAATAGGTCGATACGAGCTACACCTCCCGGGGTCTTTCCCCGGTTTTAACAATACAGTGATCCCAGCTGTCAACATTTCCGTGGACAATCCCCCCCCCTCCCCTATGGCCCCGTTGAAGACCCTCCGCAACAGACCTCCCACCTCCCCCCAAAAAACCTTATAAAATGACCCAGTTAACCCATCTAAACCCGGTGACTTCCCCCCAACCAAACCCTTCACCGCCCTTTCCAATTCTTCCTTGGAAATCTCTTCCTCCAACTCCTCAACCGCTCCCGCAGATAATTCCGGCAAGGATATCCCCCCTAAATACTCCTCTATCCCCCCCTCCTGCATCCCATCCATCTCCCGGTAGAGCTCCTGGTAGTATTCTTTAAACCGCTCCTGAATGGCATCATCCCCCCTGCGCATCTTCCCATCCTGCCCTTCTATCTGGTATATGGTCGCTGCCCCTTTTTGCTGCCGCAGTTTCCATGCCAGCAAACGGCCAGCCTTATCCCCAAACTCATACTGCACTTGACGCACCCTTTGTAGGAGAATGCCACCTTCTCAGTCTGCAACGCCCGCAGTTCAACCCGCACTCTCTCCATCTCCCTCCTATCCTTCCGAGCTCCTGAACCCCGATATCGTTCCTCCGCCACTGATAACTCTTTCCGCAGGGCATCCTCACGTCTCTTTCTCTCCCGCTTCTTCCTCGCCCCCCACATAACAAACTTCCCCCGCACCACCGCCTTCAACCCTTCCCAAACCACTACCTCCTTCACTTCTCCCATAGGGAGAAGTGGCCTAGTGGTTGGGGCAAGGTACCACAGGCCGGAAGGTCGGTGGTTCAAATCCCACTAGAGGACAGCAATCTTGGGCCGGAAGGACTGGGGTTTCTAGTCCCATAGGTGCTCCTTGTGGTCTTGGGCAAGCCACTTAACCCTCCACTGCCCATGTTCCCTGTAAGTATTAGTGTATGTGTCTCATATCCCCTCGTGTTAAATGTATCCCCCAATTGTGTTGTGACCACTTTGATTGAAGGATAAGGTGGTATACAAAACTGTCTAAATAAATAAATAAAATAAATAAAATGTAAATACTCCTTTATAGCCTCCCGAACATCGGCTACCACCACCCCATCCCTGAGTAGGCTATCATTCAGCCTCCAAAACACCCCCCCACTCTTCACTGGACTCTGAAGCGTTACCACCACTGCCCCATGGTCAGACCAACCCACCGGCTGAATACCCCCATCTTTCACCTCCTTCATCCAGGACTTATCTAACAACAACAAATCTATCCGGCTCCAGCTATCATGCGGAGCTGAGTGAAAAGTATACTCCGCACCCCCCGGGTTCAGGGCCCTCCACATATCTACCAGATTAAATTGCCCCATCACCTTTCATAACTCTACCCTATTCTTTCTCCCCCCATCCCCCCCCCCCGCGGCTTACGATCTACCCTCGGGTCTAACACCAGATTAAAATCCCCGCCCACCAGAACCTTCCCCTCCCCTGCCCCCTCAAAAAGGTGCCCCACTGTATGCCAGAACCCGTTTTGCTGCCCATTAGGACCATACACCGCCACCACCACAATATCCTCCCCCCCCCCCAATTTCCCTTTAATCCCCACCACTCTCCCCGCCCCATCTTTAAAGGACCCTTCCACCTTAATCCCACACCCCTCCCGAATCAAGATGGCCACTCCCCCCTTCCTGCCACCCTCCTTATTACATGAGAAATACTGATACGGATACTGGCGGTGGCACAACCGCCCCACCTCTCCGGCCCTCAAGTGGGTCTCTTGTAACAATACCACGTCCCACTGATCCCGCACCACCTCCCGAAATAGCAACCCTCTCTTAATAGGAGAATTCAACCCTTTCACATTAATAGTCCCTATCCGCACCATCGATAAGAATCTGCTCCCCCCCGCCACTACCTCCCTGGTGTTCTGATCCCCCCTTCTCCCCCCACCCCCCTCCCCCCCACCACCCTCCACCGCCACTTCTTACCCTCCCGGACGTCCCCTTCCGATCCCGTCCCGCCACATCCCCCATGTGCCACCCACTCCTTCCACCTCCTCCACCCGTACAACATACAGCACATATCAAACAGCATCAACTTGCCCCACATGCCCACAAGCCCCTCCACCCACAGCTCTCCACCCCTCCTCCCCGACCCCCCCAACCCCCATAAGCCCTATGAGTCCAGTGTCCGAACCCTAAGAAGGGATCACTAACACCCCTCCTTAGATCAATACGTGCAGCCGGCCGAAGCCAGTCTCAGCTTTCGTCTCAAGTATCGGTCTCCGAAGCAGCTCTCCGCCGATCCGTGGACATCCGCTGTAGACGCTTCCCGCGCTCTCCAACACGTTGCCATTGTGCACTGGAGGGACGTTGCTGCTTACTCACTCCCGCTGGGGCCTTACGCTGTCGCTCCATCTCCCCCACTTCAGGCAACCCCTCGCAGCCCAGCTCTCGTAGAGTGGTCCACGCTTCTGCCACAGGTTTCACCTTCCGATTTACACCATTCACAGACAACAAGACCCCAAACGGGAACAACCACCGATAGCGAAGATTCTGTCCTCTCAGATACGCCGTGACATCTCTCATCTCCCTTCGTCTGTCTAACGTGCCTTTAGACAAATCGTTAAAGACTTCAATTTCATGGCCTTCCCATGCGATGCGCCCAAACTTCCGAGCGACGCTCAGAATTTGCTCTTTCATTGGGAAGCTACTCATACAGGCTATAATGTCCCGTGCTTGCTTTTCCCTCCGGGGGCCAAGGCTTCTATGAGCTCTCTCCACTCTTATTTGCTCCACTCTCACGCCAGCCACTTCCCCTCGCTGCAATATATGGCCACAGAGTTTCTGGACCACTGCCACACAGTCTCTTGCGGCCTCTTCCTCTGGCACCCCCCGGATCCGCAGATTGTTTCTCCTAGCTCGATCCTTGAGCTCCTCAATTTTCTCCTGCAGCTCGTTCTGCTGGGTCTGGAGAGTTTCCTGCAAGGCCGCAACCCCGCGCAGCTCTCGCTCAGACTCCTCCACGTGGCTCTCCAAGTCCTCCACGCGGCCGCCCAGACTGCTCATCTCCTGCTGAATAGCCTGCAGGGTATCTTTTACCTCCTTCCGCATCCCTTTAATCTCCGTCCGCATCTCCATTTTGAACTCCTGCAACCAGCGGCGAAGGGGTATCTCCTCTACCCCCTCCGTATCCATGCCATCGTCCTCTCCAGAGCTCCCTCCATGCGCTCCCCTATCAGAGCAGGCCGCATCTGCCGCCGCCGCCACCATCAGCTCCCGGCACACATACGGAGACTGGAAGCCCTCCAATTTCTTCTTCGCCGCCATCCGACTGCTATCGGCTCGCTTGCCTTCCACTTTGGCACTGAGGGACACACCACAAAATCACCACTCTCGGGATTCGGACGGAGCTAGGCTTTTAGGCTGCCATTAGCTCTGTGACGTCACCGGAAGTGATAGTATGAAATTTATACTGAGTTTCTGTATCAGCCTGTATAGACCCTGCACTTTGCTTCCATATAGGGTTAAATGCAAAGCTTAATGTTTCATGTAATGCTTGTCCTAGCTGTTTCACATTTTTAGACTGGTACTTCTGTAGCTGAAGACTTATAATAAGGCAAAGTAAAAAATCTAAAGATGACTGTGCCTTGGGAGATGATTCTCCCAAGGCACAGTCCACAAGGGGACTGAGGAGATGTTACAAGATGTTATCTCCTGGTTAAATATGCAGAATTCCTGCCTTCAGTTTTCCATGCAGTTTTCCACTGTCCAGAAATAATTTTCAGATGTTATGGTCTTGCAGCACAACGGAGCTTTTAGTACTGCACTTTATCAGAAGGCCATGGACCGTAACAAGCTTCTGCATTTCAAGTCACATCATCCAAGGAAATTGTAATGTGCTTTGCCTACAGGACAGTTTCTACACATATGTCGGATTTGTTCCGATGAGCTCCATTGTCAAGCTAAATGTTTAACTGAATGGCTCCAACATCGTGGATATCCAGCTGATGTTATACATAAAGGGGGTTATTCTGAGCTATTCGTGGCTTCCCCTGACCCTGAATAACTTCCCCACCAGTTATGCAAGAAAGTTAGACGGGGCGGGGAATTGGCGGCCCATAGGTGGGCAGTGGGCAGTCGCCAGGGCCAATTCTAATGTCAGCCCTGTATGTCCTGGGCCAGCGAAATGTCTGGGAAAGTTATTCCATCTCTGAGGTGGAATAACTTCCCTGGACATTTCATTTTGGAAGGCCTGGGGCGTGGATGGGGCAGGGTGGCCAGCGTTTATTCCCCGCAGCCTGACCCTGGCCTTACGGGCCCGATTCTGTCCTGGATGTAGATCCCCTCTGTGCGTCCGGTCTAAACCGGATGAGCAGAGGGGATCTCGATTCTGATCCCGTGGCATGTCTACCCTCGCGGGATCAGAATCACAAATAGTCCTGCACGTGCAAACCAGGACAGCAATTTTGTCTGGCCTGCATGTGCAGGACTGCACCCGGCTAACTCAGTCAGGGCCTTTAAATGGAGCTGCGGCACCATGGCACCATGACTCCATTTAGAAGCCGTAATGCCGGTCGCCAAGAACGAGTTTATTTCCCACAGCCCGACCCCTGATCAGGACTGTTCGCAATTCTGATCCCCCGGGGCTAGACAGAATTGGGCCCAAAGCATTCTTTCAGGCCAAGTTTCCTAACCACCCCTTGTTACTTCAAAAGCAGTGTGCGTCTTGCAATATTTTGACAAGGCACAGTACATAGCCCAAAGTATTTTTAAACATTGGTATGTACTGTCTTTGCATGCAGTTTTCCATTGTGGTCCCTGCATTGTATTCACCATGCCGTGCAGTTTAAGAGATGTATTAGTCCATTCCGACATTTCACAACAAGCAGCTTTAAGAGGTGCAACAGGCAAACATACCCCATTAGGACACTGTATAATGTGTACAACTATATACACTGCTCAAGCATGGGTAGATTCAAATACAAGTAACATTTACCCTTTGAAATTAAAGACAACATGTCCAGTCTACGTGGGTTATCTACTCAATTACATGTCCGTGCCCAAAGGTCTACATAGGACGTACCTGACGCAAAGTGAAAACCTGACTTATTGAACATCAGTCATATCTGGCTAATTCTGTAGTTACAGTGCCACTCATGCAACCTTGCTTAGATCATGAATATGAATGGGAGCACTTATGATAGCTAGTCATTGATGGCATCCAGGACTTGCGCATTGGCGATCTCAAGAAGCGACTGGCTCGCCTTGAACAAAGGTGGATCTTCTCCCTTAACACAAATCAACCAATGGGGTTAAATGAAGCCATGGAGTAGCTTGTTAAAATGTGATCCCATTGGTAGGCGTTTGTTTACATGGCATTCACCTCCATTTTAAATGACCACTATTGTCATTTAGCTGTTTTAGGCTCGGAATTTAGAGCTGTAGGTGACATGTCCTCATGCAGACCCAAAACGTATGGGCGAAACTCGAGTCGACTTTCTGTCGCACAGCTTTGGCATTTGCGCAATATGGTTTTTCACTGAGTTTTAGCTTAGTGTTTTTTCTTTAATTTTAAATATATTTAAAAATTGTAAATAACTAACACACTGTGAAGGGATAGCCAATGAAAGGGCAGTATTAAATGTGCCTTTCACGATTGGCAAGTGGTTACATTATTACTATCGGCTTTGCCGTTAGCCGCGTTACTGAGGCTTCTCTTTCACTTGGTGAACTTCCAGGTGCTAGAGACAAATGATTTTATATTGTCTCTTTCTAAGCAAGGGAGCACTTCCCATCCTGAGCCTTGGATGTTATAAATTCATAGTCTGGTGCTTTTCCTTTTGTTTCTTTTGATTTTTGGGAGATGATTCAGCATTTACTGAATATCAGTTTTAGGAAGGAGGAATCTGGAAAAGGGGCCCATCCACAAAATGTTACATAAGACCCCATGTGTGGATAAAGTGGCCCTGAGTCATAGTGAAAATATTTGCCTATTGTGTTAATACCTTTAAATGTACTGTAGGGTCTGAGTTTTTTGTTGTTGTTACCATTCAGGGCGCAGATCCTGAAAGCACATAGCAAACCCTTTTCTAAGGGTGTCAATAATAAGCAGATGAATAATTTGCAAAAGACCCATTCATGGCAATTTGAAGCAAAGGCATTCAATAAAATGGTGGCTTCAGAGAAAGAATGCATCACTGGAAAAGGCTCTTCAGATCATGTACAATTTAGGAGAATGTGTTCACCAGTTTTGTCTCTTTGCAGATGTTCCTTTGGCAGCTTTGAGAAAGCCAGGTGCAACAAAAAGTTGAGCATGATTTGAGGTGGTGAAAAGTACCATCTGCTTCCAGTGTATCAGCACTAATGGCAGGCATTAGAGAGGCGGTGTAAATACTGTTTGCTATACAAGACAGGCTTACGACAAAAATATGCCGAAAATGCAAAGCTATGAAAGCAAAACTGGCAATCAATTTTCTAAAAGATCACAAATGAGCAAGACGCAGATAATTTACTGCAGTTCCAGCAACGTTTAGGACAATGTGAGATTGCTTTACTAGATCTTTTCCTGCAACAATAAAATGGTAGAAAAACCTTTAATGAATCAGGCATTGATGGATCAATTTTCAAACACCTACTGATCAAGTAAGATAACTAGGTCCAGCAAGGTCTGTAGATGAAAACGTATCTAAATTTAGCTGGACAATATTTTCTGGGTAGATTATGGTTCAGCTATCTATGCGGTGGTTGTTGCCAATTGAATTAAGCTGGTTAGAGCTGAAAATGCATGCTAACTGGCTAATTAAAATAAATGTGTTCTGGGAATGCCTCTGAGCCCATTCCTTTTTAACCTAAAAGTGAGGTTAATTTTCAGAACTGAGCCTAAGGGGTATGTTTACAAAACCCACTACTACTACTACTAATAATAATAATCATCATTTGTATACACTACAAGGTGAATGTAGTGTTGTACATAGAGATGTAAGACACAGTCCCTGCTCATCAGAGCTTACAATCTAATCAAGATGAAAAAAACATCACAAAATTGGGGACTATAGTATGGTAAGATACATTTAAGTAGTGAACGAGAGAGTGAGGGGCATCAGGATTCAAAAGCAGCCTCAAGGAGGTGGGTTTTTAGCCTGGATTTGAAAAGGGCCAGAGAAGCAGCCCGACACACCGATTCAGATAGTTTGTTCCAGGCATATGGCGCAGCAAGGTGGAATAAACAAAGTCTGGAGTTGGCAGTGGCAGAGAAGGGCACAGATAAAAGGAATCTGCCAGAAGAGCAGAGTTCCAAAGGAGGAGTGTAGAGTGAAATAAGAGAGGAAATGTAGTGAGGAGCCGCAGAATGAATGCATTTTTAGGTAAGTAGAAGAAGTTTGAACTGGTTGCGGAAACGGATAGGGAGTCAGTGAAGTGATTTGAGAAAAGGGTTTACATGAGCATAGGGACACTGGTGGAAGATAAGCTATGCAGCTGAGTTTTGAACAGATTGAGCAAAAGCTCACACATATTTGGACACACTATATTTTAATTATCCTTGTTTTCAATGTTCATTTATTATATCATACTCGCGTATCCTTTCGTCATTAATATGCAAGCTGCTGTTAAATGTAATACAACTCTCCACAGTCATGCCTACTAGCCAAACTGACTCATCTATGGACATTCCATACTTTGTGTCTCCCATGTTTTCAATTTTCATTTTATTATATTGTACTTCCTAATGACAGTTGTGGCTAACATTATTGGCACCTTTGCATTTTAGGTATACGAGCTGCAATCAAAAAGTATCAAGACTTGTACAATAACACAAGAAGAATAACACTCACAGTTATCGCACTCGGCCTCCTTCAAAGTAGTTCCCTTCTGATAAAACACACTTCCTCCAGCATTCCTGCCACTGCTGGAAACAATTTCGAAATGTCTTTTTTGTTATGCTGTAAAGCTGCTGTGTCACATTTTGCATAATGGTCTTCAAGTCATCGAATCTCCTTCCTTTCAGTGGTGATTTAAGTTTTGGAAACAAGAAAGAGTCACAGGGCGCGAGGTCAGCTGAGTACAGAGGCTTACTGACTTGCTCAATTTGGTGTTTGGCCAAGAATTGCTGGACAAGATGTGATGCGTGAGCTGGGACATTATCGTGATGAAGCAACCATTGACCATTACTGTGCAACTCTGGCATCTTACAATGAACTGCATCTCTCAAACGAGTCAGAACTTGATGGTTTGGCCTTTTGGTAATCAAAGAAAACTGAGCATCACCTTGATTGATATTGTTCCTCACCTGATGGACTTTCTTGTGTCTGGAAGAGTCTGGAGTGTCCGAGTGTTCTATATTCATTGAACTGAGTTAGATGTACCACTGTTGCCAGTAACCCATTATCATTTAACTGTGCCTGATTTTACTACTGTTGCCAGTAACCCACCTTCACTTAAAAGTGTTTGAATTGTCACTGTTCTAGTAACTCATCCTCTCCTGCTCTAGATTTACTGCTCCCAGTAACTGACTGTCACTTAACTGTGCTAGAAATTTTACTGTGCTAGAAATTTTACTGTTGCCAGTAACTCAATTTCGCCTAACTGCACTAGAACTATTACCACTGCCAGTTACCTTTTCTCCTAACCGTGTTAGACCTACTACAGCCCCCAGCAACAAAGGGTTAGGACAGCCGTTATAGTTGGTGATTCGATCATTAGGCATGTAGATAGCTGGGTGGCTGGTGGACGTGAGGATCGCCTGATAACATGCCTGCCTGGTGCAAAGGTAGCGGACTCACGCGCCACCTAGATAAGGTCTTAGATAGTGCTGGGGAGGAGTCTGCTCTCTTGGTACATGTCGGTACCAATGACATAGGAAAATGTGGTAGGGAGGTTCTGGAGGCAAAATTTAGGCTTTTAGGTAGGAAGTTGAAATCCAGACCTTCCAGGGTAGCATTCTCCGAAATGCTTCCTGTTCCATGCGCAGGACCCAAAAGGCAGGCAGAGCTCCGGAGTCTCAATGCGTGGATGAGACAATGGTGCAGAGATGAGGGTTTTGGATTTGTTAGGAACTGGGGAACATTCTGGGGAAAGGAGGGGCTCTTCCGAAGGGATGGGCTTCACCTTAACCGGGATGGAACCAGGCTGCTGGCATTAACCTTTAAAAAGGAGATAGAGCAGCTTTTAAACTAGATATTAGGGGAAAGCCGACAGTCACCCAAGAGCGGATGGTTCGGAAGAATGTATCCTTGAAGGATACTACCAAAAGCAGAGAGGTTCCACAAAAGAGTAAAGTAGCCCAAATGCCCTCAAGTATGGAGCAGACAGAGCTTAAAGATCCCAATTTACCCATGTCTAACAATAGCCAAATTAACATGAATAAAATACATTCTCTAAAATGCTTGTATGCAAATGCTAGAAGTCTAAAGAATAAGATGGGAGAGTTAGAATATTTTGCACTAAATGAAAGGTTAGATATGATTGGAATATCAGAGACATGGTGGAAGGAGGACAACCAGTGGGACACTGTGATACCTGGGTACAAACTATATCGTAATGATAGAGCTGATCAAATTGGTGGAGGGGGAGGCGGGGCCAGCAAGACACCAATATGGCTGCTTGAGAATTTTCTCCTCTGACCCCCACCACCAATTCCTGTATATTACCGGGATTATCCCTCGATTTCCAGGACCTGAATTGAGTCGGAGGCTTTAATTATGGCGGGGAGCAAACAAACACGCCTAGAATTTGGTAATCCGCCTGTTTCTGGTACAAAAAGATCCAAGACGGATCCGCTCTCCCCGCAGAAGCAGGCCTCTCTGCAAGAGAAATCTGAGAGCATGGCGGAATTGCTGAAAGAAGTACGGGCGATCCGCACACGTGTGGACTTGAATGGGGATGCTCTGGGCGAGATGCAGGCCGATATGAAAGAGCTGCAGTCCCAAATGGCATCGCTATCTTGCCGGATGGAGAAGGCTGAGGCGGCGATTACCAAGTGTGAGGAGGGGGCCCTGCAGGCAGCTAAATCGACCCGGAAGGTGGAATACCTGGAGCGGTCTATTGAAGACATGAATAATAGGGCCCGACGCAACAACCTACGTCTCGTCGGCCTTCCGGAGGGCCTGGAAGGGAAGGACCCCATTCGTTACTTGGAAGCGTGGCTGCCGGAGTTTCTCCATCTGGACCTTGCTCGGCCTCTGGAGATTGAGCGTGCACACCGCATACCATCTAACACCTCGGTGCAAAGTAACAGGCCGCGCCCGCTGATATTTTGTCTCCTACGCCATCAACATGCAATTCAGATTTTGGCGGCGGCAAAAGGGAAACATCTTCAGCTAACTGAAGGGCAGAAAATATTCTTTTTCCCTGATTTTAGCAGGCCCACGGTGGAGAGAAGGAAGGCTTTCCTGGCGCTCCGCCCCCGTCTACAGCACCTACAAGCCCGGTACAGCTTAATGAACCCGGCGCGGTTCAAAGTCACATTGCATAATTCAACCAAGACTTTTGAGGATCCGTTGTCTCTCAAACGCTATATTGAAGACCAGGAAGCCCTCATGATGCATCAAAATTAGATGCGAGTGACCCTTGAATTGTCTCGGAGCATTCGGGGGAGCGGTGAGGAGAGCTGGCCGCTGGGAGCTCCTCGGACCTTTTGCAGGCCTGCTCTAGCTGTCTAACTTTGCCCCAGTAATGCAATCTGGGTTTAGTCCCCCGGTATTAGTTAATAATACCCAGCTGTGTCTTCGACCACTCCTTGTGGGATACCCGGCTTATTGGCCGTTGTGTGCTGTAACACTAGTGATATTAAGGTTAATAGATTTCATGTGCTGCTTAATTTTTTGCCATGGTGGTGGGTGTCGAGTCAGCCATATTTTAATTAGTCATGCTGACTTACCTATTGTTGGGGTATGGGTGGGGGAAACATAAGGGGGTTCTCTGGGATCAGTGGGAGGAATGGGCTCTGGACATATATATTTTAGAGTTTATGTATATGCTGGGGGTACTTTGCTGTTTCATGTAAGGTGCAATGGCTAATGAGTTACAATTGTTGTCCCTGAATGTTAAGGGTCTCCGGTCTCCAGCCAAACGACAGAAAATTTTGTCGTATTGTGGGAGGCAAAAGGCTGACCTCTTCCTTTTACAGGAAACCCATCTCACGCCTGCGGAAGTGTCTAAATTAAATAACAAGAAATTTAGTGTAATAGGCTCCGCTCCTGCAAGCCATAAAAAAAATGGAGTGGTTACATTAATCAGGAAAACGTTGGGGGCCCAGGTCCTTAGCTCATCTCATGATGAAGGGGGCAGATGGGCACACTCTCTCATACAGGTTGGGAATCAGAACCTTTCTATCTTTAACATTTATGGCCCTAACTCCGATGACCCTCTCTTTTTTCGCGCTCTCTCAGGTAGATTACAGAGGGAAATGGCCCCCATTATTGTGGGAGGGGACTTCAACCTGGTTTCTGACTCCCTTGTGGATCGCTCTCCGGGGAGGGTGGACAAACCTTCTAAGGCATTATTAGCCTTTCAGGCTCTTTGTGAGTCTTCAGGTTTGGTGGATGTCTGGCGGATGCTCCATCCTATGGGCAGGGATTTTACCTATTTTTCTCCCTGCCATAAGTCTTCTTCGCGTATTGATTTTTTTTTGGTGACAAAGTCCTTGGTCTCCTGGGGTTGCTCGGCCGGCATAGAAAGCATTTGTATATCTGATCATGCTGCGGTTACGCTCCAATTTGAGTTACAAGGTTTAGACCGCCCTGTCTCGCCTTGGGCGTTTAATAGAGCTTGGTTAGCTGTCCCTTCTTTTCAGTCCGAAATCCGTGAGGCTATCAGAGCTTACTTTGACACTAACAAGGTGGGTGACACCACGATCTGGGCCTGGTGGGAGGCGTTTAAGGCCACTCTTCAATCGGTCATTACTAGTTACGCCATTCGAGAGCGTAAAAAGAAAAAGGCCCACCTTTCGGCTATAGAAACCCAGATTAAGGCAGGGGAGAGATTGTGGGTGGCATGCCCTAACCCTAACATTTTACTTAGGCTTCAAAGACTACGATATCAGTATAACGAGGTAGTGTCTTCAGAGGTGGAGCAAGTTTTATTACAGCAATCGGCTAGATTTCATGTCGAGCGTAATAGGGCAAGTAAAGCTCTTGCTACTGCTTTAAGAGGGCAACATGAGAAGAAAAGAATTGCCTCTTTGCTGGATGAAAACGCAGTGCCACAAACGACGTGTGAACGCATATTGGATGAATTCTCTAAATTTTACGGAAGGCTATACTCCTCCGATATAAACCCGGACGCCAACGCTTTTTCTGCTTTTATGGGAGAGTTAGCTCACCCTTCAGCATCTGACCGACAGGCGAGGGATCTTGGCGCCGCATTTTCTAGTAAAGAATTGCGCTCTGTTATCAGAGGAATGCCCAGGGGCAAGGCCACTGGCCCGGATGGGATTCCGGCTGAATTCTATCAGGTATTCTGCGAGGAATTACTCCCATATCTTCTGATATATTTCACAGAGTTAAGTGGGGTGCAAGGCTCTACTGGGAAGTTCTCGGAGGCCACTATTGTAGTCCTGGAAAAGCCCGGAAAGGACCCCCAGTTAGTGTCGAACTATCGGCCGATTTCTCTGCTGAATTCAGATTATAAGCTTTATGCTAGTGTTTTGGCGCAGAGGCTTACTAAAGTAATTGGGGATCTTATTCATCCGGACCAATGTGGCTTTGTTCCTGGGAGATCTACTACGGATAATGCGCGGCTATTATGCAATCTGTTAGAGAGGGCTTATGTTAGCTCTCTGCCTTATGTCGGTCTGTCACTCGACGCTGAGAAAGCGTTTGACAGATTGGAGTGGGCCTTTCTTTTTCAGGTGCTACACTGGTTCAAACTGGGGCCCGATTTTATCCGGATGGTCAAGGTCTTATATATGGAGGCTAGTGCTCGTATTTCCGCCAATGGCATTCTTTCTAATTCTTTTTCACTCCATAGAGGAACTAGGCAGGGGTGCCCTCTTTCTCCCCTTTTGTTTAACCTAGCATTGGAACCGTTAGCTATTGCTCTCAGGCAGCATAAGGAGATTGCTGGCTTCCGTTTGGGAGATCTACAGATAAAGCTCTCCGCTTACGCGGATGACTTACTGCTCTTCACTCAGCCGGCAGAGGTCCCTGCAATTTTAGCGTTAATAGAGAGTTACTCTGCGATCTCTGGGTATAAGATCAATTGGTCTAAATCGGTTGCATTTCCGCTGAATAAGACTTCTCATTCTAGCCTGATGGCGGAGTTTCCCTTTAAGTGGGCAGCCGAGAAAATCACGTACTTAGGCATCCAATATTGTGCCTCTCGGGAAGATACCATTACTTCCAATTTGTCAGATCTCCTTTTGCTGATTCGTAAACAGTCTCTCTCCTGGTCTCCCCTTCATCTCTCATGGTGGGGCCGACTGGAGACCATTAAAATGGTACTCACCCCGAAAATAAATTATGTGTTGGGCATGCTCCCCTTTGTTTTTCCCCGTAATGCCTATGAAGATTTGGAGCGCTCATTGTTGGCCTTTCTTTGGAGCGGGAAACGCCCGAGAATAGCCACCCAGAAGCTTAAGGCGTCTAAAGAGGAAGGAGGCGTTTTATTCCCTGATTTTCAAAGGTATCATCAAGCCCTTTTGCTAAAACAAGGGGCCATGTGGTCAGCTCCTGAGGATCATGAGCACAGACCGAGTTGGTTAGCGGTAGAGGAACAGCTGGTGGCTCCCTGGCCCTTGCGGCACCTGTTGGGCATGCAATTCCCAGGCGACGCTGTGACTGGGGGGGTTATCCTGGCCACTCAGGTGGCCTTTTTGCAGCTGATTCGCCTTCAGAGCCCTCCAATTCCCTTTTCTAGGCAAACGCCTTTGTGGTGGAATCCATCGTTTAAGATCCGCAACCGCGTGTTTGCCTGGCATAAGTGGATGTGTAGTGGAATATGGGTCTTAGGGCAATTATATACTGATCAGGGCTGGAAAGATTTCTCAGCCCTACAGAGAGAGTTTGATCTTCCCCTCTCTTGTCACTTCCAGTGGATTCAGCTTAAACATTGTTTAGACGCAAAGGGAGTGACGAGGAGGGAACTGGCCCCTGCTGGGTTTCCTTACCATATTATTCAGGAAGTCCTAGGCCGGCGGGGGGCTATGTCCTACCTGTATAGATCGATCAGAGAGTGTTTCATAATATCCAACCGGGGACTCACTAAAACATGGGAGGCGGACATGGGTGGTGTGATTTCTCCAGTCAGTTGGAAGTCCTTGTGGGGCCCAGTCACAAGAGTGTCACGTTCAGCGGCACTCGCTCAATCCATGTTTTTCTTTTTGCATAGAGCCTTCATCACCCCTGTCAAAGTATCCAAATGGGACAAGTTGTCGGACGGCAGATGCTGGTCCTGTCAACTCGAGTTAGGCACCTACAGACACATGTTTTTCGATTGCCCCCTGCTCCAAGATTTTTGGCAAAAGGTGTGGGCTCGGGTACAGAGCATTTTAGGATTTTTATATCCTTTTTCAAGCATTATGGTGTTGCTACGCGCTGGAGCCTTCGTTGAATATCTCTAAGGAGCAGGCATTTTTGCTCAACTTCCTGTTAGCCATTGCACTTAAACTTATTCTTTCTCATTGGAAGCAATTTCGCTCTTTACATTTTGATTGCTGGTGGAATCTTGTTTGTTTATATGCCAAGCTTGAAAAACTGTACAGCCAGCTGCACTATCCGAGTACGCCGGCGCTTAACGTAGACAGATGGGCGCTTCTTGATCAATATTGTGCTCGCTCCTCCGTTTCCTAAGAGAGCGAAGTGCTCTGCTACTAGACCTTGTGGTCTAATCATATTTTCTTTTAGGTAATATCTGGGATAACCTCCATTACAGTGTACTTAGTAATTGATGTCCCCCATTGATCCTTAGAGAACCGGGGGGGGGGGGGGAGGGGTTTGAGACTTTGTTTGTGTATGTAGGTTTTTATTTTCTGTTTTTATTGTTTGATTAGTTTGTTATGTCCTTTATAAACTTAAATAAACATTTCAAAAAAAAAAAAAAAAATTGGTGGAGGGGTTGCGCTCTATGTTAGAGAGGCCATTGACTCAGAAAAGATTAAAGTTTTGCAGGAAACAAAATCTGCTGTAGAATCTATATGGATTGAAATTCTATATAAAAGGGGGAAGGCGATGGCAGTGGGGGTGTACTATTGAGCACCTGGCCAGAATGACCAAATGGATGATGAAAGGAAGCTAACAAAAGTTACAGCGCAGTAATAATAATGGGTGATTTCAATTACCCCGGTATCGACTGGGTCAGTGTCACGTCAGGACATGCTAGGGAGATAAAGTTCCTAGATGAAATAAATGACTGCTTCTTGGAGCAGCTGGTTCATGAACCGACCAGAGGGGAAGCCATATTAGACCTAGTCCTTAGTGGAACACCAGATCTAGTGCAAGAGATAAGGGTATTGGGGCCACTTGGCAATAGTGATCATAGCATGATCGCCTTTGATTTAATTAGTGGAGGAGGGATAGTAAGGAAATCCACAGTACTACCTTTTAACTTTCGAAAGGGAGACTATGATAAAATGAGGAAAACAGTTAAGAAAAAACTAAAAGGAGCAGTTGTGAAGGTTAAAGACGTACATCAAGCTTGGGTGTTGTTGAAAAATACTATCTTGGAAGCCCAGACCAGCTGTATTCCACGCTTTAAGAAAAGTGGAAGGAAGTCCAAAAAACTGCCAGCATGGTTTAAAGGTGAGGTCAGAGAGGCTGTTGTTTCCAAAAAAGCATCTTTCAGAAATGGAAAAAAGAGCCAAACGACGAAACCTGGAAACAGCACAAGCACTGGCAAGTCAAATGCAAGGCATTGATAAGGCAGGCAAAGAGAGAATTTGAGAAGAAGCTTGCTGCGGAAGCAAAAACGCGAAATAAAGACCTTTTCAAGTACATTCGTAGCAAAAAACCTGTGAGAGAGTCAGTTGGTCCATTAGATGATAAAGGGGTTAAAGGAGCACTAAGAGGCGACAAGGCGATAGCGGAGAGACTGAATGAATTCTTTGCTTCGGTCTTTACTGAGGAAGATGTAGGGATGTTACCCATGACTGAAGTGGTATTTAAAGGTGCGGAAGAATTGAAGGAAATATCGATACATCGGGAAGATGTCTTACAACTATTAGATAAACTGAAGAGTAGCAAATCACCTGGGCCGGATGGTATACATCCAAGGGTGTTGAAAGAACTGAAATATGAGATTGCAGAACTACAATCAGTAATCTGTGAACTATCATTAAAATCATCTCTAATACCTGAAGATTGGAGGATCGCCAATGTAACACCAATTTTTAAAAGGGTTCCAGGGGTGATCCGGGAAACTACAGACCGGTGAGCCTGACGTCAATACCGGGAAAAATGGTAGAAACCATCATAAAGAATAAAATTACTCAGCATGTAGATAGTCACAACCTAATGGGAGACAGCCAACATGGCTTTAGACAAGGAAGATCTTGTCTTACTAATCTGTTATGTTTTTTTTTGAAGGAGTGAATAAACAGGTGGAAAAAGGTGAGTCGGTTGATATTCAGAAAGCCTTTGACAAGGTCCCTCATCAGAGACTTTTGGCAAAACTAAAGAGTCATGGGATAGGAGGCAGTGTACTATTGTGGATCAGGAACTGGTTAAAAGATAGAAAGCAGAGGGTAGGGCTAAATGGCCAATTTTCCCAATGGAGAAAGGTGAATAGTGGTGTACCCCAGGGATCTGTGCTGGGTCCGCTGCTTTTTGACATATTCATAAATGACCTGGAAAGTGGAATAACGAGTGAGGTTATCAAATTTGCAGATGACACAAAACTATTTAAAGTTGTTAAAACCAAAGAGGATTGTGAAAAATTGCAAGAGGATCTTGATAAATTGGAAGACTGGGCATCAAAATGGCTGATGAAATTTAATGTGGACAAGTGCAAGGTTATGCACCTAGGGAAGAACAACCCAAACTATGGTTACACGATGCAAGGTTCCACATTAGGAACCACCACCCAGGAAAAAGATTTAGGCGTCATTGTGGATACCATGTTAAAACCCTCGGACCAGTGTGCAGCGGCGGCCAAGAGAGCAAATAGAATGCTAGGTATGATAAGGAAAGGAATGGAAAATAAAACAAAAGATATTATAATGCCTCTATATCGTTCCATGGTGAGACCGCACCTTGAATACTGTGTGCAATTCTGGTCGCCGTATCTTAAAAAGGATATAGCAATTTTAGAAAAGGTACAGAGAAGAGCCACTAAAATGGTAAAGGGGATGGAAGGATACTCCTATGAAGAAAGGCTAAAAAGGTTAGGGCTCTTTAACCTGGAAAAGAGATGGCTGAGGGGAGATATGATAGAAGTCTATAAATTAATGAACAGAGTGGAACGGGTAAACGTAGATCGATTGTTTACCTTATCAGATTATAGAAAGACTAGGGGACATGCAATGAAGCTACAGGGTAAACTATTTAAAACTAATAAAAGAAAATATTTTTTCACTCAACGTGTAATCAAACTCTGGAATTTGTTACCGGAGGATGTAGTAAAGGCTGTTAGTGTAGCTGGGTTTAAAAAAGGTTTGGACAAGTTCCTGGAGTAAAGGTCCATAAACCATTATTAAGAAGTGACCGAAGATATCAATGCTTGACCCAGTACAAGCATTGTGGAACTTGTGTCTCTTGGGGAAACTGCTAGGTACATATGATCTAGATTGGCCACTGTTGGAAACAGAATACTGGGCTTGATGGACCTTGGTCTGACCCAGTATGGCATATCTTATGTTCTTATGTTCTTATGAATTATAACTGCCAGCCCTCAAAATGTCATACTCACATACCTTTCATCTAAGATTATTTTGCAGCTGTGCCATAATACTAACAATAATTGCCCTTACACATAGTCTAAACACTAAACACTATAAACCAATCCCAATCATACAAAGAATTAACCGTCATCATACTCCATCAACACATGCACCAAATTGGCCTAGCTCAAAAGTAAACCACAACTGTCTTATACATATAAAATCCACCTCACCCCACCATCCGAATTCCCTGCCAAACAAAAAAGAACCAGCCATTTTATCATGTATCCTAACAAATGCTAGATCCATGAAAAACAAACTCCCTATCTTCACAGACCTCTTAAATGACAATAAACCTGGCATACTCTGTGTTACAGAAACATGGCTATCTGACACAGATGTGGTCTACCTAAACCAACTAAATAAGAATCACTGATATTTTTCATACACATAGAAACAACAAAAAAGGAGGAGGAGTGCTTGTAATGACTAAAAAGGTCCTAAATGCTCAGCCAGGGGACCAGCATGACCGCCGCGGGTCGCTACCCCTTCCCCCCCCCCTTTGCCCCCCTTTTTCCTGCCCAAAATAACTACCTCGTATCCGGACTTGCCACAAAAGATGTCTTTATTTCTATTTGTCAAACGATAAGTGGAAAATACAGTGTTGAAAAACTGTTAGCCACAGCATAACTTAACAACATCAAACATTGTAACATCCAAGATTTGTAACAGCATTACAACAATATTACCTCAAAACATCGTAATTCTTACTTCCCTTATCCTCATCCTTCCCCGAGAGGCAGAGCCCCATCTTTCAACAGTTCTTCGGCCGCCCGGCAGGGATATTCTGGAACATGGCCGTCCAAGCCACTTCCCCACTGCCGTCGGTCCCAACCAACATGACCGTGAACAAGGGGGCGTTGCAACCGGCCCTTGTTACTCTTCGCAGCAGTGTCTGTATCAACCTTTGCCCAGGGCCCGTCAAAAGGCATGCGCAGAGGTACGCTGAGAAAGGTGTATGCTCGCCTCTCCGGCCGTGAAAGCGTCAGGAGGTCTTCTAGGCACTGTTGCTGCTTACCCATCTTTGTACTCTGGGAGGCCCGTCAGTTCCCATGTGTCCCACTCCCCCTTCTCATGTCTGGGCTGTGCGCTCTCTCCTAAGGATGGGGTCCCTATCTCTCTCGCCAATCCTTCCCGGCTGCGACCCCTCGCTTGCCGGGAAGTTCCCCCCCCCCTTTTTTTTTTTTTTTTTTTTCTTACCCCACCCTGCTGTGGCCAACCCACGTTTTCTGCCACAAGCGTTCGATCGTGTCTTGTATGGCACAGAGGTACACATCCATCCCAATCTCTGAGAGATGTATCCCGTCCGAGCGATACAATCCGTGGCAGCGCTCTTCTATCAGGTCGTGGACGATGCCGTATCCTCCGATTGAGTCCATGAACCGGGCCATCCATCTATTCACTTTTCTCCTTGTTCTCTCTACTGCGTGATGAGACCACTCGCCCCTCCATACACGTCGTGGTATGATGTGGGACCAGACCAGCAATGTTCCTGGAAAGGCACCCGTCAGTGTCAGCATGTCCCTCTGCATCTTCTTGGTGAGCTCAACACTGCGCGTACCCATCAGGTCATTACCGCCCAGGTGCACCAAAATTGCCCATGGCTGTCCACCCGCCCTCTTCAACTGTAAGAGGCATGGCATCAGCTGGTCCCACGCCATACCACGTCGCCCCAGCCATCGCACCACCAGTTGTTCCTTAGGGAAGCCCATATTATGCCCCTGCGGTCTTTGTCTCGTCCTCTTTTCAGCCCAATGAAAAAACGAATGGCCACAGATCCATGCCTCGTAGTGGGGATTGGCACCTATATGGTGTTATTGGAAACCAACACAGCTCGTCAAGATCACATTTTGGGTGCAAGAATACAAAGGTACTAGAAACAGGCATACAACGGTGCTAGAAACAGGTCCAAGTTACATATTTGTACACAGCTATTGCAATTTCCGTTACGTAAACAAACAAGCAACAAAAGAATTTTTTTTTTTTTTTTTTGGTACCTTAGCTTGATCCCACAGGGGGCGACTTACGCCCGGCGTCAGACCGGGCGTACATATAGTTTGTATCTCTCGGAGCGCCATCTCCCGATGGTCATGATCTGCTCCCTCGTCATACCTATGTCGGCCGCCGTGGAAGCAGCCCCTATGCGGAATGAATGGGTGCCGTAAAAGCACGCTTCCAAACCCACTGCTTCAAGAGTCAGCCTCAATACCCTAGCGAACTGGAACCGCGAGAGGGGGGTTCCGTCCGGGTGGACCAGTCATTGCTTGGCCCCCGCTGGGCGTATCTTCTTGTATTCGGTGAAGGTTGCTACTGGGCAGGATGGGTCCCCCCGCAGCGGAGCCAGCACTATCCGTGCGCCTTTTGCCTCGGTGTCAGTTTTCGACTTACGTATATGCAGTATGAGTTTTCCATCCTGCATGCTGACATCACTCTCCCGGATCCCGCCTTCAGCCGATTTTCGGCTCGCCGAGGCTACAAGTTCTCCTATTCGGAATGCTCCGAAAAATGCCCATGAGAATGCACATCTGAATAGCCGGGTCTCATAGTTGTTGAAGCATATCTGGCCCGTGATTGCTATCAGTCTCTGCAAAATTTCATGTGTTATTGGGTGTCGCCAGTCTGCTGTGCGGGGCTGTTCCGTCCTCCAGCCCTTCATTACCTTGGCTATAACAAAATCCGCTCGCGGATTGGTCTTCCCCATCACCTTCGTGAAGAAGGTGATGGCGGCCAAATGCGATTGTACCACTGACTTCTTGACTCCGCAATTCTTGGAGTGTAGGATCCACTGCAGGATGGATTCCGTCGTGGGACCAATGTTCTTGAGTCCGGCACTTCTACAGAAGGCTTGAAATTTTTCCCAGGCCGCCAGGTATTTCCATCTTGTCCGCTCGGATAAGGAGCTCAGAACAAGCTCCCAAACTTCGGTGGACCAAGTTCCCATATCTGTGGCGGGATAGCTGTCTTGTCGGGATCGGCACTGGGCGCGAGCGATCGAAATAGTGGGATCTTGAAACGAGAGAGAGCATCGGCAATGTTATTATGCTGCCCGGGGATGTGTTCAGCCCTGATATTTACGTTATGATTTAGGCATATCATCACTATGTGCCTAAGGAGTGCGACGACCCCTGGGGTCTGAGCCCGCATCCCGTTCACGGCATACACAACCGCTGTGTTGTCGGTATGAAATATGATCGCCTTGTTCACTAGTTGAGGGGTCCAGATGTATAGGGCCACTGTTATGGGGAACAGCTCCAGGAAGGTAATATCCTTAGTGATACCCTCGGCTTGCCACTCGGGCGGCCACTCCTCCGAGCACCAGGCGCCTTGGAAATAAATTCTGAAGCCACTCCCTCCCGCAGCGTCTGTGAAGAGATCCAGGGACTCGCTCGTCACTGGTAGCTCTTGCCAGAATGACAGGCCATTAAAGGATTGCAGGAAGAGCTCCCACATGCGTAGATCTTCCCGAATGCCTTTTGTAATTCGAATTTTGTGGTGTTTTTTCTTGACCCCCCTTGTAGCCATCGCCATGCGATGGCAGAACACCCGTCCCATTGGCATGATCCTACATGCGAAACATAGCAGCCCCAGCAAGGATTGTAGCTGTTCTAATGTTGCCTTTGTCCGCTCCTGGATTTCACGTACGGCAGCTCGGAGCCTGTTGATTTTTTCATCCGGCAGCCGAGACCGCTGTGCTGCTACATCGAGCTCTATGCCCAAGAATGTGATGGTCCCTGTGGGTCCACAGGTCTTTTCCTCCGCCAGGGGAATCCCAAAGCGCTGGGCAATGTGCTCAAACATGCTGAGGATCCTTTTACAGCCTTCCTCCCCGTTTCCGATGAATAGGAAGTCGTCCAGGTAATGTACGACGGTGTTGTGCCCCGCAATGTCTTCGACGACCCAATGTACAAATGTACTGAACAGCTCGAAGTATGCGCATGATATGGAGCACTCCATGGGCAAACATTTGTCATAGTAATATTCCCCGTTAAGGGAAAAGCCCAGCAGTGAAAAGGAGTCTGGGTGAACCGGGAGCAGTCGAAAAGCTGATTCGATATCCGCCTTCGCCAGCATCGCCCGCTGCCCCAATTCTCGTATGATACCCACGGCCTGATCGATCGTCGAGTATTTAATGGAACATAGGGCTTGGTCAATGTGGTCATTGACTGAACTCCCCTCTGGGTACGACAGATTGTGGATCAGGCGAAACTTTCCTGGCTCCTTCTTCAGGACTATTCCCAACGGTGACAGTATCATATTTGGGAGGGGAATGTAAGTGAAAGGGCCAGCCACCCTCCCCAGTTCTCTTTCTTGCAGTATTTTGTGCTGTACCACCCATGCAAATTTTTTAACTGATGGTGAGTTGCGGATTGCCTGCCCCTGCGGCGTGACCAAGGCTGGAATCCGGAATCCATGGGCAAAGCCGCTCTCGATATTGAGAGCTTTGTCTTTTAGGGGGTATGCCCTCAGCCAAGGCCTCATGCGGTCAAGCCTGATGGGAGTTGGGGCCAGGCCCATCGTTCCCTCTAGGCAGCATTGGCCGGAATGGCTTGTTATCCCTACCGGCTCGGCATGAGGTGGTGGGGTGGTTCCCCCCACAGCCGGAACATGCATGCCTAAACTTACACGGCCGCCAAGTGCAGCTCCCTGCGTTGTATTGCCGGCATGCCTTGCGACCGGCTGGCTGGTAATTCTGCCGCCATTGTGGCGCCTGAAAGGACTGCGAGGTCAATTCCTGCGACAATGGTCTGTTGTGGGACATTTCTTCCAGCCATAGATCAATGATTCAGTGCTGCCAGGTCATAGTTGGGTCCTCTGCCATGCTCTGTCTGAACTTGACATCGTAGTTGAGCCAAGCCCACCCGCCCAGACGCTTGTGCGCTTGGGTTATGGTGTCAAGGTACTTGATAAGGTATTGACTGAGTTCGGGTTCCCGTTCTAACACGATGCTCATATATATGTGAAAGGCGGAGACCCAATTGTTGATAGATTTCACAATCTTGGGTCTTCTATCCCATCTCCTATCTTTTTCTTTATTCTCATTGGGCTCCCCCTCCTGGTCTCTGATCAGCAAAGAGACGATGTCAATAAATTCCCTTCGCCAGATCCGCTTTTTTATCTTCCTGGGCACCGCGCTGGCCAGAGAGCTCACTCCGCAGCGTGGGTCCCCACTTACTGCTACCGGGCTTGTCAGGGAAGTCGGGACTGACCTTGCGGTCTCCGCTACCCTAGTCTCCCCGCTCCCCGCTCCCCGCATGGGGTTTTCCCCACGCTCCGCCCATACCCTTGCTAAGTGTTTGTCTTTTTGGGCTTTGTTCTTTTTCTTTGTGAATGTTTTCAGCATGCTCCGCATCGCGGTTGCTAAAGAAGTATCTCCGTCTGTATCAGAGCTATACTCTTCTGACGAAGAAGATACTACGAAAGCTTCCTTCCCCCCAGTAGACTTACCGGCCGCTGCGCTGGTGCTTGGGATGTTGCTGCTGGCGCCTGTCATGTTGCTGCTGGTGTTTGGCGAGCTGCCGCTGGTGCCGTGCATGCTTCTGCCGGTGGTGCCCGGCATGCTGCTGCTGTTGCTTGGCGTGACCCCGCTGGTGCCGGCCATGCTGTCGCTCACCGTTAGGGGGGCTGTAGGTCCTGGATCGGCCGATCCTGCGTTAGCTGCCTCTAGCCGCTGCTTAAACGCACTCAGTCCATGCTGATTTACCTGGTCGCGTATGAGTTTGAAAAGTTCGTCTAGGTCTTGGCTGGACGTCGATGCCGTGGGGGCGGATGCTTGCTGCCGTGTTGGGGCCCGTCTGCTGCTTTGCCGTGTAGTCTTCACCGCCTGTCCCCTACTGGGCCCGTCCCCCTTTTTCGCCTTTTCCTGCGTTGCCCGTTTTACAGCAACGCGTGCTGTTCTCCGTTGTGCACCTTGCCCGGACCCTGCTTGCTCGGGGTGTGTTTGCGTCCCGCTGTTCTTTCCCCCGCTCTGCGCAACCTTCCTCGGCATGGTACCCTGTTGGAGAATGCTAAAAAGGCAAGGCAATGGGAAAAAGGGGTGTGCTCTCATTAAGATCTTATGCGATTACCATGCAGTGAGAAGGTCCCCCGTCATATCAGGATATATATACCCCGCATTGCTTCTCTCATTTCTCGTATCTTCCCTGCACATAACTCCCTTACATATATCAATTACACTTACACCAGGCCTGAAAAAACCCGGAGAAAATGGCATGGCTCCCTGGCCACCAGATGGCAGCATTACCTTGCCCTCCCTGCCTCCGTATTCAGAGAGCACTTTTGCAGGAAACCACAAGCGCCACTAGATGGCAGCCTTGCCTTACTCTCCTGCCATTCATGTCCCTTTCTATTCAAAAAGTTTGTGTACATTTGATTCAGTTTCCCCCTTGTTATTAACTCACTCCCTTGCAACTCCTCTTCTTTATATATATATATATATATATTGTAGATATACATTCTGAAGTGTTCCCCCCCTCCCCCCGAGCTGACTCACGCATGGAGCTTGCACGTTGCACACATGGCCAGCACGCCCGGGATCCCCCGGCCTCAACGGCCCATCGCAAGCACCCTGGTTCTCCTGATTCACGCACAGAGCTGCACGGTGCGCACATGGCCTGCACGCCCGGGGTCCCCTCGTCTCAATGGCTCATCGCAGGTACACTGGGTCTCTTTTTTTGCGGCCGCTTGGACCTTCCCGTGCTCCCCCCCCCCCCCCCCCGCCGCTATATTCAATTGCCTTGCTTAAACTATTATTACTCCACCGGGCGCTGAGCGGCATCCCATTCGTCCTTCGCTCCTGTCCCTTCCACCCGCACCCGTCCTTAGTTTTATTTATTTATTTATATATATATTTTTTTTGTTGTTGTTGTTCTTAATGCGCGATTACTTGCCCGGTCTTCGTTGGGTGCACCTGAAGGTGATCGATGCTCCGGTGTGGGATGGCAGGCCGCTGGATCGGTTTGGCTGAGTCACGGCCGCGTTTGAACCCCAGGCCGCCGTTCCGATGCCAGGCCACGCTTGAAAACCCAGGCCGCTGCTCCAGTCGCCCGCTCGTGCACCGCTGGGAGGAGGGAAAGAGGGCAAAACGCGGCGCTCCCGGCTGTTCTATAGCCGGATGCCGCGCCGCCCTCCCCCTCCCCCCCGCCCCCCACCAAGGTTAACCCTTGGCTTGCTGGCCCAGAGGCTGCGTCCGGCCGCGGTAATTTGCGGCCGGAGCTAAACAACAATCCTCAGAGATCATTGACAACACTGACACCCTCATTATAAAGATTAGCAATATTAGAATATGCCTGTTTACAGACCACCTGACCATAAAACAGAAAATATGGATGTCCTGACAGAGCTTCTCAGTTCATCTACTGACCAATGTCCAATAATAATGTTAGGAGATTTTAATCTCCTATCTCTTCCCACTACATATTCAACCCTCTTTCTTGAATCCTTAAACGACATAGGTTTCCACCAAATCATCAATACAAAAACCCATATCAAAGGAGGAACCTTAGACCTCATATTTCTCCCAGAAGTACTCCATAAACTTTTTAATCCGGAATCCCTACAGTGCATGCCGATCCCATGGTCAGACCACCACCTGATCAAGTTTAATATTATACACACGGAATCAAATAACAAACACAACCAGCAAGAACCCCTACCCCCCCAGATTTAAAAAATTCAATGCAGAAGATTTCCTAGACCTAACTATCCCTTACCTCCCCTCATCACCTACCAACCTTGATGAGGCCATTACAAATTGGCATAATACAATCTCAAAAGCAGCAGCATATAACCACTCATACAAGAGAGGATCATCCGTCACAGAACTGGTGATGCCCCATGGTTTAACAACACTTTAAAAGTTATGAAAAGAACACTTAGGAAAATCAAATTAAAGTGGCGCAAAACTAAATCTACATCACATAACAAACTCTATTGTACTTATCTCAAAAACTACAGAGAGGACACAGACAGCGCTAAAAAAACCTTCCACTCTTCTATCCTAAATAAATCTATCAACAGACCGAGAACTTTTCTCCATTGTCCAAAACCTAACTAAAAACACATACAATCAAGTCATGAAGCCAATGACATATCTCCCCAAACCTTAGCAAATTACTACATAAACAAATCAAAAATAAATAATATCTTACCAATTCCACAAGCCATTTCATACCAACCTCTATTAGATTCTTGGAATAATTTCTATCCCATAACAAAAGAGACCCTTAAGAATATAATGATGAACTTAAATACCACAACTTCTCACCTTGATCCCTGCCCAGTAAATTGGATAAAGAACACCCTTCCAATCTTATCCCCTTTCATAATACCACTAATTAATCTATCACTAAATCAAGGCTATCTCCCGCCCATACTAAAGCATGCACAAATTAGACCCATACTAAAAAACAATACTTTGGACAAAACCTCACCGAAATCTTATAGACCCATCTCCAGTATACCATTCATGGCTAAACTCATAGAAAAAGTAGTTCAAACACAAACACAAGAATACATCGACACATCAGCCCCCCTTGATGACCAACAATATGGCTTTCGCCCTGGTCATGGGGTAGACACTCTTTTAACAGTCCTCCTAGACACACTAGCAAGAGGAATAGACAGCCCTAAAAATGCATTCCTACTTCTTTTTCTAGACATATCTGCGGCTTTCGACAGTGTCCACCATACACTAATGCTCAATAGGCTCACACAAATAGATGCCAACTCAACAGTTCTTACATCATATCTATCCAACAGATCCCAAACTGTCAGGATCAATAATCAAACCTCCAACACATATAAACAGGAAATAGGACTCCCCCAAGGCTCTGCGCTCTCTGCTCTCCTATTTAACATATATAAACAACCAATTTGCAATATCTTTAAAAAATTCAAAATCCATTATCACATATATGCGGATGACATCATGCTGTACATTCCATTCACAATCCCTACTATTCCACTCCAACTTTTAACAGATTGTTTCAAGGAATTAGCAACTTGGTTAGAAGACCACAATCTCTTTATTAACCACTCCAAAACCGACATACTAATTGTAACAAAAAACAAATCTTTTACCCCCCCCCCCACCCACATTACACTTCAGAATCATGATATCCACATAAAAAACGAAATAAAATACCTAGGGGTGTTACTAGATACAAACTCAGTATGAACACACACATAAGAAATACAACAAAGAAAATATACTTTAAACTCAAAGTATTAAAACAATTACGCCCTCTAGTCCACCTGCAAGACTTCCTAAGTATCATTCAAGCCATTATCACCCCACATTTTGACTTTGCCAACCTCTCTCTATTAGGCACAACAAACCAAAACATCAGAAGACTCCAACTGGCTCAAAATGCTGCTGCCAGAACCATAATTTATTTTATTTATTTATTTATTTATTTTACAGTTTTTATATACCGCGCTCTTTGGTATCAGCGCGGTTTACAGATAACAAATTTCGCATTAGAACAGTCCTTTGCTTACATTATAACAGGGTCTTTTGCTTACATTATAACAGGGTCAGTAACTTGGAGACAACATGGTAAACTATATACAAGCTATATACAGAAAGATATATTACCTCTGGAAATTTACAGTTAAATTGGGTCGTAACTTTGGGTGTGCAGAGCGTCTAGGTCGTGTTCTGTTATGACTATGTTGTTGGAATGTCAGTAACTTGGAGACAACATGGTAAACTATATACAAGCTATATACAGAAAGATATATTACCTCTGGAAATTTACAGTTAAATTGGGTCGTAACTTTGGGTGTGCAGAGCGTCTAGGTCGTGTTCTGTTATGACTATGTTGTTGGAATGTCAGAGGCTGTGTGAGTGATTTGTGAGATGGGGGAAGGAGGTGTAGGGTTAGGGCCTAAAAGATGATGACAGAATAGGTAGTGTTTGAGGGCCTTTCTAAATTGAGAGAGGTCTTTTATTGATCGGATATGAGGAGGGAGATTATTCCAGCAAGTTGGAGCGAATAAGGTGAAGGCCTTGTCTCTGGTTGTTTGGTTACATTTAGTGTACTCCTTTGGTACGACAAGAGTATTGGCGGCTGCGGATCTTCTCAGTCTGTTCGTGGGGGTGTTGATAATAAGTGATGAGAGGGAAGGTGGGGCTATTTGATTAATTGCTTTAAAGGATAGCAGAAGTGCTTTGTAAGTTATCCTGGCTTGTAGGGGTAACCAGTGAAGCTCTGTTAGTATGGGGGTGATGTGGTCTCTACTGGAAGTACCGCAGAGGATGCGGGCTGCTGAGTTCATCGCCAATTGGAGTGGGTTGAGGGTGCTCTTGGGTAGACCATGTAGGATGATATTGGCATAGTCAAAATGAGGTGTTATAAGGGCTTGGAAGACTGTTCGGAAGTCATTGGGGGCGAGTAGTGGTCTTAAGGGTTTCAGCGTTCTTAATTTATAGTAAATGGATTTAACGGTCTGCTTTATGTGATCTTTGAAGGTCAGTTCTTGGTCGATGGTTACTCCCAGGTAGCGAATTGATGATTTACATGGAAGTTCCGCATCTCTCACCTTCAAAGTTGTAGGGGGGGAGAATTTCTTATTCCTGGTTACGAATAGGACTTCCGTTTTCTTGAAGTTTATTCGCAGGTTCTGGGATAGGAGCCAATCTGTAATCGCGTTGAAGCAGGCGATAATTGGGGAGAAGTCAGGGGCATTAATTTTTATTGGCGTGAATATTAGTACGTCATCTGCGTAGATCAAGCTGGAGGCGTTAAATGTTTTGATGATTTCACAGATTGGTTGGATATATATGTTAAATAGAAGAGCTGATAAAGAGGATCCCTTGAGCACATATCACCCTATCTAGCCAAACTACACTGGCTCCCTATTCAATGTAGAATAAACTATAAATTAATAATAACCACTTTTAAAGCACTAAATAACACTGCCCCAGCAACCCTAAATAAACTAATCACCAAAGACACACCCCATTGTGCATATAGAAGAGGCAACGCCAATAAAATAAAAATTCCAAAAGAATTTACAAAGTCCAAAAAAACAACAAATAAAAAAGCATTCTCCCATGCAGCCCCTATGCTCTGGAACTCTCTACCCGATGAAATCAGAGCCTTAACCGACCTTAAAGATCTACGCAAAAACTTAAAAACTCACCTTTTTATCTCCTACTACGGCCCAATGGCAAACTCTCAACTTCAATATGAAAAGGGATAAACTATATAACACACGTAGATCAATACCGCAAGGCCTCTAGATATTTTGACCTAGACACTGTCTATGATGCTTATACTGTTGAACTTCTCCTTCACTAACTGTACATAGTTCATTGTACATAGTTCCAAAAAAGTTTAATAGCTAAAAGTTCAAATGTTAATTGCACATAGTTCATGTTATCGTTTAATGTAAAAACAGAAATGCCTTTCTGTCTCCTTAACTGTTATATGTAAACCGCACCTGATCTTCGGAAGGTTGCGGTATATAAAAGTTTGTTAAATAAATAAAATAAATAAATAAGATTGTGAGGACTGAGCCTTAGTTTATAGGTCATAACCATAAACTCATGATTCATCATCAGTAATAATCTTTTTGATGAAATCTGTCATTTTCGATGAATTCCAACAACTTCCTGGCCACAGACGTTGATCATCTTTTTGGTCAGGGGACAGGAGTTTTGGCATAAATTTCCAGAAACACGTCTGATCCCCAAATCAGCAGTAAGAATGGAATGTATCAATCCGAAACTGATGTCCTTGTCCTCAGCAAGTTCCCTGATAGTCAGTTGACAATTTGAGAGTATTGCAGCACATACTGCTTCAACTTTGTCTTCATTCCTGCTCATGGATGGCCTTGCATAATGTTTGTCAACAGTTTGGCAGCCCTGTTGGAAACATTTGTACTAGTCATAAACTCGAGCATGACTCATGCATTCATCGCCATACACTTAGAGGCCAATTCCAAAAATGTGCACGTCCGGTCAGCGGGCAAATCCAAATGGAAATGTGCAGGAATAGAACCCGATTCTGCAAATGTGGGGATAAATGCACCCACTTGCACAGAATCGACCACATAGAGGTGTAGATGTGGCACATACATGGCGCAATGCTGTATGAAGACGGGTATACCCCAACAATGGCGTTGTATGTCCCCACGCTCACTATATTCTGAAAAGATGTACTTCTGTGACCCTGCCCGTCTCCATGATATACCTGTGAATGGACCCCCCCCCCCTTAAAACGAATGCTGTAATGAGGTTCAATGACAATGAAAGTTGGTGATACTTACAGGTGAATGTAAGTTAGCATGCCCAGACCACTACAAAGCAATTGCAATGCACAGTGATGTAGCAGGAAAACAGGTAGAGAGTGAACCTATTGGCACAAGATGCAGCGCAGCACTACATACATAGCAGAAGACAACTTCTTGATGTATTCATGTTGTGAACATCTCAGGAACAGGACTGTACAATACAAAGTAAGGACATGATTTCAGCAGAACAGGCATCCCATAGCAAAGTATCCAAACATTCCCCCTGCACTACTAAAGGGCAATTGGAATGACAGCAATCAGCAGTGCAAGCACCACAAAGACATACCCAGAGGCACCATTGTCGCTCCCTACAACTGTACACATTTGTAGAGACCAATGTTGGTGCACTTGGGAATGGCATACTGCACTGTTGCATGCCCTCCCTCTGAGGTCCCTAGAGTAATGACAGGGAAGTGTCTAGACAGGGAAATGATTGCCCTGGCAGCTGGTGATGCTTCAGACAGCCTTATGGTCCAGGTACTTGCTAGGCATACCTGTCCCCCCCAATATGTGGATGAGCAATCTAACCTCCCCCCTCCCCATGCAGCCCTCCAGCCACGCACACACATGTACTCGCACTTGCAGTCCCACAGAAACAGCTGTCTGCCCTGCACCGAATGTCTTAGCTAATGAAAAGGAAACCATAGCAATCGGTACTTCCAACCCAGCAGTATACATACTCACTACATTTCTCTTTAACTACTTACATACACAATAACTATAATAGCGGACCTCTAATAGATACAGAGCTGCAGTAGGGCCAAACAGCCCTTATATAGTTTGTTTTACTTAAGTAGTTCTTTAGTTCCAATCATGTTATTATGCTGTTCAATGTTCTATGTATCTTCAAGTTATTGTTCTATGTAAACCGCCCCGATCGCAGGAAGGAGCGATGTAAAAGAGCTGTTCAATAAATAAATAAATAGTATATCAGCCTCAAATGTTGAACCCTGTATGTGCATTGCACGTCATTGGCCCACATATGTAAACAACCACAACAGTGACCTGTGCACAAGATATGTGCCATATAGCCACTGGTGTATGATATCCCCAATTTAGTGTTCTGATACGGTCCTATCCTATTTGCATCAGGGGACTGTACACATTGCATAGAGCATATTATAGAAATCCATTGTGTGGAGCTCAATACTCCAGCTGGCTGGGTACTGCACAAAGAACCGATGGCTGGGCTTACATTTCCACATGGGGTGCTAGGACTCAAGCACCAATATCATTTCTAGGATGCGGGCAATTTTAAGGAGCCCTAGTTGTGTCCCTTTAGCTCACACAGCAAATGCTAGCATAGCCTCATATTGTGTACAATATAGAAACATAGAAATATGACGACAGAAAAAGACCACATGGCCTATCTAGTCTGTCCTTCCATATCAACAACTACAACAGTCCCTTTTTTCCTTTAAAGATCCTCTGTGTTTGTCCCATGCTTTTTTAAATTCAGTTACTGTCTTCATCTCTACCACCTCCACTGGGAGACTATTTCATGGATCCACCACTCTTTCCGTAAAGAAATATTTCCGCATATCACTCCTGAATCTATCCCCCATCACCCTCATCCCATGTCCCCTCGTAGCAGAACTTGCTTTCAATTGAAAGAGGCTCTCCCCCTGAACATTTATGCCATGAAGGTATTTAAACATCTCAATCATATCACCTCTATCCTTTCCTCTAAGGTGTACATATTAATATCCTTAAGTCTGTCCTCATATGCTTTAGAATGAAGACCACTAACCATTTTAGTAGCCACCCTCTGCACTGACTCCATTCTGTTTACATCCTTTTGAAGGTGCGGTCTCCAGAATTGCACACTATACTCCAAATGAGGTCACACCAACGACTTATACAGAGGCACTATCACCTCCTTTTTTCTATTTGCCATTCCTCTCTGTATGCACTAAAGCATCCTTCTAGCTTTTGCCGTCACCTTTTCTACCTGTTTAGCTACTTTAAGATCATCAGACACAACCACGCCTAGGTTCCACTCTTCATTAATGGACAAAAGTACTTCACCCCCTATACTATATTGCCCCCTTGGATTGCTGCAGCCCAAATGCATGACCTTACATTTTTTAACATTAAATCCCAGCTGCCAAATTCTAGACCATTCTTCAATCTTAGCTAGGTCCCTCCTCATGTTATCTATACCTTCCTGGGTGTCTACTCTATTGTAGATTTTGGTATCATCCGCAAAGAGGCAAACCTTACCCGACAGCCCTTCGGCTATACCACTAACAAAGATGTTAAAAAGAATTGGACCAAGGACAGATCCCTGGGGCACACCGTTGGTAACATCCTTCTCCTCAGAGTGAACTCCATTTACCTGTACTCTTTTTCTCCTCCTACCCAAACAAATTTCTAGTCCAAGCAGTAACTTTAGGGTTCATCCCTAGGGTGCTCAGTTTGTTTATAAGTCGCCTGTGAGGAACAGTGTCAAAGGCTTTATTGAAATCTAAATACACCACATCTAGGGCTCTCCCTCGGTTCAAATCCCTGGTCACCCAGTCAAAGAAATCAATCAGATTTGTCTGACAAGACCTGCCTCTGGTGAATCCATGCTGTCTCAGAACCTGTAATCCACTAGACTCCAGAAACCTCACTATTTTCTCTTTCAGAAGGGTTTCCAATAATTTACTCACCACCAAAGTTAAACTAGCCGGCATGTAGTTTTCAACCACATCCTTAATTCAACTTTTGTGTAAAGGCACCTCATGAGCCTCTCTCCAATCCTTTGGCACCACTCCCGACTCCAATGAGGCATTGAATAGGTCGGTCAGTGGAGCTGCTAGAACGTCCCCAAGTTCCCTCAGTATTCTAGGGTATATCCCATCCGGTCCCATCGCTTTGTCTACTTTAAATTGATCTAGTTTCTCACGAACATAGTCTTCTGAAAATTGTTCAAGATATCCCTCGCTTCTGTTCCTGTTTGTGGGTGTTTTCTGAGGTCCTGCTCCTGGTTCTTCATCTGTGAACACAGAACAGAAATATTTGTTAAGCAATTCCGCTTTATCCTCATCAGCTTCTACATATTCCTCCCCTTCACCCTTGAGTCTGACAATACCACTTTGACCTTCCTCTTCTCACTAACATATCTGAAAAATGTCTTATCCCCCCCCACTTTATTGCATTGGCTATTTCCTCCTCTTTTTGAATCTTTGCTTTCCTGACTACTTTGCTAGCTTCTCTAAGTTTTCCCAAATATAGATGCATGTCTTCCTCTCTCTGTGATCTCTTGTATTTCATGAAGGCCTCCCTCTTTTTCTTCAGTTTTTCAGCTACTTCTTTCGAAAGCCATAGCGGTCTCCTTTTCCTTTTACCTTTATTTACCATTTTAACAAAAAGGTTCGTTGCCCTTAAAATATCCCCTTTCAGTTTTGCCCACTGTTTTTCTACATCCCTCAGCTGTTCCCATCCCGCTAACGACTCCCTGAGGTATTGGCCCATCCTGGCAAAGTTAGTCTTCCTAAAATCTAAGACCCTAACCTTTGAATGGATTCTAACAGCCCTAGTCCTAATACTGAACCATACCATCTGGTGATCACTGGATGCAAAATGATCTCCCACTATAACATCAGAAACACTTTCACCATTGGTAAGCACCAAGTCCAGTATGGCCCCTTCACATGTGAGGTCTGTTACCAATTGCTTGAATAGCTCTCTCTGTAGAGAATCCAGAATCTCTTTACTTCTAGATGATAATGCAGCAGGAATATGCCAATCGACATCTGGCATATTGAAATCCCCTATCAGTAGCACTTCCCCTTTCCTAGCAATGCTGCGTATGTCTTCAATTAACTCTCTGTCCACCTCTTCCTCTTGTGAGGGAGGTCTGTATATCATGCCAATGCAAATAGATTTCTCTTTCCCTCTTTCTAGTTTAACCCACAATGCCTCCTCTCTCCCTTTTAAGCTCTGTAATTCCAAAGCTTTAATAGTAGTTTTTACATATAGTGCCACTCCTCCTCTCCTTCTTCTTACCCTGTCCTTTCTGACTAAAGTATAGCCAGGTATAGTTACATCCCAGTCATGATTTTCTGTGAACCATATTTCTGTAACTGCCACTAAATCCAAGTCAGCCACTCCCACCAAAGCTTCAACATCAGGGATCTTATTTCCCATGCTACGGGCATTTATACACACTGCTTTATTGAGAAATAATTGGAAATATTCCAACTGTATGTCTTCATAATATTTTAATAGTATGTTTAAAGGTATACAACAAAAAAAGATGTCTGTACAACTTAGACATAATAATTTATGAGACAAAAAAAACTTCATTTCTTCTCCTGTAAATGTATTGCTAGTCTGCATTGCCAAAGAGCTCAAGTTTGGTTTCATCTGTCCACTGAGCACTTTCCCAGAAGGATTGTGGTTTCTCTGTCTCTGAGCAGTGCGGTCTTTTTGGCCTTCGCCCATGAAGTCCTTCTTTGTTTAGTGCGCGATCTATGGTACAGGTTGAAAGTAACGCCAGATTACTCCAGGACAGCCTTAAGCTCTTTGGATGTTGTTGTTGTTGTTGTTAAGTGCCGTCTAGTCAGTGTCGACTCATGGCGACCCTCTGGATAGTTGTCCTAAATTGTGTTCGGTCTTCAGTCAGGCATTGTTTGACAGATTGGTAGCCATAGCTGCTGTTATTGTATCGATCCATCTCATTGCTGGCCTTCCTCTTTTGCGTTGTATGTTGGATTTTGTATATGGTGTTTTTCCAAGTTTGTTCAAACTTTTGAAGACTTCTTGAATTAATTTTCCTCTTCCCACCACGTCCTAGGAGGTTCTTGGCAGGTCCATGAGCAGAAAACTTCTTAATAACGTTGAAAACTGTAGACACAGGGATCCCAAGGTCTTTGAAGATGGCCTTGTACCCTTTTGAAATTTGATGTTTGGTGATAATGGCTTTTCTGATGGTCTCATGTAGCTCTCTTGACTTCACCATTGTGAAAATGGAACAGGGAGTGAATGTGAAACCAAGAAAAGCACACAAACCAGCAGAAGTACCGGCTGAGCCGCCGGGCCCCGGTCCCGCGGATGGCCTGATAACCGGGTCCCCGGGGCCCGACCACGAGGCAGGCCGCTTCCCGGGGGGGGGGCACAGCCAGGCATGCGCCCCGGGGCTCCACGCTCTTTCCGTGGAGCCCAGTGATTAGACCGCATAGGCGGTCACGTGGGGCGGGGCAGCGCAAGCAAGGAGGGATCGCCGACCGGCGATCTCTCTCTTCCTCCTTGCTCGCGTTGATGAGAAGGTTTGTCAGGGAGATTCTCTTTGCTCCGGGTGGGTTAGGCCTTGTTGCGGCCTCATTCCTTACCTTCGGGTGGTCGCGGGCTCAGCGTCTTTCATTTCCTTTTAAAAAAAAAAAAAAAGAAAACAAAAAACCAAACCAACGAGGAAGCAGACCCTAGCCACACGGAGGAGGAAGCCCAATTAATTAAATAATTGCAGCTGCTCCGCACCACGTGCGCGCTCGCCGCTGTGCACGTGGGAGCCTTTTTTTTTTCCCTGCCTTGTTGCGGCAGGCCGGTCTCGGGCGCTGCTTCGGTGAGGGGGGGCCCATTCTAGCAGGCCGGGGGGCGGGTTGCTTTAGGCGGGCCCCCATTAATAAAAAAAAAAAAAAAAAAACACCTCACCACCCCAAAATGCAAAAACAAAAAAAATTGGACAAAGAAACTGAACAACACAGGCAACCAGGGAGCATCAAGCAGTCAGGCCACAGAGCAGCACTTTGACTTTTCGGTGCGGTTGGCTAGGCTGCTGCTTTCCTCCTTATAGCCCAACGTGTCCCAGCGCGAGGTGCGGCCAAAGGGTCGTGGGGCGCTGCTCAGGGACGGGGGGCTGTGCGGCGTGGGTCCATGCTCGCGGGCCGCGGTCGGGCGGTGCGCTCTGCGTCCCCAGCTCCCGGTGTCCGTCCTGGGGTTCGGCAGGGGCGTGGGCGCAGCAGGGCTAGAGGGTCTCGAGGTTGGGGGACCACCAGTGGGCTTACCGTGCCCGTGAATGCAGCCGAGTGCGCCTCCTTGGGCGAGCTGGCACCTCCCGCAGGGGTCTCGGGCAGGGTCTGTGCGTTGGCGGCGCCCGGGGGGGCGGTTGAGCTGGGCTGCCTGGTCGCCAGCGGGCCGGGGTCCCCACGGGCCTCGGTTCCCAACCCGCCCCCCGAGACGGGGGCCGGCTGGCTTCCGGTCTCGTCCCCTCCCCGGGTAGAGGGGTGTCCTTCCCCCTCTCCCCTGGTTTCCCCCCTCCTCCCGGTTGCTTCGGTCCATCGGGCCCTTGGGCGTATGGGGCGGTCCCGTGGGGGGGTTTAGGGCCTTGGGGGGGGGTGGCTGGGGAGCTTGGTTTGGTGAGGGGCGTGGGGCGGCCGGGGGTGCCGCGGCGTGGGAGGCTGGGGGGTTGGGGCCTTCGGCTCGCATTTGGGGGGCCGGGCCATCTACAGTTCCCAGTACCCCTGGGGCCCCGGCTGCTGGTTTTTCTTCTTTCTCTTCGCAGGTCCCGAGGAGTTCGATGCCTTCAACTGCCATGGCTTCTTCTGACAGGCCGGTGGGTGCGGGCCCTTCGGGTTCCACGCCGGCGCTGGTGGATCCGGCGCCTGGTACGTCCACCGGGGGTGCTCCAGTCGCCTCTTCCAGGGGGAGTGGTGAGCATACTGGCGGGGTGGGGTTCTTGACTCCGTTCCGGGCTCCGTGGGGGTGGGCAAAGTTACAGGGAAGCGCAAGCGGGCTCGTCGTTGCAGACGAGCGTCCTCGTCCTCGTCTTCCTCGTCGTCATCCTCGGCCTCTTCGCACAGCTCTGTTCCGGTGTCGGCTGATGGCGGTGTGATTGGCGGGACCTCCGTCATACGCTGCGCCGAGCTCTGGGAGTCGGTTCCGCGGAAGCTGCGCCGGTGGATCAAGCGTCGTAGATATATTGATATCTTCCGTCTGCTTGACGGCCAGAAGCGCTCCGGTGAGAGCAGGAAAAAGCGCAAGGAAGACGAGAAGGCGGGCCGGGTGCGTAAGGTCTCGCGCAACACCCTCAATTGGACCTGCGCTTTCTTGCGCTTGGCGAGTATCTGGGGGCATTACTTCCCGGACCAGTACGGGGCTTTGCTGGCCTATGCCGATAACATCCTGGCGGCTTCCCAGGCCCACGAGGGGTGGGTCTGGCTGAATTATGATGAGGAGTTTCGGAACCAGATGGAGGAGAACAGTCACTTGCACTGTGGTTGACCCAGATGTCCGCGAGGGGTCGGGTCAGGGGAGCTGGCGCGGCGGTAGTCAAGGCGGGCCCGTCTCCGCTGTCGCCAGGGGGGCGGTCCTTTCATGCCTCCGGCCCTGCTTTGCCACAGTCAAAAGGGGGGTCGTCGGGGGGGACGTCTGCTGGCGCTTCAACAAGGCGTCCTGCCCCTTCCCCGACTGCAAATTGTGTGGGGGCGCGCACGCGGCTGCGAAGTGCAGCAGGAAAGGAGTCGCGGGGGCCCCTGCGGGGGGGAAGTGAGGCAGCGGCGGTCCTGGCCAGTACCCCGGTGCGGGTCGCGGTAATGCGCCCTTGGTTGCTCGAGTACGGGTGTTCCTGTCGGGGTAGGGCGGCCGGTTTGATTCTAGGGGGGTTCACATGGGGTTTTCGCATCCCCGTACGGGGGACGTCCGCACGGGGTGGGTCCCGCAACGCCGCCTCCATGCGGCTTCACGGGGATTTCGTACGGCAAAAAATCTCTGAGGAGTGTGCACTCAGCCGCGTGGCGGGCCCTTTCTTGGATCCCCTTTTTTCCCCATTCACGGTCTCGCCGTTGGGTGTGGTTCCCAAGAAGGAGCCGGGCAAGTTCCGGTTGATACACAACCTCTCTTGCCCTCCGGGCGATTCGGTCAACGACCGCATACCTCGCGAGCTCTGTACGGTGCATTACTCTTCTTTCGATGCCGCCGTCTCCCTGGTCCATCAGTGCGGGCCAGGTGCACTCTTGGCCAAAGTGGACATCGAATCGGCATTCCGTCTGTTGCCTGTTCATCCCTCGGCTTTCCCTTTGCTTGGCTTTCGCTTCGAGGCGCGGTACTATTTCGATATGTGCATGCCCATGGGCTGTGCAATCTCTTGTGCTTATTTTGAGGCCTTCAGTACCTTTTTGCACTGGGTTGTGGAACGGCAGTCGGGGGTCTCCAGCATGGTGCACTATCTTGATGATTTTCTGTTTGTCGGGCCCGAGCGGACCCAGACCTGTCCCACCCTTTTGAGCACCTTCCTGCGCGTGGCTGCTGCCTTCGGCATTCCCATAGCGGCTGACAAAATGGTTGGGCCGGTTACTTGCCTCACCTTTCTCGGCATTGAGATTGACACGGTTGCTATGCTCGTCCGTTTGCCGGCGCTGAAGGTTCGTCGCCTCCGGGAGCTGGTGGCCTCAGTCTGTTCTGCTTCTAAGACTTCCCTCCACGTCCTTCAGTCGTTGGTCGGGCATCTCAACTTTGCTTGCCGTGTCCTTCCCATGGGGCGCCCCTTTATGAGGCGCCTATCCTTGGCAATGGCGGGGCTGCGGCTGCCTCACCATCGGATCAGGGTGTCCTTGGGGATGCGGGAGGACCTGTGGGTCTGGGACGCGTTCCTGGCTGGCTTCGACGGGTGCTCCTTCCTTCAGTTGCCTGAGCTCTCGAATCTGGACCTTCAGTTGTTTACCGACGCGGCGGGCGGTTCTGGTTTCGGGGCCTTTTGCCACGGTGCCTGGTGTGCTGAGCCTTGGCCTGCGGATTGGGTGCGCTCCGGCTTGACGCAGAATATCACCTTCTTGGAGCTTTTCCCAATCGTGGTTTCATTTTGGGTATGGCCGGACCAGTTGCATGACCGGCGGGTTGTCTTCTGGTGCAACAATGCTGCGGTTGTTGAGGTCCTTAATCGTCATGCTCCCTGGTGCCCTAGGGTGGCTTCCTTGATGAGGGTGTTTGTGTTGGCCTGCTTGCGCCTGAATGTCACCGCCCGGGCACGGCATGTGCCGGCTCCCAGAATTCCATCGCTGACGCTTTATCACGTTTTCAGTGGGCGCAGTTCCGGCGGCTGGCTCCTGGGGCGGACGAGCTGCCCTCACGGGTTCCGGAGCATCTCTGGACGATTGGGACCCCGACCTAATGGTTCTGCTGGCAGCATCGGTGACTCGCAGTACCTGGGCGACGTATCGCCGGGGCTACTCTCAGGTGAGTGCTTTTTTGAGCGCGCAGGGTTGGTCTGGGGGGGCGGTGCCTGAGGACTTGGTTGGCCGTTTTGTGCTGTGGGTGAGGAAGGAGGGCTGGGCGCGGTCGGCGGTCACTGGAGCGCTTGCGGGCTTCTCTTTCTTTTGTAAGGCTGCTGGTTGGGGGAACCCACGCGTCTCCTTTTTAGTCGGGTGGTTGCTCGCCGGCTGGGCCCGCGTGCAGCCGGGGTCATGGGACTGGCGGCTCCCGGTATCTCACGAGCTCCTGTTGCAAATTTGTGAGGTTTTGCCGCGGGTGGCTGCCTCAGGCTTTGAGGCGGTGTTGTTTCACGCGCTGTTTACCACGGCTTTTTTCGGCGCCTTCCGAGTGTCCGAGCTGGTTCCTCGGTCTGTGAGGCGAGGGGCTTTTGGTGGGCTTGCGGTTGGGCACGTCCGGGTAGATCCTGCACGTGCCCAGATCTTCCTATCATGGTCCAAGACGGACCAGTCCGGTAAAGGGGGCTGGGTCCTGCTGAGCGCCATTCCCCCCTTGTTGTCCTGTCCCGTTCGTGCTCTGTGTACGTACGTGCGGCAGCGACCGGTGGCACGTGACCAGTTTTTCATTCATGCGGACGGCAAGCCGGTGACGCAGTTTCAGTTCACGGCTGTGCTACGCCTGGCTTTGCGTGTTTTGGGTTGCGCCGAGCGGAGTTATGCTTCGCACTCATTTCAGATTGGGGCGGCTACTAGCGCGGCGGCTGCGGGCCTAGACCCGCCGGTGATTCAGCGCATTGGTCATTGGCGTTCAGGTGCCTACGCTGGGTACGTTCGCCCATCGGCTTCTGGCGGTGCGGCGTAGAGTGGTGCGATGCCGGGGTGGCGGTCTGCCTACGGCGCGGTGTGGGGGGGGGCTGGGGGTACTAATCCTTTTCTTCCTATTGCAGAGTTGCTTGCTGGTGGCAGTCCACTCTTTTCTGCTTTCAGATGGTGTGTCCGCCGGGGACTGGTGGATCATCGGGCACTCCTTTGTCTACTGGGAGGAGCGTCATGCGGCGGTTCGGCCGTTGGGTGCTCACCTTGGTCTCGCCGTGGCTGGAGTGTGGCTGTGGTGGATGGGCCACCGCAGCATGCATTGGGGCCAGCTCCTTGACTGTGTTTGAGCGGAACTTGGACGGCGCCAGCGGCCGGTCAGGCTGCTGCTACATCTGGGGGGCAATGATGTTGCCGGTCGGGCTTGCTGGCAACTCATCGGGACTGTTCAGAGCGACATTGCCCTGTTGAGGGAGGTCCTCCCCGGGGTGGCCATTATCTGGTCGGACATTATACCCCGCCCTGCTTGCTGGACCCAGCGGCGTTGGTCGAGGGGTTTGTGTAAGATCAACCGCCAGATTGGGCGCTGGGTTCAGCAGACGGGCGGGTTCCAGGTTCGGCACCCTTGGGCAGACGTCGCTTGTGCCGGTTTGTACTGGCTTGATGGCGTTCACCTTGCCCCGGTGGGGCAGGACTTACTCTTGAACGACTGGCAGGAGGCATTGGAGTCGTGGTGCTGGTCGCAGCTTTCGGTGGTGGGGGCGGCGCTAGGATAGCGTGCTACCTTGCGATGGTGGCGGGGTGGTGAGCTGGTGCTCGTTGACCCGGCGGCTCATTTCAGCTTGAGGCCGCTTTCCATGTGAGCGGCACGGCTCTTTAGGTTGGGGGAGACGTCCCGGCTGGGGTCTCTACCCGGAAAATAGGCAACCCCTTCAGCCGGCCTTTGCTAACATGGCGAGGCGTGCGCGAAGGGGTAACGGGGGGGTTGGATGGTGCTCCACTTTGCTACAAACGCCTGGTGGGGGGCACCATCCGGATGACGGGTGGGGGGTGCACTATTCTGTTATGGTTCTGATTGCTGAGTTGGCCCATGTTGGGCCGGTGTTTTACCGTTAATAAAAGCTGCGACCAAGCATTTGCACCAATACTCGATGTCTGTGTGCTTTGTCAATGGTGGTGGGGGGGGGTTGTTGGGTTGGTGGTGGGGGAGGGTGAAGGGCGGGCGCAAGCCGAGTAGGGCATCCGGATACCTCGGTTAGTACCGGCTGAGCCGCCGGGCCCCGGTCCCGCAGCTGGCCTGATAACCGGGCCCCCGGGCCCGACCACGAGGCAGGCCGCTTCCCGGGGGGGGGTGGGGGGGCGGCACAGCCGGCCGGCGATCTCTCTCTTCCTCCTTGCTCGCGTTGATGAGAAGGTTTACCACCCACCCGCCCGTGTTTCCGGCGGGGAAGGGGGGGGTAGGATTTTGTTGCAGCTGGGGGGGGGGGGGGGGTGGGGGTGGCGTTGTCTGGGCCAGGCGAGCGGGGTGGCGAGCTGGTGCTCGTTGACCCGGCGGCTCATTTCAGCTTGAGGCCGCTTTCCATGTGAGCAGCACGGCTCTTTAGGTTGGGGGAGACGTCCCGGCTGGGGTCTCTACCCGGAAAATAGGCAACCCCTTCAGCCGGCCTTTGCTAACATGGCGAGGCGGGCGCGAAGGGGTAACGGGGGGGGGGGTTGGATGGTGCTCCACTTTGCTACAAACGGCTGGTGGGGGGCACCATCCGGATGACGGGTGGGGGGGGGTGCACTATTCTGTTATGGTTCTGATTGCTGAGTTGGCCCATGTTGGGCCGGTGTTTTACCGTTAATAAAAGCTGCGACCAAGCATTTGCACCAATACTCGACGTCTGTGTGCTTTGTCAGTGGTGGTGGGGAGGGGGGGTTTGTTGGGTTGGTGGTGGGGGAGGGTGAAGGGCGGGCGCAAGCCGAGTAGGGCATCCGGATACCTCGGTTATACCAAGACTAGAAAGGAGCAGGTATCACAGACCACCATGGAAGAATATAAAAAGCTTTTATTTCAGTGTCCTAGAGGTCTGTCCCTACACGTGTTTTGGCTGTTAGGCTTTCATTAGGGGCTCAAGATCTCAATAAAAATCAAATGTTAATTAAGAAGAAATATATAAATACATGGAAAAACTTGCACATGTACCAGTTAACAATTATAACAATTAAAAAGAAGAGATTACCCATATAAAACTAACAGATAATATAGTTATAGTTGGTATAGTTAGTCTGCATCTAAAAATCTAAATAAGGACCTGTAAGGCAAAAGCCATAAAATATAATTAAAAGAGGCAAATCATCCAAAAAATGAAGAATAAGAGCCAATTAATCTGTCTGTAATAATACATAAATAATAGCCTAGTGGTTGGGGCAAGGTACTTTAGGCCAGAAGGTCGGGGGTTCAAATCCCACTAGAGGACAGCAACCTTGGGCTGGAAGGACTGGGGTTTCTAGTCCCACAGGTGCTCCTTGTGGTCTTGGGCAAGCCACTTAACCCTCCATAGCCCATGTTCCCTGTAAAATAGTTATCTCCAAGTTATAATGCCCTATTCAATGTAATTTCAGTTTGTTCAATGTAAACCGCATTGATGCAGAATAGCATGGTATATAAGAGAATATAAATAATAATGAAACCATGAAAATCATAACTAAGCACAACACACATTAAATTAAAATGATAAAATATTTCCAAGAGACACATCTAAACCACTGACACAGAGGTACTTACTCAAAAAAAGGACAACAAGTCAGTAGAGAGGTCAAAGGGCAACTCCAATAAGGGAGAAAGATAAGAGAAGAAAATTAAATACAAGTGAAAGGGTGTGGCTTGGAGCCACCTAGATTGGCCACTCTTGGAAACAGGATACTGGGCTTGATGGACCTTGGTCTGACCCAGTATGGCATATCTTATGTTCTTATGTTCACCTGAGACACGAGGGAGGCAAGGGAGAAGGATGGGGAATGCAGTCACACTTACAATAAACTTTTGGTCCTCTACTATCGTTTATATATGGTCAAAAGTGCATATTCAGAGCCAAACAGAGCATCATACCTGAAACCAATAAGAAAAAGAAGGAACCAGATATCTACAATATACGTAAATTAAAAATATATATGGAACATAATGAAAACATAGCAAAGGTCTGGCAATAGTGGTAAGGATCCCCATAGCTAGCCAAAAGACCATGTCAGATATTATTCTAAATCAGGGTAGTTAAAAAGAGGGCATATCCGATAAAAACTGATTTACAATTTTTCCATTGTGAAGTGAGTGGGACATAAAAACACAAAAATGTGCAAGCAGCAAAGAGAGAGTGTCATTAAAAGAAACATAAAAGTAAAAATGGCGGGAAATCAAAAGGCATACCTTTGATCCTTCTGTAAAAACACTGCAGCTCTCAAGAATAAAGAAAACAGGTCCCAGAATGGGCAGGCATTTAAAGTCAAATGCTTCCGTCAAAAGGAGACTATGGTGTCTCGTGGCCATGGCAACCTGCACAAAACAAAGATCAGGAGAAGAGACAAAAATTAAGAAATACCTCTGTACAATACATACAAATGTGCCAAAAAAGCAAGAAGTAAATAGATAATTTTGAAATGCAAAAGATAACTTCGTTAGGTATACATAAAAGTATGTAAATGTATGCAGTGCCTATTAGGACTCGTGTACGTAACCAAAATAACTGAGAACTGACCTGTGCCAGATACTGAGATAAAATAAGGTGTAAATAATGGATAAAGATGCAAAATGAAGTTTAATACTAAAAGCAGAACATATGAAACACATCAATTTATGGGGAATGCCAGTGGATTGCACGATCCGAGACAGCATGGATTCACCAGAGACAGGTCTTGTCAGACAAATCTGATTGATTCCTTTGAATGGGGGACCAGGGAGTTGGACCGAGGGAGAGCCCTAGATGTGGTGTATTTAGATTTCAGTAAAGCCTTTGACACCGTTCCACACAGGTGACTTATAAACAAACTGAGCATGCTAGGGATGAACATAAGAACATAAGATATGCCATACTGGGTCAGACCAAGGTCCATCAAGCCCAGTATCCTGTTTCCAACAGTGGCCAAACTAGGTCATACCTACCCAGCAGTATCCCCAAGAGACACAGGTTCCACAATGCTTGTATTGGGTCAAGCATTAATATCCTGGGTCCCTTTTTAATAATGGTTTATGGACCTTTCCTCCAGGAACTTGTCCAAACCTTTTTTAAACCCAGCTACACTAACAGCTCTTACTACATCCTCCGGTAACAAATTCCAGAGTTTGATTACACATTGAGTGAAAAAATATTTTCTCTTATTTGTCTTAGATAGTTTACCCTGTAGCTTCATTACATGTCCCCTAGTCTTTCTATATTCTGATAGCGTAAACAATCGATCTACGTTTACCCGTTTCACTCCATTCATTACTTTATAGACCTCTATCATATCTCCCCTCAGCCGTCTCTTTTCCAGGTTGAAGAGCCCTAACCTTTGTATCCTCTCTTCATAGGAGTAGCCTTCCATCCTCTTTACCATTTTGGTGGCTCTTCTCTGTACCTTTTCTAATAACGCTATATCCTTTTTAAGATACGGCGACCAGAATTGCACACAATATTCAAGGTGCGGTCGTACCATGGAACGATACAGAGGCATTATAATATCCTTTGTTTTATTTTCCATTCCTTTCCTTATGATACCTAGCATTCTATTTGCTTTCTTGGCTGCCGCTGCACACTGGGCGGAGGGTTTTAACACGTTATCCACGATGACTCCTAAATCTTTATCCTGGGTGGTGGTTCCTAATGTGGAACCTTGCATTGTGTAACCATAGTGTGGATTATTCTTTCCTAGGTGCATAACTTTGCACTTGTCCACATTAAATTTCATCTGCCATTTGGATGCCTAGTCTTCCAATTTATCCAGATCCTCCTGCAGTTTTCCACAGTCCTCTTGGGTTGGCAAGTATCTGGGGGCATTACTTCCCGGACCAGTACGGGGCTTTGCTGGCCTATGCCGATAACATCCTGGCGGCTTCCCAGGCCCACGAGGGGTGGGTCTGGCTGAATTATGATGAGGAGTTTCGGAACCAGATGGAGGAGAACAGTCACTTGCACTGTGGTTGACCCAGATGTCCGCGAGGGGTCGGGTCAGGGGAGCTGGCGCGGCGGTAGTCAAGGCGGGCCCGTCTCCGCTGTCGCCAGGGGGGCGGTCCTTTCATGCCTCCGGCCCTGCTTTGCCACAGTCAAAAGGGGGGTCGTCGGGGGGACGTCTGCTGGCGCTTCAACAAGGCGTCCTGCCCCTTCCCCGACTGCAAATTGTGTGGGGGCGCGCACGCGGCCGCGAAGTGCAGCAGGAAAGGAGTCGCGGGGGCCCCTGCGGGGGGGAAGTGAGGCAGCGGCGGTCCTGGCCAGTACCCCGGTGCGGGTCGCGGTAATGCGCCCTTGGTTGCTCGAGTACGGGTGTTCCTGTCGGGGTAGGGCGGCCGTTTGATTCTAGGGGGGTTCACATGGGGTTTTCGCATCCCCGTACGGGGGACGTCCGCACGGGGTGGGTCCCGCAACGCCGCCTCCATGCGGCTTCACGGGGATTTCGTACGGCAAAAAATCTCTGAGGAGTGTGCACTCAGCCGCGTGGCGGGCCCTTTCTTGGATCCCCTTTTTTCCCCATTCACGGTCTCGCCGTTGGGTGTGGTTCCCAAGAAGGAGCCGGGCAAGTTCCGGTTGATACACAACCTCTCTTGCCCTCCGGGCGATTCGGTCAACGACCGCATACCTCGCGAGCTCTGTACGGTGCATTACTCTTCTTTCGATGCCGCCGTCTCCCTGGTCCATCAGTGCGGGCCAGGTGCACTCTTGGCCAAAGTGGACATCGAATCGGCATTCCGTCTGTTGCCTGTTCATCCCTCGGCTTTCCCTTTGCTTGGCTTTCGCTTCGAGGCGCGGTACTATTTCGATATGTGCATGCCCATGGGCTGTGCAATCTCTTGTGCTTATTTTGAGGCCTTCAGTACCTTTTTGCACTGGGTTGTGGAACGGCAGTCGGGGGTCTCCAGCATGGTGCACTATCTTGATGATTTTCTGTTTGTCGGGCCCGAGCGGACCCAGACCTGTCCCACCCTTTTGAGCACCTTCCTGCGCGTGGCTGCTGCCTTCGGCATTCCCATAGCGGCTGACAAAATGGTTGGGCCGGTTACTTGCCTCACCTTTCTCGGCATTGAGATTGACACGGTTGCTATGCTCGTCCGTTTGCCGGCGCTGAAGGTTCGTCGCCTCCGGGAGCTGGTGGCCTCAGTCTGTTCTGCTTCTAAGACTTCCCTCCACGTCCTTCAGTCGTTGGTCGGGCATCTCAACTTTGCTTGCCGTGTCCTTCCCATGGGGCGCCCCTTTATGAGGCGCCTATCCTTGGCAATGGCGGGGCTGCGGCTGCCTCACCATCGGATCAGGGTGTCCTTGGGGATGCGGGAGGACCTGTGGGTCTGGGACGCGTTCCTGGCTGGCTTCGACGGGTGCTCCTTCCTTCAGTTGCCTGAGCTCTCGAATCTGGACCTTCAGTTGTTTACCGACGCGGCGGGCGGTTCTGGTTTCGGGGCCTTTTGCCACGGTGCCTGGTGTGCTGAGCCTTGGCCTGCGGATTGGGTGCGCTCCGGCTTGACGCAGAATATCACCTTCTTGGAGCTTTTCCCAATCGTGGTTTCATTTTGGGTATGGCCGGACCAGTTGCATGACCGGCGGGTTGTCTTCTGGTGCAACAATGCTGCGGTTGTTGAGGTCCTTAATCGTCATGCTCCCTGGTGCCCTAGGGTGGCTTCCTTGATGAGGGTGTTTGTGTTGGCCTGCTTGCGCCTGAATGTCACCGCCCGGGCACGGCATGTGCCGGGCTCCCAGAATTCCATCGCTGACGCTTTATCACGTTTTCAGTGGGCGCAGTTCCGGCGGCTGGCTCCTGGGGCGGACGAGCTGCCCTCACGGGTTCCGGAGCATCTCTGGACGATTGGGACCCCGACCTAATGGTTCTGCTGGCAGCATCGGTGACTCGCAGTACCTGGGCGACGTATCGCCGGGGCTACTCTCAGGTGAGTGCTTTTTTGAGCGCGCAGGGTTGGTCTGGGGGGGCGGTGCCTGAGGACTTGGTTGGCCGTTTTGTGCTGTGGGTGAGGAAGGAGGGCTGGGCGCGGTCGGCGGTCACTGGAGCGCTTGCGGGCTTCTCTTTCTTTTGTAAGGCTGCTGGTTGGGGGAACCCACGCGTCTCCTTTTTAGTCGGGTGGTTGCTCGCCGGCTGGGCCCGCGTGCAGCCGGGGTCATGGGACTGGCGGCTCCCGGTATCTCACGAGCTCCTGTTGCAAATTTGTGAGGTTTTGCCGCGGGTGGCTGCCTCAGGCTTTGAGGCGGTGTTGTTTCACGTGCTGTTTACCACGGCTTTTTTCGGCGCCTTCCGAGTGTCCGAGCTGGTTCCTCGGTCTGTGAGGCGAGGGGCTTTTGGTGGGCTTGCGGTTGGGCACGTCCGGGTAGATCCTGCACGTGCCCAGATCTTCCTATCATGGTCCAAGACGGACCAGTCCGGTAAAGGGGGCTGGGTCCTGCTGAGCGCCATTCCCCCCTTGTTGTCCTGTCCCGTTCGTGCTCTGTGTACGTACGTGCGGCAGCGACCGGTGGCACGTGACCAGTTTTTCATTCATGCGGACGGCAAGCCGGTGACGCAGTTTCAGTTCACGGCTGTGCTACGCCTGGCTTTGCGTGTTTTGGGTTGCGCCGAGCGGAGTTATGCTTCGCACTCATTTCAGATTGGGGCGGCTACTAGCGCGGCGGCTGCGGGCCTAGACCCGCCGGTGATTCAGCGCATTGGTCATTGGCGTTCAGGTGCCTACGCTGGGTACGTTCGCCCATCGGCTTCTGGCGGTGCGGCGTAGAGTGGTGCGATGCCGGGGTGGCGGTCTGCCTACGGCGCGGTGTGGGGGGGGGCTGGGGGTACTAATCCTTTTCTTCCTATTGCAGAGTTGCTTGCTGGTGGCAGTCCGCTCTTTTCTGCTTTCAGATGGTGTGTCCGCCGGGGACTGGTGGATCATCGGGCACTCCTTTGTCTACTGGGAGGAGCGTCATGCGGCGGTTCGGCCGTTGGGTGCTCACCTTGGTCTCGCCGTGGCTGGAGTGTGGCTGTGGTGGATGGGCCACCGCAGCATGCATTGGGGCCAGCTCCTTGACTGTGTTTGAGCGGAACTTGGACGGCGCCAGCGGCCGGTCAGGCTGCTGCTACATCTGGGGGGCAATGATGTTGCCGGTCGGGCTTGCTGGCAACTCATCGGGACTGTTCAGAGCGACATTGCCCTGTTGAGGGAGGTCCTCCCCGGGGTGGCCATTATCTGGTCGGACATTATACCCCGCCCTGCTTGCTGGACCCAGCGGCGTTGGTCGAGGGGTTTGTGTAAGATCAACCGCCAGATTGGGCGCTGGGTTCAGCAGACGGGCGGGTTCCAGGTTCGGCACCCTTGGGCAGACGTCGCTTGTGCCGGTTTGTACTGGCTTGATGGCGTTCACCTTGCCCCGGTGGGGCAGGACTTACTCTTGAACGACTGGCAGGAGGCATTGGAGTCGTGGTGCTGGTCGCAGCTTTCGGTGGTGGGGGCGGCGCTAGGATAGCGTGCTACCTTGCGATGGTGGCGGGGTGGTGAGCTGGTGCTCGTTGACCCGGCGGCTCATTTCAGCTTGAGGCCGCTTTCCATGTGAGCGGCACGGCTCTTTAGGTTGGGGGAGACGTCCCGGCTGGGGTCTCTACCCGGAAAATAGGCAACCCCTTCAGCCGGCCTTTGCTAACATGGCGAGGCGGGCGCGACGGGGTAACGGGGGGGGGGGTTGGATGGTGCTCCACTTTGCTACAAACGGCTGGTGGGGGGCACCATCCGGATGACGGGTGGGGGCGGCGCACTATTCTGTTATGGTTCTGATTGCTGAGTTGGCCCATGTTGGGCCGGTGTTTTACCGTTAATAAAAGCTGCGACCAAGCATTTGCACCAATACTCGACGTCTGTGTGCTTTGTCAGTGGTGGTGGGGAGGGGGGGTTTGTTGGGTTGGTGGTGGGGGAGGGTGAAGGGCGGGCGCAAGCCGAGTAGGGCATCCGGATACCTCGGTTATACCAAGACTAGAAAGGAGCAGGTATCACAGACCACCATGGAAGAATATAAAAAGCTTTTATTTCAGTGTCCTAGAGGTCTGTCCCTACACGTGTTTTGGCTGTTAGGCTTTCATTAGGGGCTCAAGATCTCAATAAAAATCAAATGTTAATTAAGAAGAAATATATAAATACATGGAAAAACTTGCACATGTACCAGTTAACAATTATAACAATTAAAAAGAAGAGATTACCCATATAAAACTAACAGATAATATAGTTATAGTTGGTATAGTTAGTCTGCATCTAAAAATCTAAATAAGGACCTGTAAGGCAAAAGCCATAAAATATAATTAAAAGAGGCAAATCATCCAAAAAATGAAGAATAAGAGCCAATTAATCTGTCTGTAATAATACATAAATAATAGCCTAGTGGTTGGGGCAAGGTACTTTAGGCCAGAAGGTCGGGGGTTCAAATCCCACTAGAGGACAGCAACCTTGGGCTGGAAGGACTGGGGTTTCTAGTCCCACAGGTGCTCCTTGTGGTCTTGGGCAAGCCACTTAACCCTCCATAGCCCATGTTCCCTGTAAAATAGTTATCTCCAAGTTATAATGCCCTATTCAATGTAATTTCAGTTTGTTCAATGTAAACCGCATTGATGCAGAATAGCATGGTATATAAGAGAATATAAATAATAATGAAACCATGAAAATCATAACTAAGCACAACACACATTAAATTAAAATGATAAAATATTTCCAAGAGACACATCTAAACCACTGACACAGAGGTACTTACTCAAAAAAAGGACAACAAGTCAGTAGAGAGGTCAAAGGGCAACTCCAATAAGGGAGAAAGATAAGAGAAGAAAATTAAATACAAGTGAAAGGGTGTGGCTTGGAGCCACCTAGATTGGCCACTCTTGGAAACAGGATACTGGGCTTGATGGACCTTGGTCTGACCCAGTATGGCATATCTTATGTTCTTATGTTCACCTGAGACACGAGGGAGGCAAGGGAGAAGGATGGGGAATGCAGTCACACTTACAATAAACTTTTGGTCCTCTACTATCGTTTATATATGGTCAAAAGTGCATATTCAGAGCCAAACAGAGCATCATACCTGAAACCAATAAGAAAAAGAAGGAACCAGATATCTACAATATACGTAAATTAAAAATATATATGGAACATAATGAAAACATAGCAAAGGTCTGGCAATAGTGGTAAGGATCCCCATAGCTAGCCAAAAGACCATGTCAGATATTATTCTAAATCAGGGTAGTTAAAAAGAGGGCATATCCGATAAAAACTGATTTACAATTTTTCCATTGTGAAGTGAGTGGGACATAAAAACACAAAAATGTGCAAGCAGCAAAGAGAGAGTGTCATTAAAAGAAACATAAAAGTAAAAATGGCGGGAAATCAAAAGGCATACCTTTGATCCTTCTGTAAAAACACTGCAGCTCTCAAGAATAAAGAAAACAGGTCCCAGAATGGGCAGGCATTTAAAGTCAAATGCTTCCGTCAAAAGGAGACTATGGTGTCTCGTGGCCATGGCAACCTGCACAAAACAAAGATCAGGAGAAGAGACAAAAATTAAGAAATACCTCTGTACAATACATACAAATGTGCCAAAAAAGCAAGAAGTAAATAGATAATTTTGAAATGCAAAAGATAACTTCGTTAGGTATACATAAAAGTATGTAAATGTATGCAGTGCCTATTAGGACTCGTGTACGTAACCAAAATAACTGAGAACTGACCTGTGCCAGATACTGAGATAAAATAAGGTGTAAATAATGGATAAAGATGCAAAATGAAGTTTAATACTAAAAGCAGAACATATGAAACACATCAATTTATGGGGAATGCCAGTGGATTGCACGATCCGAGACAGCATGGATTCACCAGAGACAGGTCTTGTCAGACAAATCTGATTGATTCCTTTGAATGGGGGACCAGGGAGTTGGACCGAGGGAGAGCCCTAGATGTGGTGTATTTAGATTTCAGTAAAGCCTTTGACACCGTTCCACACAGGTGACTTATAAACAAACTGAGCATGCTAGGGATGAACATAAGAACATAAGATATGCCATACTGGGTCAGACCAAGGTCCATCAAGCCCAGTATCCTGTTTCCAACAGTGGCCAAACTAGGTCATACCTACCCAGCAGTATCCCCAAGAGACACAGGTTCCACAATGCTTGTATTGGGTCAAGCATTAATATCCTGGGTCCCTTTTTAATAATGGTTTATGGACCTTTCCTCCAGGAACTTGTCCAAACCTTTTTTAAACCCAGCTACACTAACAGCTCTTACTACATCCTCCGGTAACAAATTCCAGAGTTTGATTACACATTGAGTGAAAAAATATTTTCTCTTATTTGTCTTAGATAGTTTACCCTGTAGCTTCATTACATGTCCCCTAGTCTTTCTATATTCTGATAGCGTAAACAATCGATCTACGTTTACCCGTTTCACTCCATTCATTACTTTATAGACCTCTATCATATCTCCCCTCAGCCGTCTCTTTTCCAGGTTGAAGAGCCCTAACCTTTGTATCCTCTCTTCATAGGAGTAGCCTTCCATCCTCTTTACCATTTTGGTGGCTCTTCTCTGTACCTTTTCTAATAACGCTATATCCTTTTTAAGATACGGCGACCAGAATTGCACACAATATTCAAGGTGCGGTCGTACCATGGAACGATACAGAGGCATTATAATATCCTTTGTTTTATTTTCCATTCCTTTCCTTATGATACCTAGCATTCTATTTGCTTTCTTGGCTGCCGCTGCACACTGGGCGGAGGGTTTTAACACGTTATCCACGATGACTCCTAAATCTTTATCCTGGGTGGTGGTTCCTAATGTGGAACCTTGCATTGTGTAACCATAGTGTGGATTATTCTTTCCTAGGTGCATAACTTTGCACTTGTCCACATTAAATTTCATCTGCCATTTGGATGCCTAGTCTTCCAATTTATCCAGATCCTCCTGCAGTTTTCCACAGTCCTCTTGGGTTTTAACAACTTTAAACAGTTTTGTGTCATCTGCAAATTTGATATCCTCACTAGTTATTCCCTTTTCCAGGTCATTTATGAATATGTCAAAAAGTAGCGGACCCACTACAGATCCCTTGGGTACTCCACTATTCACCTTTTTCCATTGAGAAAATTGGCCATTTAGCCCTATCCTCTGCTTAATATCTTTTAACCAGTTCCCGATCCACAATAGTACACTGCCTCCAATCCCATGACTTTTTAGTTTTGCCAAAATTCTCTGATGAGGGACCTTGTCAAAGACTTTCTGAAAGTCCAGATACACTATATCAACTGACTCACCTTTGTCTACCTGTTTATTCACACCTTCAAAAAAGCATCAGATTAGTAAGACAAGATCTTTCTTGTCTAAAGCCATATTGGCTGTCTCCCATTAGGGCATGACTATCTACATGCTGTGTAAGTTTGTTCTTTATGATGGTTTCTACCATTTTCCCCGGTACTGACATCAGGCTTACCAGTCTGTAATTTCCCGGATCATCCCTGGAACCCTTTTTAAAAATTGGCACTACATTGGCGATCCTCCAATCTTCAAGTATTACAGATGACCCTAAAGTTACTGACTGGGTTAGAAATTGGTTGAGGGCAAGAGACAGTCTCCAGGTAAATGGAGCTCACTCTGAGGAGAAGGATGTTACCAGTGGTGTGCTCCAGAGATCTGTCCTTGGTCCCATTCTTTTTAACATCTTTGTTAGTGATATTGCGGAAGGGCTGCCAGGTAAGATTTGCCTCTTTGCGGATGATACCAAAATCTGCAATACAGTAGACACCCAGATAACATTTATTTTATTTATTTTATTTATTTATTTATTTATTTAGTATGTCTTATATACCACCTTTCAGTGTTATCAACAACTTTACATAGAACAGATAGCATTATAACCGCATACATAAGGAAGGATCTAACTAAGCTTGAAGAATAATCTAGCATTTGGCATTTGAAATTTAATGATAAATAATGCAGGGTCATGCATTTGGGCTGCAAAAATCCAAAGGAGCGGTACAGTGTAGGTAGTGAGGTACTTTTGTTCACAAAAGAGGAGCAGGATCTGGGCGTAATTGTGTCTGATGATCTTAAAGTAGCTAAACAGAAAAGGCGACTGTGAAAGCCAGAAGGATGCTTGGTGTATAGGGAGAGGAATGGCCAGCAAAAAAAAGGAGGTGATAATGCCTCTGTATAAGTCTCTGGTACGACCTCATTTACAGTATTGTGTGCAATTCTGGAGATCACACCTTCAAAAGGATATAAGCATGTTGGAGTCTGTGCAGAGGATGGCTACTAAAATGGTTTGTGGTCTTCGCTATTTAGCATATGAGGAAAGACTTAAAGATCTTAATATGTATACTTTAGAGGAAAGGTGGGATAGGGGCGATATGATAGAGACATTTAAATATCTCCATGGCATAAATACACAGGAGGGTCTCTTTCAATTGAAGGCAAGCTCTGCTGCAAGGGGACATAGGATGAGAGTGAAAAAGGGTAGACTCAGGAGTAATATGCGGAATTATTTCTTTACGGAAAGAGTGGTAGATGCATGGAATAGTCTCCCAGTGGAGGTGTTGGACACAAAGAAAGTATCTGAATTGAAAAAAGCATGGGACAAACACAGAGAATTTTTAAAGGTAAAAAGAGGACTATTGTACTTGATATGGAAAGACAGACTAGATAGGCCATGCACAGAGCCGGCCCGTCCATTGTGTGAGAATGTTGTTCACATAGGGCCCGTGCTTCAGGGGGCCCAACGCGAACTTTATTTTCACATGGATGCAATGCAATGCCGGTTGCCAGCGTGAAGAGCGGTGTGTTCCCTCACGCTGGCAGCTGTGTTCTCATGAAGTGCTTGAGTGCCAGGAAAAGTTAAAGGACATTTCCCGGCACTCGTGTGCTGCATGAGAACACAGCAGACAGCATAAGGGAAAACACAGCTCTTCGCGCTGGCGGTTGTGCAGAGGTGAGCCGGGGCCTTGGGCAGACCTCCCCAGCTCCCTCTGAAGCCACTTAGACAGTCGTGGGGCTCTTCGGAGGGGGTGCTAGGATAGGACTGAAAATGACTGATGGGGGGCTAGGATTGGAAATGGGCTGATGGGAGGCTAGGATTGGGAATAGAGTAGATACAACACTGTTCACACAAGATGATGTGTTAGAGCAGCTTGCAAAACTGAAAGTGGCCAAAGCCATGGGACCTGATGGGATACATCCCAGGATACTCAAAGAGCTCAGAGAGGTTCTTGCAGGGCTATTAAAGGATGTTTTTAATAGAACCTTTGAGACGGGAGAAGGACTGATGTGGTACCTCTTCACAAAAGTGGTAATAGGAAACAAGTGACAAACTACAGGCCAGTAAGCCTTAACTCAGTAGCGGGAAAAGTAATAGAGGCGCTCCTGAAAGAGCCAATAGTGGACTTTCTCGAAACCAACAGGTTGCATGATCCGAGGCAACATGGTTTTACCAAAAGACGATCTTGCCAAACAAATCTGATTGAGTTCTTTGATTGGGTGGCCAGAGAACTAGATCAAGGGCATGCAATGGATGTCATCTACCTGGATTTCAGCAAAGCCTTTGATACTGTTCCTCAAAGGAGGCTTATCAATATACTCAACAGCTTGGGGATGGGTCCCAAGGTGGTGAATTGGATCAGAAATTTGTTGACTGACAGACGACAGAGTTGATGGTAAAACGGAACTCACACAGCTAAAAGGAAGGTGATTAGTGGTGTGCCCCAGGGTTTGGTCCTGGGACTGGTACTGTTCAATGTATTTGTGAGTGATATTGCTGAAGGAATGAATGGAAAAGTCTGTCTTTTTGCAGATGACATGAAAATTTGCAACAGAGTGGACTCCGCTGAGGGAGTGGATAGCATGAAGAAATATCTACAAATGCTCGAAGAATGGTCTAATGCTTGGCAGTTGAGATTTAATGTGAAGAAGTGCAGTGTCATGCACTTGGGAAGCAGAAATCCAAAGGAACTGTATGCAATAGGGGGCGAGAGATCGGTGTGCATGGACCAGGAGAAGGACCTCGGAGTGATTGTTTCTGAGGATCTCAAGGTGGTGAAACAGTGTGACAAGGCAGTGGCAAAAGTAAGAAGGATGCTGGGTTACATACCAAGAGGAATTAACAGCAGAAAGGAAGAGGTACTAATGCCACTGTACAAGTCACTGATGAGGCCTCACTTGGAATATTGTGATCAGTTTTGGAGAACCTATCTCACAAAGGATATAAAAAGACTGGAAATGGTTCAGAGGAAGGCAACCAAAATGATTTGGAGCCTGCGTCAGAAGACATATGAGAAGAGACTTGAATATGTATGCTCTGGAGGAAAGGAGGGACAGGGGAGATATGATTCAGATCTTTAAATACTTAAAGAGTATTAAAGGACAAACAAACCTCTTCCAAAAACGGGGAAGCTGTAAAACTAGAGGGCATAACATGAACCTGCAAGGGGGTAAACTGAAAGGCAATGTCAGGAAATACTTTTTCACTGAAAGGGTGGTAGATGCTTGGATTGCCCTCCCGATGGACGTGGTGGGGGCAAATACAGTGACAGAATTAAAAATGACATGGGACAGACATAGTGGATCCCTTTATAGCAACAGGATAAAATCAAAATAAACATAACTATCTCTTATATCTCAACAAATAGGGATGATCTGCATGGGGCGGTGGGTACATCCCTAAACAAAGGCATGGGGAGGGGTGACCTGCATGGAGCGGCAGATGCCATTACTCTTTCCGCCTTGCTGGGCAGACTGGTCTTTATCTGCTATCATTTACTAAATTACTATGGAAATGGGCTGATGGCAGTGAGCTTGGACTTGAAATGGGCAGATAGGGGCTAGAATAGGACTGGAAATGGGCTGATGCAGGGGCATGGGAGAATGGGACTAGAAGAGAGCGGATCCTGGGTAAGGCTGGAACTAGAAGGGAGCTGATGTTGAGGGAGGACTAGAAGGGGATGGGACTGGGGGAATGATGATGGAGAGGGGAAAAGATATTTTGTGTGGGAGGGAAGAAAAATCTACGATTGGCTGATTGGAGAGTAAGTGGGGATTGAGGATGGAAGGGTGAAATTTGAGGGAATGATAAAGGAATAAAGAAAGAAATGGAGGAAATAGCAAAAGGGGAAGATCGGTAAAAACAGATGTAGAGAGAGAATGGAAAAAAACTAGAAGAGAGAAGAAAGGACAAATGGACAGCAGACAGTGGAGAGTTAGCAGAAGACATGAAGAAACCAGAAGAAAGTGAATGGAGTAATTGCAACTGAAAATAAAATGCCCATACAAAAGGTAGAAAATTACTTTTTTATTTTGAATTTATTAACTGGAATATGTCAGCTCTGGGAAATGTGTATCGCTAACATCTTTGCATTTTTGTTTAGTACAAAAGGAAATTAATTTATAGGTTTATTTCTCCAATGTTATTGTTCATTCCAAGTTGGCTTTTGGGTTCCCAATCTAATTATTGTCCTTCTGTTTCTAGATTGTGATCCCTTGTTCTTTGTCTGGTGACATTGTAGCTTTACTGAGTGTCCTCTGGTCTTTCTGCTTTCTGAAGGATTAAACAACCGATCTACATTTAACTGTTCCACTCCATTCATTATTTTATAGTCCTCTATCATATCTGTGCTCAACTGTCTCTTTTCCAAGTTGAAGAGTCCTAATCTTTTAAGGCTTTCCTCACAGAGGTATTCTTCCATCCCCTTTATAATTTTGGTGGCTTTTCTCTGTACCTTTTCTAATTCCGCTATATATATATATTTTTTAAATTTGGCAATCAGAATTGCACATAATGTTCAAGATGCGGTCACACTATGGAATGATACAGAGGCATTATAATATCCTTGGTTTTACAGTATTCTCCATTTCTTTCCTTATGATTCCTAGCATTCTGTTTGCTTTCTTGGCAGCCACTACACACTGGTCAGAGGGTTTCAATGTATTATCCACAATGACGCCTAGATCTTTTTCCAGAGTGGTGTTTTCTAATGTGGAACCTTGCATCATGTAACTGTAATTTGAATTGTTCTTCCATAAGTGCATAACTTTGCACTTGTCCACATTAAATGTCACCTGCCATTTGGATGCCCAGTCTCACAATTTATCAAGGTGTTCTTGTAATTTTTCACAATTCTCTTATGTTCTAACAACTTTGAATAATTTTATGTCATCTGCAAATTTTATCACCTGCTCATTATTCCCATTTCCAGATACACCAATGTGCCAAAATATATGTCCCAAAGTTGCTCATATAAACGTATTTCACAAAATCTTCCAAATTAAAATCCTCTGTATATATTCTTCTTTATGTTTCTTACTCAGGGCAATTTCTCCTAAAGGGTTAGTTTTGCACATATGTTTTATAGTTTAGGCACTTGATGTACTGCTCTTTACTATCTGTATCAGAGCAGTTTACAGATATTTATTTATTTTATTTTATTTATTTACATTCTCTTATATACCATGCTATTCTGCATCAGTGTGGTTTACATTGAACAAACTGAAATTACATTGAACAGGGCCTTATAACTTGGAGATAACTGTTTTACAGGGAATATGGGCTATGGAGGGTTAAGTGGCTTGCCCAAGACCACAAGGAGCACCTGTGGGACTAGAAACCCCAGTCCTTCCGGCCCAAGGTTGCTGTCCTCTAGTGGGATTTGAACCACTGACCTGAAGTACCTTGCCCCAACCACTAGGCCACTCCTAGTAGAGGAGTGGTCTAGTGGTTGGGGCAAGGTATATTCTAACAGGCACTTTTTTATTTCCTTGCCCCCAAAAGGCTCACAATCTAAGCACACCTGAGGCAATGGAGGGTTAAGTGGCTTACCCAAGACTACAAGGATTGACCATGGGACTGGAGACCCCAGTCCCTCTGGGCTATTGTTACTTGCCCCTATGTGGGAACTGAAGCTCTGGCCAGAGGTAACCTGTCCCAGCCACTGAGCTACTGCTCATGAAACTCACTTTTAAGCCAGGGCATGTGGACTATGATGTCAGTCTCTCAAATTTATTGCTAATGCTCACCATAGTACTTGCATCATACCAAAGAGCTTCCTTCTGGAGTTCATAAGGTGTAACATGTATGGGTAGTTTGTCGAGCTGTGACTGGAAGTTCTTTATTAAGCTTGTGGTTCCTAATATGATGGGAAATATTTCTGTATCTTTCTGCAACATTTTCGTGTTCTCTGACTGCATTTCTTGGTACTTCAGGATCTTCGCCCTCACCATGTGATTCACAGACTAGGAGTGGCCTAGTGGTTGGGGCAAGTTTCCTCAGGCCAGAAGGTTAGGGGTTCAAATCCCACTAGAGGACAGCAACCTTGGGCCAGAAGGACTGGAGTTTCTAGTCCCACAGGTGCTCCTTGTGGTCTTGGGCAAGCCATTTAACCCTCCATTGCCCATGTTCCCTGTAAAATAGTTATCTCCAAGTTATAATGCCCTGTTCAATGTAAACCACCTTGATATCATGAAAGGCAGTATATAAGAAATGTTAAATAAATATCATGAATGGCAGTATATAAGAAATGTTAAATAAATAAAGATACTTCTATTATCAATGCCGTTCTGGTGTTTTTCTCTTTTACCACTATGCTAGGTTTCCTCAAATCCAATTTCTTATCCATCGGAATGGGAATGTCCCAGGTGATCACAGCCTCTTCATTCTCTATAATTCTCTTGGTGTCATGACTCATGATCCCAGTACTTTCCAGAGACAGTGATGTTGTAGTGTTTACAGATTTTCCAATGGACAAAATGTGATACTTTTGTTGTGCCTTCTGTATGAAAGGTTTCTGCCATCAGAAGTGAGTCACTGTTTCCAGCTCTATCTTACAGAATTGACATTTATTTATTTATTTTATTTATTTATTTATAGACTCTTATATACCGCACTATTAGGCATCAGCGCGGTTCACAAAAAACAGTGAGATACACAATTCAACAGTACTTTGTGTTTACAGAAAACAGGAGAATATAACTCGGATAACAGGGTATATAATTAATAAACATAGTCATAATATCATCATGGCTTCAGTTTTGTGTGTATGTGGTCTGTGGGGTATCTGTATTGTATGTGTATGACATGTCTGTTTTGCCAGTATTTCCCACTGTATTTGTGCATTTGCCAATTGTTTTTCCTCATTTGCTGATCTAATTCTTGTGTTTTTCTCTTGTTTTGCAAATTCTGTTGCTTTCTTTCCTATGTGTGCTTGTAGATTCTCACTCATTTATTCTAGTCATCAGAAAGCTTGTCCAAGCTTGATGATGGAGTCAGCTTCTTGAAGTTTATTTTCATATTTCAGCACTTTTTGCATATTTGGATCCAATGATGATGTTATGTAGGTCTGGAGGCCCATGGTAGTAGCACTGTATGTGTAATCAATCTCTATGAAGCTTAGCCCTCCTTTAGCTCTAAGAATGTACAGTCTTGGCATTTACTGATTCTTGTATATTACCTCATGGGCATTAATGAGTTTTCTTGATCGCACATCCAGTTTTTCTAAATCTATAAGAGGCCAATCTACAAGCCCAAAACTGAATGAGAGTACAGGAATTGCCAGCTGATTGACAACTTCTATCTTTATCTTTATTTTGTTTCTGGATATACCGCTTTGGCCTAGGCATATAGGCAGTTTACAACATATAATCAAAGACTGCAAGGAGAGAAAAGGAAAAGAACGCCAATTAACTGACAGGACAGTTGAGGTAAAGAATAGAAAAGGACAGTGATAGAAGTAGAAAGAGAAGAGTATGAACCTACAAGGAAAGCAGAGTGGGGCCGGGGAAGTTCAGAGTACTCATGATGGGGTGGTGGATAGGTCAAAGGCTAGCTCGAAGGTGAGTCTTTAACCCTGGGAGTACTGATGGGGTCAAAAGTGACCCCACTGCAAGTTTCACAATGCGTATCTCGGAGACTAGTTGTTCAAGAATGCTATCTTTTTATGACTTTTCACATGTCAATATTCTCTTTATATTGCACCATGAGAGGAATAATTTTCATCCACTAGGTGACGCTAGTGATGAATTGCAGCACAGAGTACCAGTGGGGTCATTTTTGACCCTAGTTGCTTACGTCCGGTTTGGATCGTGATACAATTTGCAGTTTTGTGAATTTTTTGATCTGACAAAGGTATTTATCATTAATTATGTATCATTTGTTTTTTATACTCTTATTTTATGAAAATTACACATTTTCTGTAATTGATATCATACGTTCTCTCATTATTTCTGATGAAATCTAAAGGCTTTCAGCTCGTTCATCACGATTATTGTACACCTCTTGTAAAACTGCTTTGCGTTTTATTCAACTTTATCTTTGTTTATTTATTTTAGGTTATTGTTTATGATGTCAAAACAAAAGTATTCAGCTGCCCAAGTAAGAGAAATATTGCAACAAGATGCTGACAGTGACGGCTCTGAGTCGTCTGATGATGCAGCATATTCAGCAAGCGAAGAAGCATATCAGCCAAGTTCGAGCGATAAATCTGATGATGATAGTCATGATTCAAATGGCGACAGCAGTTGGTCGCCAAGTGAATGTGAGACTGATGTTGAGCCAGTAACATCGCCTGCAGCAAAGAGTCAAGTTACAGGTCAAGGCAAAGGTCGAGGCTGTGCTGGACTGGGAAGAAGGCAGGAGTCCTTGGTGTCAGTATCATCTGTGAGGTATCTTAGTTGTGGTCATAGAGGAGCTAAGAGGTCATCAACTATAAGCACAAATGTTGCCATTGAAGCCTAGGTATCTAAGGATGACACATCATGGAACAGGAAACCTATAAAGCAAGATGCTGGAAGATACGCCAGAGCTAATGTCATGCTCATACAACAAGGTCCTACAAGGTATGCTGTATGAAATGTTGATGGCCCTCTCGCAGCATTCCACTTGTTCATGAGGAAGAACTTATTGAATGAAATCATGATGTGGACGAGCAAACAAGGAAGACACATTTATGACGACACCTGGAAAGATTTGACAGATGGAGAATTTCAATGTTTTCTTGGACTTCTGATCCTCTCAGGCCTGTACAAGTCATGAAATGAATCCATAGTTCAGTTGTGGAACCTTGAAGATGGTTGTTCTGTTTTCGGCAAAAATATGGCCCGGAGGGTGAGAGATCTGCCTGTGTGGGAGCAGCCACGGTGTTTTCCGTGCTGCGGAGCAAGCAGCTGGTTGGAGCCTGGTGCCTGTTTTGGTCAGCTGCAGGCACTGAGAGGCCGCCTCTGGTGTGGAGGACCCCCCCCCCACGAGCCCTACAAAGCGCAGCCGGCATTCGTGAGCTGTCGGTGAGAGATCTGCCTGTGTGGGAGCAGCCGCGGTGTTTTTCATGCCATGGAGCAAGCAGCTGGTTGGAGCCTGGTGCCTGTTTGGTCAGCTGCAGGCACTGAGAAGCCGCCTCTGGTGTGGAGGACACCCCCCCCCCCACGAGCCCTACAAAGCGCAGCCGGCGTTCGTGAGCTGTCGGTGAGAGATCTGCCTGTGTGGGAGCAGCCGCGGTGTTTTCCGTGCCACGGAGCAAGCAGCTGGTTGGAGCTCGGTGCCTGTTTTGGTCAGCTGCAGGCACTGAGAGGCCGCCTCTGGTGTGGAGGACCCCCCCCCCCACAAGCCCTACAAAGGGCAGCCAGCGTTCGTGAGCTGTCGGTGAGAGATCTGCCTGTGTGGGAGCAGCCGCGGTGTTTTTCGTGCCACGGAGCAAGCAGCTGGTTGGAGACCGGTGCCTGTTTGGTCAGCTGCAGGCACTGAGAGGCCGCCTCTGGTGTGGAGGACCCCCCCCCCCCACGAGCCCTACAAAGCGCAGCCGGCGTTTTTGAGCTGTCGGTGAGAGATCTGCCTGTGTGGGAGCAGCCACGGTGTTTTTCGTGTCATGGAGCAAGCAGCTGGTTGGAGCCCGGTGCCTGTTTGGTCAGCTGCAGGCACTGAGAGGCCGCCTCTGGTGTGGAGGACCCCCCCCACACACACCATGAGCCCTACAAAGCGCAGCCGACGTTCGTGAGCTGTCGGTGAGAGATCTGCCTGTGTGGGAGCAGCCGTGGTGTTTTCCGTGCCGCGGAGCAAGCAGCTGGTTGGAGCCCGGTGCCTGTTTTGGTCAGCTGCAGGCACTGAGAGGCCGCCTCTGGTGTGGAGGACCCCCCCCCCCCCCCACGAGCCCTACAAAGCACAGCCGGCTCACACGCGGCCGCGTGTCTCGTGGCCCGCAGGGTCGTGTTCTAAGGGGCGTGTTGCAAGGGGCATGTCCTGCTCCTTGTGTGCTCCTTTGGTGCTCTTTTGGTGATATAGAGCACTAGCAGTCTCGATTTGTCCATGGGGAAGCGGAAGGCAAAGCCAACAGCCAAAACACCGTCAGGAGAGGGAGGTAAGGTGTCCGGTCCTATGGACAAACATGTCACTGCCCTTCCGTTTGCTAGCCAGTCTCTGGACGGGGCTTCTTTGAGCCCTGATATCCGGACACCACCTCCTTTCCCTCAGCCTACTTTTCCGTCTACTCCTTTGAAGTTAAGTTCATCTGTTACTCCTCCGGTGTTAGTTCCAGTAGACCCTGCTGCATCTGACAATGATTCGTTATCACTTAAAAGTGAGGTGACTCTCGCAGATATTTGGTTAATGCTTCAGAAAATTGAGACACGTTTGTCTTCTACTGTTACTTCTTTATGTAATTTCTCACATGATGTTGTCACTAAGGTTAAAGTTATGGATGATCAAATGACCAAGTTTGTAGGATCCTTGACCCTGGTGCATTCTCAACTCCAATCATATCAAGATTCTCATCTTGATTATCTTAAAGATATTTCCTCTATTTCCTATAGATTGGAGTTGCTTGAAAACCACCAGCGTGCTCGGAACCTTCGTTTTCTTAATTTTCCATCTACACACTTATTATCACCTGAGATTCTGCTGAAAAAGTATTTATCTGAAATTTTGCATATGGAGAATTTGGTGGATATTGTACAAATGTACTCTTTTTTTCCTAAGGTTAGGGCTTCTGAGCAGGCTAGGGATGATTTTCCTTTGGCTGACTCGGTTGGTCCTAATCTTACAGAGTTCTTACAGGATTCACTCGATGTCATCCCAAAGCGATGTACTTTGGTGGTGACGTTCGGGTCTGAATTACTTAAATTGAAGATTATTCGTGCTTATTTTAAATGCAAGGATCAGTTGTTTTGTGGATACAAACTTCAGGTTTTTCCAGATGTGGGTAAGGCCACTCAGGCTCGTCGGAAGCAGTTTCTTGAGCTTAAAGCTAGAGTGATTGCGTTGGGGGCTTCTTTTTTTTTTTTTGAAGTTCCCCTGTCGCTGTTTAGTCACTTTTGAAGGTCATGATTTTGTGTATACTGATGTGGCTTCGCTACGTCAGTTTTTAGTGGATAAGGAGGGCGATGGTGGGCAGGAGGGTATATAGGTGGGATGGCTTTATTGTTTGGCTCCCTGATTGGAGTTTTTTTATAACTCCCTTTTTTCTTCTATTATATGTTTGTTTCCCTTGTGGGAATAGAGTGGCTCTCTCTCCCTTGATGTGCTTTGTATATTGGTGGGGTATCATGCTCTTGAGTGTACTATTTTTGTGTGTTATTTGGTGATTTTGTATGTTTCTTGCATTTGAGAAAATTTAAATAAACAATATAAAATAAAATAAATAAACTAGTAAAAAAAAAAAAATATGGCCCGGAATCGTTTTCAGCAAATTTCTTGTTCTCTCAGATTTGATGATGCTTTGTTCCTGGTGAAAATGTTACCGTGGATGAGCAACTGCTTACATTTCGTGGCCGTGTTCCGTTCAGACAATATATTCCCAGCAAACCTGGGAAATATGGCATAAAGCTATGGATGTTGTGTGACAGTGCAACGTCATATGTTCTGAGTCTTCAAGTATATACAGGAAGGGAACTCGGACAAAACAGGGAACAGAATCAGGGTGAAAGGGTTGTGCTGCAACTCACTGAAGGATTGATGCGATCTGGCAGAAATATTACTGTTGACAATTTCTTCTGCAGTTTATCCCTGTCACAGAAATTGCTAGAAAAACAAATGACACTTTTGGGGAAAATTCGAAAAAACAGAAAAGAATTACCTCCAGAATTTGTAACAGCAAAGGGCCGAGAGGTATTCACTTCACTGTTTGCCTTTCGTGATGACGCCCCTCTGGTTTCCTATTGCCCGAAGAAAGGAAAAGTGGTTGTTCTTCTGAGCAGTTTGCATGATCAAGAAGAAGTAGATAACACACGTCCAACTGGTGAGAACAGAGGGATCAAGGGTTGGTTTCTTGAGGAGTGGATGGATTATCGCATGTTTCTATGGGTTAGGGACACAACCAGTGGAGAGATGAGCATTAAGCATTGTGAGAAGGAGAGGAAGAAGTATAAGAGAGGGCTCAAGTAACCAATTAGAGGGGATTGGATCCAAAATACAGGTTGTCTTCCATGAGGAGGAAAGGGTCTTGGATAGGCCAGCTGCAGAGATTGGATGGGAAGATGACCAGACATTTATTTAATGTGGCTTATATACTGCTTTTCTACCATTCAAAGTGGTGTACATTCAGGTACTGTATATATATTTTTCCCTTGTCCCTGAAAGGGCTCACAATCTATATTTTTGTACCTGAGGCAATGGAGGTTTAAGTGTCTTGCCCAAGGCCACAAGGAGCACCTGTGGGACTAGAAACCCAGTCCTTCCAGCCCAAGGTTGCTGCCCTTTAGCTGGGTTTGAACCTCCAGCCTGAGGTAACTTGCCCCAACCACTAGGCCACTCCTCCCTATGGGACATGGGATAGCAAGAGTTATGCAGGAGAGATAGGTAGTGGAGAAGGTAGGTGAGAATAGGAGGGCAGATAGGAAAGGTTGAGAGAAGACAAAGGACCCTGTTGGAGAAGGAGTCTGCTAGGCTAGTGGGATCTGGGATCACAGATGAGGGCGAGGAAGTAAGTGGGGTGGGAAGTGATTTAAACACCGAATAAAGTTGACGGGAAGACTGGGAGGATCTGTAAATCGTTGGAGTAATATTCCTAATGGCAGAGGTAATCAGAGAGCAATACTCATGATATCGCTGACAGAAGATGTTAAGGGTATAGGGCGAGGGGCAAGAGCGCCATATGTGCTCTGCCCACCAGAGATGCATCTAATGAAGATGAAGGCCCGGATGATACCAAGGATGATGGGCATGGTTGTGGGAGATATGTGCCAAGGTGGAGGGACCAGGTGTTCAAGGGCCTTTGAAAGAATGGTGCTCCAAGCGCGAGCTTGTGAGTCAGAAGACAGCCGAGAAAAATTAGATGTGAAAAGTTGATCCACCAATAGGAAATGCTGTAGAGTGAGAGGAGAGACACGACATCTGTGTGGTTGCAGAGTGGGGGCAGGGAGAGGGAGGAGAAGCAGATGAGCAAGGAAACTACAAAGTAAAGCATACACAATAGTGGTCTGTCCAAGGAAGAGAGAGGGTAGATATCGCAGAAGGAGCAGAGATGGAAGATGGCAAAGTAATAAGTAGATCAAGAGGGCATCTTGCTATATGTGTAGGGAAAGTGACATGTTGTATAAGTGAACAGTCATCAAGAAGGAAAGCAAAGGCCCTGTCATGAGGCTTAGCAGGGGAAGTGAGGCTCAGGTTCAAGTCCCTAAGAGAAAACATGAGGGTACTATGAAATAATCTCTGAGATCGTTAAAAGGAGATGGTCCCAGCTGTGGGATGATATGGGTGAGGGCACATAGAGCAGAAGAAAGTACAGGGGTGTCATTGAATCGAGCCAAAGAAAAAGAGCTTCCTGATAGTGTAGGGCCAGGCAGCGGTTTCACGAAAAGGGAGGGAAGAGTGATGGATAATGGCTACACCCCCTCCAGACCGGCCCAGCCATGGGGAGAAGAAGGCTGAAAATTCAGGTGGGAGACAATGAATAAGCAAAGGATCCTCTCCATCATGAAGTGAGGTTTCAGTGGTGAACAACACATCTAACGAATTCTAAAGAATCAAGTCGTGTACTAGAGTAGTCTTGGTGCATAAAGAGCGACAGTTAAGGAGAGCAAGACTGAAGAGAAGCTGAGCCAGCGTAAATGTCTGTGAAAGTGAAGAAAGCTGGGGAAGAGAGGGGCAGCAAGGAAGCAGATTATCTGAAGACCGAGACAGACCGATTGGAATATAAAGGCCTATGGGGTCAGGACACCAACCCCAGTGAACAGGGATAGAAGCCATAAAGAGAAAGGAGGTAAAGAGGGCAAAAGGAAGACTCAAGAATAAAAATAGGAAGAAACACAGAGAGGACTTACATGCAGACATGCACATTGGTCTAATGACCCCGTCAGTAGTGCAAGGGATTCAGGTACAGGAAGCGATGGGTCTAGAAGCAAGGCAGAGGCAACTCTAAAGTCGACCCTGGAGTCACCCCAAGGAGCTCGCCCAAGGAGCATGCCATGCTCCTTATGTGCGTTCCTTAGGCATGTGCCCACCGCGTATGTCGCCATGGCGCGAAATGCCGCAGATGCCACTGTTTTATACTGGGCAGTCAGAGAGGAACATGGCCATGTCACTTCCATGAGGTAATGCAATGGAGCGTAACCAGTCAGGGGGAGTACCTGCAGTGGATACAGAGACAGAGCAATAAGGCAGACAGCAAGACACAGCAAAACACAGGAGAGAGGTATCCAATAGCACAGTAGAGGTCAGAAGATGTTAAGGCACTTTTGAATAATGATTTTAGTCCTTTATAGTATTCTTTACTAATCTTTTCACTCAGTAATTTCTGCTTTAATGTCATTCCTTCTACTCTGAGATATTTTTATATGGCTTCCTGTTCAAATTCTTTGATGTCACAGCCTCAGCTAGGGAGATGATTTCCATTTTGCTCAATTTTCCTTTTAAAAAAAGTTGCCTTAGCATATTTATCAAGGCTAAAAGTAATTCTGATGTCATCAGAAAAGCTTTATCACTACATGGAGTTGCTCTGCTAATTGTTGCTCACTGGAACTGTAGAGCTTCAGGTCATCTACAAATAGTAAATGAGATGTTACCTCTGGGTTGTTACCTTCTGTAGGATTCAGGCTAAATCCGTATCCCAAAGAGTTGATGAGAATAACAGTGGATTAAGTGCCATACAAAACTGAAGTGGCGACAGGGAATCTGCCTGAAATATTCCTCACTGAATCTCCATGTTAGGAATGATGTACTGACCATCTTCATACTTCAAAAAAAGTGAACAATGCATTCTATCAAACCAGGATTATTCTTATAATATTTCAAGGCAATTCATTATCCAGGAGTGTGGGATGATATCAAAACTTTCTTATAATCAATCCATGCTAGATTGAGATTTCTCTTTTTCTTAGTGCTAGCCACGATGGCCATATTCAGCATTAACTGGTCTTTGGTTCCATATGATCCCCTCTTATTGCCCTTTTGCTCTATTGTCATGATGTTCTTGGACTAAATATGATTATATACTGTATTCTGTCTGTATCTATTGCAGTGAACAGCTTATAGATTGTAGGTAAACAAGTTATCTGTCTGTAATTTTTGGGAATGTTAGTTGGGTTCTCCTTTGGAAGGAGAAATATTTTTCTTGTTATAAGCAATTGTTTTTTTTGCAGTTTGCCAGGTCTTGGTGGAGTAATGTTAACTGTTTGAGCCAAATGTTGATCACTCCATCTGGGCCAGAACTCTCCCAGTTTGAAGCTCATTCTAATCTGCTTTGCAGCTCTTTTGTTCTTACTGCAGGCCATTCCATAGGTTTGATGTTTGATTTTTCTAAATGTTCTTGTATGCAATTCCTGTGTGCAATTCTGGTTGCCATATCTTTAAAAGGATATAGCGTAATTAGAAAGGGAACAGAGGAGAGCCACAAAAATGGTAAAGGGGATGAAGGGATACCCCTATGAGGAAAGGCTTAAAAGGTTAGGGCTTTTCAACTTTGAGAAGAGATGGCTGAGGGGAGATATGATAGAAGTCTATCAATTAATGAATGGAGTAGAATGGGTAAACATAGACCAGTTGTTTACTCCATCAAAAAGTAGAAAGATTAGAGGACACACAATTCTAATAAGAGAAAATATTTTTTCACGTAATGTGTAATCAAACTCTGGAATGTGTTACCAAAAGATGTAGTAAAAGCTGTTAGTGTAGCTGAGTATGAGAATGGACGTGATGATATCTGGGATGGAATTTGGACTAGAAGGGGCTGGACAGTAGGGAAGGAGGGGGACTGGAAGGGAATGAACACCAGTTGCAGTCGTGGGAATGCAAGGCAGTTGACATTGGAAGGTACTGGGAGGGAAGGACTGGAAAGGGGGCTGATACTGGGGAGGGTTACTGGAACTGGAAATGGGCTGATGGAAGGAAGTGAAGAAAACAAAAGAAGAGATAAGAAATGGCAGATGGACCATGGACCATAGACCACAGAAAGAGAGCTAAAAGAAGACAGGAAAGCAGAAACCTCAGATCGGGACCAGCATGATCAGAGAATAAAATGGTCAGATAAAGGTAGAAAAAATAATTTTATTTAATTTTAGTGATTGGACTTTGTGCTATTTTACACAGTATTGAGGAACTGCATCTCTTATTTATTTGATGTTGCACTGCATGTGGACTCTGGCTTCTTGGGGTTTCAATTTAAATTTAGTCTTCATATAATTATTTTTACTTTAGATTGTGGTTACTTATTCTGTACTTGGTGAGGGTCGATGTTGTGAGTGTGTGACTGAGGTCAGGTGTTCTGCTGACATGGTATTTGTACATAAAGATCTATATTGTACTGTAGTAATTTGACTTGTTCGGCTTTTCAAATAGGTGTATGGATGTTCCAGGGCCCACTGTAGTATTTACAGTGATGCTTTTTTTGGATGGGCTCCTTATGTGAATTTTGGACGTTTGTGCTGATATGGTATGGTATGGTATGGTAGGTTTGCTCTTTGTTGTAGGGTTTTGTATTAGTTCACAATATGCCTAGTACTGGAGAATAGTGGTGTTGTTGTTGTTGTTGTTAGTGAGATGATCAGAATCAGATTTTTTTTTAAAATATTGAGTTCTGTGGGTGAATGTCCTGGTTCTGCTCTGCACCTACTGTGGATGCAAAATACAGAGTGGCCCAAAAAAAGTGAGAACATCTCGTAAATTAAAAGCTTAAATAGTTTACTTATTTACCTTTTTTAGCTATATAACGTCTTTATTTCAACAATTTCCGGTCGCCATCTTTTTTTTTTAAATTTGTCAATCATTTATATCTGTCTTTTTGAATTTTTAAATAACTTATATGCTATGAGATGTTCTCACTTTTTTTGGGCCACCCTGTATATATTGAAAAAGAAAAAGCAAGAACCATAACGCAGTTTATAACAACAAAATAAAAATGAGTTATAATTTAGTTTTATAAACTGTGTTGTTGATTCTTGCTGTCTTTTAGTTCCTTGGTGTGCAAACGGGACCGTACCTAGCCCTGTGAAAGCGGTGCAGCCGCACAGGGCGGAAAGGCTTTATTTCGGCTGTCTGCTGTCACCCTGCCGCCGCTGGCAAAACAATAGCAGGCAGCCGAAATGCGCTCCCCAAGCCTTTTCACAGCACTTTAAGCAGGTCTGGTCCCTCCCTCCTCCGACTTGATGTCAGAGTAGGGAGGGACAGATCTGCTTAAAGTGCTGGTGCCTTTCAGATCGGGTGCATGCCCCCCTCCTCCTCCCCATACCTCCGTCCAGCGCTGCCTGCTCTTTCCCTGCTGCTGGTGCCTCCGTGAAAAAAACAGAGGGCAGCAGCAGAAGGGAAAGAGCAGGCAGCTCTGGACGGAGGTATGGGGGGACAGGGGGGCTTGCGCCCCAGCTGCAAGTCGCACAGGGTGTGATTGCAACTCGATATGGCCCTGTATGCAAACATCTTGCATTTCCTCCATATAGTCTAATTGGCTTTTTGGTTTGGTTCAGTCTCTGATTGGATTTCTGAAAAAGCCCCGCCCCCCTCTAATGAGGAGGGGGGGCGCCTTTTCATACTTCGCCTCAGGCAGCAGATTGCCTTGAGCCGTCCCTGTGTGTCCCACTGCCATGCCACCGCGGCTCCATGTAGGAGCTGTGATCACTGGCTGATGACAGAACATATGTTTCCCAACAGCCCAACCTTCGATTGGGCCTTCCGAGACCAGGGTTGGGCTGCAGAGAACCCCCTGTGCCTCCTCACCTTATTCTCAGGGTCCTGCACCTCCATCTTCTGCTGTCCTGGGGGACGTATCCCACCTCTGAGATAGAATAAGTCCCCTATCTACATTCCAGGCCCTCTGAATCATTCCTGTATGTCCAGGGTCAGGCGCCATCCACTGCCCACCCTTGCTCCTCCCCTGGCCCACCCCCTCCCATCCACGAGCAGAGCTCCCCGCACATGTACACTATACGTGTGGGGAGCTCTGTCCCCCCAGCAGTATGATCTTGACGTTTAATGGGTCTGGACACCCAGATCATACTGCTAAACGAGGATCAGAATGACCTCCATGCTGTACAAAATTCAAAGATAGCGAACTGTCTGATCACTAAATTGAAAAGAATATTATTTTTCTACCTTTGTTGTCTGATCATTTTATTCTCTGATTATGTCGGACTCAGTCTGAAGTTCCTTCTCTCCTCTGTTTTCGCTTAGCTCTCTTTCTACAGGTTCTATTCCATTTGCTATTTCTGGTCTTTCCTTTTATTTTCCTCACTTCCTTATAACTGGGATACTGATATTTTCCATTCAGCATTCTTCCATTTATTTTTCCCTGTCCACTCAGATTTCACTACTCCTACTTACTATCCAGTCCTCAATCCCCCTCTTTTTTTTTACTTTTCAATACTCCCATTTCCCACCTCATCTTTCTTGGTCCATAATTCCCCAGTTTTTTGCTCACACTCTCTCTCCCCCTCCCTTCAATGTCTGACATTTCTCCCCTCCCCCCACCCAGTGTCTCAATCTTTCCTTCCCTCCAACCAGTATCACTGCATCCTCTTTCCCTACACTTGTGTCCTCCCTCTCCCTTTCCTATCCACCTGTGTCCAGTATCTCTTTCTCTATTCTTATCCCCTTGTGTCCAGCATCTCTCTTTCTCTATTCTTATCCCCTTGTGTCCAGCATCTCTCTTTCTCTATTCTTATCCCCTTGTGTCCAGCATCTCCCTTTCTCTATTCTTATCCCCTTGTGTCCAGCATCTCTCTTTCTCTATTCTTATCCCCTTGTGTCCAGCATCTCCCTTTCTCTATTCTTATCCCCTTGTGTCCAGCATCTCTCTTTCTCTATTCTTATCCCCTTGTGTCCAGCATCTCCCTTTCTCTATTCTTATCCCCTTGTGTCCAGCATCTCCCTTTCTCTATTCTTATCCCCTTGTGTCCAGCATCTCTCTTTCTCTATTCTTATCCCCTTGTGTCCAGCATCTCTCTTTCTCTATTCTTATCCCCTTGTGTCCAGCATCTCTCTTTCTCTATTCTTATCCCCTTGTGTCCAGCATCTCCCTTTCTCTATTCTTATCCCCTTGTGTCCAGCATCTCTCTTTCTCTATTCTTATCCCCTTGTGTCCAGCATCTCTCTTTCTCTATTCTTATCCCCTTGTGTCCAGCATCTCTCTGTCTCTATTCTTATCCCCTTGTGTCCAGCATCTCTTCCCATCTCCATACCATACCATCCACTCCCTATTATTCCCATGTATAACATCTCTCCATATCTTTCTCAACCTATTTACTCCATGTCCATCTTCTCCCTCTCCTGCTATTACCCTGTGTCCAGTATCTCTCCTCTGTACCCCTCTGTTCCACCCCCCTCCCCAGTATCCAGCATCTTCCCATAGTCTCCCTATGACCCCATGTCCACTCAATCTCAAAAATCTCCCCTCCTTACTTCTCTCTAAGCCCACTGTCCCTATGCCTCCTTCCCATTAATAACTCCCCCGGCGCACGTGCTGACCAATCGGGTCAGCTTGAGCTCTTCAAAGGTGAGCGCTGATCGAGCGCATCCTCCTTTCTCATCTGGGCATCTCCTGGCGGCCATCTGCTCTCCTCAGTCTGAGGATTGAGCCCACCGGAGCATCGGTCCACCCCCGGCGCACGTGCTGACCAATCGGGTCAGCCTGAGCTCTTCAAAGGTGAGCGCTGTTCAGGCGCCCGCGCCTGAGGGCCTCGCCAGAGGGCCCTTTGGTGTGGCCCTTAGGCGGAGGCATCTTCGGAGGCTGACTCACACAGCAACCAACGTCTCCAAACAAAATACGCTCAAGCTATTCCCACCCAGCTCTTCGCAGATAGACTTGCCCTACTCCACAACTGCAACACGATCTTCTACTACCTTTGGACTTCTTCTAACTCTAATCAATTTTCTTCCATCAAATCTCAAAACAGCTGCTACCAAAGTCTCTGCTCCACGATCTCATCAATCTCTCGACTATATACTCAAACAAACCATCGTGTTGCAAGATAATTTACGTCTCAGGAATAATCCCGGTAACTTTAAAGTCTTTATTCCGATTCTCTGTCATATAATGATATGCAATGTGTCTAAACAAAGCAAACTGAATTTATGTTACTCCGGCCTACCATAACCTGTCAGGCAACATGTCACCTATTAACAGCAATGTGTGTTAGATTTTCATACTATATCTTTTACTATCCCATTCTAGCTCTAGCTTCCCTGTTTACTTAATTACCAAAGTTGACCTCCTGTTTAGCCTGATACTCTCTCGGCTCACAGATAATGCTCATGCTGGTAACATTGTTTTCTAAGTCTAGCTACTGTCTGAGGTAACATTGTAATCAACATCTAGCTACTGTATGAGGTAACACTGTCTATCTTCTGTCTGAGGTAACATTGTATTCAACATCTAGCTACTGCCTGAGGTAACACTGTTCACAACTGCTAGCAACTGCCTGAGATAATATTATTGACTACTTATAGCTAGTGACAGTGGTAACATAATTCACTAATTCTAGCCACGGTTTTCTGCTACTTGCAATATGTTCTAGCTTTACATACTGAATTTAAGATAATCCATTCTAGCTCACACCACTTTACCTTTTGTCTAGATAGATATTCATACTCCGCACAGATATCTCTCCAAAAGCCTCAACCCCAAAATGGCTCTTACAAATTACCCTATACTAAGACTACTTTACATTAGCATCACTATAACAACCTTAATCATCCTGACCCACAGCCTAAATAGCAATAACGTCAATAACATCCCAATCATACATAATCCACCAAGATTTAATCCCTCTCCATGGAATCACTACCATCCCAAAGTGAACTCTCACAGACTAATCCACATAAACTATACCTTACCTCACCAATTAAATAACCATAATGTCATCAAAAACTCAAAACCATTATCGATTATACTAATAAATGCTAGATCAATGAAAAATAAACTTCCTATATTCACAGACATTCTAACTGACCTAAAACCAGGTATACTGTGTGTTACGGAGACATGGTTAACAGATGCTGATAATGTCTTCATAAACCAGCTAAATAACAATGACTACGATATTGCATATACACATAGAAATCACAAAAAAGGAGGTGATATACTAATGATGACAAAAACACTTTAAAAGCTAGACAACAGTCATCTAAATTATCTACAAACATAGACACTATCATTATGAAAATAGGCCATCTTAGAATTTGTCTAATTTACAGACCACCTGATCAACAATCAGAAAACCTAGATACCTTAATCGAATTCCTAAGCTCCTCCACTGACAAAAATCCAATAATAACGCTTGGTGACTTTAACCTCCCCTCACTGCCAGCTTCATATTCTACCTTCTTCTTAGAATCAATAATAGACATGGATTTTCACCAAATAATTAATACTAAAACACATAACAAAGGAAATATACTTGACCTTGTCCTCCTCCCTGAAGTAATCCACAATTCATTTAATCCTAACTCACTCAAATGCACTCCAATACCATGGTCAGACCATCATCTTATTAACTTTAACATTACAATCAACAACACAACAGACAAACATAGACCAACACAGGTCCCAACCCCAAGATTCAAAAAATTTAATGAAGAAGAGTTTCTGGATTTAATAATCCCCCACCTAGATACTTCACCACTTGACTTGGATGAAACGGTAGCGAATTGGCATAAAATTGTCAGTAATGCAGCTACTAATAAATATGTCAACAGAAAGAACATACATACCAGAGTTGGTAATGCCCCTTGGTTTAATAATACTCTAAAACAAATGAAAAAAACACTAAGAAAAGCAGAAGTTAAGTGGCGTAAATGCAAAAACACCATTAATAATGAGATATACCACAATCAACTTAAAATTATAAGGAAGCAATAGACAATGCTAAGAAAAATTACCATTCATCTATCCTAACAAACTCATTAAACAGACCAAGAGAATTATTTTCAATTGTACAAAAACTAACGAGTAACGCTAACAACGCCAGCAATGATATTACTGAAATCTCCCCACAGATCCTAGCTAATTACTACATAAATAAAACTAAGCTCCACCCACTTTTACCTAACTCCACACACACATATCAAAACCTTTATATAGACGAATGGTCTGAATTCAACCCCATAACCAAGGACATACTCAAGAACACTGTTTTAAATCTAAACACAACAACATCCAACCTAGATCCATGCCCAGTATCTTGGTTAAAGAACACTCTCCCAATTTTATCTTCCTTCATACTCCCTATAGTCAACTAATCCCTTAAAACTGGATATTTACCGCCTTCACTAAAACATGCTCTGATCCGCCCAATACTCTAAAATGCCACCCTTGACAAAACATTGCCTAATTCCTACAGACCTATTTCTAGTATTCCTTTCATGGCAAAACTAATTGAGAAAGTTGTACAAATTCAGACTCAAGAACACATTGACACTGCAGCCCCTCTCGATGAACAACAATATGGGTTTTGCCCACACCATGGTGTCGAGACACTCTTAACAGTACTCATCGACACACTTGTAAAAGGAATAGACAATCCCAAGCAAGCCTTTTTACTCCTATTCATCGATATCTCTGCAGCATTTGACAGTGTAAGCCATTCTTTAATGCTCAAGAAACTCAAACAAATAGGAATAAAATCAACTGTACTTAATTGGTTCACCTCTTATCTAAGCAATAGAACACAAACAGTACAAATCGGTAACTTTACATCCAAGACGTACAACCAGAACTAGGTCTCCCTCAGGGATCGGCACTGTCAGACCTCCTATTTAATATCTACATAAAGCATGTCTGTAATATATTTAAAAAATTCAACGTTTACTATCACTTATATGCAGACGATATAATGATGTACATCCCATTTACAATCCCCAATATACCAATTCAATTACTCATAGAGTGTTTTAATAAACTAACTACCTGGCTAAATGAAAATAACCTCTACATCAATCATGCAAAAACAGAAGCCCTAATTGTAACAAAAAACCTCTCATACTCACCCCCTACACACATCACTCTACAAAACCAAGAAATCAAACTAAAAAATGAAGTACGATATCTAGGTGTAATACTTGACACACATCTCAACATGGAAACACATATAAGAAATACAACAAAGAAAGTATACTTCAAACTTAAAATCCTAAAGCAACTACGCCCACTAATGCACCTACAAGACTTCCAGCGAATAATACAAGCCATAATTACACCTCACTTCGACTTTGCAAATCTAATACTTCTAGGCACAACAAAACAAAACTTGAAAAGACTTCAAATTGCACAAAATGCAGCAGCCAGGACCATTATGAAGGTCCCCCCATTTCAACATATCACTCCGATTCTGGAGAACTTACACTGGCTACCGATACAAAGCCGAATAGTATATAAAACTCTAACAACTACCTTCAAAACTCTAAACAACATGGCACAACCTACCCTATTCAACCTCATCACTAAAGAACCTGCTAAAAACTTACACAGGAGAGATCATACAAACAAATTAAGGACTCCGAAAGAATTTATAAAAGCCAGAAAGATAACTAACAAAAAGGCATTCTCACATGCTGCCCCCATTCTATGGAACGCCCTTCCAGATGAAATGAGATCACTTTTAGAGATCAAAGAATTCCGCAAAATACTTAAAACGCACCTGTTCACATCACACTACGGATCTTTGCCAAACACACCTCACCAGCTAGAAAATGGATAATACCATGTCAGTTTCCCATAAACCAAACTGGATTTGACATATGATGTGAAACCCCAAATGCTTATTATCCTTAAATGTCACATACAACACTGTATCTATTACTCATTTTGTTCCCTGTAAATAGTTCTTGTATGTTCCATGTAATGTAATATAGTTGTTATGGTTTTAAGCTGTTCACTGTAAAAACAGACACCTGTCTGTTATGTTGTTTTGTTACATGTAAACCGCATTTGATCTTTGGAAGATGCGGTATATAAGAAACTGTTAATTAAATTAAATTAAATTAAATTAAATTAACTCCCTTCATTTCACCCTAGTCCCCAGTATCTAGCATGTCCGCTCTGCCTCCCTAGTCCCCTATGCATCCAGTATCTTCCCTCTATCACTCTCTGTGCTCTCCACATCCAGCATCTCCCCTCTATCTCCCAATGCCCCCCTATGTCCAGCATATCACCTGTTTTCTTGTGACCCCATCCCCCCTTGACCAGCATCTGTCACAGGACACTCTTCCAGTTGGACAGGATCAGCCTTTCTGGGCCATGATTGCAACTTTGCTCTGCCTTCGTTCTGCCCATAGGACAAGCTGCTCCCATGAGTAGGATCTGCATTTGTGGGCTGCAAATGCAGCCATGCACTGCCTTGCTACACCACGCTTGTCATCCTACAAGAGCGAGGTGGTGATCAATGGTGCCCTTCTGACATCAGCACCCCTGCCATGCGTACCATGCTTAGAAACATAGAAACATGACAGTATAAAAAGAACATATGGCCTATCTAGTCTGCCTTTCCATATCAACTACTATAGTCCCTTTTTTCCTTTAGAGATCTCTGTGTTGTCCCAAGCTTTCTTGAATTCAAATACTGTCCACTTGAAGAGTATTCCACGCATCTACCACTCTTTCCTTAAAGAAATATTTCCATATATAACTCCTGAGTCTATCCCTTTCACTCTCATCCTATGTACCCTCATTGAAGAACTTATTCTCAATCAAGAGGCTCTCCTCTTGTGTATTTATGACATGGAGGTATTTACACATCTCTATCATATCTCCTCTATCCTGCCTTTCCTCTAATATATAGATATTAAGATCTTTGTCTGCTTTCATATGGGTTATAACAAAAACCATTAACCATTTTAGTAGCCACCCTCTGTACCGACTCTATCCTGTTTATATCCTTTTGAAGGTGTGATCTCCAGAATTGTGCACAATGCTCCAAATGAGGTCGCACCAAAGATTTATACAGAGGCACTATCACTTTTTTCTGCTGGCCATTCCTATCCCTATGCACCCAAGCATCATTCTGGCTTTCACCGCTACCTTTTCTACCTGTTTAGCCACTTTAAAATTACCAGAAACAATCATGTCCAGGCCCTGGTCTTCTTTTGTGGACAGAAGTACTTTGTCCCCAACACTGTATGTCTCCCTTGGATTTTTGCAGCCCAAATGCATGTCCCTGCATTTTTTTAGCATTAAATCTCTGCTCCAAATTCTTAACCGTTCTTCAAGCTTAGCTAGATCCCTCCTCATGTTATTTACTCCTTCCTGTGTTTACTCTATTGCAGGTTTTGGTGGCATCCGTAAAAAGGCAAATCTTACCCCACAGCTCTTCCACTATATTACCAACAAAAACGTTAAAAAGAATCAGAACAAAGACAGATCCCTGCGGCACACCACTGGTAACCTCCTTCTCCTCAGAGTGAGCTCCATTTAACTATACACTTTGTCACCTTCCACTCAACCAATTTCTAACCCAGTCAGTCACTTTAGGGTCCAAATGTGCCTGTGCAGAACGGTGTACACCACAGCTAGGGCTCTCCCACGTCCTTTGGTTACCCAGTCAAAGAAATCAATCAGATTTGTTGAACAAGACCTGTCTCTAGTAAAGCCATGCTGCCTCGGATCCTGCAATCCATTTGACCCCAGAAAGCTTACCATCCTCTGTTTTAGCAGTGTTTCCATTAGTTTACTCACTGCAGAGGTCAGACTAAACAGCCTGTAGTTCTCAACCTCATCCTTACTTCTACTTTTGTGTAAAGGGACCACATGTTTCTTTCTCCAGTCCTCTGGGGCCACTCCCAGATCTAAAGAAGCATTGAAAAGGTCCGTTAGTGGAACCACTAGAACGTCCCCAAGTTTCTTCAATTGTCTTGGATGTATCCCATCTGGCCCCATCACTTCGTCTACTTTTAGGGCAGTGGTGCAATATCGCTACTGTCCAGTTAATGACGGGCACCACCTCTGCTCTGCCTCGGAATGCCCACGACATGCCCCAGTGCTACATGGTTAGCATCGGGGCGCGTAGAAGCGTTACTTGGTGATATTCCTCTAAGTGGCATTTATATGGCTTACAGGTCTGTAAACCGTATAAATGCCTTTGAATACCAGGCCTTTAATTTTTATTTACCTAATGGCTTTCACTTACCTAAGGACTTTCTTCATCCATCCCCAATGAATCTAGTTTAAATCCCTCTTCAGTAGGTTAGCCCGTCTGCTACGGAAGACACTTTGATCCTTCTTGGATAGGCGGACACCATCTCTGCTTTGCAGTCCTTGGGAAAATCGTCCCATGGTCCAGGAAACCAAAATGCTCTCTGACACCATCCACGCAGCCACACATTCATCTCCAGGATGTGAACTTCTCTGCCTCAGCCTTTACAGGGGGGATTGAAGAGAACACCATCTGTCCCAGAGTCATGAAGTCACTTTTTATACCTCGGAGGGATACCTAGCAGTATTATGTGTGCCAATATGAATAAGCAACATTGGATAATAGTCAGTAGGCTTGATAAGTCTCGGCAGACTCTCCATAACATCTCAGATTTTGGCACCTGGCAGACAGCACACCTCTCTGGACATCAAGTCTGGCCGGCAGATAGACGCCTCAGTACACCTCAGAAGAGAGTCGCCAACCACCATTACCCTTCACTTTCTTATGGTCACCGATTCTGCAACTTTGAGATGCTTGAACTCTGCTTTTTCCCTTTCCTGGGCTGCTTCCACTTCCTCCACTTCCAGGGCTGCATACTGATTCTTCAGCTGGAGGGGTGGGGGAGTTTGATTTTTAATTCTGCAGGCTCTGGTGACTTACCGCTAAGCGCTGGCCCTGCAAAGAACATAATTTCTGTTTATTAGATGGACACCTCTGTATCCCTCAGAAGAGAGTCACCAACCACTATTACTCTTCACTTCCCAGTGCTGATTGGTCCTGTAAGTTTGTGGCTTTTGAGCTCTGGTTTCTCCTGTTCCTGGGACTTTCTTCCTTTCCACTTCCAGGGCTGCATAACCATTCTTCAGTTCACAGGAAGATGTACTCAGAGTGTCCATTCTGCAAGATCTGGTTTCATCTTCCCCTCACCAGAAATAGGGTTGGTGCTACCATTAGGCAAATTAGGAAGTTGTCTAGAGTGCCAGCCCTCCAGGGGATTCACATTTCCACCACTGCCACCCCTCTTTGGAGCCTACAGTGATGGCAATAGCTCCCAAACAATGATGAGGCATTTACCTAGACACTCGAGCGTTGCATCACTGTTTCTTTCTCCTGTATCTGCTGCCTCCACCCCCCTCCGACTCAGGCTTCCAGTTTGCGTAAACCAAAAGTCTGTGTCAGGGGGACAGGAGTGGCAGATAGTAGAAAAAAGAAATGGTGATGCAGTGCCAGAGTGTGTAGGTAAGCACTGTGCCATGGTTTGGGAGACATTGCCACCACTGCAGGCTCCAAAGAGGGGTGTCAGTGGTGGTAATGTGAACCCCCTGGAGGGGGGCAGTAGCAATGGCAATGAGGATGGAGGGACCATGAGGTTAGGGGAAGGGCAAATTGAGGGCCTGCCTGGTGTACTTCCAATCCTTGCACCAGACCCAGCTGAAAATCTTAGATGCCTAAAGAAGTATTTCATCTATGTTACTCTCATTGTTACAGATGCTTCTCAGTCTCACCACCTTCTCTTTCAGTTCTTTCACTTGTTTCCTGATGGCATCAACTTACAGGTATCTTACACACTGACCGGGTCCCTCACCCTGGGGATCAGGCTGTCCATCTAGATGGAAGCAGTAAAGAGGGTGACAGCTTTGGTGATACAATATTTCCCAGTCATACTTCAGCTGTAGGAATTTTGGTGCCTGTTGAAAAAATGAGAAAAAGATCTACAAAAGTCCTTATCTTACTATCTTGTAAGTAAATAAACAGCTAGCTTATTTTATGTGAATTCTAATAGCTCTGTTCTGATTCCCTTTTTCTTGTTTTCTCACCTGTTATTGGTATATGGATTAGTTTATCTTCTCCCTTAAGACTAAAAAAGTGTTTATATATCTGAGGTATGTAGCCTGCTATGTTCCCTTTATAGAATTGCTTCAAAGATTTAATAAGATATTACTAAACAAAGCCCCTAAGTTTACTTAAATGTTCCCTTTTCACAGATAACCAAAAATCAACTTAATTAATTCTCTAATTTTCCTTTCAAAAAAAATCTAACTAATCTAACCTCTTAATTAGTGAATCTGTCTATAAAGGAAGATGGAACAGTGGGGTGGGTGGGAGCTCAGATGTAGAGGGAGGGATCTAACACCTCAGCAGTGCAGCGACTTAAAACAATATTAATTGCCTTCCCCCCTCTTTGAACTTCTGGATTGAAAGCTAGAGAAACAAAATCCTCTACAGTTTAAAAAAAAAGGCATCATACACAAAGAAAAAAATCTCTTCTGTAAAAATTGCAAAAATAATACATCATCTTAGCTAGCAATATAAAAATTACAACAAAAAGCCAAAAACTTACTTCAGCTTGAATTAAGTCATCCCATTAATTTGTGGAGGCCAAGAAGAGTCAGACATGGGTATCTTTTTTTAGATTATATATTCTATGAAGATGCATGCACAATAACTGGGTTACAAGATATTCAACATCCATCTGGATACTTTATGATCATTTTGGTTTCCAAAATATCACCAACCTCTTCTCAAGCCCAAGGTATTCCTAATCTGGCTACAATATGGAAACAGGGCCCAAGATCTTCAGCATATTACAAGAAAGGCATACTGGAGTCAAGGCTTAAATAACAAGGTCTTCAATGAATGTCTGAAACCCCATATATTCATTGCCAACTGAATCTCCTTTAGGAGTTGTGTTTCCATAAAATGGGGGCCATAAAAACCAACGCTGGTGATCTGGTAGAGTGAAACAACTTTACACTGGATATGTACAGAAAGCCATCACTTTGTGAGTAGGGGGAAAGGCCTTGCACGTAACCAACTTTTCTCTAAGCTCGGTTGGACAATGGTCCATCCAGCCTGGTATTTTCTTTCTGACAGTGGCCCCAGTGTTATTAGCATGCACAAAAGACCTAAATCAGAGCTCATTTATGTCCCCTGTAGATATATAAGTATGTATAGATCTGGCCTCTAGTTAATCTCATTACAAAATTATTTATAATAAATTTATAATAAATTTTACAAAAACATCAAGACAAAGATGAGAGGAAAAACAAAAGTTTAGAAAAAATGTACAAATATTTTGAAAATAATTTATCTTCATCAATTGTCAAGCCTACAACTTAGGGGATCTTTTACTAAATGGCATTAGTTGACAAGGCGTGTTTTGGCATGCGCTGAATGCACATTGGGACACGTGTTGCCAGCTAGTGCTGGACCATGACAACATGGGATGATTCCCATGCTGTCTATCTCATGTTAGGGTTGCTAGTGGGCAGGGTAGGGCAGAAAGTGGGCATGGGGTACTCCGTGCAGTAAGGGCCGGGTTCACACCGCATGCTAGCTGCATTAGTGTGAGATCAGCTAATGCCACCTCAATAGATGGAGTTAAGGGTAACCTGTGCGCTAAGGGACAGGGCCTCACGTACTGCTAGGGAAATGCTTTCCACGCCCCTGACAGTTACGTAGTGGTATCGCACGTAACACGCATTCGGTGCAACACCCTAGCGCCCTTTAGTAAAAGGGCCCCTTAGTAAAAGAGTCAAGTTTATGTTATGTTTATGTTTATTAGTTTTGATAAAATCGCCTTTCTATAAAAATCAAAGCGATGTACAGTATAAAAACAATTGTCTAAAAAGAGGCCGAAGCCTGGAAAGGAAAAGAAATACAATATCCGTTTAAAAGAGTACAATTTCTGTTTAAAAGAGTAGACAGGAGAGACATGGAGGGGGTAGGGAAGAGACAACAAGGGGAGGTTAGGGACGGGAAAAAGAAATTACACAAAAGGAGAGGGCACATCGAAAGCCAGGGAGAAAAGGTGTGTTTTTAGGTTTTGCTTAAAAGTTGAGAAGAGTGGTTCGAGATGGAGGGAGGGAGGTAGAGAGTTCCAGAGGGCGGGGCCAATAAAGAAAAAAGCAGAGGAGCGGGTGGTCTGTAGATGAGCACGGGAGGGGGAAGGAAGGGCTAGACTGTGAAGATGAAAGGAACGGGGAGTGTACCGGGGGGAGTGGAGAGAAAGTAAGTCAGCAAGATATTGGGGGGAGCCAGAGTGGAGTACTTTGTGCACCAAGGTGAGGAGCTTGAATTGGGAATGGTAAGGAAAGGGTAACCAGTGGAGGTGAAACAGGAGGGGAGTGATGTGATCGCGAGGGGAGGCATGACAAATAAGGCGAGCGGCAGTATGTTGTATGCGTTGTAAACGGGATAAGCGTGATTTAGGAAGACCGATAAGAACAGAGTTTGCAAAGTCGACACACGAGATAACCAAAGACAACACCAGGGTGGTGAGGGCTGCCGAGGACAAGAAAGGACGTACTGCACGTATTTGCCGGAGGAAATAGAAAGAAGATTTGGTAATGTGAGAAAGATGTGACTGAAAAGAAAGATCAGAATCAAAGTGGACACCAAGATAGCGAAAGGTAGAAACTAATGGGACCGGAGACCCAGAAAAGGAGGGGGCAAGGGTAGGGGGTGTGGACCCATAGGAGAACCAAATGGCAACGGTCTTAGTGAGATTAAGGTGAAGACAGTGAAGGGTCAACCAGTTGGCTACAGCGGAGAGACATGAATTCAGCGCAGTGAGATCGGGGCAGGAGGGAGAGAGGTGAGAAGGAGCAGAACAATATCATCTGCATAGAGAAAAGCAGAAATTCCTGATTGTTGAATTAAGAGTGCAAGGGGTGCTAAGAAAAGGTTGAAAAGAAGAGGAGCCAAAACAGAACCTTGAGGTACCCCACAGGTAAGAGGGAAAGAGGTAGAAGAGGGGGTAGAGGAAGAGGGGGAGAGCACGGAACAGGAACGAGAGGAAAGAAAAGAGTGAAACCAGTGATGCACAGTACTACATAAACCAGCTTCCCGTAAACGAAGGAGGAGAAGAGAGTGATCGACAAGATCAAAAGCTGCTGAGAGATCTAGAGCAACCGCCACCAAGATATCACCCCGATCGTGAGCCGTGTGTAGTGCATTGGTGAATGCAAGAAGAATGGTGTCAACACTGTGACCCATGCGGAAACCCGATTGGCGGGGGTGAAGAAAATTAATAGAATCGAGGTAGTGTGAGAGTTGGGCAAAAAACAAACTTTTCGAGTAGCTTGGAAAGGAAAGGAAGGTTAGATACAGGACGATAGTGAGAGGGAACTGAAGGATCAAGTGAAGAGTTTTTAAGAATGGGACGGATTAGGGCATGCTTCCAGGGGGAAGGAAAAATACCCGTGGACAAGCTAGTGTTAAACATAGTGAGGATATATGGCAAGAGTGCAAGAGATGGGTCGAGAAGCCACGTGGAGGGAATGGGATCCTGAGGACAGGAAGTCTTTTTAGAAGAGGAAATAAGGTGATGAAGCTCAGAGGAAGTAATTAAGGAGAAAGAAGCCCAAGAGTGGGAAAGCTGAGCAGTAGGGGGAGGGGAAGCCACTGGACGGGGAGAATGAATCGGGTCAGGGCAGACGGGTAAGGAGGCTCGCAGGGAGGAAATCTTATTGTCAAAGAAGGAGGCCAGAAGGGAGGGAGAAGGGGCAGAAGGAGCAAGAGCTATAGACGTGGGGGAATGAAGAGAGGTCAGAGTGCGCAAAGTCGAATAAAGATGCCGGGTTTGATTTGGGGCAGTCAGGATTGCCTCGGAAAAATAAGCACGCTTAGCTTGGTGAACATTTAAACGGTAGTGAGAGTAAGTAGACTTGAAGAAGGCTAAAGCAGGCGGAGAAGGATTCCTGCGCCACCTGCGTTCAGCCCTATGGAGCTGGGTACGCAAGAGGCGCAGGCCCTGATGATACCATGGATGCCTAGGGAGGCGACGGGACTTTCGGGGTTGAAGGGGAGCAAGACGGTCAAGAGCAGTAGAGAGGGATGAAGACCATAAGGCTGCTTGGGAGTCAGAAGAAAGAGAAGAGAAGTTGGAGGGAAGAAGGTCAGAGGCAGTAGGGAATTGTTCACGAATGTGAGACGAGAGAACACGTGAGAGTTGAGGTGGAGGGGAGACAACCGGAGACGAGGTAGAGGAAGTGGGGGACAAGGACCCAAGAGAATGGGTACAGAAAATAGAGAGACAGAGGTGATCAGTCCATGGAAGGGGTACAGAGGAGAGATTGGACATTAGAAGAGAGGATGAGGAAGAAGTCAGAAACAAGTCAAGAGTATGACCGGCCTGATGGGTGGGAAAGGTGACATGTTGTAAGAGAGACAGATCATGAAGCAAGGAGAGAAAAGCATGATCACGGGATGAGGAAGGAGAATCAAGGTGGAGGTTGAAGTCCCCGGCAATGAGTAAGTGAGGGAAAGCCAAAGATAGATCAGTGATAGTTAAGAGAAGTGAGTCCCAAAGGTCGGATCGCAGAGCAGGGGGAGAGTAGACAAGAAGGACCTGAATCGGGGGGGAAGAGTGAAGCTGAAACAGAAGAGATTCAGGGTAACGCAAAGATGGGGGGGTAAGCTGGGTGAAGGGGAGAGATGTACGAATAAGGGCTGCCACACCCCCACCGGAGCGGCCAAGGCGGGGGGTGGAAAGAGCTGAAAAGGCAGGAGGAAGGCAGCGGGCCAGAAGGGCGTCCTCTCCGTCCTTTAGCCAGGTTTCAGTAAGCAGCATAAGATCGAAAGAAGATTGGAGAACAAGATCCTGTATAATAAGGGTCTTGTTCCGGATGGATCTGCAATTAAGCAAACCAATAGAAACAGAGGATGGGGAGACAGCGGGTGGGACGGGAGGAACCGAGACTGAGGAAAGCAAACATGGAAGGAGATTGGAAGGACAACGGGAGTGAAAGTGGAGCGATTTGCCCGGACGCCTGCCCCATATCACAGGAATAGAGGACATAGGGCAGGGAGAGGATATCACAATACCACCAGAGGATGAAGAGAAGGCACACGCTGCAAAGCTGAGGGGTGGGGGATAAGCAGTAGATTGAAACGGAGCAGGCAAAATAGATAAGGACGCAGTTTCGGTGGAAGCGGAACAGTAAGCAGCAAAGAAGAAAAGTAAAGGCAGCAGGACGGCCGCACAGCCTGCGCTGCCGGAGCGGCCCCAAGGAGCGCACCTAAGGAGCACGGCGTGCTCCTTAGGTGCGCTCCTTCGGTGCCCGCCCAGGCGCTCCAAATAAATACAGGAGAGGCAGGGTACCTTCTGGGACGCGGCCGCATGCGCATGGCCGCGGTTCTTCCGGTGTGGGAGGGCTCAGAATGAGCAACAGTAAACAGATGGCCCAATGAGAGGGAGGGGCTCTGGGAAAGACACAGACAGGCAAGTAAGTTACAAAACCAAAAGTAACTTAGGACAAAATCTAATAAGAAAATAATGATTTCCATTATTAAATAATATAAGAAAAAAGGAAGCCTGAAAGGGGAATTTCTTCAACTAATAAAAAAGATATTACAAAACTATTAAGCCAGGGAGTTGAGAATTAAACATCTGACCCTCCTGTATAGTCATTGCTTAGGATCAGCATCAGTTCACATGGTTCAAAGAAAGCATAAAAATATTTTATTATCAATCTAAACATTTATATGGAAACTTTGAGAAAAGCAAAACTGCTTGCCCCCATCAGCAAGAATTGTCTTCTTTTATTCTGCATTGGTGTTGAGACGTCCAGAAAGATCTGGACAGTTATTCCTGAGAATTGTTCTTCCTGATGTTTAAAAGCATTTTAAATATGATGATACAATTAAAACCCAAACTCTAATTTCTGTTTAAGTCCTTGTCCTTTAGGAACATATCCAGACATGCCAAGACAGAAATCTTCCACCATAAAATAAACAAAACTAAAAGAAACCATAAACAATAGTAGAGGGAAAAATATCCCAAAGATATTACAATACCTGTTTTATAATTATAAACCAAAGTCCCCATCTGCATACAACAGACTATGACTTCTTCTCCTCAATCGGACACTGAAAAAATTAAAATGACTGAAACACTAGAACATTTTGCAAAGCGGAAATATAGCATTAGCTTTTCTAGTATGAAAGTTGTTCATATTTTTGATGAGTCCTTCCAACCTGCTTGTTGTTCCCACATCCCATGGCAGCAGACTACCTTCTGATTAAAGAAATAGTTTCTTTTGTTCATGGTGAAAGAAGGTCCCAAATAACTCCTTGCTAATATAATTGTGATCTCGGGTCTTTGGGGGGAGGGCTGGTTCTTTCTTCTACATCTTTCTGCCATTTTACAGTGGCCAGAGTGCCTAGACTCTGAAGAAAGGGTTCCCAGGACCAAGAAGGGCCAATAGTTTGGAGGCCCCTCCCCTTATAGCTCCCCTTTCTCTTCACTGTCCCTCCCCATCATGTGGTCAAGGATTTCTCCATCTTGTTTATGTTTATTAAGATTTGATATATTGCCCTCCATGGTCATGGCAGAGCAGTTTACAATAAAAACATGTCCATACTGGAAGTGAAGGAGAAAGGAACCCCATAAAAATGATAGAAAAGGAAGTGCAATCATACTGAGAGGAACAGAAAGAGAAAAGAGGAAGGGGAAGAGAGGGGACAAAATCTTTCTGTCACAGGCAAGAAAGAGAATCAGGAAATGGGCAAAGCAAAAGCTTTGTGAAACTGTAGAGTTTGAAACTGGAGTGGAATGGTTCTTCCCTCCCTTTCTCCTATGGTCCAACATCACCCTTCTTCCCCCTTCTCTTCCCTACCCCACACCGCTATGTGGTCAAGCACCTATTAAAAGAAATTTCCCCCCAATGAGTACGATTAGAAATCTATATCTCTGCCTTTATCACCCACCACCTAGAGTCCTCTGTAGCTACTGGATGGAAGAATATGAATCCACCCATGGGAGATAAATGGCTGACTAAATGGTTGTCAAGGGTATGGATTATAATGGAGCAAAACAGACTGGTAGCCCTTCTATGGGACAAGCTCCCCATTTTCCAGAAGCTGTCGTTTCCATTTGAACATTACTGTTTTGCAGCATCATAGATTTTTTGAAAATTTCATTGCTCTACTCAGAAAATGAACAACTGCCATACTAGAATACAGTAGTTTATGCTATATTACTGCTTTGTAAAATTATGTATTATTACTAGTGTTTCAGTCATTTTCATTTTTTCAGTTGAGGAGGCCATAGTCTGTTGTATGCAGATGGGGACTTTGGTTTATAATTATCAAAATAGATATTTAGTTATTTATTTAACACTTTTTCTATACCACTTTTCTAAGAGTCAAAGCAGTTTACAATAAACTAGGCACAAATGGACAAACACATGAAATACATGAACTGTCATATAGATAACTATAAAGAGAACCTGGTCTAACAAGAAGAAACCACCAATCAAATTTCAGAATTTTCAAAATTTTTTTGTCGGAAAAGCTGTCACAGTATAGAGGACTCCCCCTCCTACCGCTAAGGCCCATCCATTTTATTAGAAAAATGTTACATATCAGTTAGTTTTTTACTTAGCTGAGATAGGCTGCTGTAAATTTTCATCAAACGACAACTGGTTCCAATTATCGTTTGATGAAAATTTACAGCAGGCTATCTCAGCTAAGTAAAAAACTAACTGATATTTAACGTTTTTCTAATAAAATGGATGGGCTGCAGTGGTAGGAGGTGGAGTCCTCTATACTGTGACGGCTTTTCCGACAAAAAAATTTTGAAAATTCTGAAATTTGATTGGTGGTTTCTTCTTGTTAAACCAGGTTCTCTTTATGGTTCAGGTTTTTGACCTGGTCGGGTATTTCTGTATTGCTTTGGCATATAGATAACTATACTATATCAAAAAAACCTCTGCACTGTAACTTGAAAGCATGATACGTAACTAATCAAAGACTTGATAAAGTTACAAAATCAAATGATATCCGAATTTACAAGTACTGCACTCTTTTGAAATGATAGCAGAAGGTCTCAGTTCACTTGGGTAGCCAATAGACTATCATGTATTCGTCTAATGGACTTGTATCCCTATTAACATCAGCGACCTTATTTCAGAGAGCTGCTACCAAGAGCGTAGATGAAGATTATTTTAGAAGATGATTCAAAAAATGTTGTTAATTATTAACGAAAAAAGTGCTTAGCTTTCAGGAAGAATGAACTCAAGTTGTCCCAACGCTGACAGACACGCCACTAAGTGCGTTTCACCCTCTTGCAGGTTTCGTCAGGGGAATCTTGTAAAGCACTAGAAATAATAAACAAAATACAAGTTCATGAGTTACCAACTTTCAAAAATCAATGAACATGACACTGAAGACACAGCATAGTATGATGTTGCACCTCGAACCCGGAAGATCCACTTTCTCTTGCAAACAGTTTTTTCTGATGGTTCATAAAAATGCCGCGCATGCAAAGTGGTTTTATAGAGCACATTCAAACTTAACAACCAGCCAGCTTCCTGCTTACGAACATACCTCCCACTCAACTCTGGCATTCAGCCCTTCTGGGGCTACTGACTGCAGTTTATAGATCCAGCGTTGTTCATTAAATAGCAAGGTCTTCTCAATAGATTTTCCGCTGCGTGCTGCGTGAACCTGCATGATACAAAAAAACCGTAGATCAGAAAAGTGATGATGATGTTGAAGACAATGGTCTACCATTGGCGCCTCCCTTCGCTGACACTTGAGTTTGCTCTTGTGTTCAAGCATATGTGTTCTGAACATGCGACTAGTTTTCCCGACATATAGTAAGGCGCACGGGCATCTAACAGCATACACCACCTGTGTAGATGTGCAGGAAGTCATATTTCGCAATCGATAGACTCTACCATGATAGCTAAATTCTGACAATTCCTCCGTGACAGTACATACTGTACAGGTGCCACATTTTCGATGACCCGCATTCACGGGGTCTCCCTGTACCGGTGTTGATCTTAAAACTGCCGGACTCAATAGCTCCTTGAGGTTCTTCTGTCTCGTCCAGACACATCGAACATAATACTGTTCGAGCCCCGGGATACTGTTAAGGACATTTCTATGTCGTTTAAGGCTATGTTGTAGAAAATGACTATAGGGAGAAAAAGAAGTGATTAAATTGACATGCCGTTAATTTAGCCCCGACCCGCAATTGCTAGTTGGGCGTAACATTAGATCACGATTGCTATACAGCGCTCTTTTGTATGCCTTGTTGATAACTCTATCAGGATAGCCTCTCTGTTGGAACTAATCTTTGAGATCTTTAGCCTGAATCTTGAAATCTCGTATGTCTGAGCAATTGTGACGATACCGAATGAATTGTGACAGTGGTAGACTGTTACGTAATGCCATTGGATGTGCACTAGAGTAGTGCAGAAAAGTATTTTTATCTGTCTGTTTCCGATGTATAGAAGTACACCATCCAGTTGCTGTTTTCTGAACTACCACGTCCAAAAAAGTGACTTGTTTAACATTATAAGTAAGTGTAAATTTGATATTACTTTCTCAACTTTTTGAAAGTTGGTAACTCATGAACTTGCATTTTGTTTATTATTTCTAGTGCTTTACAAGATTCCCCTGACGAAGCCTGCAAGAGGGTGAAACGCACTTAGTGGCTCGTCTGTCAGCGTTGGGACAACTTGAGTTCATTCTTCCTGAAAGCTAAGCACTTTTTTCGTTAATAATTAACAACATTTTTTGAATCATCTTCTAAAATAATCTTCATCTACGCTCTTGGTAGCAGCTCTCTGAAATAAGGTCGCTGATGTTAATAGGGATACAAGTCCATTAGACGAATACATGATAGTCTATTGGCTACCCAAGTGAACTGAGACCTTCTGCTATCATTTCAAAAGAGTGCAGTACTTGTAAATTCGGATATCATTTGATTTTGTAACTTTATCAAGTCTTTGATTAGTTACGTATCATGCTTTCAAGTTACAGTGCAGAGGTTCTTTTGATATAGTGTTGTATTCCTCTGGCAAAAGAGACCACTAAATAAGTTATATAGATAACTATAACAAGAGTGAGTTATAACAAGAGATTAGAATGGACTAGATCAGCTATGTAACTTATTTACACGTTGGCTATTAACTCATTTACAGAAGCTTGTGTCTTGACTTTCATTTGAAGCCCAGTTAGTATCTTGTTAAGATGCTGTGTTGGCTCTTCTGTGGGTGTTCCCCACATGTTAGTAGCCCAGCACTCCAGGGCAGCTGAATAACACAGCTTGAAAGGTTGATCACAAGTTGTGTTATGCATTTACCATAAGAGTTACTAACCTGCAGTACTGAGTTACCACAGGTTTAGGACTCCTGCAGTAAAATGCTATATTTTATCACAGCTTAAAAAACGTTCCTCCTAAATGAGTGGAGAGAGTTTAAGAACCTATACTGCCTTGGTTATATGTATGTTTTGAAGAACCTTTTCAGTAAAAATCCTTTTTCTTTTGAACAAATATTCTGAATGGATATTTACATTTTATTTTTATTTTTTTTGCGTGACTGTAACGATATTGAGCAGAGTTTCAAAGGGACCCTACGCATTCCAAAGGGAGGACCTTGAAGAAGTTTCTTCCCTCCATCCTCCTGCATGGTCCCAGACACGGCCAGTCCAACCATTAGCCAAGACTAGGCGGTCACCTGAGGCAGCAGCTTCTGAGGGACAGCAAAAAGCAGCAGCAGTCAAAACAAAACTTTAGATCCTGACAGTTGCACAAACTCAGAGCCATCAGCACATTATTTTACCTGCAGGGAGAGTGGGCAAACACATAAATACAAAGCAAAATTTTATATTTAAAAGTATGGGGGCCCGATATTCTTCTGTGCAGGCTATGCACTGCATCGGCGCATAGCCATACCTGCCAATCCTTAGACCCAGATATTCAATACTGGGGTCACACGGGCATCGCCTCACAACCCAGAAGCTGCCGAAGCTAACTGGGCCACAGTGATATTGCATGCTGCCCGGTTAGCGCCTGTGCCGTAAAGATAGGTGAAGGTTTTCCTTGCCTATCTTTTTAGCACAGAGCACTAACCGGGCAGCATGCAATATCACTGCGGCCCTGTTATTTTGTGCCCCTACCTCTGCTCTGCCTCGGAACACCCCTGACACATCCTAATGCTAGCCGGATAGCATCGGGGCACATAGGGGACCTAGATATGGATATTCAACAGCACTACCCATGTATGTGCCATTGACTGTCCCCATCAAAAGAATTTACATGGTTTACTAGGCTGTAAACAGTGTAAATGCCCTTTGAATATTGAGCCCATGATGTCCAATTATCTATTATTACAGAATTGTTGTGGCAGGGCTGTTGTTTTGATGATCATGATTGTTGAGTTTAATTATCAAAATCCCAGGGGGAGGTGTAAGGCCAAAGGTTCATCTAGTATGCCCATTACCCCTGCACTGGTCCCGGTCCTAGGTGTGGAAGATGTGTATCTGCCAGTCTTTAACCATACTGTCTCTTAAAAAAGAGGTCCAGTCATTACAGTCTTCAAAGTGGTAACCTTAAATTTCATTGGATGATGTCAGCCTTAGTATTTTCTGAGTAAACAACTACTTGCTTGTAATGTGTCCTTTTCCATTCATGGTCTTATAGGCTTGTCTCCCCTCAATCTTCTCTTTTTTCAAACTAAAAAGCCTCAATTTTTTAAGAATTTCTTCAGAAGAGAAATGCTGCAATCTTCTTACCAGTATCAATCACATAGCTATACCTATAAAAAAATCTAATTTGTGGCCTCTGAATGATTAGTGACTTAGAGCTTACACTGACAAGGTTACACGAGGCCTGTGTATAAGGTATTACGGGCCCAGCCCTAACAACAATCAAAAAGCTAGAGTAAATCCCAGACCTCAATAGAAAGCCAGTGTAGTCCCTGTAAAACTAGAGAAATATAATCACACATCCATACTTCCATTAGCAACCCCATACAGTGTTTTGTTGCACTAATTGGATTTTCAGAATTTCTTTTTTCCAAAACCCAAGAATGGTTTGCTACAGTAATCCCTTGCACTATAAGGGATCAATGAATGATCATAGCAAAATCAACAAAGAGAGAACATAACTTATGCAGCTGATATATGACCCAGCAACTGCTTTTCACTACCAGAGATATATAAATGTCCAGAGTCAATGATAACTTCAGAGATATATATCTGATTTCTTTCGGCACAGCTATACCATTGATAGTGATAGATTGTTTCCAAGTTTCTACTCTTTTAACCCACAGATCTTCACTCTTTAGTGGATTAAGCAGAAGCCTATGAAAAACATAGGACTAAACAGTAGCCTCCCACTCTATATTTATGGCAGAGAATAATGAAAACTCAAATCCTTTATCCTGACTCTCCCTTACATTCACAAGGCAACTACAAGGCATACTTACAGAAATATTTTATTCCAAGTCTAATCTCTGTAATCTATATGGTCTGAAACACACAGTAACATCTATTTGCCACTGAATGCATTCATTGTAGTATTCATTTGCCTAAGCTGTCACATCCATTAGTCAAGGAAATCAAGAAGCTGAGATGGTGCATAATGGGATGGCTGTAAATGTGTTCTCGGAATAACAAATTCAGAGAAATGCTATGAAGATCCTCACCCCGTTCAAACCTAAGGACGTGGCAGACTGCAATTATTTATGGTGCCTCAAAACTGCTTTCCTGATTTTTTTTTTAATAAAATCCTACAAAAGTTTTAAAAATGCAGGTACAGCAATACCGGACAACATAAAAATAAAATAAGATAATACGATTTATGTAGAGAGAGAGAGAGAATAAACTCTCCCTTAGTCTTGCCGAGGGCCTTTATATGGTGACCTTGGTATATAATATCTATTCCAGTTCTCAGCAAGGAGGCCACTACAATTGAATTATGCTAGGCAGGAAAAAAAACATTTTATATTGGTCAAGCATATAAGGATACCTTCCTTTAGTCCAAGCCAGGAATTTCCATACCTGTCCTGCGGACTCCACAGCCTGTTAGGCTTTTAGGGTACCCTCAGTGCATATACTAAGATATATTTGCATACAATGGAGACCTAGTCCATGCAAAACACTAGAGAAACAACAACAACTGATTAAAGGGTTCCCAAATTTGGGAATCCTGGCTGAAGCAATAGGACTAATGATGGTAATAATGGCAGTACACAATCTCAGGGCTTTTGAGAGAAGGGGGAGGTACTGTGGGTTAACCCGCAAAGAAGAAATGGAGCATCCCTTTGTGTTGGTGTTGTATATAGACCTCCTTTACAGGCAGAAGAAGTGGACAGGGATTTAATTGCAGACATTTGCAGAATTGCTATGAAAGGAAAACTGCTGATAAGTGATTTCAATATGCCAGATATTGATTGGGATATCCCTGCTGAGGTGTCATCTAGAAGCAAGGAGATCCTAGACTCTTTATAGGGAGTACTATTCTGACAACTGGTAAAAGAACCCACATGTGAGGGATCCATACTGAACCTGTTGCTTATGAATGGGGAGAGTGTTTCTGATGTCATAGTGGGTGATCATCTCACATCCAATGATCATCAGATGGTGTGGTTCAGTATTAGGACAATGGCTGATGCAGTTCTTTTAAAAGTGAGGGTCCTAGACTTTAGGAAAGTAGATTTTGCAAAGATGCTACAATACCTCAAGATGTTGTTAGCAGGATGGAAACAGCTGGAATATGTAGAAAGCAGTGGGCAAAATTGAATGGGGATATTGTAATAGGAATGTAAGTAAATGTCAAAGGAAAAGGTCACTATGGTTCTCAAAAAAATGTAGCCAAAAAGGTAAAAAAAAAAAGAGGGTGGCCTTCTTCATAAAATGCAAGAGATCACAGAAAGAGGAAGACAAGCATCAATATTTGGGGAAGCTAAGAAGCTAGGAAAGTAGTCAGGAAAGTAAAGATACAAATGGAAGAAAAAATAACCAATGCAGTAAAATGGAGGGAGAAAACATTTTTCAGATATGTTAGTGAGAGGAAGAAGTGCAAAAGCGGTGTTGTCAGAATGGTAAAGAGGAGGGATATCTGGTAGCTGATGAGGATAAAGTGGAATTCCTTAACAAATGATGGCCCAGGAGCAGGACTTCAGAAAAGACTGACAAACAGGAACAGAAGTGAGGTAGATCTTGAACAATTTTCAGAAGACTGTGTTCACAAGGAGCTAGCTAAACTAAAAGCAGACAAAACAATAGGGCCAAATGGGATATATCTGAGAGTACTGAAGGAACTTAGGAAACTTATACTGTTTGACCTTTCCAATGCTCTACTGTTTGACCTTTCCTATGCTTCTTTAGAGTAGGACAAGCTTGGAAGTCCCGACCAGCTGTATTCCACGCTTTAAGAAAAGTGGAAGGAAGTCCAAAAAACTGCCTGCATGGTTTAAAGGTGAGGTCAGAGAGGCTGTTGTTGCCAAAAAAGCATCCTTCAGGAAATGGAAAGAGCCAAACGACGAAACCTGGAAACAGCACAAGCACCAGCAAGTCAAATGCAAGGCATTGATAAGGCAGGCAAAGGGAGAATTTGAGAAGAAACTTGCTGTGGAAGCAAAAACGTGAAATAAAGACTTTTTCAAGTAAATTCGCAGCAAAAAAACCTGTGAGAGAGTCAGTTGGTCCATTAGATGACAGAGGGGTTAAAGGGGCACTAAGAGGCGACAAGGCGATAGCGGAGAGACTGAATGAATTCTTTGCTTCGGTCTTTACTGAGGAAGATGTAGGGATGTTACCCATGACTGAAGTGGTATTTAAAGGTGCGGAAGAATTGAAGGAAATATCATTACATCAGGAAGATGTATTACAAATATTAGATAAACTGAAGAGTAGCAAATCACCTGGGCCGGATGGTATACATCCAAGAGTGTTGAAAGAACTAAAATATGAGATTGCAGAAAGCCTGCTATTCTGTGAACTATCATTAAAATCATCTCTAATACCTGAAGATTGCAGGATCGCCAATGTAACACCAATTTTTAAAAAGGGTTCCAGAGGTGATCCGGGAAACTACAGACCGGTGAGCCTGACATCAGTACCGGGAAAAATGGTAGAAACCATCATAAAGAATAAAATTACTCAGCATGTAGATAGTCATGGCCTAATGGGAGACAGCCAACATGGCTTTAGACAAGGAAGATCTTGCCTTACTAATCTGTTATTTTTTTTAAGGAGTGAATAAACAGGTGGACAAAGGTGAGTCAGTTGATATAGTGTATCTGGACTTTCAGAAAGCCTTTGACAAGGTCCCTCATCAGAGACTTTTGGCAAAACTAAAGAGTCATGGGATAGGAGACAGTATACTATTGTAGATCAGGAACTGGTTAAAAGATAGAAAGCAGAGGGTAGGGCTAAATGGCCAATTTTCCCAATGGAGAAAGGTGAATAGTGGTGTACCCCAGGGATCTGTGCTGGGTCCATTGCTTTTTGACATATTCATAAATGACCTGGAAAGTGAAATAACGAGTGAGGTTATCAAATTTGCAGATGACACAAAACTATTTAAAGTTGTTAAAACCCAAGAGGATTGTGGAAAATTACAAGAGGATCTTGATAAATTGGAAGACTGGGCATCCAAATGGCAGATGAAATTTAATGTGGACAAGTGCAAAGGTATGCACCTAGGGAAGAACCACCCAAACTATGGTTACACGATGCAAGGTTCCACATTAGGAACCTCCACCCAGGAAAAAGATTTAAGCGTCATTGTGGATACCATGTTAAAACCCTCGGCCCAGTGTGCAGCGGCGGCCAAGAGAGCAAATAGAATGCTAGGTATCATAAGGAAAGGAATGGAAAATAAAACAAAAGATATTATAATGCCTCTATATCGTTCCATGGTGAGACCACACCTTGAATATTGTGTGCAATTCTGGTCGCCGTATCTTAAAAAGGATATAGCGATTTTAGAAAAGGTTCAGAGAAGAGCCACCAAAATGGTAAAGGGGATGGAAGGATATGTCAGCATACATCAGCATGACATTATGCCTAGCATAGGTGTCACGGCTTTTTCCCAGACCTTGGATTTTAAGCAGCTTTGTTACTCTGGTGATGTCAGTCTCCAAACTTAATGAGGGTAGTTTACAAGATGAGATTAGCTCTGACCCCCTGGTGATGTCAGTCTCCGGGCCTGATGAGATTGGTCTGCAGCCCCTCCTTGCTAAATCAAGTGATAGCAGACCTCAAAGAAACCAAATTATGACAAGGGGAGGTGCTGAAGGTTTTCACTATAAATACAGAAACACAAAAATAGCTCTCTCTCTGTTGATGGGACACTTCCTACTATGAGGCTCTGACCCATACTTCTCTCTCTCTCCCCCTCCCTTGTTCTTTTCTTTTCTTTCTCTCTATATTCTTCTTACTATGAGACTCTGACACACACTTCACACATGCACACCCCCACAGATGCAGCTCTGTAACAACCTTATAACTCTGTTCTGTACCTATGTAATAAGCCTCTTTCTATATAAAACTCTTTTTCCAAGCCACACCAGTTTTGGTTGTCTTATTTGTGCTGCTTACCCTACTGTCTCTGTGAAATGAACCCAGGACCAAACGGAGCGTAACCAAAAGTAGAGAGCGGCGAAAGATTACATTTTCCAGAAGATTACAGGATACTCCTATGAAGAAAGGCTAAAAGGTTTAGGGCTCTTTAACCTGGAAAAGAGACGGCTGAGGGGAGATATGATAGAAGTCTATAAATTAATAAACGGAGTGGAACGGGTAAACGTAGATCGATTATTTACATTATCAGAATATAGAAAGACTAGGGGACATGCAATGAAGCTACAGGGTAAACTATTTAAGACTAATAAAAGAAGATATTTTTTCACTCAACGTGTAATCGAACTCTGGACTTTGTTACCGGAGGATGTAGTAAAGGCTGTTAGTGTAGCTGGGTTTAAAAAAGGTTTGGAAAAGTTCCTGGAGGAAAGGTCCATAAACCATTATTAAGAAGGGATCCAGGATATCAATGCTTGACCCAGTGCAAGCATTGTGGAACCTGTCTTTTGGGGAAACTGCTAGGTACGTATGACCTAGATTGGCCACTGTTGGAAACAGAATACTGGGCTTGATGGACCTTGGTCTGACCCAGTATGGCATATCTTATGTTCTTATGACATGATCCTAGAGGACTGGAGAAGGATGCATATGGTACCGTTACACGAAAGCGAAAGTAAAATGATCCTAGAGGACTGGAGAAGGATGCATATGGTACCGTTACACGAAAGCGAAAGTAAGGATGAAGTTAGGAACTACAGGCCTGTTAGTCTGACCTCTACGGTAAATAGACTAATGGAAATGCTGCTAAAACAGAGGATAGTGAGGTTTCTGGAATGCATTAGACAAATTTCATTAATTTCTTTGACTGAGGGACCAGAGAGTTAGACCAAGAGAGAGCTATGATATGATATACTTAGGTTTCAGTAAAGCCTGTGACATTGTTCCACACAGGCGATATATAAATAAATGGAGTGCCCTAGGGACGGAGACAAAAATGACTGACTGGGTTAGAAATTGGCTGAGTGGGAGGCAACAAAGGGCACAGATAAATGGAGCTTACTCTGAGGAGCAGGCTGTTACCATTGGTGTACCACAGGGATCTGTTCTTGGTCTGATTCTTTATTTAACATTTTTGTAAGTGTTATTGCAGAATGGCTTTTGGGTAAGTTTTGCCTCTTTGTGGATGATACCAAAATCTGTAATAGAGCAGACACCCAGCTGTAGATAACATGAGGTAGGATATGGTTGAGAATTTGTCAGCTGAGATTTAACACTAAAAAATGCAGGGTCATGCATTTGGGCTGAAAAAATGCAAGGGAGCAGTACAGTACAGGGGTGAAGTATTTCAGTCCACAAAAGAAGAGGGGGACCTAGGGATTGTTATTTCTGATCTTAAGGTGGCTAAGCAGGTAGAAAAGAGGATGGCGAAAGCCAGAAGGATACTTGGATGCATAGGGTGAGAAATGGCCAGCAGGCAGAAGGAGATGATAATGCCTCTGTATACTCATAAGTCTTTGGTGAGTTCTAATTTAGAGTATTGTGTGCAATTCTGGAGACAACATCTTCAGAAGGATAGAGTCAGTAGGCTTCACCATAAGGTATATTGCGACAGACTTAATATGTATACTTTATCAGAAAGACAAGAGAGGGGAGTTATAATAGAGATGTTTAAACACCTCCATGACATAAATGCGCAGGAAGTGAGTCTCTTTCAATTGAAAGAAAGTTATACAATGAGAGGGCCTATGATGAAGGTGAAAGAAGATTGACTCAAGAATAATTTGCGAAAATATTTCTGTATAGAAAGAGTGATAGATGCATGGAATAGTCTCCCAGTGGAGGCAGCAGAAGCAAAGACGGTATCTGAATTCAAGATAGCATGGGACAAGCACAGAAGATATCTAAAGGACAAAAAAGGGACAATAGAGCTTAATAGTTGGTAAGGAAGGGCAGACTGGATAGGAAATATGGTCTTTTTCTGCCATCATGTTTCAATGTTTCTAAAACTTTCAGATAAAAGCAATGTCCCTGATGGCCATGGTGAATTTGTTCATGGATCCATTACATGAACTCCCCACATTAGATTTTGTGGGGAGTCAAGTGGACTCTTGAGATAATATATTACAACTTCTGTGCCACATCCCCCACATTGAAAGCTAAATAACCTACAGAGAGAATTTGCTAAAAACTGAAATACCAAGGAAAAGCAAAGGAAAAGTGCAAAAAGCAACTGATATGAATTTATGATCTGTTTTGACAAATCAAAAGAAAGAAGTACCTGAGTGATGACTTCTTAAACCAACTAAGAAATGATGCAGAAAGAGAAACTGAGCAAAAAAGGAGACCGAAAGGAGCATATGAAGAAAGCTGCCAAAATAGTCAAAGACTATCAAAAGAAATGTACCAGAACAATCAGAACAATTCCAAAAGGTAATGAGTGAGATGCCCATGACAGATAAAGGTGAAACACAGGAAGAAAAGAGCAACATAAGACAGGACAGGAAGGAGAATGAAAAGGAAAGGTGAGAAAAAAACAATGAATGATGGGAACACAACAAAGGAGGATGAAAGCAGAATGAAGAGGACAGGCATTTGAGAGAAAAGAAGACAATGGAATTGGTGGCTCTCTCCTGGCCTACATGGGGATGGATGCTGGGGTCCAAGAAAAGGAAATGCCAAAAGAAGTAAATGACCCCCCCCCCCCAAGGTGGGTATTTGATAGTGTATTAAATAATGTAGATTCAAAGGTAAATGGTCACTGTATGATACTGAAGAGGTGGCTGCTGGGGAGGTCAGATAAGGGACAACATTAAAACAGCAGCCTGCAATAAGTCACTGGGCTAGCAGAGCTGGAAAGTAAACATTTAGGAGGGATATGCAAATCACTGCCTATGCTGAAGGAGCAAGGGTAATATTTGCTCACATTTATATCTATTAAGATTTAACTTTAAATCTATAGGGAATAGTGTAGGAGAATAAAGTGCACACGCTTGACAGGGGGTGGAGAAGTTAAAACTGGGGCCGGTGGAAATTACGCACCCTAAGAGGGATGGATCACTTGGCACTGGCACCTGAAGCCCTATGCAGAAAAGAGCTGGGAGAATAGTTACCTGGAATTTAGAGGCATCGGGTCCTTTATTTAAAAGAACTTAACCCTAATCTGAGGGGGAGGAGAGAACTCCCCCTACTCTGCAGGCCCTCCTCCTGAAGATGGCACTGAAAAGTCTCCTGGGAGCCTAGACAGGTTCAGAGTGAAGATTCCAGCAGAGAGCCTCCTATAGACCCAGTGGGGGGTAGGAGTGAAGATGGGGGCAGACAATCTCCTCCCAACCCAGGGAGTGCAGATGGCAGCAGAGAGACTCTGAAGAGCCTAATCCAGGCTTGGAAGTCCAGCGGCTGATCAACTCGAGAGAGTTGCAGCTGCAGAGAATCCAGGAGCCACAAGGCCCAGCGGCAGATCAGCTCATTGGATAGCTGTAGTAGCAAAGAATCAGCTCCAGGGAGAGCTACAACGGAGAATCAGCTTCAGGGGAAGCTACAGTGGCAAAATGGATTAGCTCCAGGGGCAGCTGTGGCAGCAGAATCAGCTCTAGGGAGAACTGTGGAGGCAGAATCTGCTCCAGAGAGAGCTGCAGCAGGAGAGTCCATTCCGGACTAGGAGCCACAAGACCTAGCAGAGTCCAGCAGCAGATCAGCTCAAGTGAGAGCTGCAACAGATGTTCCAGAGTAGGCAGGAGTGCAAAATCCTTTCCGAATTGGAGGAGAACTTGGAGGAGACGGAGCCAAGGCTACAGCCTCAGCGACTGGACAGATCTACAAAACCTTTCCTTTCACAAGCAGCCACCAGTCCAGAGATCGAGCAATGGTTGAAGCTTGGGGCTGGTGGGCAAAGGGAAAGGGAGGGGAGTTAGGAGACAGGTTATTAAGATTAAATCCATAATCTTTAAAGGTTTATTTAAGACATTGCCTATAAGGTTCTAGTTGGTTGTTTGAACTGCCTTCTCTTATCCTGTATTGCCATTTCACCTTACCTACTCGGACCACTTATCATAATACGGGCTGTACACACTGCATTATTTTATCACAATACCTCAAGTATATATTTTGTAAATAAATTGTAAATACTATTTAAGCCAGCCTTGTTCACAGCAGTGGTTTTGGAGAGGTTTCCTGGGGTGAAAGGGGGGAAAGGGGGGAAATCCTACCCGTTAACACCTTTCTTCCCCAAGTAGAAACACCAGGTGCCAAATTGTCGAAGACCAACTGAGCCTGCCCGCGAGGGGACTCCAGCCCAAGGGGGTGCTACATAAAGTTTCCAGATGCCATAAAGCACTGCTTCAGTGCAAGTTAAATGTAAAACTGAAATAAGGGCCGCCAAGAGAAACTTTGAAGCAAAAAGCCCGTCAGGGAATTGGATGGACCACTAAATGACAAAAGGATAAAAGGAGTGCTCAGAGAAAATAAGGAAATGGTAGGAAACCTAAATGAATCCATTGCCTCAATTGTTACTGAGGAGGGGATGGTGATTCAGAACAACTAAGTGATGTCATTGTAAATCTAGATGATGTAATACAGTCTATAGATGAGGGGTTCCCATACCTTATGAACAGAGGGCCATATTGGACTTTTCAGCTTACTAAAAGAGCTGGAGAGTTTTTCGAGTGAGGGAGAAGGAATCCAGATCTTCGCCCACCAAAAAAAGTTCCTCCTCTTACCCCTTGTCCTGTTGCCCAATATAGCAGAAGTAGAAAACTTTTGGAGGACAGTGAGAAAAGGATACAGGGATAGGAGACCTCTCTAATGATGAAAGTCTGAACAGGTTAGAGCTCTTCAGCATAGAAATGAGTTGACTGAGAGAAGATATGATAGAAGCTTATAAAATCATGAGTTAAGAATGGAACAATTGTTTAATCTTTCAAACAACACTGAAACAAGAGGACACTCTTTGTAACTAATAACCAACAGATTGAAAACAAATTATAGAAAGTATGTTTCATAATGCATAATTATGCTGTAGAATCTGTTACCCAAGGATGTGATCAAGTGAGGTTTCAATGAGGTTTCAACAAATTTCTGGAGGAAAAGTTCATAAAAATTATTAGTCAGACCTGGTAATGCCATTGCCTATCCCTGGAAATAAGCTATGAGAAATTGGATCTATATTTTGGGATCTCCTGGGTACTTGTGACCCAGATTGATCACTGATGGAGACAGGATGCTGAACTCGATGGACCTTAGTCTGACGCAGCATGTTTTCTGTGTTCTAAATTAATCCTGATACCCAAAGTAAAAAGCATGATACATAAAATCAACGATATAATCTGAATAAGGGAACCTTGTTTTGATATCACAGAGAAAAATTACTGGTAATGATATGTAGAAAAATCAGTACTGAGAGAATCTTGCCTATAAGCACACAAATATATGTGTGGTCACCTTTCAGAGCTTATTATACTGCAAAGTAACTATGTATCACTAGCTCCACTTTTTACCAAGAGATTATGTCTTCTTCATCATCTGGTGGTTTATGCTTGAATACCTATATATTTGTAAAGATCTGTCTTATGGCAACGAGGTCTCAGACTTACACAGAGCCACTTTCTGGATTTTTTCTATCTTTTAAACCCAGTGCTCACTTTTGCATCAATGACCTCATACTATTGCTCAAATTACATCATGTTGAAATTGTTTACTATGCCTTTCTGTGGTTCCTTAACGGTATTCAAGAACAATATTTAACTGATGATGAAGAAGACATAATCTCTTGGTAAAAAGTGGAGCTAGTGATACATAGTTACTTTGCAGTATAAGCACACAAAGACAGGAGAAAAGAGAAAGATAATTCCTCCTTGGAAAAAGCATATACGATAGGCTCGTGTTATGCAGATAGCTAGCTGGATAATTTGATGTTCTGCCTATGCCCCATCTGGATAGTGCTGCTAACCTGACAGCTACCCCTAAAAATCGACCCAAATATTTTTTTTTTCCAATTGTATTATGAAACGGCACAAAATAGGTTTTAACAGTGATATGACCATTCCAGAATTCATTTTACTAGCATTTTAAATGGTCTACTATATGCTAAGAATTCAGATATGCCAAGATTGTCATTTGACTGGTATAGTGCAAGGAGTACATTTTATTAAATTGGACAGTCTGAATATCTAAACAAAATTGAACATGCTTTGATATATATATAGGATGACAACAGGATCTGTGGTAATGAAAGTTTGTTGCTCTCCTTTCTGTGCTTTTAGCCTCAATTCCCAAATCCAAAACCGAGCTACTTTTTTTTCTCCAGTGTGCTTCTCTCCAAGCTCCTACCCACCTCCCTAGATCTTCGCACTCCCCTGCAAACCTGTTTCTTTAATGGTGTATGTTCTTACCTTAGCTTGTTCTTTGTTTGGTGATTAATGTGGTCTGACATCTTAATAAGATCCCTCTTTGTCCTAGGATTGAGTCACTTTCTTATTTTTGGATACACGTCTGCTTATAATTCAGCTCAGAAAGATTGTCAGTAGGAATTTTTCAAAGTCTGTATATTGTTTTTCTGGGATCCCAATACAAACCTGTTTTACACAGCATATCAAATTCTGCGTAAGGCTTTGCATTAACTGACATTTATAGATTTTAAACATCAAGCCTAGTTCTTGCTTGCAATAAAATAAGTACAGCAGAATCTTAAAATATTGCCAGCATTCTAGACCCTAAGAGGTGGCGTCTAATTAAGACTTTCATAAACAGGGGCAGCTGGTAATACAGCAAAATTCATAGTAACTGGTTTTAGAGGGAGGGTTTGTCCTGGACTCTTCTAAAGTTTGATATGAAAACTATGCATCTGCCGAGTCTGCAGTCTCAAATTGCTTAGCAATTTATTGGAATTCCCAGAAGAGCTCATAAATTGAGTAGTAGTTGCGTGTTAGCATTTTTGGAAAGCTACAGCTTGCAAAAACCTATTTTTGGTACAACCTGGATAGAAATGACCAAAAATTGCTATTGTCAAACTATTTAGGAATCATCATGTTTTCCATCAGTGTCTTGCTATTCGATATATTCTTTTTTTTACTGCCAGAGCTAACAATGGCAATGCGGAACAGATACTATCAAGCAACCACGGAGAGGAATTTGGATTTAGGTCATGCCTTTTCTTGGCAATAGCTCAAGGTGAGTAATTATACAGTCAGGTATAGCATATATTTCGCAGTCCCTAAAAGGCTCAAAATCTAAGGGGGAGATATTCAGTAGCGACAGCTAGTGCTCATAACATGCCTAGCCATCGCTGCTCAATCTTTTCCCGGATATTCATTGCGGAGGCCATATGCTGTCACCAGCATTGAATACCTGGGTTGCCGCAGAACCCGGAAGCAAACCACGCCTGACTTTGCCCGCTTGCTACTGAATATTGCCGCTGCCTGGTTAGCAATTGGTGCCACGTCCACTCCACCCTGCAATGCCCACAAAACACCCCAATGCTAATCGCATAGCATGGGGGGGGGGGGTGTAGTGGCAACATTGTGTATAGCCGCTGAAGATCCAGTTCAGCAGCATTTACACAGACTGCAGGTCTGAAAACCGTGTAAAGGCTTTTGAATAACTCACCCTAAATTTGTACCTCAGGCAATGGAGGGTTAAGTGGCTTGCCCAGGATCACAAAGAGAAGCAGTGGTATTTGAACCCCGGCTTCCCTGGGTTTCAGTCTATTATTCTAACCACTAGACTACGACTTCAATTAAATATTTTAAAAAAGCAGCTATGAGAGTTCTTTACAGACTTTCTGTGGTGTTTGTGGGCCCATGAATCGTTCATATCGGCAAGCCTGCTAGCTGATTTTCCAAAGACAATCCCCATGGAGTTTCCTTTTAAAAATGCCGGTTGACAGAGGAGCGTTTAAGTATGCACAAGGATTTCAAAATGCTGTCCTATTCCAACCCACTTTTTAGTGCTGATTAACAGCTTTGAAAACTATCCCGTTTAATTAGCATTAATATATATATAAACGTACCTCTCGCCCCTGCAGGATCTATAAAAGAAAAGAAATAATGCACAAGACTGGAAAAGACTCCAGTGGTTGAGAATAGCGGCCACGGGACACAGGCAGGCAGGAAGGGGTCAGGAAAGGGTTAAAAGATGAGAGGAAGGTTGGGCTATTTTAGTGTCCCACAGGGCCTTTGGTCGCCCTCTTGCCCCTCCCAACCAAAGGAATACAGATGGCTTTTAAAAAAAAAACAGCTTACCCAGTCACCAGTTCACCCCACCTTCAGAGACACACGATGAGTCTGGCTATGGCTGCTCTAACGCAGCACCTTTCCAATGGCTTATCCAGCTACGGCGGGGTTGTATTACCTTCCCACACTGCTGCTTAACTTCCATGCTGCATATTTTTTTATCAATGGTGCCACCAAGATCCCTCTTCTTATCCCCTCTCACACCAGGTTCGTGGTGCATATTTTTTATCACCAGCGCTGCCAACAGCCCTCTCCTTATCCCGTTTCATGCCGATATTGCGGTGTACTCCAGGCCTCCCCATACTGGTATCGCGATGTCCTCTGGACCTCCCCACGCCGGTATTGGGGTGTACTCTGGGACTCCATGTGGCCACCAATGAGTGCACCACTGCTTCCTCTCCTCCTAGGCAGGTTTTCTGGGTCCTCTTCTGAATGCCCTGCCACCTGCCTGACGCCCTCCGTCCTCATAGCACTAGTGTTTGCCACTGAGGAGGGTGGTGCAGGGAGCAGGGAGATACAGGGAGACAGGAAGGTGGCTATGAATGATGTGTAGGGAGCGGGGAAGTGTCGGATGGGTGGCAGCGGGCAGGATGGCTGCCCAGCTCGCTACATGTGGAGTCCTTCCTGGTGGCCTCGGAGGCCTTTTCCACCCTCCTGAAATTTGGATCTCATGGGGGGGGGTCTCTTTTGTCCTTTTGTCACTCTCTGGGGATGCCTAGCAGTTTAGGGGGGGCATGGTTGGCTCATCCCTGCTTTGGGCCTGGATCGGACATTGTGGGAGGGGAGGAAGAGCTTCAAGGATGTCCGGGTGGACCGTCTCGGGGGTCTTCGAGGATGACCGGGGGAGCCACCTCAGGCAGGCGGTAGGGAGCCCAGGTGAACAGAACCCTGACTGCAGTGAAATTTAAAAAAAAAAAAAAAATTAAGCTGAAAAGAAATGCATTCAATGTGGCATGCAAGACAAGGCTGCCATCTCCTGGCAACTTTAGTTAACTGCGCAGTTTGTCATGTTTTAGAGGGTTAAGGAAGTTTGCTAGCAAAGTAGCATAAAAAATGGGTTAGAAAGTTATAGATATGTCTATATCTGCTTGCTGACTGGAATGTGGAGACCACGGAGACATGTGTGGGGTGATGGGCCCTAAGAGGGTAAGGGATTGAGGGCCCCGAGAGAGTTACGATTCTGGGATGACAGGAGGTGATAGCACGCAGTAAATTACCTCGTTTTTTCTTTGCCTTTTTGTAGCAATTTTTCCACTGTAGGCAAGCCTAGGAATAACAGCAACAAACAGAGCAAGATGCAGGGGCGACGGCAGAACGAGGAAGAGGATCTGAGACTCAGGCTTCAGCAACAGCCACATCCAAGGCAGTGATGGCGGTGGCAAAGAGAAAAGGGGCAAACGGTATGGTTGCGACACTTGCGTGGTGCAGTAAATGGGCAGCGATGGCGCAGCAAGCTGCAGAGCAAGGAAGATGAGCGATGAAATGGAGGTGCTCATACGGATTCTCCACAAGCAAGTCAGTCAGCATGGCCCAGGGATAGTCAGGCAATGCCTTGAGGCTCCATCCAGCGCAACAAGCAATGGTTTAACCACTAGTTGCAGCAATAGCAGTGCAACCATAGTCCATAGCAATACAGGGCATGGTCACATGCAGGTGACATTCTCCAGTAAGTCTTCGGGGGGGGGGGGGTCAGGGGTCCAAGAGCTGTCACCATGACATCCGAGAGCTCCACATCTGATAGTGATGGAGAGCTCGCCCTAGTCAGCATAATTAAAATGGCATTAAAGAAGTTTAAAAAGAATAAGGCCCGTAGAAAAAGCTCAGCATCAGCTACGTGTGGGATGCTCTCGGCATTGGTCTTGGTAAGGTACTCACAGTTTTCCTTTGAGACTTTGTGAGACGCTTTAGCAATCTGACCATGGTGATTTCATCCCAAACCCAGCAATTGTAGATTACTATGCAGGTTCATGATGCTTTGATAACGCAACAACATTTTGCAATTGAGGGTTTAATGACTACTGTGGCTGACCATGTGGTTAAGATTGATTCTGTGACTCTAATACAGCCAGCATGAAGGATTTGGTTGCAACTAGAGCTAAGTTAGAGGCCCTTGAGAATATCCCGAGAGCTTCTAATCTTCGATTTATTAATTTTCCAAAATCCTCTTCTATAGCACCGCATGAAATGTTCTGCAAATATTTAATGGAAGTATTGCAGGTGCCCAAGGAGGCGATTCCCCTGGTTTCAAAGATATATTATTTGCCGGTTGGGAAGAAACAACTTGTGGGTGAATCTACAGCCATAGACATGCTGAATATTTCGGCTTTATTGGAAGAATCACAGTCTGAATCGATGATTGCCGCAACCTTTCTGGTTACCTGTGCTTTATCAGTTGATGGAGTGGCTACTGAAATTATTTTTTAAGAAAAGGATGGTCTTTAATGTATAGGTCTTCCTAGGCCTGACCTGAGACACTCAGAGGCATCGTAGGAAATTTATTTTGTGAAAAAATCCTGTATTGCAGCTGGTTGCTCTATTCTTTTTAAAGCACCCTTGTAAGTGCCTAGTGAAATATAGCTCTGTTAACTATGGGGGGGGGGGGAGGGGTTCAGCCTTCTGAACTGACTGTATTTATCAGTGCTAGGTAGATTGTCTCTTCCTCTCCTAATCTGCCCGGGGCTTAGGTGCTCATTTATGATTGTATGGTGCTGTGTTCAGAAATTGCTTATTTTCTTATTTCTCCTAATTGGATTAAAAGATTTTCCTTTCTATTGTGTAAGCATGCCCCCCTCAATGTATGGTGGGCTTGTGTGACAATGTCTTTATATTTTCTTCATCATATGTATCTCTTTGGAATTGAACATGGCCAAAACTGAGTTTCTTATTTTTCCCCCTAAACCCTCCTCTCCCATTCTCTGGATAAATCTTGACTGCTCCCTGTCTCCTCAACTCACAACCTTGGGGTCGTCTGACTCCTCTCTCTCCTTCTCCACATACATCCAACTAATAGCTTAAACCTACCGTTTCTTTCTCTACAACATCAACAAAATTCGCCCATTCCTTTTTGAACACACTAGTAAGACACTTATCCACTCCTTAGTCACCTCCCGTCTAGACTATTGTAATCTACTCCTTGCTGGTCTCCCTCTGAATCATTTCTCCCCCCATCAATCTGTTCAGCACTCTGATGTACGGCTAATCTTCCACCAGCCTCATCATACTCATATTACTCCTTTTCTCAAGTCACTTCATTGACTCCCTATCCATTTCTGCATCCAGTTCAAACTTCTCCTGCTGACTTATAAGTGCATTCACTCTGCAGCTCCTCACTACCTTTCCTCTCTTATCTCTCCCTACACCCCTCCTCGGGAACTCCGCTCTTCTGGCAAATCACTTCTATTTGTGCCCTTCTCTTCTACTGCTAACTCCAGACTTCACTCCTTTCACCTTGCTGCTCCTTATGCCTGGAACAAACTACCCAAGTCTGAACGGCAGGCGCCTTCTCTGACCCTTTTCAAATCCAGGCTGAAAACTCACGTCTTCGCTGCTGCTTTTGGATCTTGATTCACATGATCTCCCTCATGTTTCCTTACCATTCCCCCTAGATGTATCCCATGTCTACAGCTACTGTGTTGTCTGTCTTGACTAGATTGTAAGCTCTGATGAGCAGGGACTGTCTTTTATATGTGTCTATGCAACTTTACATATGTCTTGTAGCACTATACAAATATTCAGTAGTACTAGTAGTCATACTTTGGGCATTATTCAGATTTTTGTCACTTTTCTTATCAAGAGAATACTTGTAATTTAATTTCAAAATTTATAAATTAAAAAAAAAAGCTCAGCATTCAGGGTATGGCTGGGCGGTAGGGGAGGCAGATGCCGGGAGGGCAGCACCACCGACGAGGTCACAGGGGTAATGGTGGCCCAAGGAGGGCCATGTCCAGCACCCGATCCTGCAACAGCGACATCTGGGGCTGACGTGCTGTGTTGTCTCCTCGTTAGCCCATCTGGTTTCCATAAAACTAAAGAAAAAAATATGGAAATGGGAGTTTATTGACATCTTCTAATTGCTGCTTAGGGACCAAGAAGGAGAAGAAAAAGATGGTAAGGAAAAGGATAAAGGGGTTGGGGAGAGGGATAGGAAACCCAAGATAATCAAACAATACACAACTTGGTTTCCATTTTCGATATATTTGAGTGTTGTGGTGGAGCAGGAACCTGAACTTAACCCCTTTTAAATCCGCTACCTCAACATCATAACCTGTGTACATAAGCACGTTGGAGGTTGGGCACTGCTAAACTATGATGTGAGTTTCCGAAAGTGCATAGCAGCCGACCACACCATTACCTGATGGCATTGGGTAGTCGATCTCTGGCTGGACAAGATGGCACATAACAGACCATTCCATCCTGATGGTATGTCTCAGCCTTTTCTGGCATACTGCACGCATTCAGCCAAGCAGGTATACCCCATACGATCAGCCAGGCAAGTGGTCGGGTGTCAGTACTGCCAACAACATAACAGTGGATCCTGTACCTGGAACCCATGGAGGTTTAGGCATGTCTGTTCCGCATGCAGAGCCGGTCACCTGCAATGTTCCCTCTAATTTTCTGTAGGCTGTGTGCGCATAAAATATCAGCTGTGCAGCTTTTGAAGGAAGGTTAAATTTTTGTGCGCCACATAACGACACTCGGAGTTATATACTTTAAATTTTGACTACATGTCAGAATACAGTATGTACACCACATTGATTGCACTAGAAAATATTGTAGAACTTGTGAAAACCATAAATACACAACAACTTTTCAATTTTAAGAACGTCTGTGTTGTTTTCTATCAGAATCAGAACCATAATTTTTGTGCGCTCTGTTGTAAAGTATGTGCGTTCACTCGGCGAGGTGTGTGCGCGCGCACACGCGCACAGCTTAGAGGGAACAGTGGTCACCTGGTCACCTGGTGTAAATTCAACAAGGATGGAAAGACCCAACACGCTAGTAACAGCATTGGCCCATCAACCTTGAAAACCTGTTCCCATGGTTGCGGGCTTATCCCATACAAGGAAAGGCACACAGCATTACGGGAACATTTGCACAGGGTTTCTGCATTCCCTCCGCTGGGCCCAGGAGCATCCCCCTGCCCCCAATTCATGATTCACTATCCATTCTTTGGAATGTCTTGGTGGTGCGAGAAAAACTGGTGACTCAGTCAGTGACCATACTGATCCGCAATGTTCTTGGTGTAGCATGCATCTGTTGACCAGTTCATAGCATTGGTGCGGGGGCTGCATCCTTGGGCGCATTTGGCCAAAGCAGACATCGAGGTGGCTTTCCGCCTGCTCCCGATGCATCCTGAGTCCTTCTTTTTGCTAGGTTTCTGTTTCGAGGGAAATTTTTACTATGATAAATGCATGTCCATGGGATGTTCAATCCCCTACACCTACTTTGAGCTCTTTAGCTCCTTTGTGCACTGGGTGGTCAAAGAAATCTCTGGGCCAGGAAAGGTGGTCCATTACCTAGGCGATTTCCTGATCCTAGGATCACGATATGAGGCATGCAAACTGGTTATGACATCTTTCCAGCATATTGCCCAGCATTTTGGGATACCTCTTGCTCCAGACAAGACCGTTGGTCCCCTAGCCGTAATTACATTCCTGGGTATTGAATTGGATGTCCAGACCCAGGTTTTGTGGTTGCCCCAAGATAAAATCAATAAATTGAAAGCAGCCATCAGAAAAATGAGGGACGCATGGAAAACAACGCTCGAGCAGTTCCAATCACTGCTTCGCTTGCTCTGTTTCGCGGCTAGGGTTATTATCATGGGGCAAGTCTTCTGGCCACGAGATTGGCATGCCTGCGGTGCTACCAAAGATATCACCTTTCTCAAATTGTTTCCTATAATGGCAGCCCTGTTTCTTTGGGCCCTGCAATTAGGCCACAAGGCAATTACATTCCGCACAGACAATATGGTGGTGCTGCAGGCTATTAATGGGATGTATGCCAAAATGCAAGGGGTGGTGGCGCTGCTACGCCAGATGGTGTTGCAATGCTTGTTGCACAACATCAACTTTAGAGCAGAGCATATCCCTGGTTGTTATAAGATTATTGCTGATGCCCTCTCTCATTTTAAGATGTTAACATTTTGAACCAGTGCCCCGGGGACAGACACGGGCAAGACCCTCATCCTAGCGGTAGTTTGGGCTTTTGTCCCACTGAAGTATGGTGCTTCTTGATGGGCTCCCTCGCCGCACCTACCAGCCACAAATATGTGAAGGCTTGGGACCATTTTCAAGAGTTCTGCAGGCAGAAAGGGATCAGACTGTCACCGGTTTAGGACCGGCACTATTGTGGACTCACCTGCAAGGACGGGGGAATGAGAAAATCAGCAGTTCAGATGCACCTAGTGGGCATCACCTTTTTTGCCAGAGCAATGGGGAAGTAGAGCCCGTCAGTTGACTTTGTCATTGCTAGGGTGATGAGGGAATGGTTGACTAGGTGTTGCCACCCACCAGACTGCAGATGCCCAATCACACACGAGGCATTCTTTGGGGTACTGAGAGTAGGTGAACTGGTGGCACTCTCAAAATACACTCTGGGAGGTGGGGGACTCCAGCTGGGAGACGTCACGGTCAGGAGTAGCATTCTGAAGATGCATATTTTCAGATCCAAGACCGACCTGATGGAAAGAGATGTTAAATTGTCATTGGCACCCCTGCCATGAGACTCAACTTGCCCAGTGTGGAATTTCAAGGAGTACAGCCGGGTCCAACCGTGGGTAGGGGAGCAACTCCTGGTCCATGTGGATGGTACCCTTCTCTCATGTTACTAGTTTGAGAGTCTTAAAGGTATGTATTGTTAGTATGGGGTTGGAGGAGAAATGCTATGGAATGCACTCTTTCCTTATAGGGGTCGCTACTTCAGCCACGGAGCTCAGCATTATGCGGGAGCAGATCATGGCAGTGGGCAGGTGGTGCTTGGAGTGATATAAATATATGTTTGCCCAGATGGCAGAGCATGACGGCCCCCATGTCATAGCTGAGGCCAATTTAAAAGTCATCCTGTTGCCTTAACTCGTCCTTCTTGATTGGTTTATCTTAGGTACAGATATTCCACAAGGTGCAAGAAAGGTGTGGATCTGCAGCCACTCGTTTGTGCACTGGGAACAGAGGACCAGGGATAGACCTCAAGGACTTAACTTGGAGATGAATATGGTGGAGGTATCCATTATGCGGATGAGTATACGAGGTATGTTGTGGGACTAGCTGGTACTGACCCTACTACACAAGATGGAGCCCCCTGGATCTTGGTGGTGCATTTAGGGGTGAACAATCTGGCAAGTAGAAAGGGAGGAGTGGCTTAGTGGTTGGGACAGGCCAGGGGTTCAATTCCCACATGTGGACAAGCAACCTCAGGCTGGAGGGACTGGGGTTTCTAGTCCCATGGCCACTCCTTGTGGCCTTGGGCAAGCCACTTAACCCTCCATTGCCTCAGGTACACTTAGATTGTGAGCCCTTTGGGGACAAGGGAATAAAAAGTACCTGTTAGTATACATGTAAACCACACTGATTCTAAAGAGTGTGGTATAAATAAATAAGTACATGTAGTGTGGATCTTCCCAGGAAGATGCAGAGGGACCTTCTGGCACTGGTGGACACTTTCCCTGCCATCCAGCTGGTGTGGTCCTGCATCATACTGTGTAGGATGTGGACAGGTGAAAGGTCTCACTGGGCAGTGGAAAAAAACCACTACAAGATGAGTGAAGTGGAACAGGTAGACAAAAATCAATTTTTTACTCTTTCAAAAAATTCAAGGACAGAAGATAGGAAAAATATTTTTTCTCTCAATTAATCTTTGGATAATCGTGAATAATATATTGACATCCTCTTCTCAGTATGCAGCAGCAGTGTGCCTGTATATTGCTCCATGGTACAATTGTATCTTGAGCACTGTATGCAGTTCTGGTCATCACACCTAAATAAAGATATGGCGGAATTGAAGATGGTACAGAGAAGAGTGACCAAAATGCTAAAGGGGATGGAAGGATACCCTTATGAACAAAGGCTTAAAAGGTTAGGGCTCTTCAGCTTGGAGAAGAGACAGCTGAGGGGAGATATAATACAGATCTCTAAAATAATGAGTGGAGTAGAATGAGTAAACGTGAATCAGTTGTTCCCTCCTTCAAAAGCAGAAAGACTAGGGAATATGCCATAAAGTAATACATTTTAGTCCTTTAGCTCAACACATTAGGAAATTGGGGGTTTCCCTGTATATTTATGCAGACAATGTCCAATTTATTTATACCAATGAAGAGTTGTTATCAGGTTTGGTGGATCAATTAAGTTGTAGACTTTGTGCTTTGCAGGATTGGCTACAGGGAAATAAGTATAGTTTGAACCTGGGAAACTGAGTTTTTATGGGTGGGGAAGGTAGTGATTCCAGATGATACCAAATTTGTCCAGCTTTTGGGCCAGAAAGTTGAAATATCTTCAAAAGTACATACCTTGGGGGTCATCATCAATTCTAATTTGACTCATGAGCCAAATGTACAATATATTCAAAATAGAATTTGGCATAAGTTGAAGATAATGAGACAATTGCAGTCAGTGTTGATACCACAGGATATCCGGATGGTGATCCAACTGACAGTTTTGAATCATTTGGACTATTGTAATTTGATATTCTTAGGAATGCCAAAAGAATTGTTACATAAATTACAATGGATTCAAAATATTACTGCGAAGATGATCACACAAGGATAGGGTTGTTTCCTTACTGTTAAATCTTCATTGACTGCCAGTAGAAGCCAGTGTTTTGTTTAAGGTGTTGGGCCTAGCTTTTAAAGCTATTCTCCCTCTGTATATAACTCATGTTGTACTCCTTATACTTAACGCCCAGTCAGGCAACCCACCGAATGTTATCATCCTGTATTATAGCTCGCAATCTGTATATAGTTTTTCCGTTCTCCATGTTAACCTACCTGTTTAATGTAAGTGCAATGTGGTCCTTCCTCATTGCACAATCTTTGTTATCTGTAAACCGCGCTGATGGCAAATAGTGCGGTATAGAAAAAACTATAAATAAATAAAATTAATTAGTCAGATCGGCCTCATCTATTTGTCTAATAGACTGGTTGTTCATCAGTGAAATCACTATGTTTATTGACTCATTGGACATTGATATTGCCCTCTGCTTCTGCCTTTCGATAAAAGAGGATCAGGCAAAGGTGTTTTTCAGGTGCAGTTCCAAAATTGTGGAATGACTTACCTATTATAATTAGAGATCTTGAGGATTATGTGCAATTTTGAAAACTTTTAAAAACGTGGTTATGGGATAAATGTTTTAATCATACTTAATGTAAATTGTCTATACTTTAATTTTGTACTCTGCTTTGTACCTCTGTAGTTTGTAAAAGTGGAATATAAGCGCTGTTATTACATTCAATTAAATTAAATTTAGACTAATTGGAGAAAAAAAAATTCTCAATGTGAAATTAAGCTCTGGAATTCATTGCCAGAGGATATGGTAAAAGCTTTTAGTGTAGGTGGGTTTAAAAAAGATTTGGACAAGTTCCTGGAGGAAAAGTCCATAAACTATTATTAAAATAGAAAAGCAGCATGGAATCCAACTACCTTTTGGTACTTGTGATCTGGATTGGCCACTATTGGAAACAGGACGCTGGACTTGATAGACCATTGGTCTGACCCAATCATTGGTCTGACCCAATAATCAATAATCAAAAACTCCCAGAAGCTCTCATCCCCCTATAAGTGAAATGGGAAACACCAAGGACTCCTCTCCCATGCTCTTTTGCTAAAGACTAAATCCAATAAGATTATCATATGATCTGAAAAATATAAGGGCCTAATATCAGCTGTCTCCACTCTACCAAATAGGGTTGGGACACCAGTAAATAATTTATATGAGACTGCATAGCGTGTACCCTGGACATATGAGTAGAGTCTCATGCCTGCATGTCCCATTAGATCCAAATGCTCATATATCAGGGAATTGCCCCTTCCATATCAATACCTTCCTGCCTATATGATGCAATCTGTCCATCTGGGGGTCAAAAAGCCCAATAAAATCACCTCCTAACACATTTTTATTGGCCCTCAAATTGCTTCAATAATTAAATAAATCTTTTCACAAACCCTGTATTATATGGATTTGGTGCATATAAGTTCACCAACATCATTTCCTACCCTTCTAAACAACATTAAAATCTGCCTTCTGTCAATGATATTTCCCTTTTCATTTTGTATCCTTTTCAAATGAAAATGATAGATGAAACAAAAGGTAATCATTTATGGGTGTGCGAATAGCATGCACTATTGTGTAACAGCGTGCACTATTGTTCAATAGTGTGCACTATTGATGAAAACCCAGAAATTATGAAATCCGGAAATGACAAAAAAACCTGAAAATGTCAAAAAGAGATAAAAATGTTTGCATTTTCATGCAAAAACAAACTATACAATATTTTTTTTGCCTGCCTCTCCCCCGTGTTCACTGACAGCAGTGAAGATATAATTTCACTATCTGTGTATTTTCAAAATTTTTACAGATAGCATTGACCAAAGGTTTTACTGAATGGGCAAACATAGCCTATACAGGGTCATTCTGAACCACAAATAAACCATTTGCACGTACACTGGGGACGTGTGCCTTGTGGAGTGTCTAGACGGTATTCCGCCCACAAGCCTAAATACACATAGCAAACAGATGTATGTGTATCTCTGGACGTGGGCGGGCAGGGGCGGAACGTGGATGAGGGTGGGAGGAGCGTGGGCGTGGCCGTCCCCAAAAACATCCAAACCGTATTCCGTCAAGACCACCACCACCCATCTTAGCACTGCCCTCAATCTGCCCCTTTCCCGACCCCGTCTAACTTCCCCGTACAATGAGCGGAGAGGTTAGACTGGATCAGGCGGGGGTATTTATAGCGGGGATGGATGTCCCACTGGAACATCCATCCCCGCTATCCGTGGCATGGACTGAGCCTGCATTTTATTTATTTATTTTATTTATTTGAAAAACTTTTATATACCGCCAATTTCCAAGTTCAGTGGCGGTTTACATCGAACAATGCCAAAGTACAGAGAACAATATGCAACTATATACCAATACAAAGAACTTTAAGCAACTATATACAGATACAATATAAAGTTTAGAACTATTTACAACTTGCGACATACTTTTACATATATACAATTTGAAGCATCAGATTATTGTTCAATTATGGGTAATAGAAGTTGTATGGGAATAAAATTGTAGGAGTTTATTCAGGTTGTGTTATGGAGGATGGGAGGCCATATCCAGGTCACAAACTGTATTGCAGTAGTGTTGGGTAAACAAGTATGTTTTTAGTTCTCTTCGGAACTTTTGTAGTTCTTTTATCTCTCTTAATTGGTCTGGGAGGTTATTCCATAATGTAGATGCTACATATGAGAAGGCTCTGTTGCATGTTATTTGTTTTGTCTTTCTTATTAAGTCAGACACTAGGATGGTATTAAGATTCCTTCTTCTTCTCATTCTGTTTACAGGAGGGCTATGAATCAGTGTGGATAGATATGATGGGGCAAACTTATTAATTAACTTGAAGGTGGTCAATATGATTTTATATTGGATCCTGCTAGCAACGGGCAGCCAATGTAGTGAGTATAGAATTGGGGTAATGCGGTCAGTTAACTTGGCTTTGGAAATTATTTGTGCGGTAACATTCTGAGCCATTTGTAGGATTTTTAGATTCTTCTTTGTTATGCCTTTTAGTATGCCATTACAGTGGTCAAAGTGGGGGGTTATTAAGGCTTGGGTAATGGTTCTAAAATCATCATTTTCTATAAGTGGTCTAAGTTGTTGGATAGACCGAAGCTTGAAAAAGATTGTTTTGGTTATTTTCTTTAGGTGACTCCTAAATATCTGGGTCTGCCATCTGGGTCTGCCATGCAGTGAACCATTCTGACCAATGCAGGCAGTCACCATCTACCCACCCCCTCCCCCCCACAGCTGCCACTACATGCCCTCCGGTCCCAGGTGGCCTGGCCAAACATATGTATCAGCCCTCTATGTCCAGGGCCCGGATCACCCTCTGCCCCCATTTCCCCACCACCACCCCACCCCTTTCCCCGCCACCACCCTATCCCTTTCCCACCCTTGGCTAGCCTCCCAGTATGGCCACCATGTACATACCGAGAGGTTCATAAGGGTCAGCAGAGGGGACCAAATGGCAGGGATGGATGTCTACATGGGACCCCATCCCCACTATTCAGACATCAGAATGACCCCCCTATGCAGATATACACACAGACACAATATTCCAAAGTTACAGGCTTTATTTGCAAAATAGAAAACATTGTAAACTGCCTCGATGTTACAAGGGGTATATCAAATGTCTAAATAAACATAAGCAGTACAGCAGCAGACATTATGGCCCTGTGCCATCCCAGTCCACCCCACTGATGGACACCTGGTTCTGGGGGCCTCACCCTGTTGGCCCAGATGTGGACAGAAGTTCCTCTATCAGCCGCTGCATGGCCTGGGTGAGGGCCTGGTGGTCACCCCTGATGCCCCGTAAGTGCTCAGCTTTCTGCTCCAGGGGCCCAACTGCTTCAGGTGCCTGCTCTGCCACTCCCCTGCCCGCTCCCATCACCTCCCTCCACCCCCTGCCCCCTCCCATCATGTCCCTCCACCCTCTACCCCCTCCTGTCCCTTCCCTCCATCTTCCTCCCTCCTCCATTCACTGCATGTCCCTGGGTAGCATGGTCCTGAGTTCCCCCTCTTCCAGGGACTCCTCTTCCTCCTCCCCCTGCTCCTCAGAGCCACTCACCCAGGGTTACCCTGCCTTCCTGCCCTCAGCCCCTGCTGTGCCTCGGGCCTCCCACTGTGGGGTGCCCCACCCAGACCCCATAGTACTATCCTCTCCCTCCCTCTCAGGGGAGTGGGGCACCTCCATGAGGTTGAGGGTGATGACCTGTTCCCCACTCTCCCCTGATGGTGAGGTGCTGAATAGCACTATAGAGCTGGCTGTGGATGGACTGTTGTCTGCAGAGGCGGGGCTGCATGGCTGGCTGGAGCTGGCCACTGCTCCTCCCCCTCCTCTGCCTCCATGTCCTTTGCCTCCTCATCATCATTGTCATCATCATCATCATCCTCCTCTGCCACAGATGACTGGGATGGCTGTGGAAGGGATGCAGAGAGGTGGCTGTTAGTTTCAGTGGGTGGGGGTGTCCAGCTGCCATGTCCCCATTGTCAGATGCCTCCCCATGCTCTGTCTGCTGTTGTCCCTGTGATGCCCAACCACTCCAGTGCTGAGCTATGTTTCATGGCCACATTCCTGTGCCATTCCCCGATACTCACCTCACTCCTGCTGCAGCTGCTGCCGGAGTCTGGCCAACAGCAGTGGGTGTGTGCAGTGTATGGCATGGTACCTCACCCTGTAGGCCTCATCTCATGCAGGACATGGAACCATCTGTGAAGGCAGGAAGGATGTGTCTTAAATATGCATGTTTCTTTCGTCCCCCGGTCTGTCACTTCAGCTGCCTGGCATAACACCACCTGCCATAACACTGGACCCTGTCACATCATGCTGCTGTGTCTCCAGTGCTACCTCACCCCAGTCCAGGGCTTGCCCTGGTCCCCCAGGCCTCCTCTGTGCCTGTATTGCTGACTGGCCAGGCCATGGGCTGAGGGGGGCCACAGGGACAGTGCTCCTGTGACATTCCTCTGCTGCATTTGCTGCCTGCCCTGTGCTGCACATTATGGGATTTGCATGCTGGTGTCAGACCTGGCAGCTGACATGTCCTGTTTTATGGTTGCAGTGCAGGCATTTGGGCTGCCACTATCCAAGTGGGCACTATCATGTGTGTGGTGTGGTACCTCAGTACATAATTCAGGGGTGGGACCTGACCATGATCATGTCTGCTGCTCTTACCAGGGCTGATCAGGTGGGCCGGGCAACAGCGGATGATACTGGGATGCCTGGGTGCATAGGGTAAGGTATGGACAACGGTGGACAAGTGGTGAGAGTGCCTCTGTCTACAGTGCATTGCAAAGGTATTCTTCCACTCTGTGTCTATCCTGTTTTGTCCCATTCCACCTCGTGGACAGATACTCCCATTTCCACTGTGGATCTTCCGTGTTCTCCTTGGTGTCTTTGTGGCATCTCTGCTTTATGGCCTTCTTGCCTAGTCTGCGGGTTTCAGTGGGCAGCCTTCTCTTGTCAGGTTTGTCGTGGTGTCATGTTCTTTATATTTTGTTTTAGTGCAGTTCCTGGTGTTTCATGGCATCCTCCATCTTTGGGATAGTGATTTGTGCTGCAGGCCTGACCTCTATGTCTCTGTACCTTTGTCTCAGACCTGTTTGGGGTGCTCCTTGGTCATCCTGTTGCTTGCTTGGTGGTGTTACAGGGTCCAGGCCTTTTATTACAGGTATCTTTGTAGAGGCATCATGTTCCAGACCATGTGCCACTGTTTGCATGCAGGTGGACCCTGCTGCCCTCATTTTGGGTCATCTGTGGTTCTTTGGTTAGACCTGCTCTTAGTTAGGGGTTTCATGGATACAGTGTTGGTGACATATGCGTTCACACCTTTTCTGGTTTTACATGTTTCTTTCTGTATACAACATATTGTTTTGTCATTTCACATCACCAGTTTTCAATATACTATTAGATCCCTTACCTAACGTCCACATGACCCCCTCCCCCCAATCATCTTTCCAAGTTGTACATCCTGCTATGGACATAGAGGGGATGGATATTTTTGCAGGCCACTGTGGGTCTTCCATGCATCCACAATTGTGTTTTTTGTGCAATTCTGGTTCCCCCCCTTCAGACAGATTATCACAGGTTAAGGATGCTACAGAGGGTGACTATGAATATGGTTGGTGGTCTAGATCTTGGCCATCTGCAGATGGACCTATGGATCTTTTAGGTATATATTGGCAGGCTGACAGGTTGGTGGTGCTGTGATGCAACATTTGTATGCCCAGGTTGGGTGCCTCCTTTGATTGTCAGCATGATCTGCTGCACAATGTCATTGGATGGGGGTGGTAGGGGTTATACTCGGATGTTACATGCAGGGATGTTTCTTTGCAGACACATTGGTGGCTGCATGGGGTGGTTTCCCATTGGAGTTGGTGCTATTGTGGACAGTATCAGACTTCATAGGGCACGGGGCAGACACAGGTTTCTCTCAGGGGACTGGTATGGTGGTTAGTAGTGGGGGGCAGCCTAGTTCAGCCACATGCTTTTTTTTTTTACTGGCATCATGTATCTATGATTCTACTGTGCTGTGTTTTGGCTGACAGTATTGGGCCATGTTGCTGCACTGTTACACACAGTGTTTTTTCCCCTGTGTTCAGGTTTCCTTTCCATATGTGCTTTCCCTTTTGTCCATTCTGCATTTATTGCCACCATGCTTTTCTCTTGGCCATTGGTGTTTCTGTTTGCCTGTTTCCTGTGTGGGCTCTGTTTTGTGTGTTTACTGTCATTTGGTAGTGTAGTGGGTCCAGCTAACCCCTGCTCCTTCTGCCCTTTTAATTTGCAGCTACTTCCTGGCTCTTTGCACTGTTCTTGTCCCACAACATGCATTTTCCCGTGCCTCCTCCCTTTCCTGTTTGCCCTACTTACTGCATTAGGGTGGTCCTGATCCTTTCCCAGCCCCTGCATGCTGCAGCTAGGGTTGGCCGTCGGTGTCCCATAGGGAGCAGGGCACATTTGTTTTCGAGTACCAGTCTGCAGAGCAGGCGAGTCTCAGCCTCAGAAAAGTTCACTTGATGCGTTGCCATTTTACAAGGGTCTAGCAGCAGATGGGGGGGGGTACTTACTATATCCTGTTTCCTGTCGCACATGGGCAACAGTGCAGGTGGACATGTTTTCGGGATTACACATTCACAGCACGACAGCGGACTTACATGTGCCATCTACATGTTCACAAATCTCCCACTTGTACACACGTTTAATGGCGCAGACGTGCAACGCCATATTCCGTTCATGCCTGCACGTCTAGGATATCTGGTCACAGAATCCCGTCTTCGATGGGGACATACATGTGTTGTGCATTTAGATCTGCTCGGCCCTTCTTTCTCAGAATCGGGCCCATAGAGGGTATGTTTATGTTTGTTTATTTATTTGCTTGACCGCCCTTCAGTGATAAGCAGAGCGGTTTACAATAAAAATTTACAAAACAGGATGGCATGAGACCGGAAAGGAAAAAGAAGTTACAATTCAATACAGGAGAGAAAAAGGAGAGCGAGAGAAGAGCAGGAAGCACAGGAGAGAGATTGAGACTAGGAGGGAGGAGGGAGGAGGGTTGAAGGCAAGGGAAAAGAGGTAGGTCTTCAGAGCACGTTTGAAGGTGGGGTGGTGAAGCTCAAGACGGAGAGCGGAGGGAAGGGAGTTCCAGAGAGCGGGACCAAAAAAAAAAAAAGGCTGAGGAACGGGTGGATTGAAGATGAGCTTGAGAGGGGGGGTGGGCAGTGTAAGGCGGTTGAGGTGGAAGGAGCGGGGGGTATGTCTAGGGGTATGAAAATGAATTAAGTCGGCCAGATATTGTGGGGTAGAGGTATGAAGTGCCTTGTGAACGAGTGTGAGAAGTTTTAACTGAATGCGGAAAGGTATGGGAAGCCAGTGAAGATGAGAAAGAAGGGGAGTGACGTGGTCTCTAGGGGAGGAGTGGGAGACTAGTCGGGCAGCGGTGTTCTGAATTCTCTGTAGTCATGTCAGTTGCAATTTGGAGATACCTGAGAGGATAGAGTTGGAAAGTCAACACGAGAAATGACAAGAGCTAGGAGCAAGGTGGCAAGAGCAGAGGGGGAGAGGAAGGGGCGAATAGCATGGATTTGACGAAGATGAAAGAAGGAGGTCTTAGAGATATGGAAGACATGAGCAGAGAAAGAAAGATTTGAGTCAAAAAGAACCCCAAGATAGCGGAAAGTAGAAATCAGTGAGATGGGCGTGCCAGGGAAAGACGGGTCCAGGGAGGGAGGTTGATGACCGTGTGGAAACCAGATAGCTGTAGTCTTTGAGAGGTTAAGGTGTAGGCAGTTTTGGGTCATCCAGTCAGAAACAGCAGCCAAACAGGAGTTGAGTGGAGCAAGATCAGGGGAGACAGGAGAGGTATGGTAAAGGAGAAGAATGTCGTCAGCATAATAAAAGGCTGAAATTCCATATTGCTGAATTAATAATGTGAGAGGGGTCAGAAAAAGATTAAAGAGGAGAGGGGCCAGGACAGAACCCTGGGGAACTCCGCAGGATAGGGAGAATGAGTCAGAAGAGGGGTTGGAAGGGGACGAGGGAAGGACAGTGCCAGACCGGGAGAAAAGAAAAGAGTGGAACCACCGGAAGACAGTGCTGCGGAAGCCAGCTTCGCTTAGTCGGGACAGGAGGAGGGAGTGGTCGACCAGATCAAAAGCAGCGGAAAGATCAAGGGCTACCGCCACCGAGATATCACCACGGTCATGGGCTACGTGCAGTGAGTTAGTGAAAGCAAGAAGGATAGTTTCAACGCTGTGCCCAGAACGGAAACCGGATTGGCGGGGGTGAAGGAGATTGGTAGAGTCCAGATGGTGAGATAGTTGGGCAAAGACGATTTTTTTGAGAAGTTTTGAGAGAAAAGGAAGGTTAGAGACCAGGCGGTAATTATTGGGGTCGAGGGGGTCAAGGGTGGGCTTCTTGAGTAGTGGGCAAATTAGGGCGTGTTTCCAGGAAGTGGGAAAAGTGCCCGTGGAGAGACTGGAGTTGAACATGGTTTGAATATAGGGAAGGAAAGACAGGGAGGGAATGAGCAACCAGGCAGAAGGGATGGGATCGAGGGAACAGAAGGTCTTGTTGGATGAGGAGATAAGGTGGTGGAGGTCCGCAGTGGTGGTCAGAGAGAAAGAAGACCAGGTGTGGGACAGTTGGGAGGTGGAGAGGCAGCTGGAGGAGGAGAGGGAAGAGGTGGAGGGTGGGAGGGCAAGGAGGCCCTTAGGGTGGAAATTTTGTTGTGAAAAGCGGAGGCCAAGAGAGAAGGGGCAGGAACAGGATGAGCGGGTGTGGCAGGAGTAGAAGGATGAAGGGAGGTAAGAAATTTTAGGGTAGAATAGAGATGACGAGTCTGATTGGGAGCGGTGGCGATGGCAGCAGAGAAGAAGGTGGACTTAGCAAGGTGAACCTGGGAACAATAGTAGGAATGCTGAGTCTTGAAAAAGGAAAGGGTGGCTGGTGAGGGTAATTTTATAACAGGCTGCTTAAGTGTGAAGACCAAGTAAGTGGCTATTTCAAGTTTATTTTAAGAAAGACACATGGGTACTTATGCGTTGTTATAAAATTACTCCACCAAAGCAACAGGCGTAAATGTTTGTGCATAAAGCATGTGTATATTTTATGAAATATGCTCATAAATCATGACTGCACCAGTGCTTCTCCCAAAACTCATCCCTGGACATGCTTACACCCAAGTCGCATAAAGTGCACACATCCTTATCATTGCTTGTACTCTTACGCATGAGGTAATTTTATAAGTACCATTTCATGTGTGTATACTGGCATATGTGCATGAAAAATCCTTTATTAAATTGCCCTTATAAAATGGGGCTGGGTTTGGGGTGACATAAGAGCAGGCTTTCAGATTGTCTGGATAGCCCTGAAATCATTATGCATGCAGCTAGAACCACTGCTTATACATGTAATGGCAGTGAATATATATATAGTAATTTGAACCTGTGTTTTAAATGACTACAGTCAGCATCCTGGCTGAATATCGACTCCCAAATAAAATAACTCTGTATGGACAACAGTTCTCTATGCATTGGCATGTTCTGTGTAGTAGGTTAATAATATCGTGGATAACCTATAATTGCCCTTTAGTAGACATTTTTTAAAAAAGTAGGAAAATAACAACATCAAACAATGTTTCAGACCTAACTGTAAGAAAGATATCATTCATGGAAATTAGCTGTATGGGGGGGGGGGGGAGAGGGGGCAAAGCAGTACTTCACGTGCACCAGAATCTGTGTGTTATTGCATAAATTCACAAGCACTTTTTCTCTGAGAAACCTTGAGGCACTCGTCTTGCTCCAGGAACGTTTTCTGTACCTGACTTATTTCAATTGTTATGTCGGTGCTACTTTCCCTATCATGAATTCCATTTCCCACAGCAGGTCCTGTCTTCAGTATTTTCCGGTTTATAATGAGATTTTTTTTCTTGGTCACTGATCCTGATCATTGCTCTGTTTCAGAGAACCAACTAACCTTCTAAAACTGCATGACTGGCTGTTAAGTTTGAGGTCTGTTTCTGACTTTTCTACTGACTAGGACTCATATTCTCTAGTTGTGCAGTTTAATTTCAGTTCCTGGAACACATCTTCTTCTGGAAGTTGCAAAGTCATGTAAGTGGATATGAATGCAGGTGGGATACTGGTAAATAATAGTCATGCCGCCAACAAACCCATAAGGGATAATTTTAGAGGACAGAGTTACATTTCTGTTTTCATGTATGTGCGTGAATCATGGTATTTTAGTTGTTTACATACATAAATGGCTACTTACATAATGTAATCGGTTGCTATTCTGAAAGTACCCGTGTCACATCAATAGCACATACTTTCAGTGTGAGCTTACATGGGGTGGCGTGTAAATTTACACGCATACAATAACTTGTGCTGGCGGAAATGCTTGCACCTAGATTTGTTGCATGTAACCCACCATTTACACCCCTCTTTTATAAAGTAAAGTACATGTGTGTGAAATAAATGCAATAAAACATGCATTAAGGTAGATATGCCTTATAATATTACCTTCTTAATGACCTGGAAATATGTACAAACACATCTGCCTATTATCTATAGATGATTTGACTGTAATATCACTGCAAGCCCAACAGCAAAAATAGTGGCTTCTGACATATGTCTGAACAGAACAGTAGCAGAGGAGTCTGAAAAAATTTTAAACAAACTGAAAAAGGGGTGCTGAATCTGGTATTTAATTGCATAAAATTCCACAGTTATTTATGTGGTTTAATATTTGTTGACACTGATCTGAAATTGCTAGCAAAGGACTAAAAGATCAAACTCACAGGATTTGAAGGCTTGATTCTGCCAGATGTATTTTTTAGGGCAATCCAACCAAGTGTAGTATGGATAACAGAAACAAATCCGTGTCAGGGAGAAGATTCAGCATTAGAGTTCTGTTCAAATGAACATGTAAGTTACTTCCATAGTGATGTTGAGATCGAATGCTAAACAGTACATGAATTCAGCTGATATTTATCAAATTGCAATAAGCTCTAAATGGCACATCATGAGGGAAATAACTTCAGATTGGGATAAAAGCCTAGATAAAGTGTTAATTGTGGAGGGAAAATAAAATCAGTCTTGTTCTTGCATTTAGTTCTTGCATAGTTTGTACCATCTTGAAACAACATTCCCACAAAGTGCATCGGAATCCTCCATCTCTACTACTGACACTAGGGGGAGGTGCTGCAATCTGTGTTTATAGTCGCAAAGAGCAGGCCGTGGGTGGTGGGGGGGTGGGGGTGGATGTTGCGATATGACTAAAACCACAACATCGCACCTTCCCCCCACAGGCAGAGGACTCTGCAACTTCATGGAAACATTGTTTTAAGATGGGGATTAACCAGAAGCAGATGATTTCTAGTGAGGGAAAATAACTTTATTATGACTGCAGCAAAAAAGAAAAACCCAGAGGCAAAGGCACAGAAAAAAGTATATACTGTACATGTAAAGAGCAAAAAAGGTCACTTGCATTTTTACAGTACAGTAAGAGACCTCTTGATTCTGATATATCATTAAGGATCATTTGTGATCTCCTGATACAAATGGTTCTAGAGCTAATCCTAGTATGTTTGTATGAGTAACAGTCCTGCTGCTCTAACTTCCAGAACGCATGTGTTTGTTTGACTACACGGGCGCAGTGTGCTGCCATCACCACTAGTCCTTGCCTGTGATGTTGGTATCACAGATGAGAGAAGGTGGAAGAACTGGGTCCCTGTTGCCATTTTTCCTCAATGGCTCCTCGGTTCTCTTGCTGTAGCTGTGATGCTGTGGGCAGGAGTGGTAGCAAAGACGAGATGGAAGGTTCAACAGAGGGGGTTAGTTTTCCTTTGAATTGGTTGAGTGCCTCCAGGAATCATGAGTAGAAAGTGGGGCACTGGGAAGAGACAGAGGAAAGCAAGCACTGGTTGGCCTCCTTTGGCTATCTCTGTTATTAAATGTACCCACATACCCATCCCAGGGCTGAAAAAAGAGGCTGGATCAGTTCAATGCCAAAGAAGCCACAAATTTAAGGCTGCCTCTGGACATTTTATAGAGAGGCCCAATTGAGATATTGGTTGAGGACAGTTCCTTTGGGGGGCTGAGACTCTTCTGGAGAGGCCAGCTGTGTACCTAGGCTAGCTGCAGACTTTAAAGGATAGAAGCCTTGCTGCAGGGTGCACCAAAGGTATCTTTTTTTTCCACTGGAGTTCTTCTAGAGTTTTGTTCCTCATATTTATTTGAAGGTTTTCTTCTGATAGGGCAAGTTAGATAACAAAATGGTTCCTCATTATTTCCCACTCCCAACTGCACCCCAGCACTGGTGGTCCTAGTTTCCTGGCTGAACATGCAAGGCCAGTTAATGGAATGCCCTTGAAGAGCCAGAACTATGGTGGATAGACCAGTGCACGGTAACAACAAAGATCGATGATATTGCAATGGTAGTAAAATAGGGTGAGGTGGTGATACTGGGGGTCTCTAATTTGCCAGATATAGATTGAAGTATACTGTTGACAAATATGGAAAGACATAGAAAGATCATGGATGTCCTACAAGGATAAAGCGATTTTAGAAAAGGTACAGAGAAGAGCCACCAAAATGGTAAAGGGGATGGAAGGATACTCCTATGAAGAAAGGCTAAAAAGGTTAGGGCTCTTTAACCTGGAAAAGAGACGGCTGAGGGGAGATATGATAGAAGTCTATAAATTAATGAACGGAGTGGAACGGGTAAACATAGATCGATTGTTTACCTTATCAGAATATAGAAAGACTAGGGGACATGCAATGAAGCTACAGGGTAAACTATTTAAGACTAATAAAAGAAAATATTTTTTCACTCAACGTGTAATCAAACTCTGGAATTTGTTACCGGAGGATGTAGTAAAGGCTGTTAGTGTAGCTGGGTTTAAAAAAGGTTTGGACAAGTTCCTGGAGGAAAGGTCCATAAACCATTATTAAGAAGTGACCGAAGATATCAATGCTTGACCCAGTACAAGCATTGTGGAACTTGTGTCTCTTGGGGAAACTGCTAGGTACATATGACCTAGATTGGCCACTGTTGGAAACAGAATACTGGGCTTGATGGACCTTGGTCTGACCCAGTATGGCATATCTTATGTTCTTATGTTCTTGTGTACAAGAGGCTTTGCTCAGGCAGCTAGTGAAGGAACCTACCAGGTTAGGGCCAGTGCTGGATCTGGTGCTCACTAACAGAGACAGTGTGTCTAATGTCTGGGTGGATGCTCGATCACATGCTGTGATTTGAGATAAAACCCAAGGCAGAGTCTAATCACAGCAAACTGCTGACCCCAATAAAATGGGAAAGTACCTGAGGGAGGAGCTGGCAGGGTGGGAGGAAATTAGGGAAGTGGAAAAGCAGTGAGCTAAACTGAAAGAGGACCTAACAAGGGCAGTGGATCTATATGTAAGGAAAGTATATAAAAGCAAGAGGAAAAAGAAACCAATATGGTTCTCTAAAGAAGTGGCTGCAAAAATAAAGGCAAAAATGGTTGCATTCACAATTTTCAGAGGATCAGAAAACGAGGAACACAGAAGAGTCTCGGCCTAGCATGGATTGACTATAAGAAAGCCTTTGACTGTGTCCCACACTCCTGAACCATAAATTGCCTTTAAATGTACAAAATAAATTCTAAATTGATTTGAGTACATCAAATTCACTATGAAAATGAGGCAAACACACAGCGAGGAATATTTCAGGGAGACTCCTTGTAACATAGTATATGATGGCAGATAAAGACCAGTATGGTCCATCTAGTCTGCCCAGCAAGGCGGCAACAGTAGATGCAACTGCCGCTCCGTGCAGGTCACCCCTCCCCATGCCTTTGTTTAGGGGTGTACCCACCGCTCCGTGTAGGTCACCCCTGTTTGCTGAGATATAAGAGATAGTTATGTTTATTTTGATTTTATCCTGTTGCTATAAAGGGATCCACTATGTCACCACTCTTGTTTGTGCTTCCATGTCTGTTAATTTTAATCTTCCCTCCAACCTGAAGCAGGGCCAAGGTTATTGGCCCGAAACGTAGCATGACGTTGGTGTTGGGCAGCGTTAGAGCACAATTTTGGAACTAAGTGGATTTGGGATTTTTTTTAATGTTTTTTCATGTTGTTTTCACATTAGAAATTAAAATTAAAAAGGAGCTGCTACAGCGAGGGGGTTTGTGGTTTTCTCTACCTCTTTTGGTTTGAAGCTCCGACATATATACCGGTATATATATTCCATGGTTGCTCTAGTAGCTGTTTTTGACTGGGACCATTTTTTCTATGGTTTGTAACATAGAAGAGATAGCAAACTATAGGCCAGTAAGCCCTACCTCGGTAGTGGGAAAATGGTGACACTGAAGAAAGAAAGGATATTGTTTTTTCTGGAAGCCAGCAGGTTTATGAGATCTAAGACAACATGCTTTACCAAGGAAAGATCATGTCAAACAAATCTGATTGATTTCTTTGACTGGGTGACCAGAGAACTAGATCAAGGACATACTTAGATTTCAGCAAAACCTTTGATTCTGATCCTCACAGGAGGCTTGTAAATAAACTGAACAGCCTGGGGGTGGATCCCAAGGTGGTGAACTGGATCAAGTTCTGGTTGACTGACAGACTAGAGAAGGAAGTGGTGAATGGAACTCGCTCTGAAGAAAGGGGAGTGAGCAGTGGAGTGATTCAGGGATCGGTTCTGGGACTGCTACTGTTCAATTTTTTTGTTGGTAATATTGCTGAAGGGTTATAAGAAAAGGCTTGCCTTTTTGCAGATGATACAAAGGCTTGCAACAGTGTGGACAACATAAGAAAAGATCTACAAAAATTAGAAGAATTGTCAACTGCTTGGCAATTGAGATTTAATGCAAAGAAATGCAGCGTGATGCACTCATGATGCCAAAACCGAAAGGATCTATACGCAATAGGGGATGAAAAGCTGGTGTGTACGGACCAAGAGAAGGACCTTGGCGTGATAGTGCTGAAGATTTCAAGGTGGCAAAGCCAGAAGGATGCTAGGTCATATACAGAGAGGAATAGGAGTGGAAAAAACAGGAGTGGAGGAGTGGCCTAGTGGTTGGGGCAAGGTACTTCAGGCTGGAAGGTTGGGGGTTCAAATCCCACTAGAGGACAGCAACCTTGGGCTGGAAGGACTGGGGTTTCTAGTCCCACAGGTGCTCCTTGTGGTCTTGGGCAAGCCACTTAACCCTCCATAGCCCATGTTCCCTGTAAAATAGTTATCTCTAAGTTATAATGCCCTGTTCAATGTAATTTCAGTTTGTTCAATGTAAACTGCACTGATGCAGAATAGTGTGGTATATAAGATAATGTAATAAATAAATAATAAAATAATAAATAATCAGCAGGAAGAAGGAGATATTAGTGCCTTTGTACAGGTTGTTGGTAAGGCCTCACTTGGAGTATTGCATTCAGAGTAATTGGAGACCACACTGTACAGTGTATATAAAAAGACTTGAAATGGTTCAAATGAAGGCAGCCAAGAGGATAAGTGGCCTGTACCAGAAGGTGTAGGAGAAAAGACTTGAAGACATAAATATGTATACCCTAGAGGGGAGGAGGGACAGGGAGGATATGATACAGATGTTTAAATAATTAAAGGGTATTAATGAACAAAGCACACCTTTTTCAAAGATAGCGAAGCTGTAGAATTATAGGACATGAAATGAAGCTGCAAGGAGGTAAGCTTAAAACCAACATCAGGAAATACTTTTCACGGAAAGGGTGGTAGATGCCTGGAATGCCCTCCCAAAAAACAGTGATGGAATCCAAAAAGGCATGGGACAGACACAGAGGATCACTACATAGCAGGAGAATAGAATCAAAGCAAACTTAAATAACTTCATAAATAGTAAAGGAGGTGCAATCTTAAGCAAAGGCATAGAGCGGGAATTACCTGCACAGAGTGGCAGGTGCAACTCTACACCTTTAGCCACCTTACTGGGCAGACTAGATGGACCATACTGGTCTTTATCTGCCATTATTTACTATGTTGCTATGTTACTATGTATATCTCATGTCAGTTCTCAATATATGTATCTTGTGCATGTAATTACTTATTAAACATTTTCCATCTAAACCTCATTGGGTGAATGTCCTTGTTTCTTTACCTTTCCCCCTTGTTTATTTACCTTTCCCCCTTGTTTTATCCCTGTCTACACCTTCTGTGTTGTCTGTCGACTAGATTGTAAGTTCTGATGAACAGGGACTGTCTCTTACATGTCTGAGTATGACTTGTAGCACTATACAAATGCTCAGTAGTAGAATTTATAAATCAACAAACTCTCCAACCAAAGCATTTCTCAATATTGATTTTAATCTCCTGTAATATTCTTTACTGATCTTTTCTCTTTGTGTTTTTTGCTTGATTGTCGCTTCTTCCTCCACTCCTAGGTACTATACCTTCCTGTTCAAGTTCCTTAATGTCACAGTCTGTCAGTCAGGGAGATGTTTTCAGTATTGCTCAATTTTCCTCTAAGGAAGATTGCCTTAGCATATTTGTCAAGGCCAGAATTCATCTTGATGCAATCTGAGAACCTTGTTACTACATGGAGTTATTCTGCTAGTTGTTGATCACTGTAATTGTATAGCTTCAGGTCATCTACAAACAACAAGTATGATTTTATCTCTGGGTTACTACCTTCTTTAGGATTAAACTAAATCTGTATCTCAAAGAGTTGATGAAAGTACTCAGTTGATTAAGCGCTATACAAAACAGAAGTAGTAACAAGGAGTGTTTCTGAAACATTCTCTCTGGATCTTGATGTTAGGAATGATGAACTGACTATCTTTGTACTTCAAATGGAGTGTGGTTTTCCACATTTTCATGGTGAGCTTTAATGTACTCAGTCAAGCCAGGGTTTATTTTATACCCTTCAAGGCAATTTATTATCCGAGAGTGCGGAATGCTATCCAAGGCTTTCCTATAGTTAATCCATGCTATACTGAGGTTTCTGCTTTTCTTAGCCCTGTCCATGATGGCTTTATTCAACATTAACTGATCTTTGGTTCCATGTGCAACTCTCTTATTGCCCTTATGCTCTAATTCGATGATGTTATTGGAATCAATATGATTGTACATTCCGTGTGTGTCTTCTGCCACAAACAGCTTGCTTATTTATTTATTTAGGTGGATCTCTGTACCGCCTTTTCCTAGAATCAAAGAGGTTTACAAGACAACTAAAAAGAGTTACATAGAATGGTGAGGGGGAAGGGGGACATGCATGGAGATATTGCAAGGAACTTATAGCCCAACGGATATAAGGAGCTCCTGCAATATGAGCTATGTACAAATTAATGTACAAATTATGTACATATTTTAGGTAGACAAGTATTAGTCCGTAATATTTGGGAACATTACTTGGAACTGCCTTTCAAAGGAGAAATATTCTGCCTTTTATAAAACATTGTGGTGTTAAGTCTGGCCTTGACCAATTGATTTGTGCAGTTTGTGAGGTCTTAGTGGAGTAATGTTAAAGGTTTGATCCAAATGTTGATCACTTCATCTGGGCCAGGGGCTTTTCCAGATTAGAGCTCTTTGGGACCTGCTTTCCAGCTCTTTTGTTGTTACTTCAGGCCATTCCATAGGTTTCATGTTTGCCTTTTCTAAATTCTTCTGTATACAGAGCAAACATTCCGTTTCTTGATTGTGCTACAGGATCCTTGTTAAGGTTTCTCCAGAAGGTTTCAGTTTCATCTTTGGCTGGTGCTGTTTTTGTCATACTAATGCTCTTTCCCAGTTCTCTGCAGAACTATTTTGGGTTCTCTCTAAGTAGTTTATTTTCACATCTCTCTTTTCTATTCTCTTTGTATTTTCCGTTTTTGCGCTTCTGCTGCTACTTTCAATCTATTGTTAGAACATGAATTTAACGTCTCCTGTTAATACAGCATTTTTCAGTTTTAATGTTCTGGATCTTCCTCATTATCTGTGGTGATCTAAATTATTTTAGATACCCATCTTTTCTGTGTTTCCCTAGTCACATCAGGCAAATTCTCGTTGTATACCTTCTTGATTTAAATATAGGGTTTGAAGCATAAAGGTAGAAGTACATTATCTCCTCTTTAACTGCAGGGGTTCACTTAATTGTAGTTAATCCTCTTAACCTTTTCATTAATTTCTGTAGTTTAGCTCCTGTCTCAGTGGAACAAGTTTACCATGGCCTTTATCTGTGGTAGGAGTTTTATCTTCATCTGCATTATGTGCAATAACACTACCCCTATATCTAGCCCTAGTGAATAAGCTAGGGGTGGGCACCTTTTAATCCTTGGCGACATGCCGCTAGTGTGTATTCTTCCTTTTTTTTCCTTCCGTATTTCAATTGCAGTGTTGCCTTGCTGAGAGTTGGTATAGATTTTATACAATGGGGTCACCACGTGAAGGTACACAGCAAGATGAGGGGAAAACTATTCTATTCCCCTAAGAGATACACAATACTTCACCATTCACTAATGGTGAATGTTCTGTGGTGCTCCTTCTATTTGACCCATCTGAGAAGCTTTTCACTACCTGGAATTGTTCTACTATTTGTTGTTCACTGGAACTATAGAGCTTTAGGTCATCTACAAACAATAAATGTGATGTTACCTCTGGGTTGTTACCCTCTTTATACTTAAGGCTAAATCAGTATCCCAAAGTGCTGATGAGAGTACTCAGTGGATTAAGTGCCATACCAGACAGAAGTGGTGACAGAGAGTCTGCTTTGTGATGATGGTAAAGCAACAACAGCCATTTTCTGTGGTGACGGAGATTCTTTTTTGACCCCCTTATTCTCCTGTTTACCACTATGTGCACTATACATTTCCCTTTAGTTCTACCCTCTGTTTTTTGTTATCTATCTGTCTTGGACAGATTGTGAGCTCTTTTAAAAGTATGTGTACATTGCTGCGTATATTTTGTAGCGCTATAGAAATAGTAAGTCGTAGTAGTAGGTGATTCCATATGACATAGTGAAATCTACTTCCATTTGCCTGATGTATCACTGGCTGTGACTGCTATCGTATAAGTACTTGGAAAAGAGAGCAGTTTTACTGGCAGGGTTTACTGATATTTGGCTTAATCCTCAGGAAGCAGATCTCACACAGATCTACCTGGCAGCAAGTTCTCTCATAATCCCCAATGAATGCCCTATTTTATGATAGCACTTGACAAATCCTGCATATCTCCCATTTGAGCTGATTAAATGGACTTTACAGTTTTCATCTGCCATCATACTGTATATTACACTTGTACGTTTTTATTATTCTTACCCTTCAAGAGCAATTTTGCTGAGGGATATATTTTTCTTTTCTCTATTAAACTAAATTAAAACCAAAAGCTGTAAAATTGAGAGTATTAGTTTAAAAAATCATGTGTCCCTCTCCCTCCCTCTAGAATTCCTTTTCTAATGCATATCAGAATATTTAGATACCTCCCTCATGAGAGTATAATGGAAAATTGTTCGCTTCTCTTTCCTCTTAGGAAATGTTTCCAGAAATGCTTCCCGTTCCACGCGCAAGACCCAAAAGGCAGGCAGAGCTCCGGAGTCTCAATGCGTGGATGAGACAATGGTGCAAGGATGAGGGTTTTGGATTTGTTAGGGAGTGGGCAACATTCCAGGGAAAGGAGGGGCTTTTCTGAAGGGATGGGCTCCATCTTAACTGGGATGGAACCAGGCTCCTGGCACTAACCTTTAAAAAGGAGATAGAAACATAGAAACATAGAAATATGATGACAGAAAAAGACCACATGGCCTATCTAGTCTGTCCTTCCATATCAACAACTACAACACTCCCTTTTTAACTTTAGAGATCCTCTGTGTTTGTCCCATGCTTTTTTGAATTCAGTTATTGTCCTCATCTCTACCACCTCCACTGGGAGACTATTCCACGGATCCACCACTCTTTCCGTAAAGAAATACTTCCGCATATCACTCCTGAATCTATCCCCCATCACCCTCATCGCATGTCCCTTCGTAACAGAACTTGCTTTCAATTGAAAGAGGCTCTCCCCCTGAACATTTATGCCACGGAGGTATTTAAACATCTCAATTATATCACCTCTATCCCGCCTTTCCTCTAAGGTGTACATATTAAGATCCTTAAGTCTGTCCTCATATGCTTTATAGTGAAGACCACTAACCATTTTAGTAGCCACCCTCTGCACTGACTCCATTCGGTTCACATCCTTTTGAAGGTGCGGTCTCCAGAATTGCACACTATACTCCAAATGAGGCCGCACTTATACAGAGGCACTATCACCTCCTTTTTTCTGCTAGCCATTCCGCTCCGTATGCACCCAAGCATCCTTCTAGCTTTTGCCATCGCCTTTTCTACCTGTTTAGGTACTTCAAGATCATCAGACACAACCACGCCGGAGAAGTACTGTCTTTACCTGTGAATTGTTTCCTGAGATCCGACTGGTTCCCCGAGGCTGGACGCAGCCCCCTGCGGTGGGCGGGGTCTTCTACGGGCTATAACAGCTAGCCCTGCCAGCGGGACGCTGAGAAGTGCTGTCTTTACCTGTGAATTGTTTCCTGAGATCCGACTGGTTTCCCCGAGGCTGGAGGCAGCCCCCTGCGGTGGGCAGGGTCTTCTACGGGCTATAACAGCTAGCCCTGCCAGCGGGACACTGAGAAGTGCTGTCTTTACCTGTGAATTGTTTCCTGAGATCCGACTGGTTCCCCGAGGCTGGAGGCAGCCCCCTGCGGTGGGCAGGGTCTTCTACGGGCTATAACAGCTAGCCCTGCCAGCGGGACGCTGAGAAGTGCTGTCTTTACCTGTGAATTGTTTCCTGAGATCCGACTGGTTCCCCGAGGCTGGAGGCAGCCCCCTGCGGTGGGCGGGGTCTTCTACGGGCTATAACAGCTAGCCCTGCCAGTGGGACGCTGAGAAGTGCTGTCTTTACCTGTGAATTGTTTCCTGAGATCCGACTGGTTCCCCGAGGCTGGAGGCAGCCCCCTGCGGTGGGCGGGGTCTTCTACGGGCTATAACAGCTAGCCCTGTCAGCGGGACGCGAAGCGGGCGCGTCCTGAGGGCGCGTGTCCGAAGGGGCGTGTCCAAAGGGGCACGTCTGCCCCTTTGGCGCCCCTTCAGCGTCAGTTTGGTGCAGGAGTTGTCCTTGTGATGGGGAAACGACGCAAACATTTTCCTTCAGTGGCTCAGTCTAAAGCAGTAAAAACGGTGGGCCCGATGGACGCCCATGTCACTATGGGAGAGAAATTGGTCTCATCTCCTTCTGCTGCTTTATTGAACCCGCGAGATGAAAGTCTTCTCTCTGTGAGTACTGTTTCCTCCTGCGATGATTCCCGCGGAATGGGGTTATCTCCCCCCATTCAAGAGGCCAAGTTATTGCCAGCATTAGAGTTATCTTTAAATTCAGACGGTGTGACTGTAGGAGAGACTATTGACTTACCTGGTTCCTTTTTGCGTTTGGATAATGATTTTCCTCCTCCTATACCCTCTGTAATTGTTTTTCCACTACCTGGTGAACCTCAAGCCCCGCCTGCAGACTTGTCCCTAAAAGATATATGGTTGGCTGTCTCACGTATTGAATCGGTACTTGGGGCGTCTCTGCAGCGGGTTTCTGAGTTCTCCAAGATGACGGTTCAAAAATTAGTGGATCATGATAAAAGATTGACGTCGGTTGAGCATAAGGTAGATTTACTTCAGGAGGATAGTTCTGTTAACAAAGGTTTTTTGGCTTCATCATCACAAAAGTTTAGTTCTCTACATTATCAAGATGAAGTACTTGAGAATATGATGAGGGCCAAGAACCTTCGGTTACTGAACTTTCCTTGTACACATTATTTGTCTTCAATGATTTTATTTCAAAAATATTTGAAAGAAGTTTTGATGATAAATGATGTGCCTGCTTCTTCAATTTCAAAAATATATTATGTTCCTATGCGGAATTTAAATCAACAAGTTATGGGTGAGGGGAATGTTCCTTCTGTTCCTGGGAAGGCTGTAATTGATAAACCTTCCTCATCTACTCTTGATATTTCTGCCTTCCTGGAAACAACGTCTGAGGATATCTCTTCTAGAGCTACTCTCCTTGTTTCTTTAATATCTGAATTAGACAAAGATAAAATATTGAGGGCATATTTTCCAAAGAAGTTTGAAAAGTTTTGCGGTCAGGCAGTTCAAATTTTTCCTGACGTGTCACGGGCCACACAGGTGCGGCGCAAAGCGTTTTTAGAGCTGCGTCCACGTGTGTTGGCCATAGGGGCTGTCTTTCATTTGCGTTTTCCATGTAAATGCCTTATTTTATACCAAGGTAATTGGTATATGTTTTTTGATCCCAAACATTTGGTTGATTTTCTTAAAGACAAAAGTTGATTAGTGTCTCTATTAATGGAGTTTTGTTAGATTCCTCTAGGAGCCATTCGGTTTTATATTAGAGTATGCCGCACTCCTCCTTGAAGTGGTCTAAATATCTGATTTCCCTTTTGTACTGTTTTCTCATGTAATTATCTAATGGATATTGGATTGTTTTCTTTGTAATTTTGAAAAATTTATAAATAAAAAATTAAAAAAAAAAAAAAAAAAAAGACACAACCACGCCTAGGTCCCGCTCTCCTTTAGTGGACAAAAGTACTTCACCCCCTATACTATATTGCTCCCCTGGATTGCCGCAGCCCAAATGCACGACCTTACATTTTTTAACATTAAATCAGAACTTAAAGATTACAAATTACCCCTGCCTACTTATAACCAGATTAATATGAATAAAATACAGCCTCTAAAATGCTTGTATGCAAATGCTAGAAGTCAAAAAAATAAGATGGGAGAGTTAGAATATATAGCACTAAATGTGAAGTTAAATATGATTGGTATCTCAGAAACATAGAGGAAGGAGGACAACCAGTGGGACACCGTGATACCTGGGTACAAATTATATCACAATTATAGAGTAGATCAAATTGGTGGAAGGGTTGCACTCTATGATACATAGAGTATTGAGTCACAAAGGATTAAAGTTCTACAGGAAACAAAATATACTGTAGAATCTCTATGGATTAAATTCCATGTAAAAAGGGGAAGGCGATGGCAGTGGGGGTGTACTATCGACCACCTGGTCAGAATGAACAGATGGATGATGAAATGCTCAAAGAAATCATGGAGCTGCTGGGCAGACTAGACAGACAATACTGGTCTTTATCTGCCATCATTTAGCATGTTACTATATTTACAGCACAGTAATAATAATGGGTGATTTCAATTTCTCCACTATCGACTGGATCAGTGTCACAGCAGGACATGCTAGGGAGATGAAGTATCTAGATGAAATAAATGACTGCTTCTTGCGGTACACAAGATCTGGTGCAAGAGATAAGGGTGTTGTGACCACTTAGCAATAGTGGTCATAGCATGATTGCATTTGATTTAATAAATGGAGGAAGGACAGCAAGGAAATCCACAGTACTACGTTTTAACTTTCAAAAGAGAAACTATGATAAAATGAGGAAAACAGTTAAGAAAAAACTAAAAGGAACAGCTGTAAAAGTTAAAGATTTACATCAAGTTTAAAATACTATCTTCGAAACCTAGACCAGCTGCATTCCATGCTTTAAGAAAAGTGGAAGGAAGTCCAAAAAACTGCCAGCATGGTTTAAAGGTGAGGTCAGAGAGGCTGTTGTAGCCAAAAAGCATCTTTCAGGAAACTGAAAAAGAAACCAAATGACAAAACTGGAAACAACATAAACACTGGCAAGTTTGATGCAAGGTACTGATAAGGCAGGCAAGAAAGAATTTGAAAAAAGCTTGCTGTGGAAGCAAAAATGCATAATAAAACCTTTTTCAGGTATATTCGTAGCAAAAAATCTGTGAGAGAGTCAGCTGGACCTTGGATGATAGAGGGGTAAAAAGGGCACTAAGAGGGGACAAGGCTATAGCGGAGAGACTGAATGAATTCTTTGCTTTGGTCTTTACTGAAGAAGATGAAGGGAAGTTACCCATGACTGAAATGATATTTAAAGCTGATGTTGCAGAAGAAAAAAATATCAATAAACTGGGAAGATGTATTACAACTATTTGATAAACTGAAGAGTAGTAAATCACTTGGACCAGATGGCATACATCCAAGGGTGTTGAAATGAAATATGAGATTGCAGACCTACTATTACTAATCTGTGAACTATGATAAAAATCATCAGTAATACCTGAAGATTGGAGGATGGCCCATGCAATGCCAATTTTTAAAAAGGGTTCCAGGGGTGATCAGGGAAACTACAGACTGGTGAGCCTGACATCAGTACTGGGAAAAATAGTAGAAACCATTATTAAGAACAAAATTTCTGAACATGTGAATAGTCATGGTTTAATGGGAGATAGCCAACATGGCTTTAGCCAGGGAAGGTCTTGTCTTACTAATCTGTTATATTTGTTTGAAGGTGTAAACAAGCAAGTAGAGAAAGGTGGGTCAGTCTATGTAGTGTATCTGGATTTTCAGCAAGCCTTTGCCAAAGTCCCTCATGAAAGACACTTGGCGAAATTAAAAAGTCATAGGATAGGCAGTGTACTATTGTGGATCAGGAACTGGTTAAAAGATAGAAAGCAGAGGGTAAGGCTAAATGGCCAATTTTTCCAATGGAGAAAGGTGAATTGTGGAGCCCCACGGATCTGTGCTGGGTCTGCTGCTGGGTCTGCTGCTTTTTAACATATTTATAAATGACCTGGAAATGGGAATAACAAGTGAGGTAATCAAATTTGCAGATGATGCAAAATTATTCAAAGTTGTTAAAACTCAAGAGAATTCTAAAAAATTGGAAGAGGATCTTAATAAATTGGAAGACTGGTCGTTCAAATGGCAGATGAAACTTAATGTCAACAAGTGCAAAGTTATGCACCTAGAAAAGAACAACGCAAACTATGGTACCATGATACACTGCATTAGGAACCACCACCCAGGAAAAAGATTTAGGCATCGTCATGGATAACATGTTGAAACCCTCCGCCCAGTGTGCAGTGACAGTCAAGAAGGCAAATAAAATGTTAAGTATCATAAGGAAAGGAATGGGAAATAAAACAAACGATATTATAATGCCTCTGTATTGTTCCATGGTACGACCGCACCTTGAATATTGTGTGCAGTTCTGGTCACCGTATCTTAAAAAGGATATAGCGGAATTAGAAAAGGTACAGAGAAGAGCCACCAAAATGGTAAAGGGGATGGAAGGATACCCCTATGAGAAGAAGCTAAAAATGTTAGGGCTCTTCAATCTGGAAAAGAGACGACTGAGGGGAGATATGATAGAGATCTATACTGGAACAGGTAATCGTAGATCAATTGTTTACACCACCAAAATGTAGAAAGACTAGGGGGCATGCAATGAAGCTACAGTGTAACACATTTAAGACTAATAAGAGAAAATATTTTTTCACTCAACGCGTAATCAAATTCTGGAATTTGTTACCGGAGGATGTTGTAAAAGCTGTTAGTGTTTCAAAAATGTTTGGACAAGTTCCTGGACAAAAGGTCCATAAACCATTATTAAAGGGGACCCAGGAAATCCACTGCTTGCCCTAGTACAAGCATTGAGGAGCCTGTGTCTTTGGGGAGACTGTTAGGTACTTGTGATCTAGATTGGCCACTGTTGGAAACAGGATACTGGGCTTGATGGACCTTGATCTGACCCAGTATGGCATATCTTATGGTCTTATGAGGCTTGCAAGTGAGATCGGGGAGATCAGGACAGCATCAGCTGTTTGGCTTTGAAGTGTTTTACACAGCAGAATCCAGCCTGCCAATCAGAGCCCTGCTTAGTTCTGAAAAAACTGCCACTACTGAGGCTTGCAAGTGAGATCGGGGAGATCAGGACAGCATCAGCTGTTTGGCTTTGAAGTGTTTTACACAGCAGAATCCAGCCTGCCAATCAGAGCCCTGCTTAGTTCTGAAAAAACTGCCACTACTGAGGCTTGCAAGTGAGATCGGGGAGATCAGGACAGCATCAGCTGTTTGGCTTTGAAGTGTTTTACACAGCAGAATCCAGCCTGCCAATCAGAGCCCTGCTTAGTTCTGAAAAAACTGCCACTACTGAGGCGCGCCCGCGCCTTGCGGGCCCGCGCCTGAGGGCCTCGCAAGAGGGCCCTTTGGCGTGGCCCTTAGGCGTGGAACATAGGCGCATTCAATACTAAAATAATACCCTGGCAAAACATTCAACTAAAAAGTAAGTATAATATTCATGTTAAATTTAACTATGCATTTTATTTTGCTCTTTCCAATATGCCTCTTTCACTCACAACATTTCCAATACCAATGCCTGTCAAATATCTATATCTGGATTCCCCCTGTCTCATGGATATATTTATATACATACATAATTGATAATTCTATATACAGGGCAAAAGAAACTCAAGTTTTACCCAATTCACACAATTTACTGAAAATTGAATTAATTAATGCCAGATCTGTATGCAACAAAATACATACAATAGTAGACCATATAGATGAGGCTCAACCTGATGTGCTTTGCATTACAGAGACATGGTTAAATCCAACCGACAACGTAATTATTAATCAGCTGGTCCCTGATACATACGCTGCTTACAGTTGCCCTCGCTCTTTAAAACGTGGAGGAGGGGTACTTATAATTGCAAAAAGATATTTAAAATTTAGAATTCAAAGCACTTATAATTCACGTCAATGTAATTCTATCTGTATTGAGAACAAATATATGGCAATTTGTCTACACTATAGAGCACCTAACGCTTCCCCCTTGGAACTTGCATCATTACTTGAAAATATTTGTGCACTTACATCTCCAAACAAATCCACAATAGTTCTAGGAGACTTTAATCTTAAGTCAATCAGCCACAGAGACTCTGATTCATTCCTTCAAGCTATGTCTTCCCTACAGTTCACACAAATAATTAATGCTTCCACACACAAATTTGGTAATTCTCCTGACCTCATATTTGTATCCAATAATATAATTTCAAAAAGTCTTGTTACAACACCTTACATTACCCCAATACCTTGGTCAGACCACCACTTAGTTAAAATAGGGATATTAGTACAAAAAAGAAATTTTAATGTGCACCTAGACAACTATAGCTTCCATAGACGTTTTAGGAAATTTGACAGAGATGTATTTATCCAAGAAGCAGTACCTCTTATGTCCACTGATTCAGATGAGCTTGAAACTCAAATAACCAATTGGAATCACATTATTTCTAACGCAGCCAGAGCAACGGACACGAGACCAAAAAAACCACGGAATAATAAACTTCATAACAAGCCTTGGTATTCAATAGCAATACGTCAAATGAAAAGAGCACTCAGACGGATAGAGCGTAAATGGAGAAAACACAATACAACAGAGATAAAACAACTATATTTAACAACGCTAAAGCAATATGATGAACACATTAAACACACAAAAAAAGAATACCACACAAATTTAATTGATTCAGCCATCAACAAGCCCAGAGAGCTTTTTGAAATTGTGAAGACACTAACAAAAGAACAAAAAACAGAAAGTGAAGTAATAATTGAGCCACAGAGTTTTGCGGATTATTTAAAAGACAAATTTCATTCTAAAAGAGAATCAAAAATTATAATTAACAAAAATTCAGTCTCGCATAATAGGATTTGGGATTCATTCATGCCTCCATCAAAGGATCAACTAGCCCATATCATTTCAACAATAAATACAAGCACCTCTCCCTCTGATCCTTGTCCAGTATCATGGATCAAAGCCACTAAATCAAGCTTCCTTCACATTATACAACACATGGTGCACATTTCACTTACTCAAGGTCTATTGCCAGGGCAATTAAAACTTGCATCTGTCAGACCAATCCCCAAAAAAACTACTTTAGACAAGAACAACCCAGCCGCATATCGGCCAATATCTAGTATCCCATTTTTAGCTAAGATTATTGAAAAAACTGTTCAGCTTCAACTTCAAGATCATATTGATATTTACGCTCCTTTAGACGATAATCAACATGGTTTTCGGCCAAATCACGGAGTAGAAACCCTAATGATTTACCTTTTCGACAATATACTCCGTACCATAGATGACTCTAAGAAAGGCATCATAATGATCTTTATCGACATCTCCGCGGCATTTGACTCTGTGGATCACAAAAGATTACTAAACAGATTAGAGGAGATCGGACTTTATGGTACCACATTAAAATGGTTTCAGTCATATCTTACAGAGAGACACTTACAAGTAAAGATAGGTGACAAAGCATCTCAACCCATAAGAGTTTTACAAGGAGTTCCACAGGGCTCTGCCCTCTCTTCCCTTTTATTCAATATCTACATACAACCAATTTGCAACATCCCTTCAAAGAATGACATTAAGTACACCATCTATGCAGATGATATAATGATATTTACACCTGTGTCAATCAATAACCCTGACTATCATAGAATTACAGATTGTCTCCTACAAATGTCTGATTGGTGTAAATGTAATAACATGGAAATCAATTTCAACAAAACTGAGGCCTTATTTGTATCTCGAAACCCTGATTTCCCTCCTCCACCTGACATCTTGATAGAAGATTCTATTATTCCCATTAAATCTGAAGTAAAATATCTTGGGGTGACCCTTGACAGAGAAATGAATCTGAAAACACATATAAGTAAGACAATCAGGAGCGCATATTACAGAATGAAGATTATTAGACGATTAAGACCACTACTCGAAACAACCCACTTCCGTAACGTCTGCCAAGCTTTAATCACACCATTATTTGATTTTTGTAATCCTATATATCTTGGCCTTCATAAGCAGTCACTAAAACCTTTGCAACTCGCGCAAAACACTGCTGCTCGAATAATCTTCGGATTATCAAGCCAGGAACACATAACTCCTATTATGAAGGAGCTACATTGGCTACCTATAGCTTATCGTATAAAATATAAAACCACTATATACATTTTCAAAATCAAACATCACTGTTCTGCAAACAGTCTGGCTACTCTCATTCAATCAGACGTCAGCAAAAGACCTAGAAGATTAGGATCTACCAATAGAGTCAACACATCACTTGACTTTAGAAAAGCACGTAAAGAAACAACAGAAAGGGCATTCTCGTTTGCGGCACCAAAGATTTGGAACTCTCTTCCAAATGATTTAAGAGCAGCTCAGGACCTTAAAGACTTTAGAAAGCAACTAAAAACTGTCCTGTTTATTGAGCATTATGGTCTAACTGAATAATTAATTCAATGTTTAAGAGAAAAACAATCATTTAGTAAGCTGTATTATAGCTCACGTTGTATTATAGTACACAATGTAAATAGCGCTTTATATCTTTCTGTAAAACACACTATGTTACTTTACATGTAATTATCATTACTACATGTTCATATTATCACTGCTTTTATATTTCTTGTTTATTAAACCGCTTTGATTGTTTGATAAGGCGGTATAAAAATATCATTAAATAAATAAATAAATAAATAAATATATTGTCCTTTTGCTAAAGTGTTAAGCAGTTAACACGTGAATTAGTGGCAGCTGTTAGTGCATGGTCACTCCGATGGTTGCCATACTGACTTCATATTTAGAGAGGACAATTTTATAAGCAGACACCTATTTTTAGGTAGCAACATGTATAAACGATAGCATTTTGGTAAATTCAATGTATGACCACTTAGGTGCTTAAATGACCTCTCATAAAATGCCAACTAGTGTGAAAGAACACATGTTATTTACTATGCCATGGGCATAGTGTGGGCAGGGCCTGGGCAGCACAAGCAAGTATGCACACTGATTCTCGAATATTACGATTTACACTTGTACTTGCAAAAAGCAGGCATGGTCCTTTACAGCGGCTCTAGGGTTGGGTGTATGTGATTTCACCTTATTTTAAGACAGATTCTCTGCCACATGTATTTGGCTTTATAAAATAGGCACATGAGAACATGCTTTAACTAGGCAGACTTTATAAAATTACCCTCTCTGTGTATGTTAATTCGCACATTAAGAGGTTAATTCCGTAAGGCACGGCTGGACTTCCGCATGTGATTATGCATGTAAATTGCAGTATTTTAGTGACATTTAAGCATGTACACCCCGATTCTATAAAATATGCACACACCTCACTTTGTAAAATAGGTGTGATTTACATGTGTTAAAATGCATGCTAATCTAGTCATACCATACAGAATTATACCTAAGTGTGTAGCATGGAAAGGGGGGGGGGGAGTGGAGGTTCATTGGGCATGGATTGAACCTTTGAGTTAGCACATCAGAACATAATAATTCCTAATGCAGCAAATAGCACAAATCACTGAGTAGCACCTCTTTAGGTGGTGGTCAGTGTAGCCACGTCATCTGCAATGTAGTCAGCACATAGTAAATGGGGGTTTCTTTGCAGTAACTGTATGCAGAGGTACTAGGCACATCCCCACAGTTACTACACTGCCTTTGCAGTTACCACATGTTACATTTTTCAACTAATGTGTGGCAACTACAAATTAAACGAGCCTCTTACTATTGTTTCTGTTTCCAAGGTGCCTCTATCCGTCCTTAATGTCACCCAAAAATAATGAGAATGACTTAGCATTCGTTGATAAATTTGCTTTTCTTTGGAAACAGCATTATAGAATTCACAGTTTATATTAGTGCTAAAAGTCAGCTCCATTGCTAGGACGTCTATGGTTTGCTACTAGCAATTACTTTCTAGCTTGAAATGGTTCCCAGTTACAGTTAATATTTTTCTGCCGAATCAGTCCCAAACTGCTGTAAAATATAGAACATTTTCCTATATCTATCACCAGAAACATTAAGGCCACTGCGGAACCTTATGAAAGGGTTGTAAAAAATATAATAAATAAATACTCAGTGACCAATTTTTCTTCAATGGTATGTTTTGGGAAATGCAGCAATATAGTGAATTATCATTTTTCTCTAGTGCCAGTAGATATCCTTAATCAATAGCTGGTGATTCTGCAGTTCGTCGTCCCGGGCAGCATTCCAAGAACTACTACACCATGCAGTGAGCAGTTTCTCCTTTTGCAGATGTAGCCTCTGGGCCATCTGGGACGACCTGGAGAACCGCGCGTCACTATATTTAAGTCCTTCATGATATGCTCTCAACGAATGTTGTGAGAATGCTCTAAAGAGATAAGTTTAGAGCGTATGTTCAGATTCAGTGTGTGTACAGCAGAGGCAGTGTGTGTTATGAGTAGTTGTGCAGTAAAAAGCTATGAGACTGAACATTTTCAGAAGCATGGCAGAGCTAGTAAATCCATAAGCTCGGGGTATAGAACTTTGTGATTCCATTGGAGCTCAAGGGAATCCACCTCCAGGCCTTGATAGACACCAGGAATGTACGGACTCTCATTCGCTGGGAAACCGCAACCCAATTTCAAATTGACTATGCAAAGACGGTAGCACTGGCCTGTGTACATGGAAACCAGAGGCAGCATCCAAAGGCACAGGTTTCACTTAAGATTCCAGCAGGGCAAGCCACGTTCAAGTTTTCTGATGCTGCCTTGGCTCCCGTATCCAGTGGTGATAGGCAGAGACTACCCAAATCTCAGCTAACCAATGGCTCCACTAAGTCAGACCAGAAAGATTTCCCAGAGATTCTCCCCCCTGGAAAACGCAAATCTATATGTTGAGAATCCCAAGCCTACTATTTATTTTTTATTTATTTATATTCTCTTATATACTGTGCTATTCTGCATCAGTGCAGTTTACATTGAACAAACTGAAATTACATTGAACAGGGCATTATAACTTGGAGATAACTATTTTACAGGGAACATGGGCTATGGAGGGTTAAGTGGCTTGCCTAAGACCATAAGGAGCACCTGTGGGACTAGAAACCCCAGTCCTTCCGGCTCAAGGTTGCTGTCCTCTAGTGGGATTTGAACCCCCAACCTTCCAGCCTGAAGTACCTTGCCCCAAACACTAGGCCACTCCTCTACTCCTAAGTCCTGGACTTGGCATTGATGGGAAAAGCTATGCTGCAAACAGAATCTGGGGGCAGTTTTGGGGGAGGAATCTGGGGAGGGAGAGCCTAGAGAAGAAACCCCTGGGGATAGCTCAGTGCTCAGCGGTAGTGACCCAAATACAATTGTCCCCTTTCCAGAGTGGGGGTGGGGAAAGACCCAAGGAGCTGCAGAAGGGCCCAGAAAGAGAATGAGTTCCTTAAACATTCCCAAGAAGGAATTTTGGAGGTGGATGGGGTTCCAGTAGGTATCAGAGAACCCTGCAAAAATCTTTCCCTATTTTGAGCTAAAGGGAGATTTATTATAGTGTGTCCAAAGGTGCCTTAGAGGAGGAAGAGGTAGAACAACTGATAGTTCCCCAGACCTATCATCAGCAGATGTTATCATTGTCCCATAGCCATTTATTAGGAGGACACCTGGGGGTGGAGAAAACAGTAGAGCGTGTTTTCTCCTGATTTTTCTGGCCAGGGCTCCATAAACAGTTGCAGTTATATTGCCAATCAAGCCCCACCTACCAACTTCATAACCCCACGAGAATGCGACCTGCCCCTCTAGTGCCTATGCCCATCATTGAAACTCCATTTGAAAGAGTGGCAATGGATCTCGTAGAATCCTTGGAGCAAACCACTCCAGACATGTATATTTTAGTCATATTGGTCTATGCTACCTGCTACCTGGAGGCCATTGCTCTAAGGACTGCTATGATCGTGAATGCCCTCTGGGAAGTATTCCTGCAGGTGGAAACACACAATGAGATCCTCACAGATCAAGGAACACCCTTTGTATCCAAGGTAATGAAGCAAGTATGTGCCTTGGTGAAGGTCAAGATTCTGCGAACATCAGTATATCACCCACAGACGGATGGCCTCGTTGAGTGATTCAATAAAACTCTGAAATGGATGTTAAAAAAGTTGGTGAAGGAAAAAGAAAGAATTGGGACATTCTCCAACTCTATTTGATGTTTGCCATCCACAAGGTATCTCAGAGTTCCAAGGGGTTTTTGCCTTTTGAGTTACTTTTCAGAAGATAGCTAAGAGACATATTAGACATGGTAAGAGAAACCTGAGAAGAACCACCCCAAGCCGGGCTTAATTGGGTGGAGTATGTTATACAAATGCAAAACCGGCTGAGGAAAGCCAGAGAGGTGGCCAACTCAATCTGGAAAAGGTCCAGGCCGAGCTGGCCAGGGGCTATAATCAGGCAGCAATCACCGCAGCTTCCAACCGGGAGACAGAGTTTTAATCTTGCTGCCCTCATCCGAGAGCAAGTTACTCTAAATGGCAGGGGCCCTAAGAGGTGGAAGAGAAAGTAGTCCTGGTTAACTACAAGATTGCTCAGTCAGTTAAATGGAAAAAAGCCAAAATTTACCATATTAACCTATTCAAAACATGGACTCCAGTGACAGCTATGATGGTACAGGAAGAAAGGCCATGTGGTCTTTTTCTGCCGTCATGTTTCTATCTAGTCTGCCATTGCATATCAACTACAATAGTCCCTTTTTTCCCTTAAGAGATCTTCTGTGTTTGTCCCATGCTTTTATGAATTCAGATACTGTCCTTGTTTCTACTACTTCCACTGGGAGACTATTTCACGCATATACCACTCTTTCTTTAAAGAAATATTTCTGCATATTATTCCTTAGTTTATTCCCTTTCACCCTTATCCTATGTCCCCACATAGCAGAGTTTGTTTTCAATCAAAAGAGGCTCTCCTCTTGTGCATTTATCAAGGGAGTGACAAAAAAAAGCTTCCTTCAACTTGTCAGCGACCTGCCCACTACACCTGCTGTCTGCAGCATTTAGCCTCAATTCCAGATGATGTTATCATTGGACTGGAAGTATAGGGGGGCAACGTTTTACAGGATAGAACTGAATCAGGCTGCTTCATTCATTCTGGCTCCAAGAAATTGAGAAAGCTTCTGCCATTCTGGGACTTTGCAATGGGCTGCCATCAACCTCTACTGTCTCTATGCTGAGGCTTGCAGCTATGTCCTGTGGCATTTAGCCTTGACCACTCCTGCTGATTATCACTACCTCTTTGAGTTTGTCTACTGTTAGCCCCACCCCTCCTTCTGAAGTCACTGGGGGAAGGCATTTAGAAAACCACAATGCAGGAAATGATCACTCTTGAAGAGGTGAACCTAAAGGGGTCACTTCTTTGGGAACAACCAAGGGATCCAGTGCTTGGATGAGAGGTTTGATTGGGCTGAGGTGGTAATTTTTGAGCATTGCTTTTGTTTAATAATTATTTGAGCACGGAGTTGATTTAGTCTGAGTGCTAGCTTGACAATGTATTTACTGTTATTTGCTGATGTATTTATCTTTTATGGAAATATTTTTGATGAATTATATTTTATATACGAGTGTATCAAATATGTATTTCATTTTTATGTATTGCAACATGCATTGAGTGTGGGTTTTATCCATGGCAAAGTGTAACCCAAACTGAAATTAAATAAAATAATATTTATCAAATAGCAAGGGACCATTATCCTTTTGGAAAGCTGAGTTGTCAATGTTAGTTGTCAAAGTTGGCGTTACATTGGCAATCCTCCAATCTTCAGGTATTACTGATGATTTTAATGATAGTTCACAGATTAGTAATAGTAGGTCTGCAATCTCATATTTCAGATCTTTCAATACCCTTGGATGTATGTCATCCGATCCAGGTGATTTGTTACTCTTCAGTTTATCAAATAGTAGCAAATCACCTGGACCGGATGGCACACATCCAAGGGTGTTGAAAGAACTGAAATATGAGATTGCAGACCTACTATTATGAATCTGTGAACTATCATTAAAATCATCAGTAATACCTGAAGACTGGAGGATTGCCAATGTAACGCCAATTTTTAAAAAGGGTTCCAGGGGTGATCCAGGAAACTACAGACCGGTGAGCCTGACGTCAGTGCTGGGAAAAATGGTAGAAACCATTATTAAGAGCAAAATTTCTGAATCTTTAGATAGTCATGGTTTAATGGGAGAAAGTCAACATAGCTTTAGCCAGGGAAGGTCTAGTTATACTAATCTGTTATATTTTTTTGAAGGTGTAAAAAACAGGTAGACAAAGATGGGTCATTCGATGTAGTATATCTGGATTTTCAGAAAGCTTTAGACAAGGCCTTCATGAGAGACTATTGACAAAATTAAAAAGTCGTAGGATAGGAGGCAGTGTACTATTGTGGATCAGGAATTGGTTAAATCATAGAAAGCAGAGGGTAGAGCTAAATGGCCAATTTTCCCAGTGGAGAAAGGTGAATAGTGGAGTACCCCAGGGATCTGTGCTGGATCTGCTGCTTTTTAACATATTCGTGAACGACCTGGAAATGGAAATAACAAGTGAGGCAATCAAATTTACAGATGACACAAAATTATTCAAAGTTGTTAAAACCCAAGAGGATTGTGAAAAATTGCAAGAGGACCTTAATAAATTGGAAGACTGGACATTCAAATGGCAGATGAAATTTAATTGGTCAAGTGCAAAGTTATGTACCTAGGAAAGAAAAACCCAAACTATGGCTACATGATGCAAGGTTCCACATTAAGAACCACCACCCAGGAAAAAGATTTAGGCATCATCATTGATAACACATTGAAACCCTCCACCCAGTGTGCAGTGGCAGTCAAGAAAGCAAATAGAATGCTAGGAATCATAAGGAAAGGAATGGAGATAAAACAAAGGATATATAATGCCTCAGTATCGTTCCATGGTGCGACCACACCTTGAATATTGTGTGCAGTTCTGGTCACCGTATCTTGAAAAGGATATAGCCGAATTAGAAAAAGTACAGAGAAGAGCCACCAAAATGATAAAGGGGATGGAAGGATACTTAGGGCTCTTCAACCTGGAAAAGAGGCAACTGAGGGGTGATATGATAGAGGTCTATAAATTAATGAATGGAGTGGAACTGGTAAATGTAGATCGATTGTTTACACCATCAAAATGTAGAAAGACTAGGGGACCTGCAAAGAAGCTAGAGTATAACCCATATAAGACTAATAAGAGAGCATATTTTTTCACTCAATGTGTAATCAAACTCTGCAATTCGTTACCGGAGGATATGGTAAAAGCTGTTAGTGTAGCAGGGTTTAAAAAGTTTGGACAAGTTCCTACAGGAAAAGTCCATAAACCATTATTAAAGGAGACCCAGGAAATCCACTGCTTGTCCCAGTACAAGCATTGTGGAACCTGTGTCCTTTAGAGAAACTGCTAGGTACTTGTGACTTAGATTGGACACTTGGAAACAGGATACTGGGCTTGATGGACCTTGGCCTGACCCAATATGGCATATCCTTATGTTCTTATTTAACCTACTACTACTACTACTACTATTTAGCATTTATATAGCGCTACTCACGTAGCGCTGTACAGAAATATAAGCAAAAAGACAGTCCCTACTCGTCAGAGCTTACAATCTAGTTAAGACAACACAGAACAATAGACAGATTTGGAAAACAATTATGGTGATACGGAGCAATAGTTAATTCGGGATAAAGCAAAGTATGGGGTAAAACAAAGTATGGCAATTACAATTTGGGCAAAACAAATATGGCATTTAAAAAACCAAGTATGGCATTTACAGTTTTAGACATGACAAAGGACGGGAGTCAGGTTAGGACAAAGGGTAGAAGTCAGGATCTGAAAGCGACAGTGAAGAGGTGGGTTTTCAACCTGAACTTGAAGAGGGCCAGAGAGGGTGCCTGGTGTATAGACACAGGTAGGTTGTTCCAGGCATACGGTGCAGCAAGGTGAAAGGAGCGAAGTCAGGAGTTAGCGGTGCGAGTGGAGGATCTAGATAGAAGTAATTTGTTAGAAGAGCGAAGTTCCCGAGAGGGGATGTAGAGAGAGATGAGAGATGAAAGGTAATGAGGGGCTATAGAGTAAATGCATTTATAGGTCAGGAGGAGAAGTTTGAATTGAATGCGGAATTGGATAGAGAGCCAGTGAAGCGATTTGAGAAGAGGAGTAATGTGGGCATGGTGAGGCTGGCTAAAGATTAGTCGAGCAGCATAATTTTGAATAGATTGAAGGGGAAAGAGATGGCTAACAGAAAGACCAGTAAGGAGAAGGTTGCAGTAGTCGAGGAAAGAGGAGATTAAGGAGTGGACAAGGGTTTTAGTAGTGTGTTCAGAAAGGAAAGGGCGGATTTTGCTAATGCTGTAGAGAAAGAAGCGTCAGGTCTTAGCTACATGTTGGATATGTGTGGAGAAGAAGAAAGAGGAGTCAATGATAACTCCCAGGTTCCGGGCTGAGGAAACCAGAAGGATTGCAGAACCATCCACAGAGACTGAGAAGGGAAGGAGAGGAGGGGAGGAATTGGGGGAAAGACAAGGAGTTCAGTCTTGGCCATGTTCAGTTTCAAACGCCAGTGAGACATCCAGGCAGCGATGTCAGAAAGGCAGGCAGAGATCTTGGTCTGGATTGCTGGAGAGATATTAGGCGTAGAGAGGTAGATTTAGGAGTCATCAGCATAGAGATGGTATTGAAAGCCATGGGAGGAGATAAGCATGCCAAGGGAATGGGTGAGAGAAAAGGAGCGGACCCAGGACGGATCCCTGGGGTACACCAACATGGAGCGGGGTGGAAGAGGAGGAGGAACCGCCAGAGCATACACTAAAGGAGCGATGGGAGAGGTAGGAGGAGAACCAGGAAAGTACGGAGAACTTGAAACCAAGCGAGGAGAGAGTGGTGAGGAGAAGATTGTGGTCAACAGTGTCAAAGGCAGCAGAGAGGTCGAGAAGGATGAGAACAGAGTAGAGGCCCTTAGATTTAGCCAGGAACAAATCACTGGACACTTTTGTGAGAGCCATTTCAGTGGAGTGTAAGGGATGGAAGCCAGATTGTAGAGGGTCCAGGAGGGCCTGAGAGGTGAGAAAGTCAAGGCAGTGGCAGTGGACTGCTCGTTCAAGTAGTTTAGATATGAAGGGAAGGAGGGAGATGGGTTGGTAGTTAGAGGGACAGGTGGGATCGAGTGAGGGTTTCTTGAGGAGAGGTGTGACCACGGCGCGCTTGAAGTCTGCGGGGACAGTTGCAGTGGAGAGGGAAAGGTTGAGAATAAGAGAGAATGGTGGGGGAGATGGGGTTTAGGAGATGGGTGGGGATAGGATCAGAGGAACAGGTGGTGGGTTTTGAGGAAGAAAGAAGGAGTGTGGTTTCCTCATCAGAGGTTGTAGGGAAGGAGAAGAGGGTAGCAGAGGAAGTATGGATGGGGGGGAGAACTGGGGAGGAGGCGAGGTAGATGAGGAAGTAGGGAATTGGAGGGTAATCTTGTGTATTTTGTCATGGAAGTAATCAGCCAGGGTTTGGGCAGACAGGGAGGGCGGGACGAGGGGTGGGGGCACCTTGAGGAGATAATTGAGGGTATTAAAGAGGCAGCGAGGATCGGAGGCAAGAGAGTTGGTCAGGTGGATGTAGTATTCTTGTTTGGCAAGTACTATGGCTGACTGGAAGGAGCCAAGGATGAATTTGAAGTGAATAAGGTCTTCCGGGGAGTGGGATTTGATCCATGCACGTTCAGCAGAATGGGCACAGGTGCGTAAATAGTGGGTTGTGAATGAAAGCCAGGGCTGGGGTGCAGAACGTCTGACAGGACCTGGGGTAGGTGGGGCAAGGGTGTCCAGAGCCGAGGATAGTGCAGCATTATAGGAGGTTACTGCCTCGTCGACGGACATAATGGAGGGAAAAGATGGAGAAATGGTGGAGGAGAGAGTCAAGGAATCAGTATTATGAAGGTTTCTAAATAGGTCAGAGGTGACAGGGCGAGGTTGAGATGGTGGACGCTGAAGATTAAAGCTTAAAAGGTGATGGCCAGATGAGGGAAGGAATGAGTTATGGAAGTTCGAGGGAGAGGAATTAGTGAAGAGTATCAGGTCAAAGCAGTGGCCATGCTGGTGGGTGGGGGCAGTGGAACAAAGTTGGAGGTCAAATGAGGAGGTGAGGGCGAGGAGCTTTAAAGCATGGGGATCAGAGGGGTTATCGATGTGAATGTTGAAATCACCAAGAATAAGAGAGGGGGAAGAGGGATTCAGAAAGACAGAAAGCCAGGAGTCGAAGTCGGTAAGGAAGGTAGATACGGATTTGTTGGGTGGGTGATAGATAACAGTTACTCGGAGAAGAAGAGGAGTGGAGAGGCAAATGGAGTGGACTTCAAAAGAGAAAAGGAGTGAGACTGAGGCAGCATGAGGGGTTGGAATTGGCAAGAGGGAGAAAGTAGAAGCCCAACACCACCACCACGGCCAGTGGAACAAGGTGTATGGGAGAACTGGTAGCCCCCGTGACAGAGAGCAGCAGTAGAGCAGCAGTAGATATGGTATCATCTGGGAGGAGCCAGGTCTCAGTTAGGGCAAGAAAATGTAGAGTGTTAGAGATAAAAAGATCATAGGTAAAAGCCTTTATAGCTTTTAATAGGTAAAACCATTTACTATACCAAAGTGCTTCTTCCAGGCTGGTTGAAGTCATGACATCCTGATGTAAATTTTATGCTCTTTGCACAAACTAAAACAAATAGAGCCTCCAGTGGGGGACAGAGCAGTGTAGCACTAACTAGAGCAATGGACTTGATTTCCACATAATGACTGACTATTTCCCAGGTTGTTTGCTTTATTTTAAGGTTACATACAAACCAAATGGAACACATATTAATTTCTGCATCACATTGATTATAATTGAGCAAATGTATCATTTGTAAATTCAGTGCATGAACACACAGAATGCAAAAGATTTGTCTCTAGTTCAAATCAGGAGCAGAAAATGTAACAATTGTAGATTTAAAAAGACAGTTTAACTGTAACTGGCCCTTAACTGAATAAAGGCTCTCTAATGATGTCCAAACAAATTAGCAAACTCTAGTAAGTAGCCACACCTAAGGCAACACTGCAGGAATCGGTGGCTTTCTCCTTTATCCCAGGGAAGCATGTTATAGAGGATTTGGCCCATACCATAACTGGATTGCTTTCACTAAGCCCATCAAATGATTGCTTCAAGGGCTGCTAGCAATAAAATTCACCCCTTTCAGATTTCTTAGACCTGACCCTTCCTGGAAAATGGGTTTCAATTAGTTTTGTCGTAAACACAGAGAAAGTCTTTCTTTGCCAGCTAATTGGCTCTACCGGCCTCCTGGATCAAATATAGAATTTGCTTTCAGACAGATTTCTCCGTGTATCATGTTTTCTCACCTGTTTCCAAAATCACAAATCTGGGATTCCCCCAGGACTAAGATTCTCCGAACTCCACTGGTATACATTAATCTGGGTATGGGGATGTTTTCTGGCTTACAATACTTTCTCAACTTTTGGAAAAATGATACAAAAATAGGAGACCTTCCAAACATAAAGAAGACCTGGCTGGATAGACATTAGAAAGAAGTGCTTTGAAATTACTTTTTACATTTGAGAGATTTTAAGCAAGGGCAAGCAAGTGATTTCAATTTAAAATCTAAATTTTTAATTGGTAATTCATTTGCCTTTCCATATTCAGGACAGTATGTGTTACCAAGTAACATACATAATCCAGTCTGCCCAATTCTTTCAGTTTGGGTAGACAAGCATATACTGTAAATTCCCATTCTCCAGGACCAAGTAGGAAACAGTCCTCACATATGGGTGTCATCGGCGCCGATGAAGCCCCAGCGGAGCATTTCCCCAGCTTTCTATGAAAGCCTTTGGGAATGCAGGCACGCATGCGCGGTTCCCTTCCCACCTAAAGGTGCCATCTTACCTCAGTCTCTTTTTTTCCGTGAAGCCCACCGGACGTGTGTCCTGTTCTCCCGGTTAAAATTAGATTTTTTCAGCGATTTTTCGCTATTTTTTCTCCCTGTTCGATGCCGGTTCCCCTCCCACCGGGTTCGGTACACCGGTATCAAGCCCGATTCTTTTTCGGTTTTTGCTCTTCATGGCTGGCGTTCGCGCCCTTTTTTCCATTTTTCCCTGGAAGGCCAGTCCTTTGACCTCGCGGGGACTCTTTTTTCCCCAATGGCTTCCAGTGGTTTTAAAAAGTGTGATCGGTGTAAGAAACTGATGTCTCTCACCGACACACACGACTGCTGCCTTCGGTGCCTCGGCCCCGACCACGACCCTAAGTCGTGCGGGCCATGTGGAAAGATGTCTTCCAAGGCACTCCGCAGTCGCCAGCAGCAAAAAGAAAGGCTCTTCTCGGACTCAGCCTCCGGCCGGGCCCAGACCTCGTCATCTCGGGATTCCGATCCCGAGCGCCGTCAAAGCTCCTCGGACAGGGGGTCCCCCGACCAGGAACGCAAGAGGAAGAAGCGTCTCACGAGGGCATCGTCAGAGGAGGTCCCTGGCTCCTCGAGGGCCAGCTCTAAGACCCCCGACCATCGCCCTGGGCCCGTGGAACTTGAGAAACCTGCTAAAGTTCCTCACGTGGAGCCAGAATCTGCTGGACACGTAAGCCCCGTAGTCCTCGAGGACTCTCCTCCCAGGGAGCTGACGTCGGGCCCGGCGCCGCCTGCTGCGTCTCCCGATCTGAGTCTCAGGATGACAGCCTTGGAGAGCAGATTGTCTGCCTTCATGGAGCAGCAGCGGGCACTGATGGCCAGCCTGTCTGGCGCATCTGCCCCGACCACCGGGACATCGACTTCGAAGTCGACCCTGGAGACCGAGCCGATACTCGAGTCCATCGTTGCTCGGAGTCGACCTTGGTCGCGGTCTCCCTCGACCTCCCGTTCGGGACTGAGGTCATCGACGCCGGTGCCTCTGGCATCAGGGCAGGTGCTACAGGGCCCCACGGGATCAGACCCTGACTCCTCCTCGGACGAGTCAGCTTGGGAGACGGAGGACGAGGAGTCTCCTGATACCTTCAAGACTCGGTGAGTCCCTTCGGACTCACCGCATTCTGAGCCCTGGAGTAGGTCCCCCCGGAGGATACTCGGTTCTCGGAGTTCGTCCAAGATATGGCCGCTGCCTTGGCTATCCCAACGGACTCCAAGGAGGAGCCTCGAGCTGAAGAGCTCGAGGCCCTACAGTATGACTCTCCTCCGAAGGAGGCCTTTACTGTTCTGGTTCCTCCGATGCTGGAATGGCTCCTCTTCCATATGTGGGAGGAACTGGCCTCAGCACCGGTTCTCAGCAAGCGAGTCAATTCGATCTATCGACTCCAGAAGAGCCCTGGCTTTCAAAAGGCACAGCTACCACACCATTCTATGGTTGTGGAATCGGCCATGCATCGTCTGAAGAGCCAGAAGATGCACTCCGCGGTGCCCCCTGGCAGGGAGGCCCGGAACCTCGATGGCATCGGTAGAAAGTGCTTCCAGGGCTCGATGCTTGCTTGCCGTGTTCAGTCCTACCAGCTGTACATGGGCATGTACTTGCGGGATCTGGCCAAGGAATTGGCCAGGTTCTCTGCTGGTCTCTCCGGGGAACCCTTGCAGAGATTTATGTCCTTGTCCTCGGGGATTCGGGACTGCTCGAAGTTCATGTTCCGCGCCGCCTACAATGGCTTCGAGGCTTCGGTCCGAGTTGCAGCAGCCGGCATCGCGGCTCGACGCCAAGCATGGCTGCAGTCATCGGACTTTGAGTCATGGGTTCAGGACAAGTTGGTCGATGTCCCTTGCTGAGGTGAGAACCTTTTTGGCAAGCCCATGATCGAGAAGGCCGCTCAGCTCGAAACTGAGCACCTCACATGGACAAGGCTGTCGAGGAAGACCTCTGCCCCTTCTCATAAAAAAAGGGCTCAGGTAAAAAGCCCTTTTACCCGAGGAAGGGCACTGCTTACAAACAGTCCCGCCATATCAGGCTGCCCAAGCTGCCCCCCAGGGTCAGCAAGCCAAGGGCCAGGGTAATGGGCCCCGTAGGCAGCGGACCCCCAAGCCTCAGGCCCCTGCTACCACTCAGCAGGGTGGGGGTTTTTGACTCCTTGAGCGTAGCCTCTCCTCCACTGCTCTCCCAACCCTGCACAGGAGGTTGCCTCGCCCTCTTTGCCCACCAGTGGCCCCTTGTCACCGGGGACAGTTGGGTGCTGAAGATAGTCCACAAGGGCTATGCCCTCCATTTTCACCAACTGCCTCCACCATACTTTCCAGGGGAGCCTCCAAGGCCTCACCTGCACACAGACCTTCTTCTACAAGAGCTTCATGGTCTGTTGGTGGACAGGGCGGTGGAGCCTGTGCCTCCCCACTTACAAGGTCAAGGGTTCTACTCCAGGTATTTCCTGGTGCCCAAGAGAACCGGTGGCCTTCGACCCATTCTGGACCTCAGGAACCTCAACAAGTTCCTAGTAAAGGAAAAGTTCAAGATGCTTACTCTTGGGACTCTTCTGCCCTACCTCCAGCAGAGAGATTGGCTATGATCCTTAGATCTAAAGGATGCGTACACTCACATCCTCATTCATCCAGACCACAGAAAGTACCTCAGGTTCATTGTGGGAGGAAACCATTATCAGTACAGAGTGCTGCCTTTCGGCCTCACCTCCGCCCCCAGAGTCTTTACAAAGTGCCTAGCAGTGGTGGCGGCCTACCTGAGAAATCAGGGAATCTTTGTCTTCCCCTATCTAGATGACTGGCTCATCAGAAGTCAGACGTGCCAAGAGGCCAATCAAACCACCCTCAAGACTATTGCTCTTCTACAAAGCCTGGGGTTTGTCATAAACTTCGCAAAGTCCACTTTGCTCCCCTCCCAGAACTTAGAGTTCATAGGAGCAAGGCTGGACTCTCTGCTGGCAAAGGCTTTCTTGCCAGCAGACAGGGCCCAAAGGTTGATGGCCTTGGCCAATCAGTTTCTCAACAAATCCCTGGTCTCCGCCAGACTCTGCCTGAGGCTTCTAGGCCACATGGCTTCGACAGTACATGTGACCCCCAATGCCAGGCTCCATATGAGGCCTGCACAGTGGTGCCTTCGGGTTCAGTGGTCACAGGCCACAGGCAGCCTCAGAGACAGGATAAGGGTGTCCAGACCATTTCTGTACTCCCTCAACTGGTGGCTGCACCCACCCAATCTACTGAAAGGGATGCCTTTTCAGATTCCAAAGTACACAGTAGCGATGACAACAGATGCCTCCCTGCAAGACTGGGGAGCTCATTGTCTGGGCAAGTGCACCCAGGGCCTCTGGTCTCCCTGGGAAGCTGCACAGCAGATCAATCTCCTCGAACTCAGAGCTATTCGATTAGCACTCAAAGCTTTCACTCCTACCCTGGCTCACCAGTCTGTCCTGGTTCAGACAGACAATCAAGTTGCTATGTTTTATGTGAACAAACAGGGCGGAACTGGGTCCAGGATCCTTTGTCGGGAGGCTCAGGACCTTTGTTCTTTTGCCCTCAAGCACAACATGCTCCTCAAGGCTGTGTACCTTCCAAGCCAGGACAACTACCTGGCAGACAGATTAAGCAGAATACTGCAGCCCCACGAGTGGCAGCTGCATCCTTCAGTAGTTCAGAAGATCTTCCTGACATGGGGTCTCCCTTTGATAGATCTCTTTGCCAGCCCAACGAACAAGCAACTGCCAAAGTTCTGCTCCAGGCAAACGCATCCTCTGCGGATAGCAGCGGATGCTTTTCTGATATCTTGGTCTCAGGGTCTCTTCTATGCGTTTCTTCCCACGCCCTTGGTGGCCCGAACTCTGTTCATGATTCTTCAGGACAAGTCCTCGGTCCTGCTGGTGGCTCCCAGGTGGCCGAGACAGCCTTGGTTTCCTCTTCTGCTTCAACTGGCGGTGGATCCTCCACTACCTCTGGGGTTGCAACCCGACCTTCTCTCTCAGGATCAGGGTTCCCTTCTGCACCCCAATCTCAAGTCTCTCAATTTGATGGCCTGGAGGCTGCAAGGGTAGTCTTGGCTGCCTGGGGCCTGCCTCAGGAGGTTGAAGAGGTTGTCCTAGCCTCTAGGAAACAGTCCACTAGGAAAACCTATGCTCTCAAATGGAAGAGGTTTTGTGTGTGGTGTCAGCTACGTACAGAAGATCCTTTCTCCTGTACTGTGCCAGTAGTCCTTCAGTACTTGCTGCACTTGTCAAATCAAGGTCTTAAATCCAATTCTGTTCGGGTCCACCTCTCAGCTCTAGCAGCTCACCACTCTCTGGTGGAGGGACATTCTCTGTCTGGTCATCCCTTGGTGTCTTGCTTTCTTAGGGGCTTGCTTTTGCTCAAGCCTCCTATCCGTCCTCCTGCCCCTGAGTGGGAGCTGAATGTGGTCTTGCAGCAACTGACTTGCCCACCTTTTGAGCCGATGGCTACTTGTCCACTGCGCTTCCTCTCCTGGAAGACACTCTTCCTGATAGCCCTTACCTTGGCTAGGCGAGTAAGTGAGCTTCAGGCCCTGGTCTGTGATAGGCCTTACACCAGGATTTATAGGAACAGGGTAGTCCTTAGGACTCATCCAAAGTTCCTCCCTAAGGTTGTCTCCTCTTTCCACCTCAACTAGGAGGTGGTTCTTCCAACATTCTTCCCTAGGCCTCATGCAAGCCAGGCTGAAGCAGTCCTGCATACCCTGGACTGTAGGAGGGCCTTATCCTTCTACCTTGACTGTACGCAGGGGCATAGAAGGGCTACCCAGCTCTTCGTCTCCTTTGATCCCAATAAGTTGGGGTTGGCTGTGTCCAAGCATTCCTTGTCCATCTGGGTGGCTGACTGTATCACCTGGGCTTACAAGGCAGCTGACCTTCCTTTGCAGGGTAGGGTTACGGCCCACCGAGTCAGGGCAATGGCTGCCTCAGTGGCTCATCTCCGATCTGTGCCTTTGGTAGACATCTGCAGGGCTGCAACTTGGTCTTCAAGCCAAACGTTTGCGGCCCATTACTGCCTGGAGAGGGAGTCCCGTAGGGACAGTGCTTTTGGCCAAGCAGTACTCCGGAATCTCTTTGAGGTTTAGGCAACTCCTGCCCTCCTGCCCTCTGTTGGGCTACCGGTGGAGGTTGTGTCCTTGAAAAGCCTTTCTTTGCAGCTGGGACTAGAGGGAGTCCTCTTGTTCAGCCTGGGTTCCTTGGTATCCCAGAGCTAGGGAGTCACCCATATGTGAGGACTGTTTCCTGCTTGGTCCTGGAGAAAGAGTAGTTACTCACCTGTAACAGGTGTTCTCCAGGAGCAGCAGGAATCAGTCCTCACAACCCTCCCTCCTCCCCTTGGAGTTGCAGTTGTACATAGTTTATTTTTTCATTTTTGTGTGCTATTCTTAGCTATGTCATTTGACTGAGGTAAGATGGCACCTTTAGGCGGGAAGGGAACCGCGCATGCGTGCCTGCATTCCCAAAGGCTTTCATAGAAAACTGGGGAAATGCTCCGCTGGCGCTTCATCGGTGCCGATGACACCCATATGTGAGGACTGATTCCTGCTGCTCCTGGAGAACACCTGTTACAGGTGGGTAACTACTCTTTCTTAGTCCAGCACCAGTCCCCACGCTCCCTGTGCTTTTTGCCAGAACTTTGAATCCCTTTCCTATAGCCATCCTTCACATCAACTCCAAGCAGGTCCAGAATCTGTTAGAAGTATTTTATTGTGTGTGTTCCGCTATAATCTGCCCTGGATTTTTTAAGGGCGGGTAAAATATCTAATAAATTAAAAGAAATAAAATCTTCAACAACTCTACTGGCAGGCCATTTTAGGCCTTGACATATTTCATTATGATTCTTACAAGATCAATAATAAACCCCATGAAAAAGTCCCTATGTTCAAAACATCTATCCTCCCATGATTGCTGAGGTTTACGTTTTGATCATGGTCGCGCCGTGCAGATTACCCCAGTGCTTTCTCAAATGTTTGATGCAGTCAGTCTTGTTTTGTTTGTAATTGTTGCTTTTTACAAGTTAACCAAATGCCTTCGAAGAAGCAGAGGCTCTTTGGGTTATAACCATAGCGTTATGTACAGTACTCCAATCTCTTCTATGGAAGTACATTGCAATCGCACCCATGCTGTTAGGGTCATGCAGTAACCAGTATTCAGTAAGGGGGTCATATTTAGGGATGCCATTCATTAGAAACCATTTCATATTGTTGTAATCTAAACCTGGCACTGAAAAATTTGAAACGCAGGTTTTTCTCTTCTGTTTTGGCAGAGGCCAGGCTGGCCTTGGACCAATAAACTTTGAGTTGAAAAGCAGACATCTTGCAGATTAGCCACCACAACTCCATGGGACCTGGCTTACCTTACTATCTATTCCATCCAATGTTCAGAGAATACAGTTAAATAAAGGCTAAAAGGCAGTCCCTGCTCTGAAGAGCTGAGAATCATCTAATAGGTAAATACATCCCCTCTCCCCCGTCTTTTGAAGAGTGTGAGTGGGCAGGCAGGGTGACTGGGCAGTGCAGGGCCTACCCCATGCTGTCCAGATAACCCTGGGCACGTTTGTGGTAACAGTATTCCAGGACTGCAGAGGCTTGCTGGGAATCCAGTCCGCACATAAGGACAGTAAATGTATACTCTCCACGGCAGGGGATATCATGGCTGCCCATCATTCACAGCTAGCACTGAAGTTGTGGGAAAACTGGTGTTTCTGAAGACAAGCCTCCTCTTGCTTGGTTTCCCTTCATTTTCATGTAACTAGGAGGAGGAATAAATGTAGAGCTATACTGAGGTGCATTTGCTCACATTCTCTCTGTCTACTAGCTGTATTTTTGAAAGTTTGCACTACAGTGTCTCCTGGACGGTGCCCATTATCAATGGTTACCTTTTAACTCCCATGCCAAAACTTAAAAGAGTTATTAAGAAATGGAAAACTATATAACCTAAGTCAAAAGACTGACGTATGTGAATGTGCAAATGTCGGAAGTATTGAGACAGTTTTTTATCTCTTGTAGCTATCTTTCCATTTTACTCAAAATTGAGCTCAAACTTGAGCTTACGATAAATAAGGTTCCACACTACTTAAAAGTGTCACCAATAAGATAATATCATAAAACACTGTAAAGTTTTAAGATAGGGGTCAGCATCGTTGCACTGTTAACAGGATACTTAGCTGAAATCGTTCCGTCATGCAGTCAAAGTCCCATTGTAACGAAATGTGCAATTCACCCCAGAATTTGAACTGTAGTAGAAGAGATTCTCCAAAATGATAAATCAGCGCATTTGAGTAGCCAACTAGCAGACACAGCACTGCGTTTCGGGCGATCCAATGCCTTACGCCCTGTTTCAACGCTCATCAACTACATCCATTCCGTTCGTTGCTGCTGATTGAAGAGGAAGACGCCAGCGCATGCTCAATAGCAATCCTTGACTTAGGTTATATAGTTTTCCATTTCTTAATAATTGTATAGTGGGAAAAACTTCAGTTAGGTGGTTAATTTGGTTTATCCAAAAACTTAAAAGAGAGCAGGAAGTACAAAAAGAATTAAAGCAAAAACTCAAACAGGAAGAAAATAAAACAAAAAGAACTGAAAAAGTCTCCCTTTGTTGCTAGTGCCAGTCTCATTGTTCTGCCATTTCTGTCGTATCCTGTCCTTTGTTGCCACCCAGTCCCGCTCGTGAGATCCTGTGCGAGCAGGACTGGGATTTCTGACTCCTGCATTATGGCTGTGGTTTGGATCTCAAGAGCAGACCTGGCTGGTAACAAAGGACAGCCCATGAGAGAAATGGCAGGGCAATGAAACAGGCACCAGCAGCAAAGGGGGACTTTTATTTTTCTAGTTGTTTTTGTTTTATTTCCTTTCAGTTTGTTTTGTTTTTTGTTTAACACAGACACTCACACTCACACTTTCACCTCACTACATCCACCTCCAATTAATATACTGTGTACTCACTCCAATAAGTGGCAACTAAGTGGCTGCAGCTTTATTCCAAACTTCCAACACTTAAACTTTGCAACTGTAAACAAACATTTTCTGGTTGGTGTTTCAGTTAAGACACTTCACTTGCTTGCCATCAGACCCCATTCTCCCCCCTCCCTCCCCCCTTGTCACAGCCACACTAATTAGTGCAGATCTAGCTATAATGAGGTCCCACTGAACCCCTGTGGCGTTCCAACCCTGTGGCATTCCAACCCCTGTGGCATTCCCCCTGTGGCATTCCAACCCTTTTCTCCTTACCCCTCCCCCCACACCCCCCCCCCCAAGCTGGCAGTGACACACAGCAGTGCCCCCTGAAACTCATGACAAGCCTTCATTGTTCCCTCCCAACACCCCCCACTCTGACCAACACAGCAGCAACTGACTCCTTCTCTCCCACTATCTGTGACTGAACCCCCTCCCCAATTCCAATAGAGGATGGGCAGGATGGGAAACTGTACTTCCTGCACCCCCACCTCCTCGCCTTCTGCTGTTGAACTGACCACCAAAAACCCTGACCCTACCTCTTCCTCCCTCTCTTCATGCTATACCCATTCCTATTGGTCCATCCCCAGCCTAACCCTCCCCTCCCCTCCCTCCCACCCACATCAATTCCCTGCATGCTCAGACCACCCCCCCCCTTCCCCCACACACACACACACACTGCTTTTACCCCTCCCCAGGATGACTCCAGTGCACTTGGCCATGGTTTTTGTGATGGGGAGGGGGCACTACTATTTTTTTTTTTGTATTTCTTGCTTTTTTTTTTTCTTTTAAATTTGGCATAGGGAGCTAAAACGTAGCCACAGAAAATGGACAACATCCTGGAGAGACTGCAGTGGAAACTGTCAAAAACACAGCTACTTAGACACTGAAGGCAGAGCAGGCCGGCAACTGCACTTCAGTATAGTCTACACTTGCTAACAAAGTTCCAATCGGTCTGTTTAGGCCCACATAAGTAAACTAAAAAATAAATAAATAAACAAAATATAGAAACGAGAGACCTCCTTTTCCCTTGCCTCCCGCTGTCGCAGCTGCCTGTGAAAACTTGTTTTCCACCTGTTCTCAAGGCTTGCCTCACTGCTGCCCTTTGCCCCTCCCCTGCTAATTTGGGTGCTTCATTCCACCCTTCTAGCCGTGTGGCTCTGTGACCAGGGTGCTTCGGCTTTTTCAAAGCCATTCCCCATCCCCCTCCTGCTTTGCACCTTTGTTGGGCGCCTTAGATTTGCCATTGTATGATTTTCACCCTCTTTTAATGCCATGCTAATTTGTTCCCACCCTTCTGCATGGCTCTGTGACCAGTGTGCTTTGGCTTCTTTGGGGTCACTCCTCCTCCTGCTTTGTATTATTGTGTGTGGCTTGTTATACACCTCTTTGGGAGTTCTGCTACCTGCTTTGGCATGAAGTTCCCTAACAACTCAAGTGTAGGAGAAATAGAACCCGGCAACATGGAAGGGCACTACCGACTTACCATCAACAAAGTTCTTTTCAAATTTCCATTACTGTACTTGTTTGGAGATTCTAACAGGGGAACACAGCGATTCTTAAACCTTTGACTGAAGAACAATATTTCTATCAGGAAGGATCAGTACAGAGCGCCGATGGAAGAAGGGGACATTGCCTAGCCAACCTGTTTGCTGAATCATAAGGTGACAGACTGCCCTCACATCCACCATCCTCCATTACTGACTTTTGATCTCTTGCCACAAGTGTTAGTCTTTCACTATAGGGGCTTCCAGCCTATCTTACTGTGTGTTGGTCTTCTTGGATATCAGTGCTGCAGCCCTACTCCCAACTGCTTTGGGGCCTTCACCACGTTGAATCTTATTTAAATACTTCAGCATGTCATCTAAGCAGTCCACAAATGGTTCTTCCATCCTGTGGGAGTTCTTCCTCTGTATTTTGAGGTTCCTATGCTGTAACCAGTTCCTCAGTGCCAAGACTCATGTGCAGGCACATAGCTTAGCTGAACTGACCCCACTGCTTCAGCCTGGGCTTGTGCTGCCTCTCATACTGTTCTGTTGCTTCTCCTCTGGTGTTTTAGGACCTTGTAGCTGATCTAGGTGTTGTGCTGGTCTCCTTGTCATTTTACTTTTCTCAAAGTGCCCCTTTGTAGGTTTGTGATACTCTTGATGGCTTGTAGTTGCAGATGTTTGTCATCAAGTTTCAAGGAGGTTTCATGGAAAATAGATGGTGAGTCTCCCTGTTCCATTGCAAAATAGCTTCCTCTATAGAGTTCAATGGGGACGAATGAGACAAATACCTGAATGGTTCAGTTCCCAAAGATTAACTGAATGACTATATTCTGCTGAACAAAAAAGAGCGCAAAATTCATTGGTGTGCACAAGCCTACTATATATATCCAGCTTTAGACTGCTGCGCCTAGGCTGTTGCCTAATGATTTGTTGCTTGGCAAATAAAATCAGTTGCTCATAAAAGAAGCAATTATTTTTCTGAAACCATTTATGACATTATTCATGCTGTATTTCACAAGAAAGCTGAATGAATGAGTCCAGGAGCTCTATAAATGTATTATGTAAGAATCTGAAGTGACTAAGATAAACTGCTGCTTTAAAGTGAATTGCAATGATCCTAAATTATAGGAGTAGGTGAGTCAGCTGAGATGTGATCTGAATCTAAACATTTGCATCAAAGCATATTTGTCAAGCCATCTTTGCATTGTACAGAAAATTGGTTTTGATTCCAGTGAGGTATGACAGCTTAAAAGGTAAAGGAGTAATTTGGGTCACTATCCAGACCTGCCGGCTATGGTGTTTTATTAAAATGTATAAATTCAGCAGCACTGAATATACAAATAATACACTGACCGCCAGCGATGGTAGATATAGAGGCAATATTCAGCTGCTATACATATTGCCAAGCAGTCTACTTTAGGACTATGAATTTGCAGGTCGAAAGTAAACTGCTTAGTTCCATATATAGCAGCTAAATATGACCGTCATATGTATAGTTTTATTATTTATTTATTTATTTATTGCACATTTCTATACTGCCCCTTCCAGAGATCAGGGGCAGTTTACAAAGAACCAACAGGGTTTGAACGTTTTACATTATAACATTATTAGTCATAGACTTAACTAAACCAGAGAAACGATATACATATAACTATAAATGTATGTTAACGGGCTTATGAGAGTGGGATACAGTGTGTTGGGGAGGGGGGTGGTTAGGTGCGTAGGTGCTGTCATTACATGCGTGGCTAAGTTATTTGTGAGTTTAGGGAGGTATTGCCAACTCCATAGTGAATGGTGAAGAGGTGGGTTTTGAGGGTTTTTCTGTAACTCTGAAGGTCTTTAATTGCTCGGATTGAAGGTGGGAGGGAGTTCCACAGGCTAGGGGTGGTGAAGGTGAAGGTGAAAGCTCTGGAGTTTGTGGTCTGTTTCATTTTGCGAATTGAGCTGGGGATCTCAAGGGAGTGTAGTGCATTTTCCCTTCGAGATCTAGTTGGCGGTGGGGTCTGAAGGAGTGTCAAGAGAGCAGATGGCGCTATATTGTTGACCAATTTAAAGGCTGTCATGAGAGTCTTGTATTTTATACGGCTCAATATTGGGAGCCAGTGGAGGTTGTATAGAATGGGTGTGATATGATTGGTTAGAGGGGCCCTGCAAACACTGTTCCCTCTAAGCTGTGCGCGTGTGCGCACGCACACACCTCGCCGAGTGAGCGCACACAACTTACAAAGGAGCGCACAAAAGATTGGCTATTGGCTGTGCGCCCCCCCCCCCTTCCGTTACCCCCTCTTGCTGCATTCCCCTCTACTGACTGGCTATAGCGCAACGCAACCCCGTTCCAAAACTTTCCCGGTCAACAAATCTCCTCGGCGCGCCCACGGACTGTCTGCAGACTCCCTGCACCACGCGGCACCAGAGTTCTGCACGTGGAGGACAGACGCCGCATGCAAACCTCTCTCCCCGCGCTCGCGCTTTCACTGCCCACAAGCTGAAAGCTTGACTTTGCGAAAATTAGGGTGCACGCGGCCCCGAGAAGTTGTTGCGAGAACGTGCCGAAAAATTGTATCCCTCAATTTTCTCTGCTGGGATTCTTTTCTTGCCCTTTGCTGACGACGTCGGCCGGGAGTCCCACATTAATCCCAGTTCTGTATTAATGTCGCACGCAAATGTGGCATGGTGGCTTGCAACTTTGCTTTTCCAGGTTTTTAACTATTTTCTTCTCCTGTTCAACGCTTTTAGTGGATGCAACTCTTCAACAGCAGCCTTCCTCCTAAGTTTCTCCATACCGTAGGTGGGTAAGAACAGTACTTTTAATATTTTTTAATTTTGGGTTAATGCGGTCACTTCTGACTTAACCGAGACTGAAAATAAGCAAATTCCCTCCTCCTCTTTCTCTAGGTGTTTTTTAAAAAATTCTATAAAAGGAAAGGCTGGCACGTGCTGCTCGCGTGGGGGGATGGGGGCTAGAATTCGGTGAGGAGAGCCGCGGTCTCGGTTTCATTGGTTGTGGAGAGCTTCGAAGTCAGTGCGGGGCGCACATGCAAGTGGCAAGGGTGAAGGGCCGCTCTGTGACGACAGTATGTCAAGGGCTTCAGGCTCATAGTGCTTACAAATTGAGACTTTAGATGTTTATTTTCCAGCTAATTAGGGATTCTTTGAAGGTACAAAATGCTGGTGTTAGGTGCCATATGTACTGTTGTCGGACACCTTTTCTGGTGGAAGCAGATATGAACTTTGGTGTCACCTCAGTGGAGAAAGGCACAAAAACTGAATGGCGGCTACACCCTAAACCATGCCAGAGGCGGGAGAAAACTAAGAGAAGTGGCATTTTCTAGTGTTTAGACAATACATTATTATTGTTATTATTTAACCAGGGTGTTTTATCTTAAAACCTAACATTAAAAAAGCCCTATTGGTATTGTATCCGCAGCCCTCCGAAATGATAACTTGTGTGATTTGTAGGGTGTCAAGGTTTTGCTATATCTTGACCGTATCCGAAGGGAATAAGTGTATTATGAGTGAAAGGTCTTATGTTTACTCTGTGAACCCCATTTTCCTTTAAAAGAAAAGAGGACTGAGTGAGATCACAAAAGGAGGTTAATATAGCTATATCTATCCACTGTTATTTACTATGTTACTATGTGTGGATATATGTAGTTATATCACGGGGCTGTTTTTTCTTTTTTCCTGAAACTTAATGCCTTCTACGTCTTCCTACAGTTTGTCAGCAGAAGGTAAATGACGCTTTGGGCTGTAAATTGGATCCCTACATTGTGGGTTGATTTAAGCTTCAGGTCAGTTCTGGTCCCCACCTGAACAAACTTCAGCTCTGTGTGTGCTGATAATAAAAAAAGAAAGATACATCTAAAGAGATGTGTCAATCTAGCCAATTAAAAGCAGCAGAGGATGAAATGCTCCCCTGGAGTTATAAAGCTCAAATTTAAGCCTTACTCAGAAGATTTAACAATGGTATACATCATAAGTGTAACCCTCCCCTCCCCCCCAAATAATCTTCTACACGCAGCAGTATACATAGCTTGCTCTTTATTTACACCATTTAGCTCATCAATTTTCATTATTACAATAATATTGCTCTAATTACAGAATTTGAAAAATTGAAGAGATCTTTAGCAAGGGAGGCTTGTTTAATCATTGCTTAAGGGCATGTTTACTAAAGGCTAATGCATGTTAAGTAAAGTTAAATACGTGTTAGGTGCTGCAATGGGCCATAGACATAAATGGGCGGTGACAGTACTTAACGCGTATTAACCTTCAGTAAACATTCATTCATTCATTATGCCCCTTAGTGTGAGTTTTCCGCTTCATTTAGTAATTGTCTATTTTCATTTAATTTGATTAAAATCAATGTGGTGTACATAGTGTATTCTGGCGTGTAGTCAAATTTTAAAGTATATAACTCCGAGTGTCGTTATGTGGCGCACAAAGATTTAACCTTCCTTCAAAAGCTGCACAGCTGATATTTTATGCGCACACAGCCTACAGAAAATTAGAGGGAACATTGCCTGCAAATGACTGTTGCTGTAATGTTTTGTGCTCTTTGGAGGATATTGAGGTTTTTGGCTGGTAGACTTTATAACAGACTGTTACAGTAGTCAAAATGGAGGAGGGGTGATAATGGCTTGGATTACTGATCTGAAGTCACGTGACTCGAGGAATGGTTTTATGTGCTGAATGGTCTCTAATTTGTAAAAGATTATTTTGACTGTTCGTTTTAGGTGGGGGATCATGGTGAGGAGCTGATCAAGAATTATGCCAAGGTATCTACAAGTAGAAACAGGTAGAAAAGGCGACGGCAAAAGCTAGGATGATGCTTGGGTGCATACGGAGAGGAATGGCTAGCAGGAAAAAGGAGGTGATAGTGCCTCTGTATAAGTCTTTGGTGCGACCTCATTTGGAGTATAGTGTGCAGTTCTGGAGACCGCACCTTCAAAAGGATATAAACAGGATGGAGTCTGTGCAGAGGGTGGCTACTAAAATGATTAGTGGTCTTCATTATAAAGCATATGAGGACAGACTTAAGGATCTTAATATGTACACCTTAGAGGAAAGGCAAGATAGAGGTGATATGATTGAGATGTTTAAATACCTCCGTGGCATAAATGTTCAGGGAGAGAGCCTCTTTCAATCGAAAGCAAGTTCTGCTATGAGGAGACATGGGATGAGGGTGAAAAGGGATAGATTCAGGAGTGATTCAGGAGTGTGCGGAAATATTTCTTTATGGAAAGAGTAGTGGATCCATGGAATAGTCTCCCAGTGGAGGTGGTAGAGATGAGGACAGTAACTGAATTCAAAAAAAGCATGGGACAAACACAGAGGATCTCTAAAGGTAAAAAGGGGACTGTTGTAGTTGTTGATATGGAAGGACAGACTAGATAGGCCATGTGGTCTTTTTCTGTCGTCATATTTCTATGTTTCTATGTCACAGTAACTTCTTGTTTGATTGGAAGGATGACGCTATTGATGTTGATAGTTGACCATCACCATCCATGCTCTGCTCCAACCCTGAACCGGCATTATACAGAGAGTGCTAAAGTGCTTTGAGTGATTTTCAGGATAATGCTGTTGAAAATTGGCAGCCAGCAGACTTATATGTTTATCGGGGGGATCATAAATGCATCATTCCTTTTGAAATGTCACCAATATGCTTTCTATGAATCATGCAAATGTCGCAGATGATTCTATTGTGATCGATTTTGTAGAAGAATGTCATTGTTTGGGGGGTGGGAGGAAGAGTTTGCTATATGAGCAGGATAGTGATTTTCAGCTTCTTGGGGGCAAACCCCTAAGGGAACTACGTCCTTTCTGCAGTGACTTTATACCCAAGGTTGGGCTAAAGGAAAGGAAAAATCAAGTCTCACCCCAATAGAGTTGTGCTCAGGAAATAGTAGTCCTCTTGACTGTTTCTGGAAACTGTGAATTTTCTCAGTGGACTTTGTAACTTCATTTCTGTGCTGATAAAAATCCTCCGGAAACAATGCATGTACATTTGAAAATCAAATTCAAAATATAAATTGTTTCCCAAGTCCATCTTTCCCCACCCCCAGGAATGTCTCCCCTCTATTTGATGAAGAGTACCCATGTGCATAAAAGACTATGAAAATCCTGTTCAATTTGTTTATTTGCAATTCTATATAACCTGTAGGTCTGGAGGATAATCCTGAATGATCCTAAGGATCTTTAACCTGTGACTGAATTTGGATAAGAACAACATAAGAAATGCCATATTGGGTCAGACCAAGGTCCATCAGGCCCAGTATCCTGTTTCAGTGCCTGCTGTATCACAGCAGGGTGGTCAGGACCTGAAAAAGGAGCAAACAATTGAAAAAGCTATGGTTCCAAAACTATGCAGGCTTTTACTTTGAAGAAACATTATTTATAAACCACTCCATACGTGGCATTCAGCGTACTACACTCCACAATTCTGTACTGAGCATTTCCCAATGAGCACACATCTGTAACAGCACTACAAGCCATCAACCCCAGGCTTTCTGAATTCATTAGCAACTTTCTTAATCGTTTTCCATAATAAATAGTCCCCTAATCTCTTATTGTCTTGAATAGATTGTGAGCTCTGCCGAGTAAGGACTGTCTCTTACATATGTGTACCGTGATGCGTATATTCAATAGTTCTATAGGAAAGATAAGTAAGGTTTTTCACTTATAAATGACGCAGGAATTTTAAAGGCATCCCTGGCCCTTTGTTGCAGTTTTAGATTATAATTCCCATCGTGTGTGTCTTAAGAGTATCCACTTGTTACATTCAGTAACGGAATTCATCTAACTCCCAGGACCAGCATTTTTAACCACCATTTATTTTGATGACCATGATCCAGCTATCATGGTGAGAACATGGAAAAACATAGGGGCTTGTTTACAAAGCTGCGGTAGCGGTTCGCGATCGTTATCGGAGCCGTGACCCCATTGATTTCAATGGGGCCGCGGCTCCGATAACGACCGCGAACCGCTACCGCGGCTTTGTAAACAAGCCCCATAGACTTCACAAAAGATACAGATTTGAGCTTATTTACAGACACAAACATTGGGAAGGAAATGGTGAAGGCTGGTCCTCTCAGCACACTAGCTTCATGACCCCACGCAGGTTTCCTTCATGTCAAAAGACGTTCTTGTGCTTACTGTATAAAGCCTATAGGAAAAACAGACACAGTAAAATATGATATATTACAATTTAAGCACATTTAAGGCTAAATAATCAATAAGTATACATTTTAAAATCTGTACTGCCCTAAACACATGAATTTTCAAACAAGTACCCACGTATATTATGTTTGAATATTGGATGGTTATACATAGAAAACATAGAAACGTGTCAGCAGAAAAAGACCATAAGGCCTATCTAGTCTGACCTGTTTTAGTGGTACATCTACAAAGTATGTATTGTTTTGGCAAGTCATTGTATGCATTGGGGGGGGGGGGGGTAGAGACAGGGATGGTTCTATCATTAGGCAGAGTGAGACGATCCCCCCAGGCAGCAAAGTTTTGAGAGTGGCAAAAATGCCTCCAAAACTCCCTATTGACGGCCGCCTCACCTTGCTTTTAACGTGCAATATCCCGTTAACGTGTGTTAAACGGCCAAGGCATCCTTTAATGCACGTTAAACAGCCCATTGCTCTCCTTACGCCAGAACACCCCCTACCTGCCCACTGCCTTATATGGCTTCAGGTACCTTAACACTGCCCTTACCACTGGTAACTTTACCGCGGTTTAGTAAACATACCCCCTAGGTTTTTTTTTTTATTTTCAATATTTCTTTTAATTTGTTCTTTAAAAACATTTATAACCCACTTCATCACGAAGTTCAAAGTGGCGCAAAAAACATCTATAATATTTAGAAGAAAAATACAACAAAATCTAAATTTGTATCATATGTTATGATTAGCTATTGAGCTTGTTATAAATCTTTATACTCAGGTCACTCTCATCTCATTGAATGTTATTTATTTAATTTATGTTATAGATGATTACGGCATGCAAACATTTATCATATCTTTTTATAATTCATATTTTAATATTTTCATTGCTTTTTACACTTGAGCTTAGATGATAATTGGCAATGCACTTTTTCTGTTTTTCCTAGACTTAGCTTTTTTAATTTAAACAACTTATTTGCATGGTTTATTAATAGTTTTTAATAAATGCAGAGCCCATTTTATTTTATCAATGACAAATGTTTTAAAAGTGATGATGGCTTTTGTTATTTTCATATCTTTTACATGTTTCACTTTTACTGGCTGGCAATGATATGTATTGTCTACTATGGGGTATGTTTACTAAACTGCGTTAGTGCAATTCGCATTAGGAGCCGCGGTAGTGACAGAAACCCCAAATAAGGACATGGGCGGTACATCGTTACCACTAACGCGCGTTCCAAAAACTAACGAGCGTTACAGGGCGCCGTGGCGCGTTACTGCACGTTAATCGTAAGAAGCCGTACAGACACAAAGCACGGAAACAGAGCTGTAGCACAATGGTTACTGTACTGACCGCTGTTACAGGCAGCATGGGTTTGAGTCCCCAGTGTACCTAACGCAGAAGGCTGGCCCAGGCATCACCCTGTACATTACATAGGGAATGAAGAGGCACGTTTTTCTTTACGTGGAGTAGTGGTGTCAGAAACACACCCTCGGAGTGTGCCTAGCCACGTACGTTGGTGCGTGCAAGGCTGCGTGCGTTGGTATGGGCGTAGCTGTGTGCGTTGGTGCGTGCGTACAATCTGCGTGGGTACGTGTGTTTTTACCAGCGTGGGCACCTTATATTACAGACTCTTTAGGGTGTCTTGCACCTATGCATTATGCTAACAGATGTACGTGTGATGGCCTATGGTTTATCAGAGCCTGTGAGCAGGTGCTGGATTTTCCCAGGTTTGGATTGTGCCAGTCACACCCATGATGCACTGCACATGCAAATCAGCTGTTCACAGATGCACACCATGGGGAATGCACCCCCACAGCACTTCGGCCTGGTAGGGGGAAGTGACCATGTGCACCCCCACAGCACCTCGGCCTTGTAGGGGGTACTGACCGTGTGTTGTACTGGCACAGAGTAGCTACACACCGTCACATTGTGCAGGTACTGTGCTCACGCTGAGGGTGCAGTGAGGCGCCCAGCACCAGGTCCACAGCACCGTCCATGGCGTAGGTCCAAAGCAGTGTTAATGTGTGAGATAGGTAGTTTCTGCAGAAACACCTTGGATATCTCTGTCTGTTTCAGTCAGGTGTAGCCCCCATGGACCCCTAGGTGGCACATGTACCACCACTACCCCCCACCGCCGAGGGGGGCAAACAGGGCCCTCCAACAATAGATCCACATTCTACCTCCCTGCAAAAGTGGCAGTAGAAGGGAACATCAACCCCTGTCCTGCTGAGGAACAGACACCCAACAAGGCAGTCAATGCAGCTCTGTACACATCCATAACACAATAGCAGACAGACATTAGGCCTGGATATGCTAAGCTGCACCCCACCACTATCTGATATGCTCCTGCTGCAAGCCATCAGCCGCTGCACCCTGCAAACCACTCCATCAAGACACATACCAGCTGCAAACAGCCTGCTAGTTAGTCCATAGTGCATGTGCCCAGTGGAGATGTATGCACACACAGCAAGCAGATAAATCAATGACTGGGCCCCAAAAGGAAACCCATATCTATCACATGAGTGAAATGCTATATAGCAATATGGGGGTGCCTAGCCATGCTGTGGTCACTGCACAGTCAGGGTGAGAGTGATCTCTCAGCAGGACATACTGAGGTCACCCTGTCTGTGTAGGTGGTGGCCGGGCACTAAAATGTCCCAGTCAGTGCCCTATGCCCTGTGCAGATGCACCCTGGCCAGGCCACCCTGTCCAGCCTATACCCATGGTACCTGGCTCCTCATTATGCACATTGGCAGCCCAATACTGGCAACATTGCTGGCAGTGTGGGCTGTGGAAGGTGTTTGCAGCCACCACACACTGGATAGACAGACAGCCACCCCCACACCTATGCCAGCATTGTGCTACTATAGAGGTGTTCAGCAGCCATACCCACCACACCAGTCCTGGGCACAGTACAGGCATGGATATGGTGCGCAATACTGTTGGGGGTCACTCCCCAGGGTGGTAAACACTATCAGAGACCAGACCTGCAGCACACACCACAGACATCAGAATGATTGTTATGGTGGGGCTCAATGAGCAAAATGTGCTTAACGTAGGAATTGATATCTGCCAGTTATCATAGGAAACGTTTGATAGCTGTGTACCATATACCCAGGTGCAGGGTGGCATTGCTAAGGTATGCAACTGCTAGTATTGGGAGATACAGGCAGGGCCCAATGTCCTGCCTCTCCAGGAGGCATTGGCCAATGGGGCCTGTGGGTGTGTGTGTGGGTGTGTCTGCCCCTGTTGGCTGCTGCTTTACGGCAGAGTTTCCCAACTCCAGTCCTGGTGTTCCAAACACTGTTCGTGTTTTCATTCTGTCCCTCATAAATATGCATGAGCTACATCTGCATACCATGGGGGTGGTGCATAGATATGCAGCACAGGCATCTTTATTAGAGGCAGCATGGAACCTGAATGGTGTGGGGCCCTCCAGGACTGCATTTGCGGGACTCTGCTCTAGGTAATGCGCCTGTTTATGGTGTCTGTGTTTGGTGTGGTAAAATATAGGTGTATTAACCATGCGTATGTTCTCTGCAATAAAGGAGTGTCTTTACTATCACTGTTTAGTGGTGGGTAAAACTATGGGGACTGGGTTGGCAGGAGCCCCAGCTGGGATTTGAACCTGTGACCCTCTGGTCTTACAGGTACTGGCTGTGTCCATTGCACCACACTGTGGCTACAGAGACAGTGCAGTCCCTGGAGATAGGTCAACTGGCCTGACGAGTCAGAAACCCTGCTCTGCGCAATTGCACTGTGGGCTCATTTACCTTGTATGGAGACAAAAGTGCACATAAACCTCAAAAAAGACCTCGAAAAAAGGGGCAAACACCCATAACCAAGCTGGGCAACAATGATATCATTGGGCAACATTAAAAAACACTCCCAGGAAAGCTCCCATAAAATGAAATGATTTTTGAAAGGGTCTATGGAGCGTAGACCCTTCCTAACATCATTTCTTTTTTTGGAGCTTTCTTGGGAGTGTTTTTTATTGTTGCCCATTGCTATCATTGTTGCCCAGCTGAATTATACTTTTTACACTGTTTCTTGTGGTCATTTTAAAGTTTTATTTGACATTTTGTTCTGTACACATGTATCACACTGCTCACGTTTTGTTGGTTTCCCCGGTTTTGCTGTACCTTGCTGACGGAAATGGTTTCTCTTCCCTTTAATATGCCTTTAACGACAGGTTTTCATTCGCGTTGGAATTGAGCTCTGAAATTCAGCGAGTTGGTGTGAGGGGAGCATCTACCCGCCCACTCTCCGCCCATTGACCCCTTCTCTCCGCCCACTCTCCACCTTCTGCGGTGTTTTAATGCGCCGCGGGGGTTTACGATCGTTAACTGCGGTTAACGCACGTAACGTACACTTAACGATCGTTTGCATGTCAGAACGCGCGTTCTGACGTGCGAACGATCGTTAAGTGTACGTTACGCACGTTATTCACGATTACCGCAGCTTAGTAAACATACCCCTATATGTATATTTGTTTAAATGGGTGACTTTGGCTTCTGGTCGCTATTAGCAACCATCAGACAGCTAATGGTGTGAAAAATGGCTGCCAAAATTCAATCAGCATTTTCAAGTGTTGAACTGATCATGCCTGATCTATGCGGACGACGTACTACTCTTCACCCCATTCACGATTGACCAACCGGATTTCGCCCCACTAGTAAAATGCTTCGAAGCCGTAACTGACTGGCTCCACTCGCAGAGCCTCAAGATAAACTTCAGTAAGACGGATGTACTGTTCATTACTAGATATCAATCCTTCTCCCCACCAGCGACACTAAAGACAAGAGACGCTGAGCTCCCGAGTAGAACCACTATCCGCTACCTAGGCATTACACTAGACCAGCACCTCGAATTTAAAGCGCACATCAGCAACACCATCAAGAAAATCTACTACAAAATAAAAACAGTGTGACATCTCCGACCCCTGCTGCATACAGATGACTTCAGTCCAGGCACTTGTGACCCCCGACTTTGACTACGCCAACGCAATTCTGCAAGGGCTACCCCAAAACACACTAAACCCATTACAGATGGCAATGAATGCAGCTGCACGCCTCCTCCACGGGGCTCCTAGAAGAGAACACATTACCCCAATCCTAAAGGATTTGCACTGGCTACCAATCTACTGCTGGATAACCTATAAAGTAGTCCTGATGACCTTCAAGGCCATTAACAAAATATCCTCCACCTTCCTGACGGATCTCATCTACCCTACCCCGGCAAACAGAGCAAGGAGGACACCCGCCACCAACACACTGCAAATCCCCAAGAAAATAACAAAATACACTCAGGCAACAAAGAACCGAGCCTTTACGTTCTATGCTCCCAGCTGCTGGAATGCACTCCCAACTACTGTCCGAGCAATCAATGACCTTACGCAATTCAGAAAAGCTCTGAAACACCACCTGTTTCTCCTATATTATTCGCAGCCCAGTATTTCAACCACACCCCGCCTTACACCCATCTAGCAAATTGTAAAGAACAGAAAACCTATGTGCATATTGTAGATAGTTGTAGATAGCTGTAGATAGTTGTAGATAGCAATAGATAGATCCCCCAGTTGATATCCAAGTTGAATTACCCGTTCAATGTAAGTACATAACAGGCCCCTGTTTTTGTACAAAATGTTATATGTAAACCGTACTGATTTTAAAGAGCGCGGTATATAAAAGCAATAAATAAAAATAAAATGTAGTGGCTATATACCGTGGTAGCAAGACCTTTGGAATTGTGCTCTGCTAATAGAATATCCTGTTTCATTTTAAACCCCATGGGGTATGTCTACTAAACTGACTAAACTGGACTAATAGTTAACGTGGGCTATCTGCAGCTAGGTCCCATGTTATTTAATGGAACCTAATTGCAGGTAGCCCAGGCTAACGGTTAGCCCAGCTTAGTAGATATACCTCTATGGGGTATGTTTACTAAACCGTGCAATTGTGCGAGGCGCACTTGAGCGTGCGCTAAGGTACCTTAGTGCACGCTAATAGTGCGTTTTTGTGCCCCGCACATGTGCGCGTCACACTAACGGGCCCGCTCATCTGCGCGGCCCGCTACTGTGCGATAGAGGCGTGGAAAGGCTTACGGAGGGCGGAGGAAGGCTCCCGAGGGGCGGAGGGACGAGGTCAATGGGTGGAGAGTGGGAGGGGAGAGGCTCCCCGCACAGGAGCGGGGCTGAAAATCAACCTAAAAATACCGCGAGTGAAAACCTCGCGTTAGAGCCGATTTAAAGGGAAGAGAAACCATTTCCGTCGGCAATGTACAGCACAACCGGGGAAACCTACAAAACGTGAGCAGTGTGATACATGTGCACAGAACAAAATTGCAAATAAAACTTGAAAATGACCACAACAAAAATTCTAAAAATTATAATTCAGCTGGGCAACAGTGATAGCAATGGGCAACAATAAAAAACACTCCCAGGAAAGCTCCAAAAAAGAAAAAAGATTTTTGGAAGGGTCTGTACGCTCCGTAGACCCTTCCAAAAATCATTTCTATTTATTGGAGCTTTCCTGGGAGTGTTTTTTATTGTTGCCCATTGCTATCACTGTTGCCCAGCTTGGTTATGTTTTTTTTCTCCTTTTTTCGATGTCATTTTTGAGGTTTGTTTGCCCTTTTGTCTCCATACAAGATAAATGAGCCCACAGTAATATTGTGCAGAGCAGGGTTTCTGACTCGTCCGGCCAGGTTTCCTATCTCCAGGGACTGCACTATCTCTGTGGCCACAGTGTGGTGCAGTGGACACAGCCAGTGACTGTAGGACCAGAGGGTCACAGGTTCAAATCCTAGCTGGGGCCCCTGCTAACCCAGTCCCCATAGCTTTACCCACCACTAAACAGTGATAGTAAAGACACTCCTTTATTGCAGTGAACATAAGCATGGTTCAAACACCTATATTTTACCCTACACCGCACATACACCATAACAATGGGCATTACCTACAGCTGAGTCCCCCAAATTCAGTCCTGGAGTGCCACAACTCAATCAGGTCATATGCTTTTTCCAAGATATGGACATGTCTGCATGTTGGCGGAATGGTATAGGTGGTGGAGGGGGCAGTGGCTGCATTCCACAGTAGACAGTGGCCTAGGCCTGTGCAGGCTGGCACCGTCCACCGCAACAGACAGGCTCTGTCAGATGTACAGTCATGAACTACCCAGGGAATGTAGCATGTCTGTGGCAACACGGTGGTGCAGTGCACACAGACAGTGAGTGCAAGAACAGAAAGTCACAGGTTCAAAGCCCAGCTGGGGCTACTGCCAATCCAGTCCACATATTTTTCCCACAACTAAACCATGATAGTAAGGACAAACCTTTATTGCTGAGAACATACGCATGGTTAATACGCCTATATTTTACCACAGCAAACACAGACACCATAAACAGGCACATTACCTAGAGCAGAGTCTCCCAAATGCAGTCCTGGAGGGCCCCACACCATTCAGGTTCCATGCTGCCTCTAATAAAGATGCCTGTGCTGCATATCTATGCACCACCCCCATGGTATGCAGATGTAGCTTATGCATATTTATGAGGGACAGCATGAAAACCCGAACAGTGTTTGGAACACCAGGACTGGAGTTGGGAAACCCTGCCGTAAAGCAGCAGCCAACAGGGCCAGACACACCCACACCCACACCCACAGGCCCCATTGGCCAATGCCTCCTGGAGAGGCAGGACATTGGGCCCTGCGTGCATCTCCCAATACTAGCACTTGCATACCTTAGCAATGCCACCCGACACCTGGGTAAACGGTACACATCTATCAAACGTTTCCTATGATTACTGGCAGATAGCAAGTCCTACGTTAAGCACAGTTTGCTCTTTGAGCTCCATCATAACAATCTTTCTGATGACTGCGGTGTGTGCTTCAGGTCTGGTCTCTGACAGTGTTTACCACCCTGGGGAGTGACCCCCAACAGTATTGCGTAGTATATCCATGCCTGTACTGTGCCCAGGACTGGTGTGGTGGGCAAGGCTGATAAACTCCTCTATAGTAGCACAATGCTGGCATAGGTGTGGGAGTGTGTGTCTGTCTATACCAGAGCTACTCAATTCCGGTCCTGGAGGTCTGCAACCCTGCAGGTTTTCGGGATATCCCTAATAATATGCATGAGATATATATGCATTAGAGATAGCCTGCCAACCTGACTGGTTTGTGGCCCTCCAGGGCTGGATTTGGAGACTCCTGCCTTACACCTCTGTCATTTAAGATTGTGAGTGGGCAAGGTACAGATGTTCTAGACATCAAAAGGGTAGATAGAATGTGTCACATTCCTCCTAGATTCTCAACACCACCAAAAAGTTGTCTAATAGACAATATTTTGGTGGTGGTGAGAAGCAAGGAGGAATGTGACAAATTCTAACCTTTTTGATGTCTTGGACATCTGCACCTTGCCCACTTACAATCTTAAATGACAGAGGTGTAAGGCAGGGGTCTCCAAATCCAGCCCTGGAGGGCCAAAAACCAGTCAGGTTGGCAGGCTATCTCTAATGCATATATGTCTCATGCATATCATTAGGGATATCCCAAAAACCTGCAGGGTTGCGGACCTCCAGGACTGGAATTGAGTAGCTCTGGTCTATACAGTGTGTGTTGGCTGCAAACACCTTCCACAGCCCACACTGCCAGCACTGTTGCCAGTATTGGCCTGCCAATGTGCATAATGAGGAGCAAGGTACCATGGGTATAGCCCGGACAGGGTGGGCTGGCCAGGATGCATCTGCACAGAGCATAGGACACTGGCTGGGACATTGTAGTGGCCGGCCACCACCTACACAGACAGGGTGACCTCTGTATGTCCTGCTGGGGGATCACTCTCACCCTGACTGTGCAGTGATGACAGCATGTCTAGGCACCCCCATAGTGCTATATTGCATTTCTCTCATGTGATATATATGGGTTTTCTTTTGGGGCCCAGTCACTGATTTATCTGCTTGCTGTGTATGCTGACATCCCAGTTCTGGGTGCATGCATCTCCACTGGGAACATGCACTATGAACTAGCTAGCAGACTGTTTGCAGCTGGTATGTGTCTTGATGGAGCAGGGTGCAGTGGCTGATGGCTTGCTGCAGGAGAATATCAGATAGTGGTGCAGCTTAGCATATCCAGGCCTTATGTCTGTCTGCTATTGTGTTATGGATGTGTATAGAGCTGTATTGACTGCCCCTATGGGGTGTGTGTTCCTCAGCCGGATGGGGGTTGATGTTCCCCTCTACTGCCACCTTTGCAGGGAGGTAGAATGTGGATCTGTTGACAGGAGATCCTGTTTGCTGCCCTCGGGGAGGGGGAGGAGGGGGGGGGGCGGTGCATGGCTCACCTAGGGGCTACACCTGATGGAGTCAGACAGAGATTATCCAAGGTGTTTCTGCAGAAACTACTGATCTCACACATTAACACTGCTTTGTATCTCCAGCATGGCCACTTTTAGCCATGGAAGGTGTTGTGGACCTGGTCCTGGGTGCTTCATCGCACCCTCAGGGTGAGCACAGTACCTGCACAATGTGACGGTGTGTAGCTACTCTGTGCCAGTAAAACACACGGTCAGTACCCCCTACCAGGCCGAGGTGCTGTGTGGGTGTACATGGTCACTTCCCCCTACCAGGCCGAGGTGCTGTGGGGGTGCATTCCCTATCTTGTGTTCATCTGTGGACAGCTGATTTGCATGTGCAGTGACATGGTGACCACAGCAGAATGTCTGTGTGGTGACGTGCAGGCTCTCTGCAGCCAGCCAGGGGCTTGCTAGCAGCTATGGAGCTGTAGCTCAATGGTTATTTCACTGCCTGTGAAGCCAGAGGTAATGGGTTCAAACCTACTGTAGGTTTGTTTGATAGGGTTGTCTGAAGCATTATCTTTTTTTAATGTACATATTTTGATGCCAGCAAAAACACCCTCAGCGTACTGTACCCATAAGGTGGCTCTGAGGGCTCTTTATAGGGCGCACTATAGGGCACCTTATGGTTCCCGTCCATATAAGGTGCACTAGACATTATCCTGTGATGCAACTTATAGGGTGCCCTATAGGGGACATTTTAGGGTGCCGTGGCGGACAGTGCACTTTATAATGTGTCCTATGGAGTGCCTTATAGGGTGCCTTATACGGCACCTTCTATTATAGCACATGAGGGCGTGTTTGCTGGCAGCAATTAATAAAATAAAAATAAAGTGCTGCAGGAAAAAATATGTACATTGCAAAACTGATGCCACAGCCAGCCTTACGTAGTAGGCACCCTGGGGAGCAAACTCATGACCCCTGTATCAGCAGTCAGTGCCCTAACCATTGTGCTCCACTGTTGCTCCTCCTTGCCTGTCAGCGCACCTACTTATGCTTTTCATTCCTTAAACTGCACAGTGCTGCCATCAAAAACAGTACTCTGACCTTGCGGTACCTCATACGGCACCCTATAAAGCGCCCTATAAGCAACATTCTAGGGTGCCTTGGCGGACAGTGCACTTTAAAATGTGCCTTATAAGGCGACTTATGTTAACACGCTTCGAGAGTGCGTTTGCTAGTAGTGATAATTAAACTAAACATAAAATGACTCCTAAAGCAATCTTCCCCATAATACGTAATGCCTCAGCCAGCCTTTTTCATTGGGCACTGTGGGGGATTGAACCCTTGATCCCTGCACCATTGGTCAGTGTCTTAACCATTGTGCTGTGGTTCTGTTCCTGTGCTTGTACATTAGCGCGCCGCCTTATGCCGCCCAATATTAAAAAGCCTCCTAAATTAAGAGTGCTCTGCCTTATGGCCATTAGCATGCTGCCTTATGCAGCCCATCATTTATATGTCTCTGCCAGCCATTTTCATTGGGCACTGTGGGGGATTGAACCCCTGATCCCTGCACCATTGGTAAGTGCCTTAACCATTGTGCTGTGGCTCTGCTTTTCTGTTTGCACATCAGCGCGCCACTTATGCCTTCCGCGCAGCTTTTGCATGCGCTAATGTGCGGGGCGCACATGGGCGCCGCACACCTTAGCGCATATGTAAATCACGGTTTTTCTTTTTCAGGAAGAAACGTCCACTCCTTATATGGCACACGCACACTACCGCAGCCCGCACTTTACCGGGGTTTTAGTAAACATGCCCCTATGTCACAGTTTCAGCATAAGTGGGCTAATTCAGTGCAGTCTATTAAGCTACTACATCTTAAGTTGTGATCAGTAGCATGGGGCATTGTGCAAGCCTAATATCTATGTAAAGTAATTTAAATGAGATATATTAAGAGGATCAGTTTTATTAAATTAAGATTTGGATTTTATTGCATTTCTTGAGGTTGTGTTTTTCCTTATCTGGACTGAGGAACACTATTGTTTTCGTGGTTCTAGGTAAAATACAATTTTTAGTTCTTTTAGTTATTCACAGATTGCATTTAAATACATTTTTGTAATTAATTTGTTTTACTTTTCTACTGGCTGACCAGCTGTTATTGGACAGAAATTGATAAACAGCATTTTAACAACTCGAGTGCTTGATACATCAACTTTTTATGTAAGTAATGTTTTTTGCAGCTTACTTTATATTGTACTTTTAATTATGAATTTGTATTATTTTTCTTAAATCCATTGTTCATTCATTTAAAATATTTTATTATATTATTATTTCATCTCTTGTTTTAGCTTTATTTCTTCTCCGAAGCTCACAATATAGTAAAATAAAGATGGATAACAGGAACTGCCTCTTGTATATCTGTACAGTGATGCACTAGGGGGTATGTTTACTAAAGGGCGGTAAACGTGAATAACGCGCGTTGTATGACGTTAACGATTGTAAGTGCGGTATAAGGCGTGTACTGACGCGCCAACGACCGTTAACGTCATACTACGCGCATTAACCGTAGCTAACGATCGTAAAGTCCTGCGGCGCGTTAAAACAGCGCAGAAGGTGGAGAGTGGGCGGAGAGAAGGGGTCAATGGGCGGAGAGTGGGCGGGGAGAGGCTCCCCTCACACTAATGCGCTGAATTCCTGACCTCAATTCCAACTCGAATGAAAACCTGTCGTTAAAAGCATATTAAAGGGAAGAGAAACCATTTCCGTCAGCAATGTACAGCAAAACCGGGGAAACCTACAAAACGTGAGCAGTGTGATACATGTGCACAGAACAACATTTCACATAAAACGTTAAAAATGACCACAAGAAACAGTGTAAAACTTATAATTCAGCTGGGCAACAGTGATAGTAATGGGCAACAATGAAAAACACTCCCAGGAAAGCACCAAAAAAAGAAAGGATGTTTGGAAGGGTCTACGCTCCGTAGACCCTTTCAAAGATCATTTCATTGTAATGGAGCTTTCTTGGGAGTGTTTTGTAATGTTGCCCAATGATATCATTGTTGCCCAGCTTGGTTATGGGTGTTTGCCCCTTTTTATGAGGTCTTTTTTGAGGTGTATTTTGCACCTTTGTCCCCATACAAGGTAAATGAGCCCACAGTAAACCTGTGCAGAGCAGGGTTTCTGACCCGTCAGGCCGGTCTTCCTATCTCCAGGGACTGCACTGTCTCTATGACCACAGTGTGGTGCAACGGACACAGCCAGTGCCTATAAAACCAGAGGGTCACAGGTTCAACTCCCAGTTGGGGCTCCTGCCAACCCAGTCCCCATAGTTTTACCCACCACTAAACAGTGATAGAAAGACACTCCTTTATTGCAGAGAACAGACGCATGGTTAATACACCTATATTATACCACACCAAACACAGACACCAGAAACAGGCGCATTACCTAGAGCAGAGTCTCGCAAATGAAGTCTTGGAGGGCCCCACACCATTCAGGTTCCATGCTGCCTCTAATAAAGATGCCTGTGCTACATATCTATGCACCACCCCCATGGTATGCAGATGTAGCTCATGCATATTTATGAGGGACAGCATGAAAACCCGAACAGGTTTGGAACACGAGGACTGGAGTTGGGGAACTCTGCCGTAAAGCAGCAGTCAACAGGGCCAGACACACCCACAGGCCCCATTGGCCAATGCCTCCTGGAGAAGCAGGACATTGGGCCCTGCCTGTATCTCCCAATACTAGCAGTTGCATACCTTAGCAATGCCACCCTACACCTGGGTATATGGTACACAGCTATCAAACGTTTCCTGTGATAACTGGCAGATATCAATTCCTACATTAAGCACAGTTTGCTCAGTGAGCTCCACCAAAACAGGCATTCTGATGTCTGCGGTGTGTGCTGCAGGTCTGGTCTCTGACAGTGCTTACCACCCTGGGGAGTGACCCCCAACAGTCTTGCGTACCATATCCATGCCTGAACTGTGCCCAGGACTGGTGTGGTGGGTATGGCTGCTGAACACCTCTATAGTTGCACAATGCTGGCATAGGTGTGGGGGTGGCTGTCTGTTTATCCAGTGTGTGGTGGCTGCAAACACCTTCCACAGCCCACACTGCCAGCAATGTTGCCAGCATTGAGTTGCCAATGTGCATAATGAGGAGCAAGGTACCATGGTTATAGGCCGGACAGGGTGGCCTGGCCAGGGTGCATCTGCACAGGGCATAGGGCAGTGACAGGCACATTTTAGTGCCCGGCCACCACCTACACAGACAGGGTGACCTCAGTATGTCCTGCTGAGAGATCACTCTCACCCTGACTGTGCAGTGACCACAGCATGGCTAGGCACCCCCATAGTGCTATATAGTGTTCCTCTCATGTGATAAATATGAGTTTCCTTTTGGGGCCCAGTCACTGATTTATCTGCTTGCTGTGTATGCTGACATCCCAGTTCTGGGTGCATGCATCTCCACTGGGCACATGCATTATGGACTAACTAGCAGACTGTTTGCAGCTGGTATGTGTCTTGATGGAGTGGCTTCCAGGGTGCAGTGGCTGATGGCTTGCTGCAGGAGAATATCAGATAGTGGTGGGGTGCAGCTTACCATATCCAGGCCTAATGTCTGTCTGTGTACAGAGCTGCAGTGCCTGCTCTGTGGGGTGTCTGTTCCTCACCAGAACTGGGGTTGATGCTCCTCGCTACTGCCACCTTTGCAGGGAGGTAGAAGGTGGATCTATTGTTAGGAGACCCTGCTTGCCACCCTGGGGGGGGGGGGGTCCATGGGGGCTACACCTGACTGCAAGGTGTTTGTGCAGAAATACCAATCTCGCACATTAACACTGTTTGGACCTTGTGCTGGGCGCCTCACTGCACCCTCAGGGTGAGCACAGTACCCGCACGATGTGACGGTGTGTAGCTACTCTGTGCCAGTACAACACACGGTCAGTACCCCCTACCAGGCCGAGGTGCTGTGGGGGTGCACATGGTCACTTCCCCCTACCAGGCCGAGGTGCTGTGGGGGTGCATTCCCCATGGTGTTTATCTGTGGACAGCTGATTTGCATGTGCAGTGCATCATGGGTGTGACTGGCACAATCCAACCCTGGGAAGATCCAGCGCCTGCTCACAGGCTCTGATAAACCATAGGCCATCACACGTACATCTGTTAGCATAGTGCATAGGTGCAAGACACCCTAAAGTGTCTGTACTATAAGTTGCCCACTCTGGTAAAAACACACGTACCCACGCACGATTGTATGCACGTACCAACACACGGGGCTACGCCCGTAACAACGCACGCAGCCACGCACGTACCAACGTACATGGCTACGCGCACTGCGAGAGTGTTTTTCAGTAACCACTACTGAATGTAAGGAAAAACATGCCTCCTCATTCCCTATGTAATGTACAGGGTGCTGCCTGGGACAGCATTCTGCGTTAGGCACACTGGGGACTCAAACCCATGCTGCCTGTAACAGCGGTGAGTACACTAACCATTGTGCTACAGCTCTGTTTCAGTGATTTGTGTCTGTACGCCTTCATACGATTAACGCGCAGTAATGCGCCACGGCGCCCTGTAATGCTCATTAGTTTTTGCAACGCGCGTTAGTCGTTACGATGTCCCGCCCATGTCCTTTTTTGGCTTTCCTTTCACTAACGCGGCTCCTAACGCGATTTGCACTAACGCAGTTTAGTAAACATACCCCTATATAATTATGTAGTAGTAGTAGTGTTTATGATCTTTGATCCTTGTCCTGTGGCCTTAATAGGGAACACCTGATGTCTTAATTTGTTCTGAATTTAACAAAGAACCTTAACGTATTCTGAATCCTTTCTAAGCTCTGTGTTTATGTTGCTGCTAGATTTAGATGTCTGGGTCTGAGTCTTGAATACCTTCAAAATTACATTTTGGAGGTGCCTCATTTTGCCACACAGTGATAAAGCTGCCTTTAGGCATTTCTCATTCTGATCCAAAACAAAAGTATTATCACCTGCTGAAAATATGAAAAAAAGTCTAAAATTCCAAAAAATGCATCACATTTCAGAGAAAAAAGTACTTATACTGATGACAGTGTCAGTAGCCTAGATATTCCTTAAACCAAGCCTATATGTTAATCTTTCTCGATATAGCTGCCGCATTGGACTCTGTCATCCACTCCCTTCTAATTCAATGGCTAATGCAAATAGGTATATGTGATAACACGCTTAAATGGTTCACATCCTATCTCTCTGAAAGATTTCAACAAGTAGCCATTGGACACACATCCTCTGTCTCCTGCCCTCAAACTACTGGCCTTCCTCAAAGATCTGCACTATCAGCACTCCTATTTAATATTTATATTCAACCAGTCTCTCAAATAATTAAACAATTCAAAATTGATTATGCCATCTATGCACCTCTATGCAGATGCACCTCTATGCAGATGACATAATGCTGTTCATGCCCTTTGACATAAATTCACCCAACTTTGACCCTATAACATCTTGCTTCAAGAAAATCACAATATCACAGGCCTAAATATCAATTACAAAAAAATCGAAGTCTTAATAATTACTAGGAACCAAACCTATATCTCACCACAGTCCATACCAATTGCTGATGTTTTATTGAAGTTAAAGATGAGGTCAAATATTTAGGGATTACTTTAGATAAACACTTATCTTTCCATACCCACATCAAGAATACTACTAAAGCAATATTCAACAAAATCCATCTGCTGTAACATATAACACTCTTAATACAATCATCAGACTTCAGAACGAAAATGCAGGCGATGATAACCTCACACACAGACTATTGTAATAGTCCACTGCATGATCTAGGGAAGATATCCCAGCATCCACTTACAATAGCACAGCACACTGCTGCTCGAATCATTCACAATACATGTCGAATTGACTATATTACACCGATCTTGTATGACCTACACTGGTTACCCATCCATAGCCATATAAAATACAAGTTACTTATGATCACTTTCAAAGTCATTAGAAAACTATCGCCCCTACTCCTCTCGTAATTAGTCAAAGTTGTACCTAACAACCAACAAAGACGAGAGCAATTGAATAACACCCTGGTTACTCCATCTGCATTCCATAAAACTAAAAAATGCACAAGCATTAGAGCTTTCTAATATATCTCCCCTATGCTCTGGAATGATTTATCAGCTAGCCTTCGAAACATCACAGACCTCGCCACCTTTCATTCCCACCTCAAAACTCACCTCTTTACTGAACATTTTGGTCAAAACTCACCACAATTCAACACAGATCCTACATAAATAACTACTCTCCCCCTACTATTCAAACTATACGAACCCATAATATAACAATCTCCCCCACCAGTACCCCCTGAACATACCCATTGCATCATAACATTTCTTGTACATTAATAAGTTATTTTCTCCTGAATCATGTAAATTATTGATCGCAGCACTGGTTATTCTGTTAATATGATCTATGTACTTGTTGTGCAATTGTGACTGCTATGATTACCTGATATAGCGGTATAGAAAACACTCAAATAAATAAATAAATAAACATTTAGAGGCCAATTCTGCACCCTGCACAGCCGGGCCGTCTGGATGTACAGAAAATGAACGTGGACAAGTTGTGCCAGATTCTGCAACCGCGGGAGCTATATGTTCCCACGGTTGCAGAATCAGGGCACTTGGACAGGCCAGCGTGCATAGCATTCTGCGCCAGTCCACGTCCAAGTGCCTCCCCATCTCCACCGCACAGTGCTCCTGCTGGAGTGCCAGTTCCATGCCACCAGGATGCCCAGCAGGAGCAAGCAAGGCCCAACTGCAGTCCTGATCTTCTTTTGCCACTGCCCGACCCTTGGCAGGGGCAATTAAGGCTGGGATCAGACTTCAGGGGCTTACCTGCAGCTGCTCCGTGACTCTGGGGGGATCTGCATCTGATTGCTGCCGCCTCTAGGATTTATTCCACCTCTGAGGTAGAATAAGTCCAATATCCATCTTGCATCTAGAGGACATATAGGGCCGTGATCAGAATAGGCTCTGAATGTCTGTGTGCTGTGGCCCACCCATGCTCCGCCCATTATCCAGCTCCGTACTGCACTCTCCCACCCCTATCCAATGCTCCCCACACAAGCCCTCTGTACGTGCTTCCCAGATATCCAACCTCGCTATTTGGGAGTCTGAGTGAACCCCCATAATAAATAGACCACAAAAAATGTTTTTTAAATTTTATTGTATCTTGCAAAGCGAGACCACTTTCATTGGCTATGGGGGTCATCCTGAGCAGGGAATAGCGGGGATGTACGTCCAGTCTAGACATACAAGCCCTGCTATCCCTGTTTGGTGATTCTGATTCAGGAGCTCCTGCACATATGGGACAGTTATGCGGAGAGCTCCAGATGGGGGTGGAGGGAGCAGCGATGGGGAGAAAACTGGGAGGTGCGGGGTGGGGCACACAACTCAGATGTAGAGAGCCAATTCTGGTCACGGCCCTGTATGTCCGGGTGCACCAAAATGGATGTCGGACTTTTTTCCAACTCCATGGTGTAATAGGTCCGATGGATGGCAGGAATCGGGGCCCGCAGGACCGCTGCAACAACAGGACAGGCAGAGGTAAGTCCTCGATACTCGATCCCAGCCTTGACTGTCCCTGCCGAGGGCTGGGCAGCAGGGAAATACAAGCGGGATGATGTCAGGCACTTTGGCGCTCCTGCATGGCATCCCAGTGCCATGGCAATGAGATGCCACGGCACCCAGAATCCATGCAGGAGCATAGGAAGGGCTAGACAGGGAGGTTGCCAGTCATGCAGTGCAGCTGGATTTTGACCTGTCCGGCCCATCCAAGTGCCCTGATTCCTCTCCCACGAGAATGTCTAGTTCCTATGAGGGCGAAATCAGGTACAACTCCAGGCCATCCAGATCTGGATGGCCCAGACATGCCCTGAACAGTACAGGCCTCCACATAACTAGGTTTCTTCCAATCTATTTTCCACAGTTTTTTATAGCAAGAAAGATAGAGATAAATCTGTAGCTAATTGCTCTACAGTGCTGGTGCTTTTAAACAATCAGCAACGCATTGCCCAGGACCAGTGTTGGAAATGCACGAGCCTAGGGCAGAAAATGGGAAGGGAGCTGCAAAGCCAACCTTCAAGCTATTAGAGCCTTAGAGTGAAACAGGCTTGGGGCCTAGGGCAAATGCACTGGATGCCACCCTTTTAACACGAGCCCTGCTGCAGGCACACTATTGAATCCAACACCGTAAACTCAGGTTGCTGTAGGACGTGGCAAGCCATAGCACATTCATGGGTTGCAGCAAATGGCTGGCAGCTTTGAGCTCCTGGCAGGATAAATCTGCAATCAACAGATTGAAGCCTCTTTACTGCTGTCAAAGCAAGCTTTCCAACCGATGCTCTGCAACTCCACAATTTCTAAATAAGTATTAGACAGAAAAGAAGAAAACGAAATGAGACTGACAAGTTGAAGTCTAGAGACTCACGGAAAGCATTTGTTTAGACTTGTCCTTTTTTGTAATCTCCACATGTAAAGTCAAGCATTTGCACCTGGAAATAACATCAACGTGGAAATGACAGTTCTAGAAAGGGCTGAATTTACGCATGTCCTTAGTACATAGAAATTGTAAGGGGATGTGTGAGGAGCATGGTTACAAAGTGGCCTGGATGGGTCAAAAATCTACACGTGTATTCCCCATTTCATATATAGAATACACATGTAGGATTGCATTTCTCTGTGTCAAGATCTACAGCTGCTCCCTGGCACATATAGGTTTTTAAAAAGTGCTCATTTAAACCAGTCCTTTCCAAGAGGGATAAGTGGGGTTGTCCTCCTTCGACCCCGTTATTCATTTCCCCCTCCAGATTGAAATTAGACAAAGACAGCGGCATCTGTAGTTAAATGGTGGCATTTATATGTGTACGTTTGCAAAAAGGCTGACATATATTTGTAAATACCACCACTTACGTGTGCAAGTTGTGAAATTCTGGCACTCACACATGGCTGGAAGATGCTGAATTTCCCTATTGAGTTTTCCTACATGTAGATTTGCAAGATAGGTCATCGAGTTCTATGTAGCAGTAATTACATGGGCACTCCTGCACTATTTTAGAACAAGTTGCACCACATTTAGCAGAGCAGATAGTGCCAAGGCACTCCATGTGTGGAACAAGGGTGATCCAGACAGCGGGCTGAATGTTGCCGCTATGGTGCGATGTAATAAACGTTTATAGAGTAAGAGCGCCCTCAGCCCAACAGTACCCAAAGAAACCCTGGAGTATGCATGTAGGACAGTCTCCTTTTTCATGTTTTTTCAATGACGGTGCCGGTGCTTTTGGCATTTGCTGTCCTGTAAGTTCATCCTCTCCACCTAGTAACTTTACAGAAGGGCAGGCCCAGGCTTAGGCCAGGTCCAAAGCACAGTGAAGAACCGGGAAGAAGAAAGCAAAAACGGATCCCTTGGGCGACGTAGGGCCAGAATGGCTTTTCCCCTGCAGTTGTTGCTAATTAAGTGAAGCTGATGGGTATAGATGCCAGGGGTGTGGGTAAAAGAGCTGCTCTGAGGTCCGTATTCAAAAGATTTGCCTGGAAATCTTCGGGCATGTAGAGGGCAATTCTATAATATCGCACACAGGCAAAACATGTCTCCATGCGCATATCTGGCACCTCTTCTATAAAGTACAGCACATGCAGACTTAGCTTTATAGTTTGTCTGAGTCTAGTCATAGTAATTACACCTGTTCTAGAGTCTATGCCCCGCCCCATGCACACCCCAACTGAAAATACGTGTGATGGGACGTACGTGCATACTTGCAGAATAGTGACCGCCCAAAGTGCATGTGTACGTGCCCGCTCACACACGTAAGTCCTTCAGAACAGGGACTTACATGTAACTCTGCGCCCTCTATATAGAATCAGCCCCTACGAGGGTAATTTTATAGAGGTTACCTAGGTTAACTCGTGTTCCAAAGTGCACAAAGCGTGCCTATTTTATTAAGCAAAATGGGTGCCTGCTTTTCTTTATTAAATAGGAGCATACTATAAGTTGGAAGCAGGCCTAGCCATGTCAGACATGCCCCCGTTTAACCTCCCCACACTCAGCATGCCGCTGGGTTCCTTTTTATTAAAGCCATGGGAGAGAAGGCAAATGCCGCTCTTTACTCCCACGGCTGTTCAGAGATCAGCTGAGGCTTCGGGCCTCCCAAGCTCCCTCTGAAGCCGATCAGGTGTGTGGCTGGGGGTGGGACTGGGGACTAGAATGGAAACGGGGGGAATAGGAGCTAGAACGAGAACAGAAACAGGAGACTAGAATGGAACAAGAGGGACTAGGGACTAGAACAAGTACAGGGGGGCTGAGGGCATAAGAACATAAGAACAAGAACAGAAATAGGGCACTAGAATGGAATGGGGGGGGCTAGGGGCTAGAGCGGGAATGGGGGGGCACGACTGGACATGGGCTGATGTTGGAGGATGGGGGACTAGGACTGGAAAGGAGCAGATGCTGGGAGGGACTGGAAGAGAACTGAAACTGGGGAGTTAGGACTGAAAATGGGTTGGAGATGGGGGTCTAGAAGGGAGCTGATGCCCAGTTTAATTATTGTCTTCATATTTCTAAATTGTGATCCCTTGTTCTATGTTTGGTGACGGACTATTTTTGCATGTGTAGCAGAGCTGCTTTATTCTGTTCATGTAGTTTCTATGTGACAGTCCCACTTGTTATCTTTCCCTATTAAGAGATGTATTGGTATACTCCGAGATGTATTGGTTTAATATTTGCAGTGTTGTTTTTTGATAGGCAGGGTTTGGTGCTTTGTGAGTCCTGATAGTGCTGTTATGATATGGTGGGTTTGCTGAGGATTCTAAATGAGCAGGGTGTATAGTACTTCCTAATGTACCTGGCAGTTGACACTGGAGTATAGTAATGTAGAAATCTAGTAATCTCTTAATCCTCATTGCCCATGCAAATAGTATTGAGTCGCTCATTAAGAGGCATGTCTACTAAACGTTAATGTGTATTCACAAATGTTAATGTGCGCTAAGAGCAGCAACACCCATTTATTTCTATTGGCTCAGTGGCACTTAACATACATTAATGTTTAATAAACATGCCCCTAAGTCATTGCCAAGACAATTATAATTATAATCTGTAATTACAGATTCAACAGTTTTCTGCAACATCTCTAGGTACAAAGACTCGGTGGTCTTTAAGTCTTCAAAATGGATTCCACCAGGTCCAGCTGATCTGGTTATTTTGCTGATGTTTTCAGCTGAGCAGTAAAAAATCATAAAGCACCAAAGGCACCAAACTTTTGGATAGAAATCGCAAATAACTGGGATTTAGGTGTCTCACAGTTTGTGTTATGGGTATGTAACACTAACTGTTAGCATACCAGGTTGACCTGTGGCTCTTTGAATACTATCGGCTCTAGGGTTGTGTCTCTATAGACGTAATGGGGGACTGCTTTGCTGTATATTCTCTTGATTAGGCTAATTTTCTGGGACATGTTTGGGATGGGTGTGAGACTTCAGGGCAGCAAACCTTTTCAATGCACACACCTTATCCCCTGCTACGTCCACAAAGCTGTCTGTTTGCTAGCTACTGCTTCAGGTACCAGTGCCAACAACAGACCATGTGTTACCTTTCAATCCTGCCTGAACTCTTTCAGTTTAGTTAGTCTCATGGCTGGTGTCACACCATTATATACAGGGACTAGGAGCTCTGAGTTATTTCAGGCATTGTGTAACTACCCTCTTCTTCAGATCCCCAGCCTGTACAGAGATAAAAACAGAGAGATCACAGTCAGTCTAGCATGATCCCTTAGGCTTTAATGCCATCTCACACATGCAGCCCTGTGTGCAACTAGGCTTCCCTTGTTAATGTGTGTGGCTCTAGGGTACCCTGGTGACGCTTTCTGGGAATCAAATGGCTATGTCAGGCAGCAGAATGTCCCTTGCAAATCCTTGCTAACCTCTGACCCCTGTATTTAATAACACCCTCTTATACATGCAGAGCACTGCTAACTGCTCCTATAACCCCTCCAGGGTAATGCAATCTTGTGCTGGCCACGGCCAAGACACAGATAAGGTGCCAAGAGCAAAGTGTGACTACCTGCCTGCTGTACACCTTTGTAGAACATAGGTTTTTGCTGAGCCATTATTAGAGCAGCCTCATAGCTCATATTACATTGCATTCTCCTTCGATATACTCTGTGCCACCCCTCTGTGCTCCCCTTGTGACTCCGGTGCACTCCTATGCAGGCACTTACCTGTCTGTGATAGGAAAAGATCCTAGCAAGGTGCACCCACATCCTGGTGGTGGCCTCCAGGTCCATCTTCTGGACAAGGATGGGAATAACCAACCCTGGTGCCCAAAATCAGCCTGGCAAGGAGGAAAGTGTGAACTTTACTGAGGTTCTGCTTACATACTCAGCCCATGGCAAGAGTGCTATATATTTGTTTGTAGCAACTGTGCGGCAACTGAGAAAGTTCAAATCTTTGAGAACTGAAGCCATAATGAAAGGGGTTGATGGTCATGATAGGCTGTTGATATCCAAAGCAGAATAGGTAAGATTGATAGATTTTTTTTTATTTAACTGGTTTTATATACTGCTTTATCTTTTTAATCAAAGTGGTTTACATTGAAACTTAAACTTGATAATGTATATTAAACAGGGGCATTGATAACTTGGATTTTTCTGAGGCAATGGAGGGTTAAGTGGCTTGCCCAAGGCTGCAAGGAGTGCTGGTGGGAATTGAACCCTGGACTCTGGGTCCCCAAACAAGTGTTCTTAACCATTAGACTACTCCTCCACTTTATAAGTGCCTGTGTGGCATTGTTGACTGAATGCATCCTAGCAAAAGAAAACTGCTCTAGTTGAAATCTCTGCGGAGCATTTGAGATGCATTGGAAATAGAGTTAAGAACAATATAAGACTAATTTATTTATTTCTTTATTTACAGTCTCTTTTATACCGTGCTATTCAACATCAGTGTGGTTTACATGAAACAGAATGACTAGCACAGTGCAGCAAGCTGATCTGTGTTTACAAAGAACAGGTACTACAACTTGGATAAAACTGGGGTAACTATTTACATCTAGGCAACCCATTATGTCATGTCAAAAGTAATTGTAGTCATGGATGGCTTGCGGGGTATGTTGCTGTGGTTGTACTAGATGGGGAGGGGGCTATTGGTTAAGTTGCTGTGGCTTAATAGGAAATAGTAAATTTGGGTGCTCTTCAAGTAAGCTTGATGTTAAGAATGTTTAGAGTGGTTGAAAAGGGTTTTGGTCTTTTAAATGTGAACTGAAGAAAGGAACGCCCGAGTTGGTAGAGACATATGAATGAGAGTCACCCCAGACAGGCTGTTCTTTTGAAGGGTACCCGAGGTAAACCCCAAGGTGTGGTAATATGAGAGATTTGGATTAAAGTGTTAGGAAAGTGGGGAGGGTTTTGAACATTGGAGAACCTAGTAACATAGTAAATGATGGCAGATAAAGACCAGTATGATCCATCTAGTCGGCCCAGCAATATGGCAGGAGTAGGTGCACCCCTTCCCATGTCTTTTAGGGAGTAGGTGCACCCCTACCCATGTCTTTGCTTAGTGGTGCACCCACCAGGAGCAGGTGCACCCCTCCCCATGTCTTCATCCCTCCCCATATCTCCCCCCATCGCTCCATGTAGGACACCCCTATTTGTTGAGAAATTAGATGGTTCCGTTTATTTTGATTTAATCTTGTTGCTGTAAAGTGATCCACTGTGTCTGTCCCAGGCCACTTTGAATTCTGTCACTGTATGTTAAGGCCATAGGAATTCGTTTCTGGAGTGCTAAGTATAGCTATGACATGTGAGAAGGGGCCTTGAGGATATATAGGATAGTGCTAGGAAATTTAGCAGCACAAATGATGTTTGACATTTTTTGATATTCCATTATAGGAATTTTAAGGAAGGTAGTCACATCCTTGAACATTACATATGCTTCTAATGTATAAAAATGATGTATTTTGTATGTTATTCTGTTCCATAGTAAAGTCCTTATTGTGCTCCCTGAAGCAGCAATCAGAGAAATGCTGATAGCATCAGGGCAACGAGATATCTTAAAAGTTTAAAAAACTCTGGACAACAAGATAAATGTGTCTGATTAAATGCTGAGTGTTTTGCACTGATAATATAGAGAGGTTGGATAGACCTATAATGGCTCTATTGAGGGCATCATAATAGCTTGAATGATATGGACCATTTTCACAATAGCCCTTTCTCATTGTGCTGAGGTCATTCCCCTCTCTGATTTCAATTTTATGTTGTTGTTGTTGTTGTTAAGTGCCATCGAATCGGAGTCGACTCATGGCGACCCTCTGGATAGCTATCCCAAATTGTGTTCGATCTTCAGTCAGACGGCTCATTGTTGACAGACTGGTACCCGTAGCTGCTATTATTGTATCGATCCATCTCATTGCTGGCCTTCCTCTTTTGCGTTGACCTTCTATCTTGCCAAGCATGATGTCTTTCTCTAATGATCTCTCTCTTCGCATGATGTGTCCAAAGTATGAAAGTCGAAGTCTTGTCATCTGAGCTTCTAAAGAAAGCTTAGGTTTGATCTCCTCTAGTACCGACTGGTTTGTTCTTCGGGCAGTCCATGGTATACACAGTATTCTCCACTAGCACCATAATTCAAAGGCATCAATTTTCTTCCTGTCTATCTTTTTCACTTTCCAGCTTTCACATCCATATGATGTTATTGAAAATACCATGCCTTGAACAAGTCGAATCTTTGTATGGAGAGAGACATCTCTGCTCTTGAGAATCTTATCTAGGTCTTTCCTAGCCATTCTGCCAAGAGCAATGCGTTGTCTGATTTATTAACTGCTTGTTGCTTCTTTATTGATATTTGATCCAAGTAGGTTAAAGTTCTTCACAATTTTAATTTCTTCTCCTTCAACGATGAACCTGTTGATTATGCCAGTTGTCATGATCTTTGTCTTCTTTACACTACGGTGCAGGCCCATTTTGAGACTATGTTCTTTGATTGCGAGAAGCAAATGTTTCAGATCATCTTCACTTTCAGCCAGTAATGTGGTATCATCAGCATAGCGAAGGTTGTTGATGAGTCTTCCACCAATCTTCACACCTCTGTTGTCTTCATACAATCCTGCTTCTCTGATGATTTGTTCTGCATATAAATTAAACAGGTAGGGGGAAAGTATGCAGCCTTGTCTTACACCTTTGCTTATTTTAAAACCATTCTGTTTCTCCTTGTTCCATTCGAACTGTTGCTTCTTGATCAATGTACAGATTGTGCAAGAGTACGATCAGGTGTTCTGGTATACCCATGCTTCTTAAAGTGGCCCAGAGTTTCTCATGGTTTACACAGTCAAAAGCTTTGCTATAGTCGATAAAGCACAAATAGATATCCTTTTGGTATTCTTTAGTCTTTTCAAGGATCCATCTCACATCCGCAATGATGTCTCTCGTTCCTCGCCCTTTCCTGAACCATGCTTGCACTTCAGGTAGTTCTTGTTCCAGGTATGGTTGTAGTCTCTTTTGAATAATCTTTCGCAGAATCTTGCAGGCATGTGGGATCAGAGCGATTGTGCGATAATTTCCACAGTCAGCTGGATCACCTTTCTTTAGAATTGGTATAAACACAGATCTTTTCCAGTCAGTTGGCCATGATGTTGTCTTCCATATTTCTTGGCAGAGCCTTGTAAGTATGGTAACAGCTGCATCAGATTGCTGTAATGCTTCTATGGGAATGCTATCAATGCCTGGTGCTTTGTTCTTTGATAAGGCTTTCAATGCTGCTTCAACTTCTTCTTTCATCACCAATGGTTCCCGATCATAAGGTACAGGTTGAAACGGCTGTTGGTCCACTTGATCTTTATCATATAAAAACTCTGTATATTCCTTCCATCTTTTCTTGATCTTCTCAGCATCATTCAAAATAGAACCTTGAGCATCTTGTAACATTCTAATTCGAGGCTGGAACTTTTTCTTTAACTCTCGTAGCTTTAGGAAAGCCGATCTTGTTCTTCCTCTAATAGTTTCTACTTCTATTTCCTTGCATGTGTTATTGTAGTACTTTTCCTTGTCCTGTCTTGCTGCACGTTGGAAATCTCTGTTGCGTTCTGTGATTATCTTTCTTTCTCCTCTGGCTTTAGCTTCTCTGCATTTCTGGGCAGTTTTCAGAGTTTCTTCCGTCATCCATTTTGGCCGTTTTTTCTTTTTCACCTTTTGTAGAGACTTCTCGCTTTCTTCCAACACAACCTTCTTGATGCCATTCCATAACTCTTCTGGAGCTCTGTCATTTGTATCTAAAGCAGCAAATCGATTTTGCAGGCAGTCTTTAAATTCCAGTGGTATATTCTGAAGGTCACATTTTGCTGCATTCATGAGCGGTTTGCTCTTTTTCAACTTTAGCTTGAGTTTGCATACTAGTAGTTGATGATCTGTACCACAGTCAGCTCCAGGTTTTGTCTTTGTTGATGTTATAGAGCTTTTCCATCATTGAATTCCACAGATGTAGTCAATTTGATTTTTATACAATCCATTGGGTGAAGTCCATGTGCACAGTCGCCACTTGTGTTGCTGAAAGAAGGTGTTTGAGATGACTAGATCGTTGGTCTTGCAGAATTCTATCAGCCTTTCTCCAGCTTCATTTCTGTTGCCAAGTCCATATTTTCCAATTACTTTGCCTTCTTCTTTGTTGCCAACTTTTGCGTTCCAGTCACCCATGACTATCAGGATATCCTGTTTGCATGTTCTGTCAATTTCAGCTTGTACTTGTTCATAGAACTCTTCAATTTCATTTTCTTCTGCAGCTGTTGTTGGGGCATATACTTCAATTATAGTTGTGTTGATAGGCATTCCTCGTAGACGAATAGAGATTAAGCGTTCGCTGACTGCATTGTATTTCATTACAGTTCTTGCAAGTTTCTTCTTTATTATAAATGCAACACCATTTCTTCTTTGTCTTTCATTTACAGCTTAGTAGACCATGTGATCATCTGATGCAAAGTGCCTGATGCCAGTCCATTTCTGTTCGCTGACACCCAACAGATCAAGTTGTACACATTCCATTTCATTCTTGACCACCTCCAACTTCCCTTGGTTCATGCTTCATACGTTCCATGTTCCAATGTGTAAGACATCTTTACAGCTCCTGACTCTCATTTCATGCGCAGCTACATCAGCAGTCAGATGTCCCAGGGGCTTTGATCCAACCACATCATAAATGCTGGCTTTACTCTGAAAAGTCTTCAGCTGTTCCTCAGTGACTTCCGACCTGGGGGTCTCATCTTCCAGCACTACAGCACAATTTGTTTTGTTGTAACTATCCATTGAGTTTTCATGGCAAGATACAGAAGTAGATTTCCAGGCCTTTCTTCCGCACAGTTTAAGTTTGGTGTTGTTGCCGTTGTCACAGAAATGTGATCCTCCGCCGTCAACACTATCCCATTCTGCTGCTGCCCAGATGGGTGGTTTGTCTTGGTCTGGCACCTCAGCTGAGACCTGTCCATCTTGGGAGACCCTGCCTGTAGTTAAACTACCGATAGTTTAGCTCTCAGCATCACTGATGCACACAAGCCCTCACAGCACGATAAGCTGCAAACCAACAAACCAAGTGATAACAGTCCATAAATCATAAAGGACGAGCATATAGGTGATAACAGCAGTTGAAAATTCTTCAGGTGTATTTAACTGCTATTTTAGAGGCTATTGTGCTAGTACATACTGAAGGAGTCATTTCGACTATTCCAAGGCTGAACGTTTTGATAGAAGCAAACTTCTGGAGCTGCGTAAACTGTGCGATCCCTTCCACGCACTTTACAAAATACAGGCACACACTTAGGTGGTCCTTTTCTGAAGTGCACACATCTTCCTACCTTCCCTGTATAAAATTACCTCCTATTTCAGGAAAAGTATCCTTATACAAAAGAACATGCAAAATGCCAAACATTTAGGAAGTAAGAGGCCAATGTTCCAACAGCCCAGTATTCAAAGGGGTTATGCAGAGACCACAGCACTGATCTCAGTATCTGGATAGTGGCTGCTGCTGAATATTCAGATTGTGCAGCCACTATCCAGGTAAGTGCCAACCTTATCCAGAGAGTGGCAATTTTCAGCTGCTATCTGGTTAGCAATTTAGGCTTGCTTTTCAGGTGGCCTAAAGGATACAGATTGGGTCAGCTGAAAAAAGCCACTGTCCAGATAAAATCAGCACTTACCTGAATAATGGCCACACTGCCCCAGCTCCGGCCATGGATTGCCCCACACTTACCAGAGTGCCAGGGTGGTCTGTGGAATTATTCAGCAGCAATATTCAGCTAGTAGAGTGGAGGAGAAGCAGCCTAGAGGCTTGAGCACTGCTTTGGTAACCAAGAGACTTTGGTTCATTTCCCACTAGTACTCCTCTTGGCCTTGGGCAAGTCACTCAACCCTCCCTTGCCTTGGAAAAAAGGCCTGGCAATCTCTTTTCGGTAACACTGCCAAGGAAACCCAGGAGCTGCTGGGTCAGCACTTACTCAAAGGCACACATTGCATTGCATTTTGCATCCAGACAGTGCTGCTGAATCTCTCTCTCAGCGCCCTTAAATGGATAACCCTATGGGCTAGCCCGATAAGGGCTTTGAAAATCAGCCCATCATTTTATAAAAATCATTCCCACACCTATATGGCCACATACGCGCATAAGTGACTTCTTATAAAATACCAACCAGTGGAAAAGACCACACTTTGGCATGAAGGCACATACTTTGCCAGCAGGCATTGCCAGGGTACAGTCTACACCTGGATTATAAAATACTGCACGTGTGTAAAGCATGCACAAACATTTATACCTGCTCGTGACACCCACATTCAAGGCACATTCTCTGCCACATATGCTAGTATTATATAAAGACAAGTAGGCATCTCCTTGTCTTTATCATAAAATAACACCTACAGCAAGGTCTCTGTAGAGGCTCTCCCATTGTGCCCTGTTATAAAATTACCATTTTAGCGTCTTGGAGCATGTTGAACGTTTTTTATTGTGAAATAGCTTTTCAGTTTAGCTCATTGGACTCTAGGATTCTTTGAATGAACAACATCATTTATAGGGCTTCTGATTTTAGGTTTCAACCAGTAAACACCGATAAAAAGCCCACCTCCCATGTAAAAAATGTAAATGGGTATTCCTTGGATGAACCCTGGGAAAACACCACTTTCTTAGGACTTTCCAACCCCTCTCGTGGCTTGTCTTGTATCCTCCATTCAGTTTTTGTGTCTTTTCTGCATTAACGACTCCTAAGTAATAAACGCACTTTGGCCTCAAGGCAGATACTGTATTGGTGGACGTGCACATGAGCAGAGTTTGGACAGAGCATGCAAGTGCACACATAGAGTATAATATACTACAGTTTATATGCCTGCTTGAGAACTATGAGCATAGACATTTTCACCAAGCATTAGGCTACTTCTGCTCGTATTTTATAAAGACAAGTAGGCAGCTATTTGTCCTGATAAAACAGTGTCTACCTAGGCACCTCTGTGGATGCCTTCACATGGCACCCTGTGATATAATTACCCTCCGAATATGTATCAGTTTATACTGCTTGTCTCTTCTTGCTCCATATCAGATGTGCCTGTTATAGACAACTTGCTTAATTTTTTTCTTTCTTAATCATGCTGTGGGTTTTGTGTATACTCTTAATCTATTCAGTACGCTGTGGGGCCAATATCCAGTGGCAAGAAATCTACTTAAATATAACCAGATAATCTTTGGCTGGACATCCTGCTAAATTATATGTTGAATAGCTCTGAATTTTCAGCCCAAATATTTATACAGTTAACTCTGAAGTTAACGTCCTCTTTTTGAATATTGATCCACCGGCTTGCAAGAAAATCTAGAATTAATATGCAATAATGGATCAGACCAAAGGTCCATCCATACTATTTCCAACAATGGCTAATCCAGGTCACAAGTGCTTGGCAAAATGTAATGTGAGCCTTCAAGTCAGTGCTGACTGCTGGCAACCCAGCAGCTCCTGAGTTTTCTTGGCAGCATGACCAGAAGTAGATTGTCAGGCCTTTCTTCCAAGGCAATGGAGGGTTAAGTGACCTGCCCAAGGTCACAAGACATGCCAGTGAGAATCAAACCCTGGTAGCTAGGTTAATAAGCTAGTGCTCTCCATTCCAAATGCAACGTGTGCCTTAGAGTCAATGCTGACTCCTGGGTTTTCTTGGAAGTATCACAGGAAGCAGATTGCCAGGCCTTATTTCCAAGGCAATGGAGGGTTAGGTGACTTGCCCAAGGCTACAAGGAGTGCTAGTGGGAACTGAACCCTGCTCTCTTGGTTACCAAGCCAGGGCTCTAACCAGTAGGCTACTCTTCTTTGCAACACCCAGGAAGTATCAAGGTTCCATACTGTTTGTCACCAGGGATAAGCAGTGCCTTTTCCCCAATCTACCGGGTTAATAATGATTTAGGGGCTTTTCCTCCAGGAACTTGTCCAAACGATTTTTAAACCCATCTATGCAGACTCTACAGACTGATAACTTTAGATTGATAGCACTGTATTTTTTATCTGTACCATAAAATAACAAAACCATGTTTGAGAAACAAAAAATATAAAGAATATAAGTGCTTTGCTTCACAGAACCTGCTTAAGAATCTATGGCAACATGGCAATTTGAGAATAAGGAAATAAAACTATAGGTAAATAAAGTACTGCCTAAAATACCTGGACTTTCTGAGAGGGCTCTTCTTCAAAGATGCTAGGCTGCCTGACCTGAAGCACGAAGACTTGCAGTCAATGACCTGGTATATAATTGGGTTGTACATAGCTGCAGATTTTGCAAACAAGGTGGGTACCACAGAAAATGGAATTGGAACAGAGTCTGGTTTTCCAAAAGCAGACCATACTGACACAACGGCATATGGTATCCAAGCAAATAGAAATCCTGTACAGATCAACATTGCCACCTTGTGGAGGAAATATAAAACAATACCAGTTAATAAGTTCACGTATGTTAAGTCTCGTATTATTTCATTTCAAATATCAAAGACAGTGTACAAGGACAATAGAGAAAAAACTCATACTGCGCATGCCATGGTATTCCTAACAGTCTTGAAGTACCATAAGACTATGACTACTGCTGGGGTCAAAGCCATCATTCTGATACCCACAGAGACAAAACAGGAGTGGAGGGGGACCGCTCCTGCCTGATGTCTACTAAGACCACCAGTGAGCCTCCAGGTTAATCCCAGGAGGGGCTGGAGAGTGGGATAGATTAGGGGTTAGTCATTGAGAGAGGAGTCAGATGGAGGTGGGGGAATAACCTTAGCAAATGTTTGCTCCTTTCTGGGAAGGGGTGCAAGGGGTATTCAGAGGAAGGTGGGGGTATGATCAGGTTGTAGGTTGAGATCAGACAGGGAGGTTGTGCTCAGGATGGTTGTACCATTGGGGGGAAAATGGGCTGGGGGGCTGGGACTTCCCGCATCTTTTGTATCATACACAGCAATCATGCTACTGGATTGTCACGCTATCAACAGTCATGACAGTATGCAGCAACATCCCGTATGCTAGCTGTCCCTAGCCAACACCCCCTCCTCCACCCTGTTACATTCATAGCAGTTAGCACAAGCTGCTTTTAGCACATGGTGGGAGTTACCACAGGGCTGCAGTAATGGTTCTGCATGCTAGAATGTGCACTCAACATAGTAACATAGTAAATGACGGCAGATAAAGACCAGTGTGAGCACACTTTAGTAAACATGTCCCATTGTTTTCCTGAGTATATATCAGTGGTCATTAGGGATGTATTAAGGCAAAAACATGTTGGTTCATCTTTGGAACTTTGGGAAATTTTCTCAGTTTTCCAATTTTTTTTCAGTGTGTTTCATCCATCTAATTTAATGATTTATTTTAACAGCTATTAGAACTTAACGTGTATAAATCAACATAATGCATGTTAATTTGTTGGTTAATATGCATTAGATCGGTGGTGTGCACCACCAAATAGTTTAAGGCATACTAACAAACTGAATGCATGATAATTCATGTAGATCCCTAATGTTTATTTTAGTGGACAGAAGTCAGAACTGTAAAAAAAAACATTAAGCAGATTAAGCTGACCCTGGTTATCCTCCTTTCCTCAACCCCCACTGTTCAACTCGCCTTTTCCTTTCCCAGCCCTCATTGCTGCATACCCACATCACCCTCAGCAGCTATTTCCTTATTTTCTGCCTGATATGCCTGACAACTCCTGGCTGGCTTACATAAATCTCAGTCACCTTAAGTCTCAGGTGTGTCTTGCTAATAAACCTAAGAACAGCGTGGGCTTAGTAAGTACTGTGGTTGTTCAGACTTCCTAAGAGCTGTGCCAAGCCAGGAGTCAGAAGCACAGTGCTGGAAAGGACATGCTGTACTTCCTCCCTACAGCCAAAACAGGTAAGAGGCAGAGCTGGAGCCGCAATGGGGAGTTTAATTTTATGAAGGGATTTTTGAGTGCGTCAATACAGGCACCTAAAAGGCTCCTATAAAATTCTCTCCTTCAGAAAAGTGCACATGATGCAATTAGGTGCACACTTTAATCCTGCTGGAATTCTGCACACAATAATTCAAAATGTTGCTGCTATTTGTACTATTTGTTTTCTGTATTGTATTTTAAATTAGGTATCATTCAAAAACAATATGCTTGGTTATTTTGATAAAGCATGCAGAATTTGCACAATTCGGGCCTTTTCGCACAAAAGTTTTAATTTGGTCTGCAGAATTCCAGCAAGAATAATACTCACGCATGACTTTAGAGGAGATATGGAAAAGTCTGGGTGTTGCACGAGATAGGTAGCAATATACATGTACATTTTCTAAAATATACACATATGCGTGTAATTTATTTGCTAACATTTATGCCTGCTCCGGAGCAAACTTAAATGTCCATGATTTCAGTCTAGTCACTTTTTCTGCCAGATTTGTGCTAGCATTTTATACAGATACATAGGCCCCCCCCTATGTAGAGATGCAAATAGCGGGGTTGGACGTCCTGGTTGGACATCCAGACCACTATTCGCCTGGACCGCATGCTGCCTCAAAATCTCCCGCCACACACAGAGCTGGGTGGGGGTGGCAATTGGGTGGAGAGTGGGTGCAGCATAGGCGGACCTTTGACCCCAGACATAGAGGGCCGATTAAGGTCACGGCCCTGTACGTCCAGCTTGCAGAAGATGGACGGGGGACTTATTCCACTTCGAAGGTAGAATAAGTCCCTCCCACTTGCGGAGATTGGGTCTGTCAGTCACTGGCACAGAGATGAGCAGGGCCTACTGGGGGGTAAGGGCAGATTTGCCATTAGTGCGAGATGCCGGGGCTCCTGCTGGATATCCTAGTGCCATGGCGATGGGACGCCACAGCACAGACACTCCAGCAGGAGCATGGGGCTGGCTGTGCGTGCAGTGAGACATCTCCCTCAGCAGAATGGGGACACATCCAGTCCAAGTGCCCGATTCTGCACCCATGGGAATGTCTAGCTCCCACGGGTGCAGAATCAGGTACAAATTCAGGCCATCCATATTTTGGATGTTCAGACAGCCTGTGTGTGCCCCTTCCTGCATCAGGCTCATATGCACCTATATGCTTTTATAAAATAGGCTAAAAATAGGTGGCTACCTGGCCTTCACTCATAGAAGACCTGTTACTAAAGTACCTTCCAAATGGCCTAATACTAGGGTGAAAACTGATTTAAACCTATTTTCGCCTTTGCAAAAATCCAAGCGTTTATAGGCGAAAACTGACTGGCAATGAGAAATGTGTTTAAATGGAAATATTTGGATCTCAGGATATGGTGGAAGAAATCTGCAGTGAGGTGTGGAAAGAGATATGGGAACCTTTAAAAAACTCCTGGGTTTTCCAGTCATCTTTCTGAAGCAGATGCCCACCTTGATTTTGTCCCTGCAATGAAATTGCATGACCATGTCAATAGTCACTACTTAGTTTCCGAATTGGTTTAAAAAAAGCATTTTAATAAGATGCTATAATACAATTGCATACTGCTGCAATGTTTACATCAGTGCGTACTTAAGGAGGTGAAGAAGTTTTAGTTGCTTCATCAGATGCTCATGAGTTGTGCATACAATGGTAGCAAATAAATGACCTTTGCACTTCGTAATCAAACAACCACTGGGAAAACTGATTTATTTCCAAAAGCCAAAATTAGAGTGTAGGATGGTTTTTAGTTGAATGTTTGAAATAATGTGTAACAGTTGAATGCTAGAATAACAGTAGTGCGCCATCATAAAATATTTGGCTTACAATTTCACAGTTTATACTGTACCTTGGTCAGTTTCATTTCCAGCTTATGGCTACTTTGATTCCTAGTGTCAAAATGAGCAACCTCTTTGGAGGATGACTTCACTTTGGCTATGATTTTTGCGTAGGAAAACACAATCGCTGCGGTTGGTAGTAAGAGGCAGAAAACCAGCATGCTGAGAACGAAAGCCTGCCCCGACATGGAGGCCTGCGCTAGCCACCAATCCAAGGTGCATGACGTCCCAAATGGCTCAGGAGCATAGTTCCCTACTCCCAGTAAAGGCATGGTAGCCCACATTAACGCATACGACCAGATGATTAGCAAACAGATGAAGGCGTGATGTCTTTTCAGCCAGGTGCCTAGGAGATGGATATTTAGATATAGGTAAGTATGAGCTAGGCAGAATAAGACTTTAAGTTCATTTCTACACTGCACAGTATGTGTTGAGAATTATTTTTGGCAAATGACTTTCTCCAGTGCAGCCCCATTCCGGGAGGGGGACAGCAGGGCTGTGTGGACGTCCCTACTGAAGACAGGGCTGTTAGGACCTGATTCTGATTCGCGGGAGCAAAACATTCCTATGGGAGCCAGAATTGGGCCAGAGGATGGCCTGGCATGCCCCTCCTCCTGTAGGGATGATCTCCCCACAGATGCCCCAGACATCCATGTCTCCGGCCCCTATAATAGCTGCCACCCGACCCATGGCTGGCCTCCCATGGCCTGGATCGGGCGGCAGGGACACCCCCCACCCCTGCACCCAGCCCCGGCGGTTGCTCCCCTGCCCTGATCCTGCAAAAAATGCTGCTTATACCACCTCTGAGGTGCTATAAGCAACACGCCTCAACAGGCCCGGTAGCACATACAGGGCTGTGACCAGAATCGGCCCTGTATGTGCTGCCAGGCAGACCGCCTCCCTCCAGCTCTCCCCATCATGAAGCACAGGACATTTGGGGAAAGCCGGTAGGGGGAATACAGTCTAGGCGGATTGCGGGGCTGCACATCCCGGCAGGACATGCAGCCCCGCAACCTACATTCTAGAATGAGGGCCATAGTCTTCACTTTGCCCTCTTTAAAATTCTACAATATGGCTCTCACTTTCCAAAAAATGAAGCCTTTGAGTTTGCTAAGTCTGATTGTTCTAAGCTTTCCTGTTTCTATCTTCAGCTAACTAGATAACCACACTTTCCATTTGTCCCGTCTTAGCTATTGCAAACTAACCGAAGAATGCAAAGTTTGGGGGCATATGTATCAGTGCTTCCTCCATTGCAAAAATTGTTCTAGTTTTGCTTTAGTGGTTTTACCACTGAAAACATTGATGAATTTTCATTTATGAATATGAAAAATATTTCCATTGAAGCAAACATTTGATAAATCTTTTCCAGACGTGTTCCATCTAGGACTGACCTCATCTATCTGATGCAGATGTGAACTTGATTCAATTTTTGATCCAAGTGCATGAAGGATTAAAGATGGGATGTCAGTTCTTGCCTTTGCTAGTTCTCTGACCCATATGAACTACTAGTGAAATACAAAGCAATTTTATCAGCATTGATATTTGTTTGTGTCCAGTTGGTATGACTTGGATGCTAAGAGATGTCTTTGTGTCCTGTATTGTAGGTGTTTTCCTATCCCTAACGGGACATTTATGCAGACATTTATGCGTATGCTCTCATGGCTACTTGTAGCGCATCTTGTTGTTTGCGCATGCGTTGGCTTCCCTTCTTTCAACTTTACGCTGACGTTTTGTGCACAGCTCATTTGCATACATGCCTTTTGCTGCATACTGGCACTAAAGTCACATGCTATCTGTGTGCTATGAAAACGCATACACAGCTAATAGCATGCAACTTCAGTGCCAACTTTCTGCATCGGCCTGTAAGTTTGTACCTGAGGCGATGGAGGGTTAAGTGACTTGCCCAAGATGACAAAGAGCAGCAGTTGGATGGGGCTTTACCAGCTTGGCTGACCCCTTCACCAGCTATTTACAATGGACCCAAAAAAACTCCCAACATTTAACATCTGCCTGCGAACATGTGCTGACCATGTGTCTGATGAGATGAACACAATGCAGAATAGTGCACGAGCCCAGTCAACGCTACTTTTTGTAGTGCAGGAAGAAGGCTTGCTCTCTCCTTCCCTTATACTTGATCTCATTTTCGAAGGGGATAGAAGGGAGACTGGAAGGAGCTAGGTCCAGTGGGGCATGGATCCCTTTAGCTGTGTCTGTGATGAAATGAAGGCATGAGTTCTATCTGACTTCTAGATTTTCTTAACTGTGCTTTTCGAGCAGAGAAGATGAGGTCTGTAAGACCTGTCATATCTTTTCAGCTGGACTCCAGGCAGTACTCCTGCTAACCAGATCTTTGACTTCAGACTGGTTAGCAAAGAGCATTTCTCGGCAGATATCATGAAGATAAAACGTTTTGGCATTGACAGCCACATAAGTACCAAGGCTTTGCTTTTAGAGGGTCATGTTATAAGGGAATCCTATTTGATGTGGTACAGCATGCATCTTAGTCATTTACACACATAGATGGCCACATATGCGTGTGAATGACCTCTTATAAAATACCAACCGGTCTAAAATTACATACATTCACACGGTGTTCACATGGGGGAGTTTTGGTGGAATGTGGCACAAATACATGTAAAGATTATAAAATGCCAGGGCTTTCTTGGTGGGGGTGCACTATGGTATGGGTTATGGGACACTTTTTTCATTGCCTGTAAAAATTCATCCATAGTTCTTGTGTGTTAATGAAAGGGAGGAGTGGCCTAGTGGTTGGGCCAAAAGGTCAGTGGTTCAAATCCCACTAGAGGACAGCAACCTTGGGCTGGAAAGACTGGGGTTTCTAGTCCTACAAGTGCTCCTTGTGGTCTTGGGCAAGCCACTTAACCCTCCATTGCCCATGTTCCCTGTAAGTATTAATGTATGCATCTCATATCCCCTCATGTTAAATGTATCCCCCAACCACTTTGACCCAGTGAAAAGTGGGATATAAATGCAGCTAAATAAATAAATATGAGTACCAACATCTTTTTGATTACGAAAAATGCACTGTAAAGTGCTATTCTTTAAGCACGCACTAGAAAACAATAGACACAAGCATTCATGCCAGCTCTAGACTGGTAAATGTCTGCACCTTAAGGTGTGATCTCTGCCATTTATCCTGTTATCAAAGTACCCTCTAAGTGTGCATACAACATTAAGACCTATCTAAACATGCACATTCAAGTTTACTTTCATTGCAGGCATATTTGTGTTTAATCACTTTTAGGAACAATGCAATTTCTAATATTGATGTCTAATAGCAACTTCGTAACAGGAGCACTGGAGAACTAAAATCGCAAGCTCTAGATAACTACTTAAGATCAGCAACAGAGTATCCCCTCAAATTCAGGTACTAGGTGGTCTCTCACAACTTTCCGCTTGACAGTAAGAACTTTATATACCTCTTCAAAAAGCAGCATTATATAGAAGACATACAGAATGCAGTGGGGGGGGGGGGGGCGGGACTATTTAAAAGTTGCTTACCATAAAACAAATGGCAGATTTTCAGGTACCTCTCTAGGCTGACAGCTGTCATGGTAATAAGGCTCCCGCAACCAAAGAAGAATCCAGCCCATCCGTACCAGCGGCACCCGCTCCAACCAAACACCCAGCGGTGGCAGAAGCTGGAAACTATACTGAACGGCTTCCCTGAAACTTAATGGGGGAAAATGGAATCAGCAGCAATCTCTAAGGAGAGTTGGGGTGTATGGCCCTGCTATGCTCCCATATACCATGGAGTTATGTTATGCTATGGTTCTCTTGATGCACAGAAAACAAATGAAGTTAAAATGTTATTTATGAAAGTGATTCGTTGAGAGACACGTTTACTAAAGCGCACTACCTGGATAGCGTGGAGTTAGCGCACAGTTTTGGTGCCATGCTAAAAAGTAGCATGGTGCCCAACAACAAAATACCCTTGGGCAGAGCACATATGGCGGTACCTGGGTAGGGCATAGGCATTCCTGTGGCAGTGCCCCTACGATGGGAGCAATTACCACCACCCATTGGTGGGCAGCACAATGGGTGGTGGTAATTGCTCCCTGCCGCACTTTTAGGATGGTGAGACAGGCTGATTTCAGGGGGGTGGTTGTCCCTGCCTCCCCACATACATCACAGTTCCCCCTCACTAGTAATGAGGCCCAAACCCATTTTAGTAAACATTCCCCTGCGGCTTTTTTCCCATCCTATGTCTCAGGAAATGAAAAGTTTAGTGAATTAGGCCATATATTGTACTTTTGAATCAAGTAGCTATATCCATTGTCTCTTTGTTTCTATCAAGACAGAGGGACATGTTTACTAAACCTTCTTAATGTGCGCCCGGCGTTAGTGTGCAGGATGCCATATAAGGAGTGGGCATTCTGGTCAAAAAGTAGCAAAAGGGGATTAGCGCGCAATAACGTGCGCTGCTGCGCACATTATCGGGCAAAGCGCCGCTAAGCGTGTTACCGCGTGGTAATCTTAAGTAGGCACACAGACATCCAAGCATAGAAACAGAAGTGTAGCACAATGGTTACACTGACTGATGAGACAGAGGTCATGAGTTTGTTCCCCCAGTGTGCCTAATGCATAAGGCTGGCTGAGGCATCAGCTTTGACATGTAAGTATTGTTTCCTGAGGCATTTTATTTGTATATTAATTATTGCTGCCAGCAAACACACCCTCATGTGCCATAACCTAAGGTGCCGCATAAGGCACATTATAAAGTGCACTGTCTGTCATGGCACCTTATAATGTCCCCTATGAGCCGCTCCATAGGACACCTTATATGAACTGTAACTATAAGGTGCCTCAGAAGGCAATTTATAGGGCACCCTATAAGGCACCTTATGGTTACAGTACTCTGAGGGTGTTTTTGCTGGCAGCACTAATGTACATTAAGAATAGACAATGCTTTGGACAGCCCCTATCAAATAACCCCACTGTAGGTTTGAACCCATGACCTCTGGCTCCACAGGCAATGAAGTAACCAGTGGGCTACAGCTCCATAGCTGCTAACAAGCCTCTGGCTGGCTGCAGAAGAACTGCACGTCACCACACAAACAGTCTGCTGTGGTCACCAGGATAGGGTTAACCCACCCATACCCATGATGCACTGCACATGCAAATCAGCAGTTTACAGATGATCACAAGATGGGGTATGCACTCCCACAGTACCTCGGCCTGGTAGGGGGAACTGACCGTGTGTGTTACTGGCACAGAGTAGCTACACACCATCACATTGTGCAGGTACTGTACTCACCCTGAGGGTGAGGTGGGGTGCCCAGCACCAGGTCCAAAGCACTCTCCATGGCAGAAATAGGCCATGCTGCAGATCCCCAGCAGTGCTAGTGTGTGGGATAGGTAGTTTCTGCAGATACAACTTGCATACATCTGTATTTCTCAGTCAGGTTTAGCCCTTATGGACCCATAGGAGTATTATTTACCACCACCCCCCTGGGGCTGAGGGTGGCAAACAGGGTCTCCCACCAACAGATCCACATTCTACCTCCCTGCAATGGTGGTAGTAGAAAAGACCATCAACCCCAGTCCTGCTAGGAACAGACACCCTAGAGGGCAGTTAATGCAGCTCTGTACACATCCATAAAGTAAAAGCAGACAGACATTAGGCCTGGATATGCTAAGCTCCACCCCACCACTATCTGATGTTCTCCTACAGTAAGCCTTCAGCTGCTGCACCCTGCAAGGTGTTCCAGCAAGACACATACCAGCTGCAGACAGTCTTCTAGCTAGTCCATAGTGCATGTTCCTGGTGGAAATGCATGCACCCAGAACTGGGAAGTCAGCATACACACCAAGCAGATAAGTCAGTGACTAGGCCCCAAAAGAGAACCCATAAACATCACATGAGATAAATACTATATAGCACTATGGGGGAACCTAGCCATGCCGAGGTCACTGCTGAGTCAGGGTAAGAGTGATCTCCCAGCAGGACATGCTGTGGCCACCCTGTCTGTGCAGGTGGTGGCCAGGCACTACAATGTCCCAGCCATTGCCCTATGCCCTGTACAGATGCATCCTGGCCAGGCCACCCTGTCCAGGCTATACCCATGGTACCTTGCTCCTCATTATGCACATTGGCAGGCCAATACTGGCAACAGTGCTGGCAGTGTGGGCTGTGGAGGGTGTTTGCAGACACCACACACTGGATAGACAGACACACACTCCACACACCTATGCCAGCATTGTGCTACTATAGAGGTGTTTGGCAGCCCTGGCCACCACACCAGTCCTGGGCACAGTGCAGGCATGGAAATGGTACGGAATACTGTTGGGGTCACTCCCCAGGGTGGTAAACACTGTCAGCCACCAGACCTTAAGCACACTCAACAGACATCAGAAAGGTTGCTATGGTGCAGCTCAATCAGCAAATTGTGCTTAACTTTAGGAATTGCTATCTGCCAGTAATCATAGCAACCTTTTGATAGCTGTGTACCCTATTCCCAGGTTTAGGGTGGCATTGCTAAGGTATGCAAGTGCTAGTATTGGGAGATGCACGCAGGGCCCATGTCCTGCCTCTCCAGGAGGCATTGGCTAATGGAGCCTGTGGGTGCGGGTGTGTCTGCCCCTGTTGGCTGCTGCTTTAGGGCAGAGGTTCCCAACTCCAGTCCTGGTGGGCCAAACACTGTTTGGGTTTTCATGCTGTCCCTCATGAATATGCATGAGATACATCTGCATACCATGGGGGCGGCGCATAGAAATGCAGCAAGGCATCTTTATTAGAGGCAGCATGGAACCTGGATGGTGTTTGGCCCTCCTGGACTGCATTTGGGAGACTCTGCTCTAGGTAATGCACATGTTTATGGTGTCTGTGCTCTGTAGGGTAAAATGTAGGTGTTTTGGGCATGTTTGTGTCATCTGCAATACAGGTTCTGTCTGTATTAGCATGTTTTAGTAGTGGGTAAAATATGGGGGCTGGGTTGGCAGGAACCACAGCTGGACTTGAACCTATGACCTTCTGCTTCTGAACACACTGGCTGTGTGCACTGCACCACCATGTTGCCACCGAGTCAGTGCATTCCCTGGTGATACCATGACTGTTCGTCAGACAGGGCCTGTCTGTTGCAGTGCATGACACCCACCTACACAGGGCTAGGCCACGGTCTGCTCTGGGCAGCTGCCACTGCCCCCTCCACCACCAGTGCCCCTCTGCCACCCTGCTGACATGCCCTTCTGATGGTGGTGCTGGTGGAGCGCAGTCTCAGGCCATCCAGTGTGCGGGTAGGCGGCTGCCTATGGTGCGGTTTCTGGGATAGGGGTGCCTGCATAGGTGTCCATGCTTCCCCCCAGCACCGCCTGCCACTTTTCTGTGCCCTTGGGGGTCCCTACTGGGTACTATCCCCTGTGACACTGTGGGAAGCACACTCGTGCCCATGCTGGGCCCTCATCAGATGCTGTCTGGCTGCTCTACTGTTTCAGCATTCCTATGGGCCACCTAGGCATCACCCTAGTCCACACTGTGGCCCAGCTGCGGTACAGCATGTGCTGTCTGCAGCCCTCTGTGTCCCCTTTCCCAGCATCTGTCCAGTTGCCCATTCCGACATGCCCGCCCTGCTGTTGTGGAACATGTGCACCCCATAGGAAACCTGTCCAATGGAGAGGGAAACCCTGATGAGCGCAATTGCACTGTGGGATCATTCACCTTGTATGGGGACAGAGCGTAGACCCTTCCAAAATTCATCTTTTTTTTGGAGCTTTCTCGGGAGTGCTTTTTGATGTTTCCCATTAATATCACCATTGCCCAGCTTGGTTATGTTTTTTAAATATTTTGTTGGGGTCATTTTCACTGTTTATTTGCCCTTTTGTTCCGTGCACATGTATCACACTTATCACTTTTTGTAGGTTTCCCTGGTTTTGCTGTACATTGCTGACAGAAATGGTTTCTCTGCCCTTTAAATCAGGGTTTCACTGGCGTTAGTTTTGAGCCTCAGATTTCACATCGTTAGTGTGTGGGGAGCCTCTCCCCTCCCACTCTCCACCCATTGACCCCTTCTCTCCGCCCCTAGGGAGCCTTCTTCCGCCCTCTGGGAGCCTTTCCCCGCCTTCAGTGCTCATTTGCGCCGCTGCGCACGTTAACGCGCGCTAAGGTACCTGAGCGCCTGCTAAAGTGCCATTAACGTGCATTAAGGTACCTTAGCGCGCAATAACGTCACAGAGCGCACATTAAGAAGATTTAGTAAACATACCCCAGGATGTCACTACTTGGTTTAAGTTATTTACACTGATTTGGTTGCTTCGGGTGCGTGGTTATTGCTGAGTATTTTGGTTAAACAATTGTTAAGATTTGTAGTGGATGACTTTTTATGTATATGTTGGGTTTGTTAATAGGTTATATTGTTCTGACTATTATTCTGTCCTTGCTATTTATATTTTTATGTTCTATTGATTATTGTATTATACTTGAATAATTTTAATTGCTATTAGATTTTTATATTGTTGTCCTCAGCTAAGGTTTATGCAATTATATTGTGAGAAGCCTCACTCAAAGAAGGTTCCAGTATCCTGAGCTTATAAAGAACTAAGTATTAAACTTATGAGTTCTGAAATTCTTTCCCTGGTTGAAGTAAAACCAGAAAGAGAGGCAATGCTGCTGCTGCTGTTGTAGGACTAAAGCAAATCATGTAGGCAGCTACTGCCAAAACCCAGACTTGATTCATTCAGACTATGCAAGTAGAATTCACAGGAAGTTGCTTGGCATGTCTTTGGGTATTAAGGTAACACCAAAAAGTAAGACATTTTTAAGTAAATATGGCAGAGAGCCTAACAGTTTCTCCTCCCCCAAATGCTTGCTCCTAGCTTGATTTCTAGGTGGGCTCAGTTCAGGATACAGGAATAACAGGTCAGGGTGAGGTTCAGTGGGAAAGTAAAGATATGATAGTGTAGTTTGGTTTCTAGAAGGACAGTCCAGCATGACAACTGACAATCAGCTAAGGTGCATTAACAACATACTTAAAAACTGATACATTTAAAATATAGTTGTGGCTGCCATTTTCCAGCAAAGTTCTACCCATTCTCCATTTTCACTTTCTATTTTTTGGTTCCAAGTCAGTGATGCACAACCTTTTTCTTTCAAAAGGTCACACTAAAAATTGCTCCCTTGTTTGTAAGGTAAGAATGAAAAACGGAATTATCACTTTTGAGTTTTAGCAAATTTTTAAATGTAAAAACCAGGGCTGGCCCAACCATTATTTATTTATCATTAGTATCTAGCTCATGCCTTTCCAATGGTAGTTCAAAGTGAGTTACATTCAAGCATGTAGGTATTTCAGTGTCCCTGAGGGCTTACAATCTAAATTTGTACCTGAGGAAATGGAGGGTTAAGTGACTTGCCCAAGGTCACAAGACACATCAGTGGGAATTGAACCCAGATTGCTTGGGCTGTTGCTCTAACCACTAGACCACTCCTCCACATAAACCAGAAAGTAGCCTAGAGTGGCAGTTTCTGAGAGATGGCCTAAGGTACCAACACCTTGAACCAGCTCTGGGCTGACCCAGGTAAAAACAGCACAAAATAAGACCCCTCCCCCCCTAAAAAAACCCAACAAACAAAAAAAACACGGTAAAAATAGAACATTTCTGCAGTCGGCATTTTTTTAAATCCCAGCCATGTTGTTTAAATTGTCTACATATATTCAGCATTGCTATTTGGATAGTGAGCGGTGCTAAATAGACATTAAACTGCTATATGAATAGTGGCAGAATATCACTATCCATAGAGCCAGGCAGAAGACCCATGCTCTCTCCTCACTCCGCCCTGGCACTATCTGCATAGTACTGCTGAAAATTCACACAGCATGAACTTATCTAAATAGCAGTGGCGGCTATACAGCTAAATCTTATTAAAGATTGACCCGTTCATTAAATATGCATCACTTCTGAAAAAAAAATGCATATTGAGAAATGACTGAGAAATACTGAGATATTTAGTCATCCTGAGAAAATGATTTAGAAATGCTTCTTTCAATATGATTGCTGGACTTGCATTACGGAAACTAAGAGGGCCATTTTGGACGCCCTATCCATGCTCTGGATGTCCAAAAATGGGCAAAAAGACGTCTCCAGTGCAATTTTAGAAACCGGCTATGGGGATGTCGCCAGCATGAGGATTTCCAAGTCTGAACAGGAATATGGTGGAGGCATTCCCAGGAACCTGGACATCCTGCCTGATCTCAGAAATGTCCTGGACGTCTGGAGTAGCGTCTAAGTTTAGACCTGCTCCAGGCACCTGAAAAATGTTTTCAGAAAACAGGCTTCATAGGTTAGAGATCATACAAACACCAACACTATTGCATGTTAGCTGGCATTTTTCCACAGTGCAAGATGCAAAGCCGCTTTTGCAAAAAGAATGCCACACTTACTGTATCAGCCTTGAGATGCCATACTACTAATTTCATATGCCCTACCTAGAAAGGGACATGATAGCTGTGACTTGAGGAAGTAGCTACTAAGGCAATGGCTTGAGAAAAAGACAAGACGACAATGGCTGGTTCAGCAGAAGTAGGTGAAAGATGATTTGTAAAAGGTTCTGTGTTAACATGCAGGATGTAATAACACAGGCACTCGCATCACTACGTCCCATTCACCACCCAGACCATCAACACAAAAACCTCCACACCACTGTTGAATTTTGGCTAAATATGCCCTCAGCTTTATTCCAAACAACATATGCATAGTCAACATAAACATATTACCATAATTAACATAACTGCATCCAACAAACGGGCTGGATGGTATCATCCCTAGCCTCATGACCGTCCAATTGTCCCCTCCTCACATCAAACCCAGCCCCCCACCTGCTGTGTTGCCAGGCTGCAGCCTACTTGCAAACCAAGGGAGTCTTCTTTATGTGACTTTCACCACACAAGGCATAGGTGGGGGTTTGAGATAGGGGAGATGTAACTTAGGCACGGGATGCCTAAGTTACATCTCCCCTATCTTAAACCCCCACCTTAGCGGAATAACTAAAGATTGAGAGGACAGACCCCACCATTAGATCCTGCCATGGGTGGGAACTTCAGCTTGCATGTCCCCGCCACCCCCCAACTGAGCCACAGCCATGTATGTCTTACTACAGCCCTCCAAGACATCCTGAATGGAACTCAGAAATATGTTATGACCAATATCCAACAAATGGACACCATCCAGGCGACACAAACCCAGGCAGTCTGTCATTTCTCTCTGTATAACATCAGCAAAATTCACCCCTTCCTTTCTGAACACATTACTAAGACACTCATCCACTCTTTAGTGACCTCCTGCCTAGATTATTGCAACCTCCTCCTTGCTGGTCTCTCTCTGAATCATCTCTCTCCCCTTCATTCTGTTCAAAACTCAGCTACCCGGCTAATCTTCTGACTGCCTCGATATGCTCATATAACCCCTCTTCTCAAGTCGCTTCACTGGCTCTCTATCTATTTCCGTATCCAGTTCAAACTTCTCCTACTGACATATAAGTGCACTCATTCAGCTGCTCCTAACTACCTTTCCTCTCTTATCTCTCTTTATAGCCCTTCTCATGTACTCCACTCCTCTGGCAGAGCACTTCTATCTGTGCCCTTCAGTGGTGGTGTCAACAGATCACCCCTTTCATGACAGCCAGATGGAGCCCCTTCAATGGCCTTAGCCCCACAAAGGCATGAGCAGAGCAAACCAGGCAGAAAACCAGCCCAGGTACACAGCAGCCACACCCAGCTACCTCTACCCAACTGGTCAATCATACTACGGCGGATCCGTAACAGAACCTCATCTTCCAACACCACTACATCCTGAATCAACAGACCCCAATCACCACACAAAGTCTTCTTCATAGCCACCAACTCACTCACCCTCAGCATCATGAAGAAGGCAAACGAAAAGGCAACCCTAAATAAAGTCACCTCGTAGGCAGAAAAACAAACCTGCAGTAGTGCTTGCCACAGTGCACATAACATGTGTCACAGAGCGGATCCAGCAGAGCCCATGCAGATAGATGAAGAAGCAGTGAATCAGGCTGACACTGACGTTTTTAGTAAACACAGGTCAGGAAGTTGCTATGGGCAACAGAAACAAATGTGGTCACGAGCCAGAGAGACACACCCAGCCAGCAGAAAAGCTAGGAGGTCATCACCTGATGCAAGCCAGCTGGCGGGAGGTGGAGCTCGTGGGTATGTAGATAAGCACAGCTCACAAGCAGGAGTCGTGGAGAGAGCTGGGAACAGAGCCGTGGACAGAGCCTGCATGAGGATAATGAGGAAAGTTTGAATGAAAGCCTGACTGATTACCACGAGTGTTTGGGAGAGAGTCTGAGACAGCTGGAATCTGAGTTTGAGAGTGAAAGCAACGGCAAACGTGGAAGGAGCTACAGAGGAGGTAGCAAAGCCAGGACAGGAAGTTTCAGATATCAGAGGAGCCCAGAGTATACTGAAAAAGACCCAGGTTGGAACAGAGCCGTGGGGAGTACGGTAAAAGCCAAGAAGTTTTACTTTTACCCTGAAAGGGAAAACCCAGGGGTTGGCAGTGGAAGGCAATGCACAGAAATGCTAAAGCCTTATGAAGCCAGCTTGAGAGGTACAGATAAGTTTACTTACCCTTATACCAGGCATAGGAGGGTTAAAGGCTTTTTACCAGAAGAAGTTTGTATCTCTGGAGAGGATTTAAGAAGCAGAGTCCCTGCAAAACTGCCGTTTCATACTACAGCTGCTCACAGGAACCTAAGCCAGTCAGAGCTGAGAGGTAAGCCAATTTACCCTAATAGAGGTGCAAGGGAATGTTATAATTCACCTAATAGCTACCAGCAGTGGAGAGGCTCTCAGCAGAAGCATTACAGTGAAGGTGGTAATTCTGTTCCACACACTCTCATAGAGGGAGGAAGAGAATCCCGGCAGAATAGAGAGAGACTGTTAACAGACGTCCCTAATGCTGAAAGGGAAGATATATTGAAAGCATGTGTTGAGGATATGCAGTGTGAGACATCAGAAGCTGAGCCAAGCACTGAATACATGGACTGTACGATTTCAATAGCAGACAGCATTTCCTCACTGCGATAAAAGGAAGTAAGAGCTGAGTAAGCCAAAACAGTAAAGAAGTGGTTTTTGTATGCTTACGAATGACTGTTTGATATACTTTTACTTTCCTTGTTAAAGAGCTGAAGAGAAGCTATTTTTGTTCATATTTTGTTCCTTTTATATGCCCAAGAAGGGTTGTGTTTTCCTTTGTTCACACCACAGCAAAAAGTCCTCTTGGAAGGGGAAATAAATCCCTTGTTAAAACCTTACCACAGTTTCACAACTAATTCTTTAACTGGCTATCAACAACTACAACTCCCAGAAGGCCAAGCAAGGCCTCCATAACAGAATTAAGTCAGTTTAACACAAGCCCCCAGCGCAGTGCCCTACTCCACCAGCAGGGTTCAGCACAAAGGGGTGACACATGTCAGGCTGAATAGGGCTCCAGAACAGCCACAGCGACTGTGTCTGCCATGTCGTACATACCCCTTCACCAACGTTCACACCAAATAAGTGTAGGTGTGGTGCTGGAACCCCTGGACTTTGGATACAAATGCCACACTGGCAAGGGCACTGAAAAGAAGCTGAGGTGACAACTGTCATTCATATGGGCCCTTGATGAATTGCAAAACCTCCTCCTGGGCAATCTGCCACTCCAACAGAGGAGAACTGGCTGTCAAAGATCCAACAAAACGACGCCAATCCGCTGCATAAGATTTCCAGGTATTAGCAGCCAACGAAGAACTCAGCAGTCTTGCAAGTGACTGGGAAGGATGTCCCAAACGTGCTCCAGCATGTGGGAAGGAAATGCATCCACTCTGTGGGCCAACACCCAAAACCGAACCCACTGTAAATGAGATAAAGAATCAGCAATTGCATTATCCACACTGGGTGCATATCATGCCACAAATGACACATTCAACTGCAGGCATCTCAGCATCAGCAAGTGCAGCAACCCTACCACCAGCAGAGAGCTAACGGATTGACGGTTGATCACCTGCACCATGGCCATATTGTCAGAATGCAACCGCAGATGCCGATGACAGAAGCTCTCACCCCAGATGAACAAGGCCACCCACACAGGAAATGATTCCAGGAAAGCAATGTTGTGACATCATCCCTTATCCCACTAGGCTGCTGGCCAGGTTTCTGCACACCACGCCCCTCCAAAATAGATCCCAAATTCCGCCCCACCTGACGCATCAGTAAACAGCTGCAGATCGTAGTTGGATACTGTAGGCAGCTGCCACACACATTGTCATAAGGAACAAGAGTCAGAGCCCATGGAAACAGGGACTTCATATCAGAATGAATGCATGTTTGACAGCTCAGAGCAAAACAGAGAGAAGGGTTGGCATAGAAACCCCAAACAAATGAGGTCACTCAGTGCTAGGGAATGGCTCATTAGCAAAAGAGAAACAGCTGATGGGGAGCGGAGTTTCAGCCACCGGGAAAAGCAACACAGTTAAAAATCCTCTAGTTAGGGGAGAGGAGAGAAGTGGGGCAGGAACCAGGAGAGCAAGAACCACGACAGACAGAACAAGGTCTGAGAGGACGGAAAGGATTGAATGGCATGAGAGAGGGGAAAAAGGTGAAAGACAGGATAAGAGAAGGGAGGAAAAACCCTATCTTACCTGGGAAGGCTCATCTAGAGAAGGGAGCTGTGAAAGCCACGCTGACTCCAGGAAGCAGGCAATTTCACGACGGAGAAAGCAATACACGGCTGGGCAAAGCACAGAGGAACTCCACTCTCCTAAAGGCAAGCAATACGTTTTAAATCCCCTGAGAAGACAGTCTCAGTCCTCTAACACTAAATATAGTGGAAAGGAAACTTGTTGTTCTGAAGAGGAGTTTTTGCCTGTAAGAAACCCTAGGCAAACTAAAAGGAAAGAGTTTTACAGGGAGCCATATTATAGCCAAGAAAGGTCCCTGGATAAGCAGTGGCTGGAAGATAGAAGAATATTTCCAGATAGCTTTGCAGAGGAGTTTGATAATAGCCCTTGTACGTATCAAGAGTTGTGTGAGAGAGCTGACCGAGAGCTTTATGCAAAACACCTGAGTTCAGTTAAGCTGTTGGGGGATGGGAACACTGTGAATGAGCAAAGGGCAGAGTTCTCCCCGGAGGAAGTTGAGGATAACGTGCATGAAATGCAATGTGAATTTTATCCAACTTCAGACACTGAAACCTATATGGACTGTACGTACACGGTATCAGATAATATACAATCCTTGTGCTAGTCTTGCTATAACCACTGCTGCAGGAGATAAATAGTCCAAAAGCAAGTTTGGAGGAAAACTGTTTTTGTATTTCATTTTTCTGTTAAGCTGAAGATAAGCATTGCCTAAGTTGTTTGGTTCCTTTGTTACCTTATACCAGAAGTATGGACTTTTCTGTTGTGATGTTCTAAAGGTCAAATTCCAACCCTGGGAAGGGAATAAATCCATTTTGAAACCTTACCATTCGTGTACACAACTATTTTTCTTTAAGCCACGGAACTACAATTCCCAGGAGGCTTTGCAAAGCCTCAAATTCAAGTTCACAAGCTTAAGGAACACATCACCCCACTCGCTTTACCCACGCTGAGGCCTCTGGGAGAGAGGGGCGGTGACAACATACACCATGAAAGTCTTGAAGAAACTCCAACCACATGGCCAGATCCTCATGGATGCCACCGTTTAACCAGATGTAGTGATGCTTCCGCACAACCTCCCATGGGTATGATTCTGCAAGTGAAATTAAAATGCCCTTAAAGTTATTGGACCTGCTGCAATGTAACCTTCAGGTGAGGCAGCATCTGCTGAATTAACACTACCAACTTCTACACCTTCTGACTCAGCAAATGGTATTCCAAGCACAAAGAATCCAACTAGATGCCTAGAAAAGTGAGTAATGTGGAAGGGCCCTCCTTCTCCACTGCTAATGGTAAGCCAAACACCACTGCTAACTGCTGGAAAATGGCCAACATCCTAACATACTCACCAGAAACAGCCCGAGCCCACAAATAAAAACATCATCCTGATAATGCACCATACAGTCAGACCCAGCCACCCGCTGGCATGCCCAATTAACAAAGGTAGAGAAAGTCTCAAAACAAGCACAAGCCACTGAACAGCCCATAGGCATATATTTATCCAAACAGTACTTCCCTTGAAAGTGAATACCCAACAAATAAAAAGATTGTGGATGAATGGGCAGCAAATGAAAAGCAGATTCCACATTGGCTTTGACCATCAAAGCCCCACGCCCGCACCCTGCAACAACCGGACTGCCGAATCAAATGAGTCCATCTCCTTCCGCAGTTTCTCCACCACAACATCCTGCAACTGCAAGACGGACAGAGCATTATGAGATTGGTGTTGCAAAGATGGCCCATAAAGAGGAATAATAAACCTTTCCCCAAAAACGGTCAATAAGCAAACTGCTGAAGCGTTAGGATAACTCGACAGCCAGTACTCGAGTGCCCCCAGATTAATCTGGCGACAGCGCCTTTTCCAGAGACCCCTGCAGGACCTGACAGTTGAGCCGGGCCGGCTCTGGGTAGGCCTCCTCCCTGAAGAAGTAACGAAAAGCTGGGTGCCCCCCACCACACAAGGAATATCTATGCTTGAACCGACAAATTGGCCACTCACGTCAGCCTGTGTTAAATTGGAAACAAGCATTTTTGGATCCAGAGCCCTGAAATCCCCCGGTAGTGGGCAAACCCATGCCAGAAGACCCCCCAGCTCCCCACTGACCACCCCCAGTTCGCCCACCACCCAACAGCACCCCACTCCCCAGCAACCCCGATCCTGCCACCTGGAGTCCAACTTGCCCTGCTTTTGCCAACACCTTGGATTTATCCTGAGCCACGCTTTTCCGAAATTGCTCGTCATAATTTTAACCAATCCCATCCACCATATGTGCGATACACTCTCAAAATCACATCTGAATAGACACGGATATAAGGATGGCTTAGCTGCACCCATAATAGATAAAAATATATGAAAAGCTAGCAACCAATTACAGTATGAATTGTTTGAGGTGTGGGTTTTTCGGGATGTGGACATCTGGTAACGGAAATGACTCCTGGCCGGTTCAATGTTGGCAAGAGCAGAGCAGGGCAGGTTGGACTCCAGGTCAGGGGATCAGGGTTCCTAGGAGGGGTGGAGTGCTGTTGGGTGGTGGGGGAACTGGGGGTGGTTAGTGGGGAGCTGGAGGTTCTTCCGGCATGGGTTTGTCTGTTACCGGGGGGATTTAAGGGCTCAGGATCTGAAAATGTTTGTTTCCAATTTAACACAGGCCAATGTGAGAGGCCAGTTTGTCGGTTCAAGCATAGATGCTCCATGCGTGGTGGGGGGCACCCAGCTTTTCATTGCTTCTTCAGGGAGGGGGCTTGTCCAGAGTCAGCCAGGCTTGGCTTTCAGGTCCTGCGGGGGTCTCTGGACAAGGCACCATTGCCCAATTAATATGGGGGCACTGGAGTACTGACTGTAGGGTTATCCTAACGCATTGGCAGCTCGCCTATTGATTGACAGTTTTCGACCCTTTCCTGCCCTCATTCTTATCACTCTCACCTTTTTTCTTGTCCTCCATTTCTTGATCATGAGCCAAAAAGGAAAATATATCAATATATCATTCCTGCAACACCTTCATCCGTAACTTCTGTAAAACAAGACATCCCAAAGGGGTAATCACACTCAATGTATGCCCCCCGCATGTAACCTGCACAGCCACCATCAAACAACCCTCTCCGGGGTCGCAAGAAAGTGGGGTGGCAGCATAGGAAGTGCTACCACCACCCTGATCCTCCTCAGACTCTGACCCACCAGAAGAGGAATAATCAGTAATCCCAGGAATCAGAGCTAACCCATGCATGAGCTGCACCCAACTCACTGCAGTGATTGACGCACTTCTCATGGTGTAGATGATCAACCATCCATCGCAAGTTCCTAAGGAACTTGTGATCCTATAGATTCCGAGCCAGTACCTTATTCCGTTTCCCATGACAATCCCTGCAATCCAAGCTGCCCCTGAGCCCCCCAGAAGCACTCCCCACCCAGAATAGCAACCTGCAACCACAGCGGGATCAGACCTATGATGACTCCCTGCACTGGAAAGCTGCACCATATTGCAGGACACTGGATGTTCCTCAGCACTGTCCTTGAACTCTGCTTGACATCCTGCCTCAGATAGCTCTCGAATTTGGTAGCCCACTGGGACCCCCAACAAGCCACCATTGGCCTTGGGGGTCTAAACCAGACCCATGAACACCACTCTGGGCTTTCCATGGTGCCGGTCCCCCTCCAGCAGCAACCGCTTCCCCATCTATTAGAAGATCCAGCTGCTTTGTCACCCTTTTTTCAGGAACCTTGCCCTGTGAAGCAGGCATCCGGACCCCCTGTCCCTTCCCCTGGGACTTCTTAGGGACCATGACCCCAACCACCCAATCACACACTCATACTGGACTCAACCCCTACCTGAACCCCCCCCCCCACATCACTCAGTCGAGAACCATCCCACATGCAGTTCAACCAACATGCCCAATGCCCTGCTCAGTCATGAATGACACCCCAAAATGCCCCCTAAAACCATTACCACCCAACAAGAAGCAAGAGACTATTCCCCCCTATTACCCCTTCTGGTACTCACAAGCCCAAATTCTGCACAAATCAATCAGAGCCGGCACCCAAATGTCACCAGCACTAGGACTGCTGTGATGCCAGAGGAGAAAGGCCTGACCAGCCCGGGAGCTGCCGCAATGCCGTAGGAGAGAGGTCACTGCCAAAGATCATGCCGTGCTATCAGCCCCCCAAGCCAGAGAAGAGAAAAGCACCCACCACACGACACAATGTGAACCCCCAAGCATACCACGTGGCCCACTTTCTGGTGTGCACACACTGCTCCCTCTTGCACGCTCACTCCCCACCTCACCAACCACAGGATGCTAACACTGCCAGGCAAAACCTCCCTGGAGCGACCCTCTTGTAGCCCCAAACAAGTAGCGATACTGCCTTAGGAAAAGCCAACAGCCTGTGTCAGTCAGCAGCCTCCTTCCACCATTGCCCCCAGACCATCATTGGCTGTCAAACACAACAAAATTAAGTGACCCTGCACCGCTCCTCCCCCTGACACTCCACGAGCTGCATTACTCATCTTCCTTCATCTCTCTCTCTCTCTCTCTCTCTCTCTCTCTCTCTCTCTCTCTCTCTCTCTCTCTCTCTCTCTCTCTCTCTCTCTCTCCCCCTCCCTCCCCACCCTCAGTAAATGGGAGTAGGTGCTCTAACATGCTAATAGACTGCTCCCTATTCACTCCACGTCGGGGGGGAGCTGGGCTCAAGAACAGCTCCTCCTGGCAAGTCACGACTGCACTTCCCTCCATATAGTTTAATCATTAGAGATCAAAAGTAATAGCTTAAGAAGCAGTATTTGAAGTACTTTTCTAAAACTATGCCCCATTAAATAAACCACAGAAGTACATAGCATATTTGTGACTTATTGTGATGCTCACCTCTTTCAAGAAATATAAATACTGCTGGAAATCTTTAAAATTTATTGCTGAATCATTTTAAAAAGTCAATGAAAGTACCTGAAATTCCCAGGTCACACACTGCTAAATTGACCGTCATTATTTCTGCAGGCCTCAGTTTCTTTTTTCTTTTAAAAGCAATAAAAAGAACATATCCATTTCCCAGAGTTGAAAGAACACCTGCAATAAAAGGATATGGATAAAAAACTTAAATATAAAATTGTGAATGAAGGAGAATGGTAAAGCACGATGGTTAGAACTGCTCCTTACAAGAGATCGCATCCAAATAGGTATCAAAATGTTTTAAAAAATGTTATGCATGCCTCTGTGTGACCACTATAATACTGTACAGCATCAGGCGCACCAACCTCATTGTTTCTGAATATATTGGGGCACGTTTACTAAAGGTTAATGCACGTTAATGAAGGAAATGCACATTAAGTGCCACTGTGCCCAAAGAAATATAAAGGCTGTGGGCACTTCCTGAACATTAATTTTCATTAATCAGAGTTAAAACCTTTAGTGCACATGGCCCATTATATTTGTCTTTTCCTTTGAGCAGAAAAATGATAGATAAGGTTGGTTTCATTAACCCATTTAAATAAGAGCTCTCAGTATGAATATGTTGACCACTATTACACAAAATGCCATACTCTGTCTGATGTAAGAATATGCATCGGAAAAAGTTTCAGTTTGGTTCGTTTATGGATCAGTCACTCACTCATTACATTTTTGGACTCTGAATCATTCATTTTATTTATTTCCATTAAAATCAATAGGGCAAGCAACTTTGTATTTTAGCATAGGGTTTTCCATCCATACTCTTTTTTCTTTTTTTTTTTTATTTATGGAATTTTAAATTAACAACACTTGAATAATACAAAAACTTGAACAACACAGAAATCGAGAAAAAAAACAAGGAAATATTAAATCAGGAAGATCATTTCTAAATGTTAGATTTCCAAATCAACCCACCATACTGCACCAAAAAAATAATATAATCATAAGAACATAAGATATACCTTACTGGGTCAAATCAAGGGTCCATCAAGCCCAGTCTCCTGTTTCCAAACGTGGCCAATCCAGGTCATGGGTACTCTGTCAGGTTTCCAAAAGATACACAGATTCCATTCTGCTTACCCAATGGGTAAGAAGTGGATTTCCCCAGAACTCTTTAATAATGGCTCAGCCAGGTGACCAGCAAGTCGGCCTTGGGTCGCTATTCCCCCCCTCCCCCCCTCGCCCAAATGACTGCGCTCGCTCCAGGTTTGCAACAAAGAAAAGCGTGTTTTATTTGGTTATCCACATTCTCTTGGAAAATACAGTATCAAACTGTTGGCCACAGCATGAGCCTATTACAGTAACTATTTACAGATACCTTTATAAATAACATAACAACCATTATAGCATACATTACATTAAATTACGTTTTCTCTTCAACCCTTCTCCAGAGGCACAGCCCACTCTACTTAGGTCTTTGTCGCCCGGCAGGGATATCTGGAAAAGCTGCCGTTCAAGCCTTTTCCCCACTGCCATCGTTTCTAAATATGATGAGATCATCAAGGGGGAGGCTTTCATTGACAACAGGCCCTCTTCTGGGCTCTGTTCCTCTTACAACAGTGTCCCGTTCCGCCTCTGCCCAAGTCCTGTCGAAGGCGTGGGCAGGGCTGCGTTGGGAATCTCTATACCGGTCTCTCCCGCTGTGAAAGTATCGGGAGGCCCTCTAGACACTGTTCCTGCTTCCACTCTGTGTCCTGTTTACTGACACATCCTATCTGTTCAACTCCCCCTATCATGTCTGGGCTGTGCGCTCTCTCGAGAGGAGGGGGTCCCTATCTCTCCTGCCAATCCCTCCTGGCAGCGATTCCTCGCTTGCTGGGGGGGTCCCCACTTCCGCAAGGGTCCCCTCCTGTAGCTGTGGCCAACACTTGTTTCTGCCAAAGGCGCTCCAGAGCGTCCTGTATCGCACACAGGTACACATCCATCCCAATTTCGGACAGATGCACCCCGTCCGTACAATACAGGCCGGGGCACTTCTCCTCTATTAGATCGTGCACGATGTTATACCCCCCAATTGTGCCCATAAATCGCGCCATCCACCTATTCACTTTCCATCTTGTTCTTTCCACCGCGTGATGCGAGCACTCGCCCCTCCAGACTCTTCGAGGTATGATGTGTGACCAGACCAGGACTGCACTTGGAAAGATATCCCTCAGTGCCTGCAAGTCCTTTTGCATTTTTCTTGTTAGTTCGACACTGCGCGTACTCGTCAGGTCGTTCCCCCCTAGATGAACTACTATTGCCCAAGGCCTTCCACCCGCATTTCTTAACCGCAAAAGGAATGGCATCAGCTGGTCCCACACCATACCTCGACATCCCATCCATTTTACTGCCACCTTATCGGTGGGGAGGCCCAGATTAAGGCCCTGTGGTCTGCCGCTTGTCCTCCTCTCCGCCCAGTGCACGAACGAGTGGCCGCAAATCCAAACTTCCTGGCAGGGCTTGCTACCTACGTACATTAGTATTGAAAAGAAATGGGTGTTAGAATTCGTTTGATAACTGTCTTGCCCTGTTTGAGACAACAACTTGAAGCTAATTAACCCCATGCAAAACCACAATGAATCACATACTCCTTTCCAGCACATTGTTCCCCCTTAAAGATATATATCTTTTTTTTTTTGCTTCTGACCCTGCTCCTCCAGGCCCGCCCATGGCGTTAAACCGGGCGTACGTACAGCTTGTACCTATCAGAGCACCATCTACCGATGTTCATGATTTGTTCTCTGGTCATTCCCAGGCTGGCTGCCGTTGAAGCGGCCCCGATGCGGAAGGAATGTGTGCCATATAAGCGCGCCTCAACTCCTACAGCCCCCCAAGGCCTGCTTCAGCACCCTGGCAAATTGGAAACGCGAGAGGGGTGCACCGTTCGAGTGCACCAGCCAATGATCTGCTCCAGTCGGCCGCAATTGCTTATAATCGGTGAAAGTTTTGACGGGGCAAGATGGGTCCCCCAGTAGCCTTGCTAACCTTACCAGGGTGCCTCTCACTTCTGTGTCGGTTTTGGATCTCCGAACATGCAGCGTGAGCGTCCCGTTGTGTAGATTTACAACTTGTTCCCTGATGCCCCCTTCAGCATTGGCCATGCTCACCGTGGTGACCAGTTCGCCTACCCGGAATGCGCCAAAAAAGGCCCATTAAAAGGCGCATCTGAACAACCGAGTCTCGAAATTGTCGAAACATATTTGTCCCGCCACCACTATCAGCTTCTGTAATATCTGATGCGTTATGGGGCGCCACCAGTCTTTTTTGTGGGGCTGTTCCGTTGTCCAGCCTTTCATCACCCTTGATATCAGAAAATCTGTTCTTGGGCTGTTCCCGCCCATTGCCTTTGCAAAGAAAGCGATTGCTGCCAATTTCGCCTGCACCACTGATTTCTTGCTACCCGTCCCTTTAAGCTGCAGAATCCACCGTAGGATGGATTCCGTTGTAGGACAGTCTTCCTCAATCCCATTCCTCGCACAGAAAGCCTGAAATTTCTCCCAAGCCGTTAGGTATTTTTTTCTTGTCCGTTCGGATAGCGAACTTAGCACCAGCTCCCATACTTCGGTGGACCAAGGTCCCAAGCCTGTTTCAGGATAGCCATCTTGATTGCGTCGGCTCCGGGCGCCAGTGATCGGAAGAGGAAGATCTTGGAACGAGAGAGAGCATCGGCAATGTTATTTAGCGTGCCCGGTATATGTTTCGCCTTGATAGTTATATTATGCGTTAGACATGTCAACACCATGTGTCTCAGGAGTGCCACTACCCCCGGAGTGTGAGCGCGCATCCCGTTCACTGCGTAAACCACTGCCATGTTATCCATATGGAATGTGATCGCCTTGTTGCTGAGTTGCAAGGCCCACATGGCTAAGGCTACCGCTATGGGAAAGAGCTCCAGAAAGGTGATATCCCTGGTCGCACCTACCGAGTGAACAGCAGCAGCCACACTCAGCAGGGGCAAACCAAGAAAAGCAAAAGAGTGGCAGGTTCACACACAACACCTTTATTGTATATTTAACAAGTGGCCTAAACCCAACACAGGACCGTGTTTCGTGCTATACTTCGTCAGGGGTTGTCGGGGCACACTAAGGGGGATGTTTACTAAAAACCAGAAATGTGCGCGCCGCAAAATAGCGCACGGAAACGCGGCACTGAAACGCTAATAAACGCGTTTAAACGCCCCGCACACGTGCGTGTCACCCCCGCAAAGGTGCGCGGCACACTAACGGGCCCCGTACAAGTACGGGCCCGCAAATGTCCGATAGAGGCGTGGAACGGCTAAAGGAGGGCGGAGGAAGGCTCCGGAGGGGCGGAGGGACGGGGTCAATGGGTGGAGAGTGGGAGGGGAGAGGCTCCCCGCACAGTATCGGGCCTGAATTTTGCATGTAAAAACTACTGAATATGGCAATACGACTTTGAGTTCCTCAGTAGTTGCAATTTTACGCAAACATTGGGGTATTTTAGGTTTGCACCCCTGTTTCAGAAAACCTCTCCGGATAGCCTTTTCTAGAGGTTCTAATTTGCGAGATAGACTGGTTCATACTGCAACTTCTATCGATCGTCCTCTACCTTTTGACCCAGCTTCAAGGGGCCATACTACCTGCTCTAAGTGTAGTTTTTGTGCACGAGCTTCAATTGGAGAAGATTGGATACATCCTAATACAGGCAGAGTTTATCGACGTCGGTGGGCGACGACTTGTGATTCTACACATGTAGTATATATTTTGACATGTCCTTGCCCTTTAATTTATGTTGGGAAGACCTCTAGAAAAATAAAGGTGCGTCTGAGTGAACATGCCTCGCGGATTAAACAGAAGGTGATGTCAGCTCCCTTAGTTGAACATTTTGAGTTAATTCATCATCAGTCATTTTCTGAATTTACCTGGACTGTTTTGGACTATATACCTCCGAACCCTCGGGGTGGAAATCGCCTCCTTGCATTACAATGTCGGGAACAGCACTTGATTTTTGAGCTACAGGCTGTTCAACCTACCGGATTGAATAAGGAAGTTGAATGGTTTAGCCTATTATGATGCAATCCATGACACTAAGGGATTCCCCGGTGACAGTGGGGTCTCCCGGTTAGTTGATTGGAGCTCCCCTTTGATTGGCAAAAAACTATTAGCCAATAGCAAGTCTTTTCTCTCTTTAAAACTTCAGTATGGTGTGTTCACTCGGGAAACTCTTAATAGCGGTGATTTGAAAAAGCGTGAACACTTGAAACAGGGCCAGGGGCCCGAAACGTACGTCGTGGACTGCTACAAATCCGCTGTGTGGAAATACCTTTGGCACAAGGAGTGTTGGAACATTTCACTGATAATTTTGATAAGCTAAGTATAGCGTTTTTAGCTACACTATAATTAAAAGGGATAAGGTTGCCTGGTGTGACTGGGTTACATTTCAGTCGCCTCCAGCCTTCTCCGACAAAAATAAATTTCTTAGACCTGGGAGATATTACTGTTGGGTTTGGTATATCTATGCACGGCATGTAGATGTAGCTCATGCATATTCATGAGGGACAGCAGGAAGACCCGAACAGTGTGATGCAAAACTGGGCTGGAGTGGGGAAGCGCTGCCGTAAAGCAGCAGCCAACAGGGGCAGACACACCCACACCCACACCCACAGGCCCCATTGGCCAATGTCTCCTGTAGAGGCAGAACATTGGACCCTGCGTGCATCTCCCAATACCAGCACCTGCATACCTTAGCAATGTCACCCTACACCTGAGGTACACAGCTCTGAAACGTTTGCTAAGAGTACAGGCTGATAGATATCCCTACGTTACGCACATACTGCTAGTTGACCCCATCCGAACAATCTGTTTGGTGTCTGCGGTGCGTGCTCCAGGCCTGGCCTCTGATGGTGTTCACCACCCTGGGAAGTGACCCCCAGCAGTACTGCGTACCATATCCATGCCTGTGCCGTGCCCAGGACCGGTGTGGTGGCCAAGGCTAATCACCCCCTCAATAGTAGCACAATGCTGGCATAGGTGTGGGAGTGTGTGTCTGTCTATACAGTGTGTGTTGGCTGCAAACACCTTCCCCAACCCACACTGCCAGCACTACTGCCAGTATTGGCCTGCCAATGTGCATAATGAGCAGCAAGGTACCATGGGTATAGGTCAGACATGGTGGGCTGGCCAGGATGCATCTGCACAGGGCATAGGGCACTGGCTGTGACATTGTAGTGCCAGGCCACCACCTACACAGACAGGGTGACCTCTGTATGTGCTGCTGGGGGAGCACTCTCACCCTGAGTGTGCAGTGATGACAGCATGGCTAGGCACCCCCATAGTGCTGTATTGTGTTTCTCTCTTGTGATATATATGGGTTTCCTGTTGGGGCCTCCTCACAGAACTCTCTGCTTGTGTGTGCTGCCACCCCAGTTTTGGGTGCATGTATGTCCATTAGAGCTAACCAGCAGACTGTTCACAGCTGGTATGTGTCTTGATGGAGTGCCTTGCAGGGTGAAGCGGCTGATGGCTTGCTGCAGGTGAATATCAGATAGTGCTGGGGTGCATCTTTGGATATCCAGGCCTAAAGTCTGTCTGATATTGTGTTATGGATGTGTGTGGAGCTGCTTGGACTGCCCTGTAGGGTGTCTGTTCCCCAGCAGGACTGGGGTTTGATGGTCCACTCTGCTGCCATGGGGGGGTGGGATGGGATGGGGATCTGTTTTCCACCCTCGGGGGGGGGGGGGGGTCCATGGGGGTTTCCACAAACTGAGACAGACAGAGATATCCAACATGTTTCTGCAGCACCTTCCTATCTCACAGGTTAGTACTGTTTTGGAGCTCTGTCATGGCCTCATCCAGCCATGGCTGGTGTTGTGGACCTGGTCCTGGCCGCCACATCACACCCCTCAGGGTGAGCACAGTACCCGCACAATGTGACGGTGTGTAGCTACTCTTTGCTGGTAGTCCACCCGCTCAGGACCCCCTACCAGGCCGAGGTGCTGTGTGGGTGCACATGTACAATTCCCCCTACCAGGCCGGGTAGCTGTTGGGGTGCATTCCCCATCTTGTGTGCATCTGTGGACAGCTGATTTGCATGTGCAGTGCATCATGGGTACGGGTGGCCTAACCCTATCCTGTCTACAACAGCAGACTGTCTGTGGGGTGACGTGCAGGCTCTCTACAGCCAGCCAGGGGCTTGCTATCAGCTATAGAGCTGTAACCCAATGGTTATGTCACTCCCTGTACAGCCAGAGGTCATGGGTTCAAACCCACAGTGGGGCCCTTTGATAGGGCCGTCCACAGCTTTATTTTTATTTACTGTACATATGTCTATGCCGGCAAAACCACACACAGCTTACTATACCCATTAGGTGCCTCTGAGGGTGCTTTATAGGGCGCCCTATAGGCCACCTTATGGTTGCCATCCATATAGGGTGCACTATACATTATCCTGTGTCGCAACATACATGGTGCCCTATAGGGGACATTCTAGGGTGCCTTGGCGGACAGTGCACTGTAACATGTGCCTTACGGGCATCCGTATGTTAACACACTGTGAGAGCGGGTTTACTAGTGGTGGGAAATAAAATATAAATGGAAGGCCTCCTACAGCACTCCTCACCATGATACATACTGCCCCAGCCAGCCTTGTTCACTGGGCACTGTGAGAGGTTGAACCCCTGGCCCCTGCACCATTGGTCAGTGTCTTAACCATTGTGCTGTGGCTCTGTTCCTGTGTTTGTGCATCCGCGCGCAGCCTTGTAGCCATCAGCGCGCCATCTTGTGGCGCACTAAATTAACAGCGCGCCGCCTTATGCCGCACAACATGGAAATGCCCCTAAAATAATGCCTCTGCCAGCTGTCTTCAATGGGCACTGTGGGGAATTGAACCCATGATCCCTGCATGAGTGGTCAGTGTCTTAACCATTGTGCTATGGCTCCGTTCCTATTATTTGCACATCAGCGCGCCACTTATCCCTCCCACTATTGGACTGCCCCCTCACACATCAGCGCGCCGCCTTCTGCCCACCGGCTCGCCGCCTTCTGTTGCCCACATTTATCAGCGCACCGCCTTCTGCCGCCCAAACTTAACAATGCACCGCCATCTGCCGCCCACACTAAACAGTGCGCCACCTCATGCCGTAATAAAAATAACAATGCGCCGCCTTCTGCTGCCCAAAATTAATATGCCTCTTAACCACTTTTGCCCATAAATGTTGGTGCCTCAGCTGGTCTTTTTTGTTGAGTGCAATGGGGGTTTGAACCCCTGGCCCCTGCACCATTGGTGGGTGTCTTCACCGTTGTACTACGGCTCTATTGTTTGGTTTTGCAGCAGCGCCCCACTTAGCCTTCCCACGCGCTAATGTGGGCCCCGCACATTAGCGCGACGCACACACGTACGGTCCAGTTTTTTGCTTTTTTCTGCCTGGCCCGCCCACTCCTTATATGGCACCAGCACACTAACGGGAACCCGCACAGCAACGGTGTTTAGTAAACATGCCCCTAAAAAACATTTAAAAAACATAACAATATAAATAAATATGATAATAAAAAATTAAAACAAGAATATATAAAAAAAGGCTAAAACATAAAAATCGTGTTAACATTAAAAAGGTTGAGAATCAACACATCTATAAATACTTAATTGCACTATACCATGAACATAATGCATCAAAGGGAATTATAAGTTAAATAAAATATTATGAAGCACACTAAAAAGAATACATACACATAAAATCAAGTATCAAGCATAAAAAAGTTATAAAAAGTACATATGAAGGAAACATAAGGATAAAAAGAATAAATAATTAAATGATGCACAGTGAAATTGCATAAAACAGAGACCAAGGGAATGAGGAGGACTATTGGAAGCAGGAGTGAGTATTAAAAAAGAGAACTTTACCTGATCGGTGTGTGGTGGCATTAAGCTTCACAGACACATAAAATGTGCCTGAAGCCACTAATACAAAGAATAATACCCTTCTTAAAGACAAATGTAAAAGTTTAAAAAAAAATTTAAAAAAGGGGAGGAGAAACGTCATAGTCAATATAAGGCAAAATATCCATTGCAACAAAACGATCCATTGTGACAAAAGAACGATCCATTGTGACAAAAAAAGGGGGAGGAGGGGGATTAAATATTGCATTTAGGGGACAATCCAATTGAAAACTTATAACATCCTATGAATAAACATAGCACTATCTCTTATACAGAGGATGAAAATAAACCCTAATAGTGACTTAATGACACAAATTCAAGAACTAACTAAGGAAACTCCGTTATTAAAGATATCATCTAGGCCATGGACAAAAGTAAACCACAGGCCCACTAAGGTCAAACTAGAATCACAGGAATAGATGGCCTTGTATATAAAATATCATTCTAAAAAGGTTCCTAAACAGACGGTGTCTATTAATTGCTAAGGGATACAATTAAATCCAAATGAGGGATACAATTAAATCCAAATAAGGGATACACATTATCCTCGCCACCGTAGAAAAATTTATGAATTATATAAAAAGAGCAAAAATTGCATGGAATATTAACCAAGCAAAAAAGAAATTAATAGGCCATCATCCTGGACCGTAAAAGCCACCAACATATAACTTCTAAAACATGCGACCCATCTAGCTAACACAATACCAGAGAACACAAACGCGTGCGTATTCAAAGACCCATAATCTTGAAGAAATACAAACCATAAGATTGTAAACATGTGGGTCGCAGGAAAAACATGTGACTTTTTCGTAAGGGGACAAAAGGGATTAACTGTGAAGATTCTAAAAACCGCTGACACATGCGTGTTTGAGGAAGACAGAAAACACGAAAGGTTGAAAAACTACAAAGTAACAAGAAACTAAGGGGCATGTTTACTAAACATTCCTAACGTGCGGGGCCGCGGTAGTGTCCTGTGCCATATAAGGAGTGGGCGGTTCAGGCCGAAAAAGGAAAAAAAAAGACCGTATGTGTGCACGTCGCGTTAATGTGCGGGGCCCACATTAGCGCGTGGGAAGGCTAAGTGGGGTGCAGCTGGGCACATATAGGAACAGAGCCGTAGCACAACGGTGAAGACAATAACCAATGGTGCAGGGGCCACGGGTTCAATCCCCCAGTGTGTGCAGCCCAAAAAGGCTGGCTGAGGCACCACCTTGAATGTGGAAATGTGTGTCAGGAGACAAAATAATTTTGGGGCGGCATAAGGAGGCGCACTGTTCATAAGGCGGCGCACTGTTCATTGTGGGCAGCAGGATGCGGCGCACTGTTAATTGTGGGCAGCAGGATGCGGCACGCTGATGGCCACAAGGCGGCGCGCTGATGCTAAAGCAAAGGAACACAGCCACAGCACAATGGTTAAGACACTGACCAATGGTGCAGGGACCAGGGGTTCAATCCCTCACAATGCCCATTGAAAAAGGCTAGCTGAGGCAGTATATTTTATGTTGTGGAGTGCTTTAGGAGGCTCTTTAATTCTATTTTGTGATAACTACTAGCAAACGCACTCTCACAGCATGTTAACATAAGGCGGACCATAAGGCACATGTTACAGTGCACCGTCCGCCAAGGCACCCTAGAATGTCCCCTATAGGGCAGCATGTATGTTGCGACACAGGATAATGTATAGTGCACCCTATATGGATGCCAACCATAAAGTGCCCTATAGGGCGCCCAATAAAGCACCCTCAGAGGCACCTTATGGGTACAGTACGCTGAGGGTGTTATTGCAGGCATCAACATATGTACAGTAAATGTAAAAAATGCTTTGGAAAACCCTATCACAGAACCCCACTGTGGGTATGAACCCATGACCTCTGGCTGCATAGGCAGTGGCATAACCATTGGGCTACACCTCTATAGCTGTAAGCAAGCTCCTGCCTGGCTGCAGATAACCTGCACGTCACATCACAGACAGTCTGCTGGTGTAAACAGGATAGGGTTAGGCCACCCGTACCCATGATGCACTGCACATGCAAATCAGCTGTCCACAGATGCACACAAGATGGGAACTGCACCCCTAAAGCTACCCAGCCTGGTAGGGGGAGGTGTCCTTGTGCACCCACACAGCACCTCGGCCTGGTAGGGTGCCCTGAGTGGGTGGACAAACGGCAAAGAGTAGCTAAACACCATCACATTGTGCGGTTACTATGCCCACCCTGAGTGTGTGATGATGCGCCCAGGACCAGGTACACAACTCCTTGCATGGCTAAATGCGGCCATGCCAGAGCTCCAAAGCAGCAATAACCTGTGAAATAGGTAGGTGCTGCATAAACATCTTGGTAGATCGCTGTCTGCCACAGTTAGTGGAACACACACACACACACACCCACACCCACACCCCCCACCCACAGATCCCCATACCATCTTCCTTCTCTCCTTTTCTCCCCCCCTCTCCCCACTGATGGCAGTAGAGCCGACCATCAACCCCAGCCCTGCTGGGGAAGTAGACCCCCCACAGGGCAGTCCAAGCAGCTCCACACCCATCCATAACACAATATCAGACAGACATTAGGCCTGGATATTCATAGATGCACCCCACCACTATCTGATATTCACCTGCAGCAAGCCATCAGCCACTGCACCCTGCAAGGCACTCCATCAAGACACATAACATCTGTGCTCAGTCTGCTGGTTGGTCCTGATGGAAATGCATGCACCCACAACTGGGGTGGCAGCACACACAAGCAGATAAGTCAGTGAAAAGGCCCCAACAGGAAACCCATATATAATCACATGAGAGAAACACAATACAGCACTATGGGTGTGCCTAGCCATGCTGCCATCACTGCACATTCAGGGTGAGAGTGATCCCCCAGCAGCACATACAGAGGTCCCCCTGTCTGTGTAGGTGGTGGCCGGGCACTACCATGTTCCTGCCAGTGCCCTATGCCCTGTGCAGCTGCATCCTGGTCAGCCCACCCTGTCTGAGATATACCCATGGTCCCTTGCTACTCATTATGCACATTAGCAGGCCAATACTGGCAACAGTGCTGGCAGTGTGGGCTGTGGAAGGGGCTTGCAGCCAGCACCCACTGTATAGACACACTTCCACACCTATGCCAGCATGGTGCTACTATTGAGGAGGTAATTAGCCTTGGCCACCAAACCTGTCCTAGGCACGGCAAGGCATGGATATGGTACGCAGTACTGCTGGGGGTCACTCCCCAGGGTGGTAAACACCGTCAGAGGCCAGTCCTGGAGCACGCCCCGCAAACACCTAACAGATTGTTCTAATGGGGTCAACTAGCAGTATGTGCGTAACGTATGGATATCTATCTGCCAGTACTCCTAGCAAACATCTCAGAGCTGTGTACCGTATACCTCAGGTGTAGGGTGACATTGCTAAGGTATGCAGGTGCTAGTATTGGGAGATGCACGCAGGGTCCACTGTTCTGCCTCTCCAGGAGACATTGGCCAATGGGGCCTGTGGGTGTGGGTGTTTCTGCCCCTGTTGGCTGCTGCTTTACGTCAGAGATTCCCAACCCCAGTCTAGGTCTGCATCACACTGTTCGTGTTTTCCTGCTGTCCCTCATGAATATGCATGAGCTACATCTACATGCCATGGGGGTGGTGCATAGATATACAGCACAGGCATTTGTATGAGTGGCAGCATGGAACCTGACTGGTGTGTGGCACACCAGGAATGCATTTGGGAGAGTCTGCTCTAGGTACTGCCCCTGTTCATGGTGTCTGTGCTCAGTGGGGTAAAAGATAGACGTATTACCATTGCATATGTCCTCGACATGAAAGGTGTGTCCTTACTATCACTGTGTAGGTCTGGGAAAAATGTGTGGCTAGGATTGGTGGAAGCCCCAGCTGGGCTTTGAACCTGTGACCTTCTGTTCTTGCATGCACTGTCTGTATGCACTGCACCACCGTGTAGCCACAGATTGGCTGGTTTCCCTGGAATGTCCATGACTGTGGATCCGGCAGGGCCTGTCTGTTGCAGTGGACTGTGCCAGCCTGCACATGGCTAGGCCTCTGTCTTCTGTGGCTAGCAGCCACTGCCCCCTGCACCACATGTACTCGTCCGCCAACATGCTGGAATGAGCTGCTCTCAGAAACAGCAGATGACCAGATTGCAATGTGGCAGTACGGGACTGCATTTGGGGGATTTGGCTGTAGGTAATGCCCATTGTTGTTGTGTTTTTGCAGTGTTGTGTAAAATATGGGTGTTTTCCCCATGCTTATGTTCCCTGCAGTACAGGGGTGTCTGTGCTATCTTTGTTTAGTGGTGGGTAAACTATAGGGGCTGGGCTGGCATGTGCCCCAGCTGGGATTTGAACCTCTGACCCTCTGGTTCTAGAGGTACTGGCTCTGTCCGCTGCACCACACTATGGCCACAGAGACAATGCAGCCCCTGGAGGTAGTATACCTGGCAGGATGGAGTCACAAACCCTGCTCTACGCATTTTTACTGTGGGCACATGCACTCTGTCTGGTGACAAACGTGCACATAAACCCCGGAAATGACCACAGACACTGGGGAACAATATATCACCACACTGGGCAAAAGTGATATTAATGGGCAACCATAGCAAACACTCCCAGGAAAGCTCCAAAAAGGACATTTGTTTTGGATGAGTCTCCGCTCCGTAGACCCTTCCAATATTCATTTCTTCTTTCTGGAGCTTTCCTGGGTGTGTTTTCTATATTTGCCCATTACTATAACTGTTCCCCAGCTGCATTACTATTTGTGATATTTTTGTTGTGGTCACTTTCTATTTTTATTTTCACTTTAGTGCTGTGCACATGTATCACACTGCTCACGTTTTGCAGGTTTCCCCGATTTTGCTGTACATTGCTGACGGAAATGGTTTCTCTTCCCTTTAAATGCCCTCTACCGCGAGTGTTTCACTCGCGGTAGTTTTGCTTTGGGATTCGACCCCGATAATGTGCGGGGAGCCTCTCCCCTCCCCTTCCCCGCCCATTAAACCTGTCTCTCCGCCCCTCAGGAACCTTCCTCCGCCCTCCGTTAGCCGTTCCACGCCTCTATCGGACATTTGCGGGCCCGTACTTGTGCGGGGCCCGTTATTGTGCCGCGCACCTGTGCGGGGGTGACACGCATGATTGCGGGGCGTTTAAGCGCTCTTAAGTACCGCTTTTAGTGCGCTATTTTGCGGCGCGCAAATTAGCGGTTTTTAGTAAACATGCCCCTAAAAGAACTAAAAAAAAAATAAAAATATCTTATCAAATAAACCTTTAATAAACAGCAATCAAAAATCAAGCCCATCTGTTAAAGCGTTTACCGAAGTGCCTTTAACCAATGTGGGGGCTGAAAATAAATAATACTAACTTGACAAACATTTAAATTAAATACGACCTCCAAGGGCTATTTTGAAAATAAGTAAAATGTAACATCATAATACCTAGACTACAATCTGCCAGGAGGCGGCTTCAAAGACCATTCTCATATCCATATGAACTCCAAAGGTTGTTTGGAAGATCAGGAAAGTGTAAATAAAAAAAGTTAAAGCATCGTAGTACTTAACCTGAAGAAACCGCCAGGAGTATGGCTTCAAAAACCTATAGCACTTTCAAACTGCAAAGGCTCAAAGGGGCACGCACGCATGCGTATAAACCAAAACAAACAACCTATAAATACTAAATCAGTGTAAAAGATTTTTGGCCAGTTACAAATAAACATTTTGGTTTTGGTTTATGCGCATGCCCTTGGAGTTCATATATTGTTTATTTAAACTTCGTTTTGATTTTGTTTACTTTTTTGCAATTGCATAGTTTGCATATTCGCCGGGTTTATTTTTCAGCACGCATGCGTGAACGTTCTTTTGAGCCTTTGAGGTCTGGATATGAGAATGGTCTTTGAAGCCGCCTCCTGGCGGATTGTAGTCTAGGTATTATGATGTTACATTTTACTTATTTTCGAAATAGCCCTTGGAGGTCGTATTTAATTTAAGGGGTATGTTTACTAAACTGCGCACACGTGCGCGGCACACAAGAGCGGACGCTAATGATGCACTTAAGTGCTCTTAAGCACCGCGCATGCGTGCGCGTCACATTAACGGGCCGGCGCACGCGTGCGGGGGGCTCATGTGCGATAGAGGCGGGGAAACGCTTACGGAGGGCGGAGGAAGGCGCAAGAGGGGCCGGGGGACGGGGTCAATGGGTGGAGAGTGGGAGGGGAGAGGATCCCCGCACAGGAGCGCGGCTCAACTTTGGCATGTAAAATACCACGAGTGAAACCCTCGCGTTAGAGCCGATTTAAAGGGAAGAGAAACCATTTCTGTCAGCAATGTAAAGCAAAACCGGGGAAACCTGCAAAACGTGAGCACTGTGATACATGTGCACAGAACAAAAGTGCAAATATACCTTGAAAATCATCTCAAAAAATCCCAAATAAATAATAAGTAAGCTGGGAAACAGTGATATTAATGGGCAACCATAAAAAACACTCCATGGAAACCTCCAAAAATGAAAAAATGGTTTTTGAAGGGTCTACGTTCCGTAGATTTGTTCAAAATTCACTGCAGTGTAATGGAGTTGTCTTGGGACTGTATGTCATGTTGCCCATTGATATCACTGTTCCCCAGCGAGGTTTTGGGTGTGTCCCCTTTTAGTGGAGGTAATTTTTGAGGTGTAATTGCACCCCTGTCCCCATACAAGGTAAACGAGCCCACAGTAGAATTGTCCTGAGCAGGGTTTCTGACTCGTGCAGCCAGGTTTCCTATCTCCAGAGACTGCATTGTCTCTGTGGCCACAGTGTGGTGCAGCAGACACAGCCAGTGCCTGTAGGACCATAGAGTCACAGGTTCAAATCCCATTTGGGGCACCTTCCAAACCAGTCCTCATAATTTTAGCCACCACTAAATAGTGAGAGTACACACACTCCGACTTTGCAGAGAACATAAGCATGGTCCCGACACCTATATTTGACCACACACTGCACCCAAACCATAACAATGGCCATTTCCTATAGCCGAGTCCTCCAAAGTGAGTCCTAGAGTGCTACAACTCACTCATGTCATAATTTTTTCCCCAGATAGGGACATGTATGCATGTTGTTGGAAGGTTACAGGTGGTGGAGGGGGCAGTGGCTGCAAACCACATCAGACAGTGGCCTAGGCCTGTGCAGGCTGGCACCGTCTACCGCAATAGACAGGCCCTGTTGGATGTGCAGTCATGGACTCCCCAAGGAACACAGCATATCTGTGGCAAGAAGGTGGTGCAGTGCACACCCACAGTGGGTGTAGGAACAGAAGGGCACAGGTTCAAAGCCCAGCTGGGCCTACTGCCAACCCAGTCCACATATTTTTCATAAAACAAAACCATGATAGTAAGGATAATCCTGTATTGTGGAAAACATAAGCATGGTTAATATGCCTATATCTTATCACTCCAAACACAGACACCATAAAAAGCTGTATTACCCAGAGCAAAGTCTCCCAAATGCAGTCCTGGAGTGCCCCACAACATTCAGGATACATGTTGCCTCAATAAAGATGTCTGTGTTGCATATCTATGCACCAACCCCCATGGTATGTTGATGTAGCTTATGAGGGACAGCATGAAAAGCCAAACATTGTATGGAACACCAGGACTGGAGTTGGGACACTGTGCTGTAAAGAAGCAGCCAACAGGGCCAGACACACACCCCCCCCCCCCACCCCACCCCACCGGCCCCATTGACCAATGCCTCATGGAGAGGCAGGACATTGGGCCCTGTTTGTATCTCCCAATACTAGCAGTTTCAGACGTTAGCACTGCCACCCTACACCTCGGTATATGGTACACAGCTATCAAACGTTGGCCATGATAACTGGCAGATATAAATTCCTACTTTAAGCACATTTTGCTCATTGCTCTCTAATGACAACACAGTGGCGCAGTGCACACAAACAGTGTGTTTAAGGACAGAAAGTCACAGGTTCAAATCTCAGTTGTGTCAGCCTCCAAACCAATCCCCTTATTTTAAACATGGTAGTAAAGACTGCCAGGTATTCCTGGGAACAGAAACATGCCTCAAATTTATATATTGATCAGCAATGAACACAAACACCGTAAAGGTGTGGTACTTAGAGCAGAGTCTCCAAAAGGCAGCCCTGGAGGGCCAAACACCAGTCAGGTTCCATGCTGCCCCTAATGAAGGTGCCAGTGCAATGTAAACAGCAATGGTGCAGAATAGCATGTTGCCAGAGGGTTACCGGTGGTGGAGGGGGCAGTGTGTGCTGCTCACAGCAGGTGGTGGCCCATCCCCCTCACGTGGGTTCAGTGCACCCCAAAAGACAGTTCCTGTCTGAGAAACAGCCATGGACACCCCAGGGAATGCACTGTTTCTGTGCTTAGATGGTGGTGCAGCGGATGCAGGTAGTGCCTTATGGACCAGAACATCACTGGCTCAAAGCCCAGCTGGGCCACCTGCCATACCAGAACCCACATTTTACACTTTGAAGAAAACATGATAGTAAAGACTGAAGCCTTAATGCGGAGGACATAAGCGTGGGTGAAACACTCATATCTTTGCTTAAATGACACACAACACATAAACATATGCATTCCCTACAGCAGAGTCCCCCAAATGCAGTCCTGGAGCTTAAAAAAGTCCTTCAGGTTGGATGCAGTCTGCAAGAAAGATGTGTGTCCTGCAATTGCAGGTCCTGGCCCCATGGTATGCAGAGGTATCATAGGCATATTCATCAGGGATATCCTGAAAACCTGAACAGTGTTTGGCCCACCAGGACTGTAGTTGTGAACCTCTGGCATAAAGCAGTGGCCAACAGGGGTGGAAACACCTGCACCTGCAGGCTCCATCATCCAAACACAAATGCAGAGGCTGGATTTTGGGGCCTGTGTGTATCTCCCAATACTAGCATGTGCATACATTAGCAATGCCACATTAATCACGGGTATACGGTACACAGATTTCGAAAGGCTGCTATGATTCCTGGCACATAGAAATGGGAAAGTTAAGCACAATTAGCTCAATGAGTTGTATCACACCAATCTCTCTGATGTCTGTGGAATGTGTGAAAGGTCATGTGTCTGACAGAGTGCAGCACCCTGAAGCATGATAGCAACGTTTCCGACTAACATAGCCATGCCTGCACTGTGCCCAGTAATGGCGCGTTTGGCAGGGCTGCCAAATACCTGTTCAGCTGCTCATTGCTGCCATAGGTGTGGGGCGTGTGTGTTTGTCTATCCAGTGTATGGTGTTTGCCCAAACCCTCCGCAGACCAAGCTGATAGTACTGTGCCATTATTGGCCTGCCAATGTGCATAATGAGGAGCAAGGCACTGTGGGTATAGCTCAGACAGGGTGGCATGAGCAGGATGCAACTGCACTGGGCATAGGGCAATGTCTGGGACATTGTACTGCCTGGCCACCACCTGCACAGACATGGTGTCCACAGCATGTCCTGCTGGGAGGTCACTCTCACCCTGACTCAGCAGTGACCACGGCATGGCTAGGTTCCGCCATTGTGGCATATAGTTGGTCTCTCATGTGATGTATATGGCTTCTGTAGTTCTGGGGCCCAATCACTGAGTTAACTGTCTGGTGGGTGTGCTCCCATCCTAGTCATGGGTGCACACCTGTCCTGCCGTAGCATGTACAGTGGACTGGCTAGCGGACTGTCTGCAGTTAGTCTGTGTATGTCTGGGACACCTTGCAGGGTTCTGCAGCTGGTGACCCACTGTGCTCGCTGCTGGAAAATGTGAGATGGTGGGGGTGTTTCAAGGCCTAGCATGTGTCTGCGTTTGAAGTGTGGATGCATACAGAACTGTAGAAGGTGCCCTGTTGCTTCCTCCAACAGCAGCTGGAATGAGGGTGATGGCCCTGTCTCCCGCTGCCACCATTGCCGGGATAGAGAATGTGCATTGGTTTTCTGGGCAATCCTGGGTTCCAGAGGGCAGGTTCAGTGGGCTGTCACACTCTGCCTAGGTGTCCATACATCATGTGGCCATGGCGCACACACACAGGATATGCACTATTCCATGTGCATTAAAGTCCACAAGGCCCAGATGTGGCTGGGTTATATAGATGGACAGAGGTGTACCATAGGTGTGTCTGATGGAACAACCTATCAAACATTGGCACACATGGAACATGAGGTACAGGCCTTTCAGCTAGGAGAGGTGATGTGCACACCACCACACCCTCAGGGTGAGCACAGGCCACCCACACTGAGACGGTCTGTAGCCACTCTGTAGCAGCAACACAGAAGGTCTGTACACAGCACTAGGCCTAGGTGTTGTGGGGGTCCACACCCCATCTTGGAAAATGTGTAGACTGCTGCTTTGCATGTGCAGTGCATCATGGGTGTGAGTGGCGTACCCCTACCCTGTGAAGCGCAACACACATTATGCATACCTCATATTGTAGCCAGCCAGACCTCTTTTCACACATATAGAGCTGTAGCCCAGTGGTGAACGCAGTGCCTGTGAAGCAAAAGATTGTTGGTTCAAATCTCTAGTGTGGTTAGGCAGCAAACATTTTTAGTTAGGCACATTGCTGCATATACTGTGCTAGTCAGCATCAGTGCTGTTTACTTTGCACAAACTGGCCAGACATAGATCAGGTCATTTTAACATGCAGATAACTATTCTACAGGGTACATGGGGGCTGCCTGGGCCAGTATGTGTGTAATGTCATGTAGTACTTCCAACAGCCAAAAAATCACAGTGCTTTAACCATAGGCTTCCCTATAAGGTGGCTTATGGGGCACCTGAGGCTTACATCACTGTGAGGAGCGTAGAGCTGGCACTACTAATTTCCATTAAAACATCTGTCATTGGCTGCACCCACAAACTACCGCACTGTGGACGGGAACACACATCCTCTGGCTTCACAGGCAGCGAGGTGAGCTGTGGGAGACAGCTCTATAGTTGAGAACAGATGCCTGGCTGGGTAAGGAGGAAATCCTGCAGACTGTGTGCTGTGGTTATCACGGGTGCATTGATACATTAGGAACAATGCTTCACTGCACATGACGTGTATAGCACTGTAAGGGTGTTGCTCCTGTCAGTACATATGTCATGTATAAAGGAAACTGCTGCAAGTAACACAGTTGCAACGTAAGAAGATATATGCTGCACGCAGTAACAATGTACATTGAAAGCACTATGTATAGTGGGTCCCTTCTTAATAATGGTTTATGGACCTTTCCTCCAGGAACTTGTCCAAACCTTTTTTAAACCCAGCTACACTAACAGCCTTTACTACATCCTCCGGTAACAAATTCCAGAGTTTGATTACACATTGAGTGAAAAAATATTTTCTTTTATTAGTCTTAAATAGTTTACGCTGTAGCTTTATTGCATGTCCCCTAGTCTTTCTATATTCTGATAATGTAAACAATCAATCTACATTTACCCGTTCCACTCCATTCATTAATTTATAGACTTCTATCATATCTCCCCTCAGCCATCTCTTTTCCAGGTTAAAGAGCCATAACCTTTTTAGCCTTTCTTCATAGAAGTATCCTTCCATCCCCTTTACCATTTTGGTGGCTCTTCTCTGAATCTTTTCTAAAATCGCTATATCCTTTTTAAGATACGGTGACCAGAACTGCACACAATATTCAAGGTGCGGTCTCACTATGGAACGATATAGAGGCATTATAATATCTTTTGTTTTATTTTCCATTCCTTTCCTTATGATACCTAGCATTCTATTTGCTCTCTTGGCCGCCGCTGCACACTGGGCCGAGGGTTTTAACATGGTACCCACAATGACGCCTAAATCTTTTTCCTGGGTGGTGGTTCCTAATACTCCACCATTCACCTTTCTCTGTTGAGAAAACTGGCCATGTATACCTACGCTCTGTTTTCTATCTTTCAACCAATTCTTTATCCACAATAGTACATTGCCTCCTATCAAATGGTGTTTTAGTTTCTACAAGACCACAAGAACTAGCAATGGGATTCAAACTCCGGATTTCTTGGTTCTAGTTCACTGCTCTAAACATTAGGTTACCCTTGAACTCCAGGCCTACCTGCATAATTACCACAAGGTAAAACCTATGCTAAATGTTTAACACACTTGAGTAAACATGCCCTGTAATGTTTAAAGGAGTGTAGAAGTAGCCTGGTAGTTAGACCAACAGCCTAGTACCCAAGAAATCAGTGTTCAAGTCCCACTGGCACTCCTTGTGACTTTGGACAAGTCACTTTACCCTCCATTACCATGAAAGGAAAAGCCTGACAATCTACTTCTAATTACCTGCTGGGTTGCCAAGAGTCAGCACTGACTTGATAGCACTTTAAAAAACCTTCAGCTTTAAAAGATTCTTCCCTAGTGAGTATTCTTTACATGAGACTTTCATGAAAGAGGGGTATTCTTCCACTCACAGTCAAAGTAGAAACAGAAGCAGTAACAAAAGAGAAATGGCACTTTAGGAAACAGGCAATTCGGCATTCAGAAGCTTTTTCTGTATGTTGTAGGCCTTATGCCCTACCAGAAAGGATCACTCTTTAGCAAACACCAACCATCTGTATTAAGGATTTACTGTAGTCCTTAACCTAGGCATTCACACTCACCATCCATTCGCCCACCAGCACACCATGAAATAACACTCTCTGGAGAGGTGCTTGGCAAACATTGGCCACAGCTTTTATTCAACATCCAAATATTTCACAATAACATCTCAAAGCAAGTGATATCAAGCTCCCCCAAAGGTAGACGGCATCATCCTAGCCCAGAATGCCCCCGCTCCCACTCCTCAGCCTGCGGTGACGCCAGGCTGAAGCTTATTTCCACCATAGGGGAGTGTTAACGTGACTGAGACTGCACATGGCAGTGATGCCCATGCTGCAGGATGCCCCCCGTGCTCCCATCCCTGTCTTCCTCCCTGCCCTTTCGAGGGGTAGAGAGAATGAATTAACCCTAGGGGGAAGTCAATCACCTCTAAATCCCGTCAAGAGAGGAGACTGCCCATGGCATATCTCCACCTCCCCCCGCCAATGCCGCGGCCTGAAATGCCTTACTGGACCCCTCCAAAACATCCTGGATTGAACTTATAAAAATATCCTGACCAATATCCAACAAATGCACCCCATCCGGGCGAAACAGCAGTGGACAATCAACTGTAATTAAATCATGTGCCATCACCAGCCCCTGCAATAAATGGACAAACTGTACTGAGCATTTTGTTCCATGTAAACCGCGCTGATGCTGAATAGTGCGGTATATAAGAGACTGTAAATAAATAAATAAACTTGGAGACCTCTGCATTTACTTGCCTCTGCAAACTCTCCAACGCTTGTGGTGGGAGGGCATCGCGCCAAAGGCGCCTAGGAATTATCTACAACCAAATAATCATCGCAGCAGGGAAGTAACAATGGATTAAGAAAATATCCCGCTTCATTTGTTGGATAAGGTCAACCCCTTTCACTGTACAAAGATCCTTTCCCCCCAGATGAACCAAGATACATTGGAGTTGATTATATTGACGAGCCTCCAATAACACGGGTAGCAATTGGGACCCCGCATCCCTCGGAGGCCTATTCACTGCAGCAGCACTTCACTTTCTGCAAGGCCCAGATTCAAACCCCATTTGGATTCGGCAGCTCTCTTCCTGGCCCAGAAAACAAAGGAATGCCCACACATCCACACAAGGAACTCACGCCGCCGCACACCTACGGAAAACACTGAAATAAAAAGCAGTTGAAAAGGCTGTGGATTTAGCGCACATATCTCTTATAAATATTAGACTGCCAGCAACCCAAAGGCTGAATCGCCGGGGCAGAGAGGCCTTGTGTGGCAGCAAGCATGGCCACACCAATGTGGAACGAATGCGTTCCAAACGCCTGTGGTGGGAAACCCGTGACCCTCAATCCCCGCTTCAAAATAGCTGAAAACTAGAACCAGGTCAATGAATCCTCTTGCTTGTGGCACAACCAAAATAGGCACCCCGCTGGTTGAGAGCATGAAAAAGTCCCGGCACAATGCACCGGACAGGAGACCAAGCCAGGAACGCTCCACAAGTGGACCCATGACCCGCATCCCAGCTGATCCATCTTGCTATGACAGATCTGAAATTGCATCTCCTCCTTCAAGAGCACCACATCATCAGCCAGGCATCCCTATCACCCGAAGAGGACTTGGAAGTTGTCACCAACTCCCCTACTCAAAGAGCTGCAAAGAACACAAAGGCAAAAGCCACGCTGAATAACTCCACAGGATCTAAGCGTAATTTTATCTGATGATCTTAAAGTAGCTAACCAGGTAGAAAAGACGACAGCAAAAGCTAGAAGGATGCCAGGGTGCATAAAGAGAGGAATGGCCAGCAGAAGAAAGGAGGTGATAATGCCTCTGTATAGGTCTTTGGTGCAACCTCATTTGGAGAATTCTATGCAATTCTGAAGACCCCACCTTCAAAAGGATACAAACAAGTTGGAATCAGTACAGAGGATGGCTACAAAAATGGTTAGTGGTCTTTGTTATAAAGCATATGAGGACAGACTTAAGGATCTTAATATGTATACTTTAGAGGAAAGGCGGGATAGAGGTGATATGATTGAAACGTTTAAATACTTCCATGGCATAAATGCACAGGAGGAGAGCCTCTTTCGATTGAAAGCAAGCTTTGCTATGAGGAGATATAGGATGAGGGTGAAAGGGGATAGACCCAGGAGTAATATACAGAAATATATTTTTACAGAAAGAGTGGTAGATCCATGGAATAGTCTCCCAGTGGAGGTGGTAGAGATGAGGAAAGTGTCTGAATTCAAAGAGGCATGGGACAAACACAGAGGATCTCTAAAAGAAAAAAGGGGACCGTTGTAGTGGTTGATATGGAAGGGCAGACTAGATAGGCCATGTGGTCTTTTTCTGCCATCATTGTTTCTATGTTTTTATGTTTAAAGGTGGTAGCACATTCCCGGGGCAAGACCACCAACAGAGCCAACAGTGTATCATGTTGGAAGGGTTGTCACACTAGCTGCCCCACTGAGGTCAACCGTGCTCTGGCAAAGCCTTTCACAAGTTTCCAGACCACAAAAGATGCTGTAGGGTCAGGCAGCCCATGGAGCTTTGCCACAAAAGCAACACTCGCCAGTGCCCCTGAGAGATCATGCGGCAACAAGCAATGCTCAAACGTCAATTCCAGAAACTGCAAGACATTGTCCTCCGTAATCTGCCACCCTCCCACTGGCACCAGGTTCAAGAAACAGCACCAGCTCGCTGCATAGTCTTTCCAGGTATTCGCCGCCAATGCAGCATCAACAATCTTCCAAGTGATGAGAAAAGATGTCCCAACAATTCTTTGGGATCCGGGAAGGTGCAGCATCTGCGGCTGGGGCCAAAGCACGAAACTGGGCCCACTGCAAATGAGATAAAGCATCTGCCACTGAATTATCAACACCAGGCACGTGTTTCACTCCCAACAATACATTGAGCTGTAAGCACCAAAGTACCAACTGGCGAAGCATCCTACCACCAAGGGGGAGCTTGCCAGTGGATTGCCATCACCACCGCCATATTATCGGAACGCAGGGACAAGCTCCAGTTATACAGGTGCTCACCCCACAGCAGCAATGCCACCCAAACGGGGAACAGCTCCCAAAAGGTAACGTTCCAGTAACAACCCCAGTCCTTCCACGCATCGGCCCAAGGCTCCGCACACCATGTATCTCCAAAATAAATCTCAAAACCAATCCCCCCGGAGGCATCCATATAAGCTTCAGATCGTGATTGGACACCACCGGTAATTGCTACACACACAAACACACACCATTGAAATCCTGCAAGAACGCCAACCAAATGGGAATAATGAGTGAGGTTATCAAATTTTCAAATGACACAAAACTATTCAAAGTTGTTAAAAACCTAGAGGATTGTGGAAAATTGCAAGAGGATCTTGATAAATTGGAAGACCTAGCATCCAAATGGCAGATGAAATTTAATGTGTACAAGTGCAAAGTTATGTACCTAGGAAAGAAAAACCCAAACTATGCTTACACGATGCAAGGTTCCACATTAGGAACCACCACCCAGGAAAAAGATTTAGGCGTCATCATGGATAACATGTTAAAACCCTCCACCCAGTGTGCAGCGGTGGCCAAGAGAGCAAATAGAATGCTAGGTATCATAAGGAAAGGAATGGAGAATAAAACAAAGGATATTATAATGCCTCTGTATCGTTCTATGGTGCGACCGCACCTTGAATATTGTGTGCAATTCTGGTCATCGTATCTTAAAATGGATATAGCATTATTAAAAAAAGGTACAGAGAAGAGCCACCAAAATAGTAAAGGAGATGGAAGGATACCTCTATGAAGAGAGGCTAAAAAGGTTAGGGCTTTTCAACCTTGAAAAGAGACTTCTGACGGGAGCTATGATAGAGGTCTATAAATTAATTTATGGCGTGGAATGGGTAAACGTAGATCAATTGTTTACGCCATCAAAATATAGAAAGACTAGGGGGCATGCAATAAAGCTACAGGGTAACCTATTTAAAACAAATAAGAGAAAATATTTTTTCACTCCAAATGTAATCAATCTCTGGAATTTGGAGGATGTAGTAAAAGTTGTTAGTGTAGCTGGATTTAAAAAAGGTTTGGACAAGACCCTGGAGGCAAGGTCCATAAATCATTATTAAAGTGGACCCAGAATATCCACTGCTTGCCCCAATACAAGCATTGTGGAACCTGTGTCTTTTGGGGAAACTGCTAGGTACTTGTGACCTAGAATGGCCACTCTTGGAAACAGGATGCTGGGCTTGATGTTCCTTGGTCTGACCCAATATGGCATATCTTATGTTTTTATGTACTTATAAATCTGCCCTCACACCGCTACTCAACGAAATAAAGTGTTGCTTCTTCTGCACCCCTTGAGTCAGGAATGCAAGCCACGCGGGAATACTCTACCCATTGGTATCACCCAACAAGCAAATCCCTTGAAATGCCCCAAAAATTCTTGAACTTGCTCCAGCATCAGCTTCGAGAGGGGCAGAGCCTGCTGAATCAAAACCACCAATTTGAAGACCTTCTCATCAGGCAACCAAGATTCCATACTTACAGAATCCAATTTGATGCAAAAAAGTGTGAGAGAGCTGGACCCTCCATCTTCCCCTCTGCCAATGACACAACCACAACCTTTGCCAACTGCTAGAAGACTCCCAACAGCCGACCACACTCCGGGGACCATGCCAAAGCTACCAAGAGGAAATCATCTGAACAATGCCCCATCGAGTCAGACTGGGCCGCCAGCTGGAATGCCCAATGGAGGAAGGAAGAAAAGGTCTCAAAACATGCACCAGTCACTGAACACCCCATAGGCATGCACTTGTTGACATAATACCACCCCTAGAAATGAAAGCCAAGCAGATAAAATAAACTGGGGTGAACAGGGAACAATCAAAATGCGGACTCCACATCCCCTTGCCTCGCTCGCTGCAGCAGGCCGAGGGACATTCATAAGCTTTTTCTAAGAATTGAAGGAAATATTGATACATCGGGAAGATGTCTTACAACTATTAGATAAACTGAAGTGTAGGGTGTTGAAAGAACTGAAATATGAGATTGCAGACCTGCTATCAGTAATCTGTGAACTATCATTAAAATCATCTCTAATACCTGAAGATTGGAGGATCGCCAATGTAATGCCAATTTTTAAAAAGGGTTCCAGGGGTGATCCGGGAAACTACAGACCGGTGAGCCTGACGTCAGTACCAGGAAAAATGGTAGAAACCATCATAAAGAATAAAATTACTCAGCATGTAGATAGCCACAACCTAATGGGAGACAGCCAACATGGCTTTAGACAAGGAAGATCTTGTCTTACTAATCTGTTATGTTTTTTTGAAGGAGTGAATAAACAGGTGGACAAAGGTGAGTCGGTTGATATTTTGTATCTGGACTTTCAGAAAGCCTTTGACAAGGTCCCTCATCAGAGACTTTTGGAAAAACTAAAGAGTCATGGGATAGGAGGCAGTGTACTATTGTGGATCAGGAACTGGTTAAAAGATAGAAAGCAGAGGGTAGGGCTAAATGGCCAATTTTCCCAATGGAGAAAGGTGAATAGTGGTGTACCCCAGGGATCTGTGCTGGGTCCGCTGCTTTTTGACATATTCATAAATGACCTGGAAAGTGTAATAACGAGTGAGGTTATTAAATTTGCAGATGACACAAAACTATTTAAAGTTGTTAAAACCCAAGAGGATTGTGAAAAATTGCAAGAGGATCTTGATAAATTGGAAGACTGGGCATCAAAATGGCAGATGAAATTTAATGTGGACAAGTGCAAGGTTATGCACCTAGGGAAGAACAACCCAAACTATGGTTACACGATGCAAGGTTCCACATTAGGAACCACCACCCAGGAAAAAGATTTAGGCGTCATTGTGGATACCATGTTAAAACCCTCAGCCCAGTGTGCAGCGGCGGCCAAGAGAGCAAATAGAATGCTAGGTATGATAAGGAAAGGAATGGAAAATAAAACAAAAGATATTATAATGCCCCTATATCGTTCCATGGTGAGACCTCACCTTGAATATTGTGTGCAATTCTGGTCGCCGTATCTTAAAAAGGATATAGCGATTTTAGAAAAGGTTCAGAGAAGAGCCACCAAAATGGTAAAGGGGATGGAAGGATACTCCTATGAAGAAAGGCTAAAAAGGTTAGGGCTCTTTAACCTGGAAAAGAGACGGCTGAGGGGAGATATGATAGAAGTCAATAAATTAATGAACGGAGTGGAACGGGTAAATGTAGATCGATTGTTTACGTTATCAGAATATAGAAAGACTAGGGGACATGCAATGAAGCTACAGGGTAAACTAAGGGGCATGTTTACTAAACGGCGCACCTGTGCGGGGCGCACCTGAGCGCCCTAAAATGATGCATTTAAGTGCTCTTAAACGCCCCGTACACGTGCGGGTCACATTAACGGGCCCCGCACACGTGCGCCGAAAACGCGCACGTTTGCGGGGCGGTAATGTGCGAAAGAGGCGTGCCAAGGCGAAATGAGGGCGGAGGAAGGCCCCCTAGGGGCGGAGAGACGGGGTCAGTGGGCGGAATGTGGGAGGGGAGAGACTCGCCGCACAGGAGCGTGCCCGAATCTGCAAAGAAATTTACCGCCAGTGAAACACTCGCGTTAGAGGTGCTGTGCAGGGAAAAGAAACCGTTTCCGTCAGCAATGTGCAGCACAATAGTGGAAGCCAAAAACCGTGAGCAGTGTGATCTATGTGCACAGATCAAACGCCGTAATGTCACAGGGCACTAACCACACACGGGCGCCGCGCACCTTAGCGCATCTGTCAATCACAGCTTCTGTTCTTCACGACGGAACGCCCACTCCTTATACGGCACCCGCTCGGTACCGCGGACCGCACAACACCGGCCTTTAGTAAACAGACCCCTAAGACTAATAAAAGAAAACATTTTTTCACTCAACGTGTAATCAAACTCTGGAATTTGTTACCGGAGGATGTAGTAAAGGCTGTTAGTGTAGCTGGGTTTAAAAAAGGTTTGGACAAGTTCCTGGAGGAAAGGTCCATAAACCATTATTAAGAAGTGACCGAAGATATCAATGCTTGACCCAGTACAAGCATTGTGGAACTTGTGTCTCTTGGGGAAACTGCTAGGTACATATGACCTAGATTGGCCACTGTTGGAAACAGAATACTGGGCTTGATGGACCTTGGTCTGACCTAGTATGGCATATCTTATGTTCTTATGTTCTTATGAATGGCAGGATCACCCCTTAGCAGACACCAACCATCTATATTAAGGATTTCCTGTAGTCCTATGTTACATAGAAACAAAGAAACATAGAAATATGACGACAGAAAAAGACCACATGGCCTATCTAGTCTGTCCTTCAATATCAACAACTACAACAGTCCCCTTTTTACCTTTAGAGATCTTCTGTGTTTGTCCCATGCTTTTTTAAATTCAGTTACTATCCTCATCTCTACCACCTCCACTGGGAGACTATTCCACGGATCCACTACTCTTTCCGTAAAGAAATATTTCCGCATATCACTCCTGAATCTATCTCCCTTCACCCTCATCCCATGTCCCCTTGTAGCAGAACTTGCTTTCAATTGAAAGAGGCTCTCTCCTTGAACGTTTTTGCCATGGAGGTATTTAAACATCTCAATCATATCACCTCTATCTCGCCTTTCCTCCAAGGTGTACATATTAAGATCCTTCAGTCTGTCCTCATATGCTTTATAATGAAGACCACTAATCATTTTAGTAGCCACCCTCTGCACCGACTCCATCCTGTTCACATCCTTTTGAAGGTGCGGTCTATAGAATTGCACACTATACTCCAAATGAGGTCGCACCAAAGACTTATACAGAGGCACTATCACCTCCTTTTTTCTGCTAGCCATTCCTCTCCTTATGCACCCAAGCATCCTTCTAGCTTTTGCCATCACCTTTTCTACCTGTTTAGCTACTTTAAGATCATCAGATACAACCACGCCTAGGTCCCGCTCTTCTTTAGTGGACAAAAGTACTTCACCCCCTATACTATATTGCTCCCTTGGATTGCTGCAGCCAAAATACATTTTTTAACATTAAATCCCAGCTGCCAGATTCTAGACTATTCTTCAAGCTTAGCTAGATCCCTCCTCATGTTATCTACACCTTCCTGGGTGTCTACTCTATTGCAGATTTTGGTATCATCCGCAGAGACACAAACCTTACCCGACAGCCCTTCCGCTATATCACTAGCAAAGATGTTAAAAAGAATTGGACCAAGGACAGATCCCTGGGGCACACTACTGGTAACATCCTTCTCCTCAGAGTGAGCTCCATTTACTTGTACTCTTTGTCGCCTCCCACCCAACCAATTTCTAACCCAAGCAGTAACTTTAGGGTCAATCCCTAGGGTGCTCAGTTTGTTTATAAGTCGCCTGTGAGGAACAGTGTCAAAGGCTTTACTGAAATCTAAATACGCCACATCTAGGGCTCTCCCTCAGTCCAACTCCCTGGTCACCCAGTCAAAGAAATCAATCAGATTTGTCTGACAAGACCTGCCTCTGGTGAATCCATGCTGCCTCGGATCCTGTAATCCGCTGGTCTCCAGAAACCTCACTATTTTCTCTTTCAGCAGCATTTCCAATAATTTACTCACCACTGAAGTTAAACTAACCGGCCTGTAGTTTTCAACCACATCCTTACTTCAGCTTTTGTGTAAAGGCACCACATAAGCCTCTCTCCAGTCCTTTGGCACCACTCCTGACTCCAATGAGTCATTGAAAAGGTCAGCCAGTGGAGCTGCTAGAACATCCCCAAGTTCCCTCAGTATTCTAGGGTATATCCCATCCGGTCCCATCACTTTGTTTACTTTAGGTTGAGCTCGTTTCTCACGAACACAGTCTTCTGAAAATTGTTCAAGATGTCCTTCGCTTCTGTTCCTGTTTGTGGGTGTTTTCTGAGGTCCTGCTCCTTGTTCTTCATCTGTGAACACAGAACAGAAATATTTGTTAAGCAATTCCGCTTTATCCTTATCAGCTTCTACATATTCCTCCCCTGCACCCTTGAGTCTGACAATACCACTTTTGCCCTTCCTCTTCTCACTAACATACTTGAAAAATGTCTTATCCCCCCATTTTATTGCATTAGCTATTTCCTCCTCCTTTTGAATCTTTGCCTTCCTGACTACTTTGCTAGCTTCTCTAAGTTTTTCCAAATACAGATGCCTGTCTTCCTCTCTCTGTGCTCTCTTGTATTTCATTAAGGCCTCCCTCTTTTTTCTTCTCTTTTTCAGCTACTTCTTTCGAAAGCCATAGCAGTCTCTTTTTCCTTTTACCTTTATTTACCATTTTAACAAAAAGGTTGGTTGCCCTTAAAATATCCCCTTTCAGTTTTGCCCACTGTTTTTCTACATCCCCCAGCTGTTCCCATCCCACTAATGACTCCCTGAGGTATTGGCCCATCTTGGCAAAGTTAGTCTTCCTAAAGTCTAAGATCCTCACCTTTGAATGGATTCTAACAGCCCTAATCCTAATACTGAACCACACCATCTGGTGATCACTGGATGCAAAATGATCTCCCACTACAACATCAGAAACACTTTCACCATTGGTAAGCACCAAGTCCAGTATGGCCCCTTCACGTGTGGGGTCTGTTACCAATTGCCTGAATAGTTCTCCCTGTAGAGAATCCAGGATCTCCTTACTTCTAGATGATACTGCAGCTGGAATGTTGACTTTCAGGATTTGATTTGCACAATGGAACATAGTCTGATTACAAAATAACAAATATATGGAATAACTATAATATACAAATTGCATTCCACATCTTAAATTATAATCTAATTAATAGGATATGAAAAATAATCCAGCTAATTTATCAAGGACCACTGCTCCCACCTCCACCCCATATGATATAGCTGTTGAGATTTGCTGCTGTATGTATTGACTTGCCTCTGTTTTTGGTCTGACAAACACAGAAGAAAGAGCCATGCCTTTTCATCAAGTTGTTTAACCATTCATGACAGTGACCCTCTCTTATAGGATCAGATTAGTACTCTACCTCAGATGAGACACATCTTAAAAGCTCTGAAATGTGTACGGTAGAGAATGAGGACAAAGATGTACTGGTTCAGCTTCAAATTGCCATAAAAGCATTGCTGAGTGATATGACAACTCTGCTTATAGCACTCATAAGACTGTCATACCCCATTCTTGGTTAATGCCTAAAGCACATAATGTAACCATACTCTGTGCTTATAAAATAAAGAAGTTGCTTCATAGTAGGAGAATAAAGAGGTTATGATCACCTGGGGCATTCCCATTCTGACTGAAAGAGCTGGATGCAAGGAAAGCAGTCATGGTAGTAAAGGAGAAAACACCAGAATGGCATTGATAATAAAGATATCAGTTCCACACAAGTATTCTGTGAATTGTGTGGAGAAGGAGAAGATCCTCAAGATGCAGCCAGAGGCCAAGAAAATGTGGCAGAAAGATACAGAACTATTTCCTATCATGCTGAATACCATAGACTTGATTAAAAGGAATTTCCAATGGCACCTTGATAAATTGTCTATACATGTGACATCTTATGAACTCCAGAAGGAAACTCTTTGGCACAATGCAGATACTACGGCAAGCGCTAGCAGTAAATTGGGAAGACTAAGATCATACTCCACATACCGTGGCTTAGAAGTGAGGTTCATTAGTGTCATGGCATCAGCAAAACCATTTGGAGAAATTGCCCCCTAGGAAAATTTATCATAGAATTGCAAGTTTTTTAAAGCTTGCTTAAAATTAATCTACTTAAGGCCCCTTTTAATAAAAGCTGCTATGAATTTGCCATTAAGGCGCCATTCCAATGTGCATTGATGGCAAAGGCCACATATTAGTTGTCAGGAGCATGTTCGGTACTGTATATTCTTAGCAGCTAACACACGAAGGGATTTCCTGACATGCGCTCCACTGTGCTGGGTTTACTTAACGACTCTTATAGAGGAGTCATTAGGTACAGGACTGTACCTAGCCCAGTGTGAGCAGTGCAGCCGCACAGAGCACAAAAATCTAGGCGTGCATTTACAACAGGACCGAAAGTTGAAATCCCCACTGGAAGTAAGTGCTTACCATTAGACTTCCTCTCTTCCAAGTAGTGGGGTACCAAGGGTGGAGCTGTGGGTGCGGCTCGCCTCAGATGCCGGCAGGGAGGCAGGGTGCATCCCCGCTGGGCCCATACAGGCAGCACGGCAAACATATAGTTAAACTGGCTTGTTGTAGTGCCTCATGCTCCAGAGGCTGGTTGATCTCTCCCAGCCAAAGTCTCATAAATAGCGAGACTCTGGGTGGGAGAGAATGAGTGGCTCCTGGAGTGTGAGGCACCACGGCAAGCCAGCTTAATTTAAATGCGCCATGTGGCTTACATGGGGCTGGCTGGGGTTGGGCGGTGCATTGCAGTGCATGGCAGCACATCGTATGGGGGGCACCAGCAGCGTGGGAGGGGGTGCCTGCCCCGAATGATAGGGTGGTGAGGAATGCCACTGATTCCAGGTCAATCTGCCTAGTGTTGCGTAACCCAAGTAATCTGATCTGAATCCTAAATTCTGTTTGAAGCCTTAACAGAGTTTCAAAAGGTGCTTGCCAACCTCTTTAAAAGATGAAGCAAGAATCATAAGACATGTCATACTGGTCAGACCAAAGGTCCATCAAGGCCATTATCCTGTTTCCAATAGGAGCCAATCCAGGTCGCAAGTACCTGTCAGGTTCCCAAAAAGTAGACAATTCTTACCGATTATTGTTAAATAAATCCCGGCTATTATGTCCGCTTCCCAGGTGAGTTTTGATTGAAAAGGATCAGCATCCCAAAGATAGTGAGGAAGGTAATCACTCTGAGATAAAGCACTGTTATTGGACTTCATCTTATTCAAGAGTACAAATTAACGTCTGAAAAGTAAAACACAGGTCTGAAGTCAGGAGAGCTTCAATGAGCTACACCGTATTTCTGTCTGCAGGTGACATTTGCACTAAGGAATCCTAAAGAGTACATGCTTGGAGTTGTACTGTAGCTTTGGTTTTGTGATACTGCAATATAGATCTTCTAAAGTGAATAGATTAAGGGTCAATTTGTGCTTTACATGTACATATCAATCAGATAGTGACACTCAGTTAAAAGTGGGAAAACATTTGAGAACAACTGCATTGATTGCATTAAGATTCAATGGGAATTTCAGTCCTATTTACAGTATGCAAGACATCAATATTGTAAAATACAGAGTACATAGGGAGAGTGATTTTATAAAGAGACCTCCTATCTTGTGCAGCATATTATGCAATTCTCAAAGGCTATGGGGATCATTTTAGAGGTTCTATTCATGATTTGGACATCTAAAAACAGGCATTCAGATGTGCAAATCAAAAATACATCCCTGGAGTCATTTTAGAAAGCAGGATATATAGATGTCCCCGGTACAGTCACATCCAAGTTGCAAAGGAGTGTGTTGGAGATGTGGTCTAGGAGGTGCTACACAGATGCACATCATTGTGCGATTTCAGAACAGCCGAAGCATATCTGGCCCTGGTTTTTGATGTGTCCATGCCTATACCTGCTCCTGACCATGAATAAGTTGCAAAAAAGTGCTCATTTTATGGCAGCAACAATTCCAAACGGAACAGCGAAATGTGCTCTCACTGCTATGATAAATTTTGTTGGGTCATAAAAGACCAGAATGTTATTTGACGGTCCATTCATTGCCCCGCCCCAACACTGAAATAGTCTGCTGGGATGTGCATGTATCCTAGCTTAGACACCCCTATTCTGAAATATCTCAGTCCACACGTCTATGTACCCCTTTCTCTGCAGCCATGCACTTTGGGAAGGTTCACATTTCAAAAATGCCCTGCGAACATACAAGTACCCAGCCCTGCTATATGCATGGGCCCATCTCCAGAACTGCTTGTAGGGATGTGCAACTTTTGGGGTAGAGATGGTGCAATTTCAGAATGCACTTACACATGCCTCCCTTCACTGCCACCACTCCTCTGGTATTTTGGGCCTGGATATCCCAGATTCTAAATCCCACTTCATTCATACACATATTTTCCCTTTAGAATATTGCCCACCCCCCGAAATAAGAACAAATTTATATCTGCTATATAAGAACATAAGAAATGCCATACTGGGACAGACCAAGGTCCATCAAGCCCAGTATCCTGTTTCCAACAGTGGCCAATCCAGGTTCCCAAAAAGGTATACAGATTCCACAATGCTTATCCAGGGGTAAGCAGTGGATATACCCGGACCTCTTTAATAATGGCTTATGGACTTTTCCTCCAATAACTTGTTCAAACATTTTTTTAAACCCAGCTACACTAACAGTTTTTACTACATCCTCTGGTAACGAATTCCAGAGTTTGATTACTCATTGAATGGAAGAATATGTTCTCTTATTATTGTAGCTTCATTAAGTGTCCCCTAGTCTTTCTACTTTTTGACTGGCACATCCTGCTGCAGTGTCATCTAGAAGTAATGAGATCCTAGATTCTCTGCAGGGGAAACTTTTCCAGCTACTGGTAACAAAACCCACACATGAAGGGACCATACTGGACTTGGTACTTACCAATAGGGAAAGTGTATCCAATGTTATAGTGGGAGATCATCTCTCATCCAGTGATCACCAGATGGTGTGGTCAGTATTAGGACTAGGGCTAATAAAATCTATTAAAAAGCGAGTGTCTTAGACTTTAGGAAAACTAACTTTGCCAAGACGGGACAATACCTCAAGGAGTCATTAGCAGGATGGGACCAGCTGGGGGATGTAGAAAAGCAATGAGAAAAACTGAACGAGGATATTTTAAGAGCAACATACCTTTTTGTTAGACAGGTAAATAAATGTAAAATGAAAAGGAGAGCACTGGTTCTCGAAAGAAGTACCTGAAAATTTGAAGATAAAGAGGGAAACCTTCATAAATTACAGGAGATCACAGAGCGAGGAAGGCAAGCATCAATACAGCTGTAGTCAACATTATTGGCACTCTTGCAGTTCAACCTTTTAATATCAAATATCTCCTAAAAATAGTAGCCAGTGAAATGGCTTTGGACTATATATGCATACATATTTAACCCATAAAAGAATCAAATAAAGTAGGAAATAGTATAAAAACTGGGACATTCCTGGGACATGATTATTGGCACCTTTATAAACAATTCAAATCAGTTTGAACAGAAGAACCACATTCCCATTGCAGTAAAATTAGACACACCTGTGATCGATTGTCAGTACACATATAACTTAAATCAACCAATGAAAGAGGGCTCAAATGTTTAAAATGGCCACATTCACTCCCTGTTCCATTTTCACAATGATGAAGACAAGAGAGTTGCCTGAGACTGCCAGAAAAGTAATTATCATCAAACATCAAACTTCAAAGTGGTACAAGGCCATCTCCAAAGACTTTGAAATTCCTATGTCTACAGCTCGCAATATTATTAAGTTTTCTGCTTATGGAATTATCAAGAACCTCTCAGGACATGATAGGAAGAGGCAAATTAATCCAAGAAGTCTTCAAAGATTAGTGCAAACTGTTGGAAAAACACTACATACAACATCTAAATTTCTTAAGGCTGACCTGGAACAATCTGGAGTGGTGGTTTCAAGCAATACCATACACCATGCACTAAATTAACGAAGGACTTCATGAACAAAGGCCAAGGAGGACCCCACTGCTCAAAGACAGACATTAAAATGCATGCCTGCTTTTTGCCCAAACCCACCTTGAGAAACCACAATCCTTCTGGTAAAATGTTCTGTGGACAGATGAAACCAAACATGAGCTCTCTGGCAATGCAGACCAGTGATACATCAGTGCGGATGATACCAAATTTTGCAATAGAGTAGGCAATACAGTAGACACCCAGGAAGGAATAGATAATGTGATGAGTGATGTAGCTAAGCTTGAAGAATGGTCTTGAAATTGGCAGCTGAGAATTAAAACGAAAAAATGCAGAGTCATGCATTTGAGCTGCAAAAATAACTTCATTTTTTTGACGTGTTAGAACTTTTTAATATGCTCTAATTGACTTAATGTGCATTAATGTGTAGGTTAACATTTTAACTCTTTTGTAAACCGCTCTGATATTGTGTGACGGGCAGTATATCAAATATTAAATGAACCATAAACCATTAACCATTAAATTAATTTAGCATGCATTAAATTTTTCAGGGTGTGCTAATGAACTGAATGCACACTAGCAAATGCTTATCCCTGCACTCTTATCTCCAGCTTTCCATTCCATCACTCATGAACGTCTTATTTTTCCATGTCATTCACAATTCCAAGTCCCCAGTTCAGCACTATCACTGATCATAATCCTGACACCCCAATACCTAATCAGAACCCTAGTCCCTGAACAACCCTCTCACAAATTCAACTTCTCCTCATCCTTTTGATCATAGACTGAGCCACCACAATACCCAATCATAAACTGTGACCCCTTCAAAAACCCCAATCAAAGCTCACACAACTCCCACCATCTTGATCACAGACCTGACCCCCGAAAACCCAATTATAATGCTGACCTTTTATGACAGCCACAACTGCCCTACTTTTTCTATCACAGGTCATTGCTCCTAGTCTTAAAGACCCACACCTTCTCTTTTGATAGTTGGGAAGAGGAAGGGTGACATGCCAGTGGGGTAGAGTGTGGTTCGGGATGAAGCAAGGCTTAAGTCATACTGTGTTAGGATGTTGGGGAGGGTGGCTATGCTGGTGAAAAGGAACACAGATATGGGGAAGGTTTTATTATATTTGCAAGGTTTTGGTAGTACAAAGGAAATGTGTCTATGGAACTTAAATAAGCAGGCCCCAACCACAATTGAATATCAGCTTGACCAGGAACATGGAACTTTCCTGGTCATGGCTATGAAAGAAAATGCATACCTACATGATTTACCAAACTGCAGTGCTTGGGTGCCACAGTTTAGTAAAGGTACAGAACTTTTATAACAAGTCACCTTTGTCAAAATTCCAAAAAAGCACCAGGGTTTTAATCCTGTTTTATAAAGACAACATTTATGTGTTTCTTTATAAGACAGGCACCTGTAACCAGCCCCCCTAGTACACAAATTTAGATCTGCCCCAAAGAAGGCATAAATGTGCGCACGTCCACTATGCGCATAATCACATATTTTATAAATACATACATACATCACAGCTCCACCCCTATTCTGCCCAGACTGCACTCCCAGGAATGCCTGCACACGGATCATGTAAGAGGAGGGGCTCGTTTTCCATGCATCTGCTTTTCACATGTGTATCCTGCCCTATTCCACATGTGAAACATGCTTTACATGTAGAAACGCTTTATAAAATCACCTCTACTCTGCTCCTTTATCATGACTTAGTAAATAGGCCCTTAAATAACTTACAGTCATGTGTACATATTACAGATATGCCACAAAATGTTTAAACAGTTCCCTCAATATTTCTAAAGGCAGCCGTAGAATCTAATCTCTCTGCTGTCACAACAGACTGGATCATCTTCACTAAGCTGTCTTCTCAAGGCAGCTACTAAAATGGGTTGCTTAGTTAAGACATGCAGCTTTTAACAATCATAACTGTATCAGATTTAGCTCATATCTTTTCATTGGCAACTCAAGGGAAGTTCCCTACTGTAGCTGAAGGCACTTCACCGTCCCCAGAAGGCTCATGATCTAAAGCAAAAGAGGGTAAAGTAACTTGCCCAAGGTTAAAAGGAGGGTCAGTAGGATGCCAATGCTGGCTTTACTGTTTATCGGCTTCCTGCTCTAACCACTAGGCTACTTCTCCACCAGCTGCAACAAGCTTTTCATATTCTTCCTTATCATAGTAGTAATCCGGATATAGAAAAATAGATGTGAAAGTTAATTTTGCTTATGTAAAATGAATTCAAGAAGAGACATGTACCATACTGCATACAGCTTTCTGCTCTGCCATTTGCTCTTTCATTTGAAGAACTGTTTTGACGTAAATGCCATATTGACGATGATTTCATTTATTTTATTAAACTTATATCCATTTTCTAGATTGCAAAGTGATGTATGGCAAAATATCAAGTACGATATGAACTATAAATAATTAAAAAACATAAACTTATATAAAGGAAATTATTTTAGAAGCCCTATTTGTGCTTTGGACATCTGAAAATAGACATGGAACATTCAAGGCATCAGAAAAGTGCTCATTCAGCCAGACATCTGGAGGGGTGGGGAGAAGGAGGTACACTGCTGTCTGCTATTTCCCATGCCAGTAACGAACACTGATGGGAAATGAGTGCAAATGTTTTCATTTTGCTACACCGCTGGCATGCTAGCTTGCATGAGATGGATGTCCCCACCCCACACTTTCCTAAGGGGATGTCTATGTGGGCCACCTGTGCAGACATCCCCATTGGAGATGTCCATGTTACTAAAATTGGATGGAAACAGACGTTCCTGGCGTTTCTCGCCACGTTCTGCCCTGGACGTCCCCAATTTGACTTGAACATCTTTTCTAGAATGACACTTAAAATTTATAAACATTTTTTCAATCAGAAAGATTTCGGATTTGACAAAAACATTCAACTTAGGAAACTTCCAAAATCTTACTGAATTCCTCCCCAGAGAAATGATTTCTCTTATAAGTGACTCCTGTTTATATTAACAATTAACAACTTTGCAGTGGGTTTTTTTTATAAGAGGAATGCTTTGTATCTAGGACCATAGTTGAATATTATATTTGCAGGCAAAACATACTATAAAACAAAAGCTACTTGAGTGCGATCATCTATTGCTAATTGGAAAACTGAAGCACACATATTACAAAAGATGCTAATCAAAATATGAAAACCTGCCCTTTTCTATTCTTGCCTTGTTTTGTGCAGGATTGAAAAAGGGAGCAGAGAATGATTGCAATACAGACAGATCACATAGTTTGATAGGTACCTTGTCATATTAAACCACACAAGATGCAAAAAAGAAACAAACGGAAAGTACAATTACCTTTATTTTTTGTTCACGTAGTCTCCTTTGAGTAGCAAGATACTCCCTGTGGTACAGAGGTCCATCCAAACACACTCTGGGTTTCTCAGATCAGATAATCCAGCAGGGGCAGGGGAGAATTTAAAAACAATTCTGCTTCCAAACCATAATCAGCACGCTGGGCCTCTAATTTCTAAGAATAAAAGCGCTCTAGGTCTCTCTTGGCAGCATGATCTCCTGTCACTAGATATTAACTATTTCATCTTCTTTCTGTGCTGCAGAGGTTTCTGGACTTTGGCATGTGGAAATAATTACAGCCTTCTACCCCCGCCTCTGCTTCCGCTATCAATCTGATCATTCACCCAAGCCAAATATGGTTGAACGCTAGGCAGGTGCTACATTGAGTAGATCTCCTGTTGGAGACCTTTTTGTGTTAGAAAATAAAGCCAAATGATTTGCTGATTCTTTCTAATTCTATCAGCATACAGCTCACACTGCAAAGGTTGACGATAATGCTGTTCACATGTCAGGGACAACACGAGTGCTTTTAAAGTGCTGGACAAAGAAAGAGCAAATTAGAAAGAAAGCCACAGTCAGGACCACTATTGAGTTCTACTATAATGAGGTCAGACTTAAAAGACATCCACCCAAAAACCAAAATCACATTTTGAAAATTTTTCAAAAGATTTTTTGTTGGAATGTTTGTCATGAAAGGAGTAACTTTTCTCTTGTGAACAAACTCTGCATTTTATTCTTTTCACATGTGAACAAGCCATCATCAAGTGTGTGTAAACCAACTTATAGGTGAAACACAAGAAGAGAATAAAATGCCAGATTTGGTCCTTAAATGACAGTGGAGGAGCAGCCTAGTGGTTAGAGCAACTGCCTAATACCCAGAAGATCAAGGGTTCAATTCCCACTGGCACTCCTTGTGACCTTGGGCAAGTAACTCTACCCTCCATTGCCTCAGAAAAATCCATGTTATCAATGTCCCTGTTTAATGTACCTTACCAAGTTGAAATTACAATGTAAACCACTTTGATTGAAATTATAAAGCAGTGTAAAAAAACAAATAAATGCCAATGGTCCAACAATCCAGCTGCATGAAAAAGGGAGGTGCCAGAAGCAAAAGTACAAGGCAATCAGAAATAGTCCAGGAAGTCCCACTAAATAGAAGCAGGCACAGAACTGCATTTTGAACTCATGAAACAAATAATCAAGCTCCATCTCAATCTGTTCTTCAAGATTCTGTTTTAGAAGTGCTTTGAAAAAAGCTATTAAAAGGGTGGAGCTTTTGTAATGATGTGATAATTACATCACTAAAGATTAATAGGGATTCCCCTGAAGATGTGGCCAATCAACAAGCAATGATTTGAATGATGATTTAGAGGAGACTCCACCAATCAAGTTCCAAGTTTAAGCCAAAAGGACTGACAGATCGGAGTCTGTAAATCCATGATTGCTCAAGCAGTTGTAAACAAGATTTGTGGTCCCCCTGCAAGGATCAGATGGAACGAAATTGATCACTCTCCATTTCAGATCTTCAAAGTACTGTCCTTTTTTTAAGCAATGTGATACAACTGGAGCTGACATAATTTTCGTATTAAATCTTGATCGGTGTTCTTTATGACGGGACATGATTGGTCTAATCATCCTGCCAACATACGTGGGGGTGGGGGTGGGGGTGGGGGTTTGGACCCATAGGCAGATGACGTAGTACCACCCAACCTGCCCTCTGGAACTCAGGGTGGGGGACAGGATCTCCCACCAACAGATCCACATTCTACATCCCTGCAATGGTGGCAGTAGAGGGGACCATCAACCCCAGTCCTGCTGGGGAACAGACACCCTACAGGGCAGTCAATGCAGATCTGTACACATCCATAAGGCAATGGCAGATAGACACTAGGCCTGGAAATGCTCAGCTGCCCCCCACCACTATCTGACACAGTGAGTCTCTAGCCACTGCACCCTACAAGGTGTTCCAGCCATACACATACTAACTGCAGAAAGTCCGCTAGCTAGTCCATAGTGCATGTTCCTGGAGGAGATGTGCGCACCCAAAACCAGGATGTGAGCACACCCACCAAGCAGATAGGTCAGTGATTAGGCCCCAGAAAAAACAAACATATATATCACTTGAGAGAAATACAATATAGCACTATGGGGGAACCTAGCCATGCCATGGTCACTGCTCAGTCAGGGTGAGAGTGACCTCCCAGCAGGACATGCTGTGGCCACCCTGTCCATGCAGGTGGTGGCCGGGCACTACAATGTCCCAGCCATTGCCCTATGCCCTGTGCAGATGCATCCTGCCCTGTCCAGGCCATACCCACGGTACCTTCCTCCTCATTATGCACATTGGCAGGCTGACACTGGAAACAGTGCAAGCAGTGTGGGCTGTGTAAGGTGTTGGCAGCCACCACACACTGGATGGACAGACACACACTCCCACACCTATGCTAGCTTTGTGCAACTATAGAGGCTTTTGGCAGCCCTGGCCACCACACCAGTCCTGGGCACAGTGCAGGCATGGCTATGGTACGCAATACGGTTGGGGTCACTCCCAGGGGTGGTAAACACTGTCAGAAAACAAAACTGAAACACGCTCCACATATATCAGAAAAGTTGCTATGATGCAGCTCTATCAGCAAATTGTGCTTAACTTAGGAATTGTTATCTGCCATTAATCATAGCTACCTTTTGATATATGTGTAACGTATTCCCAGGTTTAGGGCGGCATTACTAAGGTATGCAAGTGCTAGTATTGGGAGATGCTGCTGCACGCAGGGCCCAACAGCCTGACCCTCCATGAGGCTTTGGATAGTGGAGCCTGTGGGTGCAGGTGTTTCTGCCCCCTTTGGCCGCTGCTCTAGGGCAGAGGTTCCCAACTCCGGTCTTGGTGGGCCAAACACTGTTCGGGTTTCATGCTGTCTCTAATGAATATGCATGAGATACATTTGCATACCATGGGGGCAGCGCATAACAATGCAGCACAGGCATCTTTATTGGAGACAGCATGAAACCTGAATGGTGTTTGGCCCACCAGGACTGCATTTGGGAAACTCTGCTCTAGGTATTGCACATGTCTATGGTGCCTGTGCTCTGTAGGGTAAAATATAGGCGTTTGAGGCATGTTGCTGTTATCTGCAATAAAGGTTCCCTCTTTATTACTACAGTTTAGTAGTGGGTAAAATATGGGGACTGGGTTGGCAGGAACCACAGCTGGGACTTGAACCTGTGACCTTCTTCACCTGACCACACTGGCTGTGTGTACTGCACCACTGTGTTGCCACAGGAACAGTGCATTCCCTGGGGATACCATGACTGTTTGTCAGACAGGGCCTGTCTGTTGCAGTGCATGGCACCCACCTACACAGGGCTAGGCCATGGTCTGCTGTGGGCAGCTGCCACTGCCCCCTCCACCACCAGTACCCCTCTGCCACCATGCTGACATGCCCTTCTGCTGGTGGTGCTGGTGGCGCGCAGTCTCAGGCCATTCAGTGTGCCGGTAGGCAGCTGCCTATGGTGCGGGTTCTGGGGTAGGGTGCCTGCATAGATGTCCATGCTTCCCCCCAGCACCGCCTGCCAATGTTCTGTGCCCTTGGGGGTACCTGCTGGGTACTATCCCCTGTGGCACTGTGGGAAACACATTCATGCCCATGTTGGGCCCTCATCAATTGCTGTCCGGCTGCTCTACTGTTTCAGCATTCCTATGGGCCACCTGGGCATCACCCTAGTCCGCACTGTGGCCCAGCTGCACCACAGCATGTGCCGCCTGCAGCCCTCTGCATCCCCTTTTCCAGCATCTGTCCAGTTGCCCATTCCGACATGCCCACCCTGCTGTTGCGGAACATGTACACGCCATAGGAAACCTGTCCAATAACAAGGGGAAACCCTGATCAGCGCTATTTCACTGTGGGATCATTCACCTTGTATGGGGACAGAGCATAGACCCTTCCAAAATTAATATATTTTTTTCTGGAGCTTTCTCAGTAGTGTTTTTTGGCTGTTTCCCATTAATATCACTATTGGCCAGCTTGGTTATGGGGTTTTTTTCATTTTTTTCAGGTCCTTTTCAATGTTTATTTGTGCTTTTGTTCCATGCACATGTATCACACTTATCACGTTTTGTAGGTTTCCCTGGCTTTGCTGTACATTGCTGACGTAAATGGTTTCTCTTCCCTTTAATTCTGCTCTAGCGCCAGGGTTTCACTGGCGTTAGTTTACAGCCCCAGAATCCACAGCGTTAGTGTGAAGGGAGCCTCTCCCCTCCCACTCTCCACCCATTGACCCTCTCTCTCCGCTCCTGGGGAGCCTTCCTCTGCCCTCCGGGAGCCTTTCTCTGCCTTCAGCGCTCGTTTGCGCCACTGCGCGCATTATCATGCGATAAGGTACCTTTGCGCCCGGTAAAGCGCCATTATCTTCAGGCTCACCCGATCGGGATCGAGCACCTGAGCGGGCCAGCCAGCCTTCCCGCTCAGGAACTCCAGCACAATCGGGGCTGTGGGAGGAGGAGCAGCCAAGTAAAAAGCAGCCACCGCCGGCGGGAAGAGCCAAAAGCCGCCGCCATCTTCAGGCTCCCCCAATCGGGGTCAAGCACCTGAGCAGGCCAGCCAGCCTTCCTGCTCAGGAACTCCAGCCCAATCGGGACTGTGGGAGGAGGAGCAGCCAAGTAAAAAGCAGCCGCCGCCGGCAGGAAGAGAAAAAGCCGCCGCCATCTTCAGGCTCCCCCGATCGGGGTCAAGCACCTGGGAGGGCCAGCCAGCCTTCCCGCTCAGGAACTCCAGCCCAATTGGGGCTGTGGGATGAGGAGCAGCCAAGTAAAAAGCAGCCGCTGCCGGCGGGAAGAGCCAAAAGTCGCTGCCATCTTCAGGCTCCCCCGATCGGGGTCGAGCACCTGAGCGGGCCAGCCGCCTTCCCGCTCAGGAACTCCAGCCCAATCGGGGCTGTGGGAGGAGGAGCAGCCAAGTAAAAAGCAGCCGCTGCCGGCGGGAAGAGCCAAAAGTCGCTGCCATCTTCAGGCTCCCCCGATCGGGGTCGAGCACCTGAGCGGGCCAGCCGCCTTCCCGCTCAGGAACTCCAGCCCAATCGGGGCTGTGGGAGGAGGAGCAGCCAAGTAAAAATCAGCCACCGCCAGGCGGGCCCGCGCCTGCCGGGCCTGTGCCTGAAGGCCCTTTGGCATGGCCCTTAGGCGGAGGCCAGTTCGGAGGCCGATCCCGAGAGCAAGGAGTAACGATTGATCATAACGAGGCCAAATCGAATAAGGAAGGAAAACACAGTTTGCCCTAAATACACAGAAGGGTTAAACCACAAATGGGTAAGGCGCAAATAAAATAAAGCCTTAGATATATTGTATGTTATGCCAGTTAACCATCAGTTTTGTAGACCTTCCGAGTTGTCTGTATCCTTCCATTATCGACCTTTCCTTATCAGATAGAATATACATACAGTGGCATACATCATACCAGACAGTCTCATTCTCTATCCTACTGATTAGAATTACTACCTCAATTGTATTGTCATATTCAGTCCAGTGAATTGTCTACTTAACTAATATATTAATATCTGTTAGCTGCCTGGATTGCCTTATTAGTAGAATTGCTACCTAATTGCATGTAGCTGCCATCCAATCCAGCGTTTTGCCTACACATCTACCTGAACAGGTACCACATAACATACTTGCCTACCTGCACTCACCCGTAACTAACAGAGGGCCAGTACTAACTACTCAAGTCAGTTACATATACATGCTTCCCTTTCGGTCAAAGCTCAACCCTCGTCAGAGCATCACACTACTGGAGACAACAGACGCAGCTACAACACGCTCCCACCACTCTGAACACACGAGGAATACTAGAAATATGCACACACTCATAGCATTAGCCAGTATCTATCTCATCACAGCACTACCCAGCTATGCAAATGCCTTCAATCCAGGTCCCAACTCTATACCAATACTGCGGAGCAATTGGAAGGAATGGACAGACAAGACCCATACATCCTCATCAGATGCCAACCATTCAAATCAGCCCCATCTACTCCACATTGCCCTCCAACTTACTAAAAAATCCCAGATCAAGGAATACCAGCATCAACAACCATTGAAATGCTCCCTCATCAACGCAAGGTCAATTCGCACAAAATGGCCAGTGATCACCGACCTGATAACCCACCACAACCTCGACATCCTGATGATCACGGAGACTTGGTTATCAGACTGTGACAACGTCATTCTCAACCAGATGCTACCCCCCAAGTTCTCGCTCCACGCTTCCCATAGAGCCAACCAAAGAGGAGGTGGAACACTCATTCTTGTGAAAAATGAACTTCATTTTCAGCTGAGCAACATTATCAGCACAACCCACCTCAACATGGTCTCCTTTTCAAACAACAACTGCTCAATCAATCTAGTCTACAGAGCACCAACAACGTCACCAGAGGACCTATCAACAATAATAGACCTCGCTTGCAACTCAGATAAACCACGATCATCGAGCTGGCTATTACGCGATTTAAACCTCCCCACCCTACAAGACGCCCAAACCATAGCCTTTCTTGAAGCTCTTGTTGACTTAGGATACAGTCAGATAGTCAAAGCACCAACACAGGTGACGGGAAACACACTGGATCTGATCTTCGCCCCACAGGCGATTACAGAAGCAAACCATGATTTTGCAATAGCTATAATGCCGGTACCATGGTCTGACCACTTCCTGATCAGATTCCAACTACCCACCCACCTTAACAATCAGAACACCAATACCATCCCTCCCAAATCACCAGTGAGAAGATTTTGCTCCCTTCGACAAAGAGGAAATACTAAAGAAAGTCCTTCCAATCCTAAACACCTCGAAGCCTGGTCTAGATGATATAATTAATACCTGGAATAACACCCTCAAGTCTATCTCACAACTCCCAGATATGAATAGAAGGACTAGGAGCCAAGAACATGTAGCTTGGTACTCAAATGAACTACGCGCATCACTCCTTCACCTGTGCAAGCTCGAGAGACGTTGGCGCCGATCCCGATCTACTGAAGCTTATACAGTATACTATTCATACTTAAAAAAGCATCGCCAAGAAATAGCAGAGAGAAGAAAGCAGTTCCATACAGACCTCCTGAAACGATCAATAAACAAGCACCATGACTTATTCAACATAGTAGAAACATTAGCACGAGAACCAGCCCCAGAACAAACACACATAATTTAACCCCAGGACTATGCCGACTACTTAGAATCCAAAATGATCCAGACTGCCAAAAGCTCCAGCCCCACCAGTCTCTCCCCACTACCCATACTCTGGAGTGGAGGAGTGGCCTAGTGGTTGGGGCAAGGTACTTCAGGCTGGAAGGTCAGGGGCTCAAATCCCACTAGAGGACAGCAACCTTGGGCCAGAAGGACTGGGGTTTCTAGTCCCACAGGTGCTCCTTGTGGTCTTGGGCAAGCCACTTAACCCTCCATAGCCCATGTTCCCTGTAAAATAGTTATCTCCAAGTTATAATGCCCTGTTCAATGTAATTTCAGTTTGTTCAATGTAAACTGCACTGATGCAGAATAGCGCGGTATATAAGAGAATGTAAATAAATGATGCCACACCCATCCCCACTGACCAAATTCCACACCATATCACCCAAAGAAATTGAAAATACCATTGCCTCCATCAATGCCACCACTGTGCCAAATAATCCCTGTCCAGTGTCCTGGATAAGAGATCTCCACTATAAACTAAGCCACTTACTAAATAAAATCCTAGAACAATTGTTTACAACAGGAACTTTCCCACAAAGCCTAAAACATACCTCCATTAGGCCACTACTGAAGAACAACAAACTGGACCCTCTAAAGGTCAAATCATACAGACTGATATCCAGCATCCCACTGTTAGCCAAAATAATCAAAAAGGTAGTGCAATGACAAATCCAACAACACATCAATACTGAAGCCCCCTGGACCCATCCCAACATGGCTTCAGGGAAGCACATGGCATGGAGACCCTCTTCAACACCATAATTACAGGAATAGATAACATCCAACAAGGTTTTGTCCTTATATTCTTGGACATTGCAGCTGCGTTCAACTCTGTAAGTCATCAAATACTTATCGAATGTCTTGAAGAAAAAGGAATCCACGGCTCAGCACTGAGCTGGTGCAAATCTGTCCAACAGATGGCAACAAGTCAGGATCGGCGCTACAACATCAGACCCATTCCTACAAGAACAGGGAGTACCTCAAGGCTCCTCGCTATCTTCACTATTGTTTAACATTTACATGCAACCCATCTGCAACTTGATTCGATCTTTTAATGTAGCCTGCCTAGCATATGCAGATGATATTCTCCTCTATATGACTTTTACAACGGACCAACCTGATTTTACCCCACTGATCAGCTGTTTCTATGCAGTTACGGAGTGGCTCCTCACACAGAACTTGCGAATCAACCACAGCAAGACTGACGTATTATTCATCACGAAGAACCAGGACTTCGCACCCCCACTCACACGAAAGGTAAAGGACACAGAACTATCAGTTAAACCCACTATCCGATACCTAGGCATCACCCTCAACCAAAGGATGGACATGAAAACACATATAAAAAATACAGCAAAATCAATATACCACAAAATACGGACACTTCGTCATTTACGTCCACTACTTGACTACACGGATTTCAGAACAATCTACCAAACCCTGGTGATGCCACACATTGATTTCGCAAACGCAATCCTGTATGGGCTTCCACAAGCAACTCTAAACCCCCTCCAACTGGCAATGAACACGGCCGCTAGGGTACTAGAAGGAATGTCAAGGTCTGACCACGTCACTCCAATCCTGAAAAGGCTCCATTGGTTACCAATTCAAGCCAGAACCCAATATAAGATCATAATTATGACCTTCAAAGCCCTAAATAATCAGACCTCCACAGCCATCACTGAGCTGATACACACCTCATCCCCCAATAGAAGCAGAAGATTTGCAGCAGTAAATACTCTGACAGTCCCGAAAGAAATAACAAGATGCACAAAGGCAACAACTAACAGAGCCTTCAGCATCTGTGCTCCCAGAGCCTGGAATGTCCTCCCCCCAGACATGAGAGTTATCACCAACTTAACCCAATTCAGGAAGGCTCTAAAGCACTACCTATTCACAAGATACTTTTTGGCGTAGACCCGATAGGGATATACACTCACCATGTAAATAACTGTAGATACTTGACAATGTAATAACTGTTGATGTTTTTACCCTTGTTTATCCAAGTTTCAATCCCTGTTCAAATGTGAATACATTGCAGTTAGCCTGCGATGTATATGTTCTGTTTGACGTACACCGCACTGATGTTAATAGCGCGGTATAAAAGAAATGCTAAATAAATAAATAAAATCACGCGATAACGTGCCTTATCGCCCGATAACGTGACAGCAGCACAAATAGCGCCCTTTAGTAAACATACCCCTAAGTGTGGTAGCACAAAAAGAAAATGCATGCAAGGATAATGACTCAGGGCTGAAGTATCTTGCATATAATTGATGGAGTCAGATTCGACTGCTGCATGCACAACAAAATCCCAAATGTTTTGGCCTCTAATATAAGCTACAGAAAAATCAATCAGAAAACAATGATGCAAAGTTAAGACATGCCAGTGTTTTCTCAATAAAGTGGCTACTTGAGAGGAATTAGCCATAAATGGGAGTATTCCTATAATACAATTAGACAAACAAGGTAAAGGAACATCCACCACGGAGGAGTTAGATGAAATCTGCCATTCCCAGTGAGAATACCTTGCCCGCTTGTAAGCTCGACGGATAACATCAGATGGATAACTTCTATCAAGCAATCGGCGAGACAGGTGGGAGGCATGTCGGTTAAACTCTGAAATGGCGGTACAGTTGCGGCAAATACAGAGAAATAGACCCAGCAGCAAACCCATCTTAAAGGACCAGGATGGTGGCTATGATAATGCAATAAAGAGTTGCATTGGATGGGTTTGCGATAGAGTATAGTGTAGAGTCTTCAATCTTGTTTGTAAATAAATAAGTCTAAAAACTCAATTTGGTTCTCATGGTGTTTAGCTGTAAACTGAGTATTGGGTTTTATAGTGTTGATCCACGCAAAAAACTGTTGTAAATCGGAAGAGGACCATCTCATAGAAAAAATGTCGTCAAGAAAACGAACCCAAAAAGGAATAAATGAAAACCAAAAGGAGCCATAAATGTATGAAACTGCAAAATCAGCCATGTATAAGGTGGGCACCATCATATTAAATAGTAGACAAAGAAACAAGACCCAGGGCCATGGAACATACTAAGTGAGGTAGGCATGGCAGGGGAGCACCGACATGCAGAAAAAAAAAAAAGGAAATTTAAAAAAAATCAAAAAATGAGAAATGAAAAAGAAATGAGAAAAATAGCAAAAAGTGAAAGACACATTAAAAACGAAGATGTTATCAAAAAGGGAAAAGGCGGGGGCATCTTAGCCTGTGGAAAGGGGTGGGCCACAGGGGCCATGGCCTCACTAATATTTTGCCCAACATAGCATCTGCATCTAGAGAGCTTGGGGGCAGGACTGGAGATTGATATGTTTTCCCCCTCCAACCAAAAGGTTATTCTGCTGCCCTTGGGGGGCGTAGTATACCGTTATTATAATTAATAGGGAGAAGGGCATCAAATTAAAGCACCGACCCTGAAAAAAATCTTTTAGCTGTAAGGCAGTCTGACTTATTGTAGACCAAAATAAGATGGAAGGATGAAAAAAAAGGGCCAATGCACTAAGTGAAGAAAAAAGTTACAGCCTAGCAGCCCCATTTTGCATAATCTGGCTACACGATACAAATGAGCTCCTGACCCATTTAAATCAACTTAATAAGTTTTGTAAGAAAACTCTTCCATGTTCCCATTTCATTGCTATAAATGGTGTTTCTCACAGGCCAGCAATGAGACTTATTGGAGTCTGAGCCAATGGTCCAAATTCAGAGGCCTTCTTCTGGAAGGGAGTTTTGATTCCTTGGAGGGCCAGTGGGCTTAACCTCTAATCCTAAACTCCAGTCTAGGACGCAAAATCTTAGTACTGAGGATTTCTTTCTCTCAAGTCCTATTCATAGTAACATAGGGGTATGTTTACTAAACTGCGTTAGTGCGATTCGCGTTAGGAGCCGCGGTAGAGACAGAAACCCCAAATAAGGACATGGGCGGTACATTGTTTCCGAGAATGCGCCGAGAATGCGCGTTACAAGGCGCCATAAATGAACGAGTGCTACAGAGCACGTTACCGCGCGTTAATCTTAAGAAGGCGCGCAGGCATACAAGCACAGCAACAGAGCCGTAGCACAATGGTTACAACACTGACTGATGGCACAGGGGTCATGGGTTCGATTCTCCAGTGGGCCTAATGTATAAGGCTGGCTGAGGCAGCACCCTTTACATTTAAGTAGCGATTGGTGAGGCATTTGACGTGTATTTTAATTAGTGCTGCCAGCAAACACACCCTCACGGTGGCATAACCTAAGGTGCTGCATAAGGCACCCCATAACGCACACCATAGGGCACATTATAAAGTGTACTGTCCGCCAAGGCACCCTATAATGTCCCCTATAGGACACCTTATAAAGATGTGTACAAAGCCCTGGCTGGCTACAGGACTGCACGTCATCACACAAACTGTCTGCTGTGGTTACCATGATGGGGTAACCCACCCGTACCCATGATGAACTGCACATGCAAATCAGCAGTCGAGAGATGGGCACAAGATCGGGTATGCACCCCCACAGCACCTCGGCCTTGTAGGGGGAACAGACCGTGTGTGGCACTGCCACAGAGTAGCCACAGACAGTCACATTGTGCGGGTACAGTGCCCACCCTGAGGTTGAGGTGGGACGCCCAGCACCAGGTCCACAGCACCTTTCATGGCTGAAATACGCCATGCTGCAGGTCCCCATCAGTGTGTGATAGGTAGTTCCGTTAGACACACCTAGGATACATCTGTGTCCTGCTGTATGTCTCGGTCATGTCTAGTCCCTATGGGAGATGCTGCACCCAGAATAGTGCATATACTGTGTTGGTGCCATCGTTACCTGCTGTAGGGGGGGGGGGGGTGGTGTATGGACCCATAGGCAGATTATGTACCACCACACAACCCACCCTCTGGGGCACAGGGTGGGAAACAGGATCACCCACCAATAGATCCACAGTCTACCTCCCTGCAATGGCAGCAGTAGAGGGGACCAGCAACCCCAGTCCTGCTGGGGAACAGACAGAGCGGTACACATCCATAACGCAATAGCAGACAGACGCAGGCCTAGAAATGCTCAGCTGCCCCCCACCATTATCTGACATTCTCCAGCAGCAAGCCTCCAGCTGCTGCACCCTGCAAGGTGTTCCAGCAAGACACATACTAGCTGCAGACAGTCCACCAGCTAGTCCATAGTGCACGGTCCTGGAGGAGATGCATGTACCCAGAACGGGGATGTCAGCATACACACCAAGCAAACAAGTCAGTGATTGGGCCCCAAAAGAAAACCCATAAATATCACATGAGAGAAATACTATATAGTACTATGGGGGAACCTAGCCATGCCATGGTCACTGCTCAGTCAGGGTGAGAGTGACCTCCCAGCAGGACATGCTATGCCCACCCTGTCCGTGCAGGTGGTGGCCAAGCACTACAATGTCCAAGCCATTGCCCTATGCCATGTGCAGATGCATCCAGGCCAGGCCACCCTATCCAGGCTATTCCCACAGTACCTTGCTCCTCATTATGCACATTGGCAGGCCAATACTGGCAACAGTGCTAGCAGTGTGGGCTGTGGAGGGTGTTGGCTGCCACCACACACTGGATAGACAGACACACACTCCCCATACCTATGCCAGCATTGTGCAACTATAGAGGTGTTGGGCAGCCCAGGCCACCACACCAGTCCTGGGCACAGTGCAGAGCATGGCTATGGTACGCAATACTGTAGGAGTCACTCCCCAGGTTGGTAAACACTGTCAGACACAAGACCTCTGTATCACACTCCACAGACATCAGAAAGGTTGCTATGATGCAGCTCACTCAGAAAAGTGTACTTAACCTAGGAATTGCTATCTGCCAGTACTCATAGCAACCTTTTGATAGATGTGTACCATATTCCCCGGTTTAAGGTGGCATTACTAAGGTAGGCAAGTGCTAGTATTGGGAGATGCACGCAGAGCCCAAAGTCCTGCCTCTCCAGGAGGCTTTGGATAACGGAGCCTGTGGGTGCGGGTGTGTCTGCTCCTGTTGGCTGCTGCTTTACGGCAGAGGTTCCCAAATCCAGTCCTGCGGTGCCAAACACTGTTCGGGTTTTCATGCTGTCCCTCATGAATATGCATGAGATACATCTGCATACCATGGGGGTGGCGCATAGAAATGCAGCACAGGCATCTTTATCAGAGACAGCATGGAACCGGAATGGTGTTTGGTCCTCCAGGACTGCATTTGGGAGGCTCTGCTCTAGGTAATGTGCATGTTTATGGTGTCTGTGCTCTGTAGGGTAAAATGTAGGTGTCTTGGGCATGTGTACGTCATCTGCAATACAGGTGCTGTCTGTATTAGCACGTTGTAGTAGTGGGTAAAATATGGGGACTGGGGTGGCAGGAACCACAGCTGGGACTTGAGCCTGTGACCTTCTGCGTCTCAATACACTGGTTTTGTGCACTGCACCACCTTGTTGTCACAGAGTCAGTACATTCCTTGGTGATACCATGACTGTTCATCAGACAGGGCCCGTCTGTTGCAGTACACGGCACCCACCTACACAGGGCTAGGCCACGGTGTGCTCTGGGCAGCTACCACTGCCCCCTCCACCACCAGTATCCCTCAGCCACCATGCTGACATGCCCTTCTGCTGGTGGTGCTGGTGGTGCGCAGTCTCAGGCCATCCAGTGTGTAGGTAGGCGGCTGCCTATGGTGAGGGTTCTGGGGTAGGTGTGCCTGCATAGGTGTCCACGCTTCCCCCCAGCACCGCCTGCCAATGTTCCGTGCCCTTGGGGGTAGCTGCTGGGTACTATCCCCTGTGACAATGTGGGAAACACACTCGTGACCATGTTGGGCCTTCAGCAGTTGCTGTCTGGCTGCTCTGCTGCTTCAGTATTCGTATGGGCCACCTAGGCATCGCCCTAGTCCGCACTGTGGCCCAGCTGCACCACAGCATGTGCCGCCTGCGGCCCTCTGTATCCCCTTCTCTCTGTTAAGTTTATTTTGATTGTATCCTATCGCTATAAAGGGATCCACTGTGTCTGTCACATGCCATTTTGAATTCTGTCACTATATTTGCCCCCACCACTTCCATCGGGAGGGCTTTCCAAGCATCCACTACCCTTTCAGTGAAAAGGTATTCCCTTCTAAAAATCAAGGGACCCCCATAGGCCCTGACTTATAGCAAGGAGCAATCCCCACTCGCTCCTGCCCTGGCACCGGCCATTTTCTAAAATGACGGCACTTGACCTCTTATGATATACTGGAATATACCATTAGAGGCTGTCTTCCAAATAAGGGATCCCCTCCCTTACTTGGGAGACTGAACCCTTGGTAGATTTTTGTTTATTTTTGCAAAAATAGCTTTCGAACCCTTCCATGTGTCTTGCACTTGTATCACAGCACCCCAGTAGCATGTAATTTTGGAAGAAGGCCCCCTTTGTGTAATCTTTTCACAACAAGTGGCTTCATGCATTGAATAGAATAGAAACAGCTTATTTGTAGCATTTTTGTAATTTTTAGTGCCCAATGTGCTATTGTGAACAAATGTAACACTTTTGTACATCGGGTTGAAATTGTCCCCTTTACAATACCATTTAAACTATTAGAATACAAGTGTTGGAGTTTAATCACGGGCTCCATAGTTTCCTAAGGGACATATTTACTATGCTGCACTAAGTTAGCATGCAGTTGAGCCACAAATCTAGCGTAGACACCCGCACTAAGCTCAGGGCCATGTGTATTTGTCCCCCTGCTATTAGTGCATTACAACCACATGGCACCATGCTAACCGGCACATGGGTGCACTTAACGCCACCCATGCTAACAGCAACAGCAGCGGTTAGCACATGCCATGGACGCCCATGATAACTGCACTGTGTCATCAATGTCCACATTGTATCCTACCCCTCTCAGTCCCTGCCCGATTGCACCCTAACTGGATAGCATGGGATTTTTACTGTGTGGCTCCATAAAACCTTGTGTGCAGCGTGCTTACCACATGGCAAATTCCATGCAGCTCCTTAGCGCACAGTAGTGAACATGCCCTAATTATACTAGCATGCAGGCAAGTCTGAAACGAAACAAGTGATTGCCAGAGCTACCTAAGAGACTCCCATATTGATGAAAGGACGATAATTCTAATTCAAAAGAACAAGCAATAATAGAAAAAGAGAAGTAGATAGAAATGAACTAGAGGCGGAGAGAAGCTATCAAGCAAACATTTTGCTGCAGAAATAAGTTATGCATTTCCTGAGATTTTTGATGCACTATTTCCTCATATTTGTGCATTAAGTTGCTCCTGTCTGCTCCTGCCTGCTCCTGCTTCAACAGATTAAAAACAGCAACTAGGATTTCTTCCTCTACATTGAAAGCTGAAAATGCTTTGGATTATAAATCGTTGGGACCTGAAAAGAGAACAAAGGCCAGTGTAATAAGTCACAAAATAATACAGGGCTTAGTGGCCGTTTTTGTGAAAATTTAGCTATAGAATGCAATTCAGATCCTAGCTCATTTAAATCCCTTTGCTAAATTTCACAAGAAACTTCTCACATGGTCATGGCCAGGAACTGGCCCTCGGAACATACAAAAATCTTCCCCCAAAATGTCGCCTTAAATGGGCCTTAACGTGATCATTGGCCCCAATTCAGAGGAATTACATGGGAGTCCTTGAATCTACGGTAGGCCAGTGGTTCCAAACTACATCCCTCCTAGCTCTAGCTTACGCTTCAAAATCAGAATACAGAAGTACTCCCAAGCCCCACCCATTTTTCAAAAACATAGTACTTTGAGGACCTACCACTGGCCTCCTTCCCCCCAGCTGATTCAGCCCAAAGTTCAGTAATCCACAAGGGGTTGGGGCTATACATAATTGCTCCTGACCTGACATTGCCATCATACATGTTGGCAGTATCTGATCCGTAGTGGTATTTCAGAACAATCTGCTGGGGTTCAGACTTCCAAAAAAGGAGTGACCTCTTATTTGTGACGAGAATACTTGGGGTGTTACTGCTTTGAGCTGCAGCAGCATCCAGTTTCCCTACTAAATTACTACAGTCTATAGATTGAACATTCTACTGAAGATTATTCAAAAGAGACTACAACCATACCTGGAACAAGAACTACCTGAAGTGCAAGCAGGGTTCAGAAAAGGGCGAGGAACGAGAGACATCATTGCGGATGTGAGATGGATCCTTGAAAAGACTAAAGAATACCAAAAGGATATCTATTTGTGCTTTATCGACTATAGCAAGGCTTTTGACTGTGTAAACCATGAGAAACTCTGGGCCACATTAAGAAGCATGGGTATACCAGAACACCTGATCGTTCTCTTGCGCAATCTGTACATTGATCAAGAAGCAACAGTTCGAACGGAACAAGGAGAAACAGAATGGTTTAAAATAAGCAAAGGTGTAAGACAAGGCTGCATACTTTCCCCCTGCCTGTTTAATTTATATGCAGAACAAATCATCAGAGAAGCAGGATTGTATGAAGATAACAGAGGTGTGAAGATTGGTGGAAGACTCATCAACAACCTTCGCTATGCTGATGATACCACATTACTGGCTAAAAGTGAAGATGATCTGAAACATTTGCTTCTCACAATCAAAGAACATAGTCTCAAAATGGGCCTGCACCTTAATGTAAAGAAGACAAAGATCATGACAACTGGCATAATCAACAGGTTCATCGTTGAAGGAGAAGAAATTGAAATTGTGAACAACTTTAACCTACTTGGATCAACTATCAATAAAGAAGCAACAAGCAGTCAAGAAATCAGACAACGCATTGCTCTTGGCAGAATGGCTATGAAAGACCTAGATAAGATTCTCAAGAGCAGAGATGTCTCTCTCCATACAAAGATTCGACTTGTTCAAGCCATGGTATTTTCAATAACATCATATGGATGTGAAAGCTGGACAGTGAAAAAGATAGACAGGAAGAAAATTGATGCCTTTGAATTATGGTGCTGGCGGCGAATACTGTGTATACCATGGACTGCCCGAAGAACAAACCAGTGGGTACTAGAAGAGATCAAACCTAAGCTTTCTTTAGAAGCTCAGATAACAAGACTTCGACTTCCATACTTTGGACACATCATGCGAAGAGAGCGATCATTAGAGAAAGACATTATGCTTGGCAAGATAGAAGGTCAACGCAAAAGAGGAAGGCCAGCAATGAGATGGATCGATACAATAACAGCAGCTACGGGTACCAGTCTGTCAACAATGAGCCGCCTGACTGAAGATCGAACACAATTTAGGATAGCTATCCAGAGGGTCACCATGAGTCGACTCCGACTCGATGGCACTTAACAACAACAACAACATCAACATAGATTGAACACAAACAGGGGACGATACTTTCTGCCTAGATAGATCATCTGGAAGGCAAAATCCAAGGCACATATAAATCACTCCCAAAGGCAGAACTCTGTCTTTTTGCATACAGCCTCTGTACTATGAGGAGGGAGTGGGCACTTTTCCCTTACAGGGTACGGCTGTTAGTAGGCATTGCCAGTTCCTCATACCATCCAGGAGAGCCATAGGTCAGGAGCAGAAGAGGAAAGAACAGAGGGGAAAAGGGTGTCATTGGCTCCAGCCTATACCTTGAACTCCAGGGAGTCTGTCTAATTAGCCAGCACTCTCTCTGACTCAGGAAGGAAGGCAGTTCTGCCTGTGTGGGGACGAGGAAAGTCTCTTACTACAGGAATAGAAGGAGAAAGGGTTCCACTACACCTATGTCTGCCACCGAGGCACACCAGAGCCAGAAGCACGAGCTCCTGCAAGGCAGAATCAGAGACCTGCAAGAGCCACCAGCTCAGAGGTGAATGGGAACACAAGAGGCTATCTTCAACCAGTGACACCAGAGCCAGGAGTGAACCAAGGCAGGAACAGGGACCTGAGCCCGCACAGCTAACACCTCAATGTACACTGTGAGGGAGGTTCTCACCAAGGGGAAGCCACAAGAAGTATTGAGAGTGGATAAGTTGAAGAGCTAGAGTAACTCATCAGCAACAAGGAAATAGTCTTAAAGGGAACATTAGATAATACCTCAGAACAGAAAACTAGAAGTAATTGATCTAATCTGATTGTATGGCAGGAAGAGGGAAGAGTTATCTACTTGTAGCATAATTCTATTTTTTGTGTCTCTGACTTGATATTGTAGTTGTTGTAAACCCTTTATTCAGAACACAAAATCTGGACTGGATTCATTCATTTTGAGAAGGGAAGAGGTGTGCGTGGAGTTTATGTCAAGGCCTCCCAGCATATACTAGCCCCATTCAACAAACCTGTAATTATACTCCAAGAGTAGAAAGTGAAAGACTGTAATGCTATAGGAACTGTGTACCCCAAAGACAAGCTCCTCCCCGACCAACGCACCCAAGGCCAATCAGAGGCTGCAAAGCTCAAATTTAAAAGCAGCATCGGGCGCGATCAGAACACCGGTGTCCCAAACTCCCCCACAGCCCTCCGATTGGCATCGGGTGAGTGAGCAGGAAGACAAGCTCCTCCCCGACCAACACACCCAAGGCCAATCAGAGGCTGCAAAGCTCAAATTTAAAAGAAGTATTGGGCACGACCAGAACACCGGTGCCCCGAACTCCACAGCCCTCCAATCGGCATCGGATGAGTGAGGAGGAAGACAAGCTCCTCCCCGACCAATGCACCCAAGGCCAATCAGAGGCTGCAAAGCTCAAATTTAAAAGCAGCATCGGGCGTGCCCACGCCTGGCAGGCCCGTGCCTGAGGGCCTCGCCAGAGGGCCCTTTGGCATGGCCCTTAGGCGAGGTCCTGAAACAACAACATCGACTGCCATAAACAGAAGAAAAATCGAACGGACACTGAATACAACAGCAGTGCATGCTAAGGTACCAAGTTACAACCTGTTTTACCTCTCCAGAATGCTACACATATACCAATCCAAAATCGAACAAATATAGATAACACATACAAACACATCAAGACTAAGGAAGTCCCCCTGATACCCCACCCTCCTCTATCAAGTACTAATTAAACACCATGCAACAAATATGGCTAATTACCACCACCTTATTTATGCTATATTCATATTGATACTACTACAATGGCATACCTACACCCTCCAAAGTATTGAAAACTCACTAACCTGTCTACAACCTACCCAAATATGGTACATCCCCCTAGGGCAACCCTCTTGTACCTTATCCAACAAAAGAACTCATCACCTCATAAATATAAAACTTACAACCAAAAAAACCTTGCCTCACCCTAACCCCATTCTTAATGCTCCTATCACATGCACCCTGGTTAATGCAAGATCAATAAGAAACAAGATATACACAATTAAAGACTACCTAGAATCAAACAAAACACATATCCTACTTATCACTGAATCATGGCTATCAGAAACTGACCAAGTTATCCTCAATCAAGTCACTCCAGAAACCTACTCATCATTCAACTGTACCAGAAACAAGAAAAGAGGAGGCGGAACTCTTATCCTAGCAAAGACTCAATTCAAATTCAAAATACTTATATCCAATAGCTCAGATGACTCAAACTCAATCACAATAACAAACAATTACTTAAACCTCAATCTCACCTACAGAGCACCCTCTGCTAAGAACGATGAACTATCCAAAGTGCTTGAGACAATATGTGCCAATAACTCTACACAGAAACCCCTTATAGCCCTGGGAGACTTCAACCTTGGATCATCCAACAAAAAGGAAGCTAAATCCTTTATCAAAGCCATGGAAGCCCTCCACTACCAACAAATAATAAAATCCCCCACACACCAATCTGGAACAACCTCCCATAAACAAATGATAGACCAAAACAACGTTACTTGCCCCATAATTACCCCATACCATGGTCAGATCACCATCTAATAAATTTCACCCTATGCATTGTACGTCCTCCAATACAAGAACATATACAAAAATGCCACAGAAAATTCAAAAGATTTAACAAGGAAGAATTCCTAAGAGAAGTTATCCCCGAGCTACCACAAGAAACAGACAACCTCAATAATACAATAAACTACTGGAATAACTTGATATACAATACATCAACTGCACCTAACAAAAGTTCATCTTCCTCACGTAGACCAAAAACGGCCCCCTGGTATTCCGACAAAATCAGAACTGCTAAACAAAACCTGAGAACATCAAAACCAATACACTACCACTATCAATCGATCCAGACAAGAATACCACACAAACATCATTATGAGCTCAATTAATGAACCTAAGGAACTATTCAACATCATGAGAACTCTCACCAACGACCTACATAAAAACAACACCCCAGAAATATATCCTCAAATAATGGCTGATTACCTAAACAACAAACACAACAACCATATCCATACAATTTCATCGACAATTAATCAACCCCATAACATTATTCTCAGAGAATTATGGGGAACCTTCAGTATCCCATCCACTCAGCAAATTGAAGATATAATTTCATCACTTAACACTACAACTTCACCTGAAGATTCATGCCCCGTTGCTTGCCTAAAACAACAAAACAACAAATCAAATCCTTCATCCACAACATAACCTCCACATCACTCACCCAAGGCTACATGCCAACAACTCTCAAACAAGCCATTATACGTCCAGTACTCAAAGACATATCACTTACGACCCAGATGCAGACAGACCGATCTCCAGCCTACCCTTTATCACTAAAATAATAGAAAATACAGTTCAAAGACAACTTCAAGACCACCTCGACCAACACGCTCCATTAGACCAACATCAACATGGATTCAGACCAAACCATGGCACTGAAACACTTCTATTATCATTGCTCAACAGCATTATAAAAGGAATAGACAACACAAGAACAGGATTTCTACTCATCTTTATGGACATATCCTCAGCATTTGACACAGTCTCTCACAGCATCCTACTTCAACGCCTACAAGAAATCGGCCTACATAACAATACACTAACATGGTTCAGATCATATCTCTTCAATAGACAACAGCAAGTGAAATGTGGCACAATCAAATCAAAGTCCTTCCCTATAAAGCAAGGAGTTCCACAAGGATCATCCCTCTCTGCAATTCTTTTTAACTTCTATATAAAACCAATATGTGAAGTGATCAAAAAACACAAAATGCAATATAAAATATATGCTGATGACATCATGGTATATGCTTCTATAGAAATACACAATCCAGACCTCTTGAATATAACAGCATTCGTAGAAGACATGATCAACTGGCTTAATGACAGCAACCTATCAATAAATTACAAAAAGACAGAGGCACTCTTCATCATCAGGAATACATTGTTTACCCCAATACAGTCAATCAAAATACTGCAAAATCAAATAACAGTAAAAAAAGAAGTCAAATACCTGAGAGTAATAATAGATCAAAACCTGACCATGAAACCACACATAGCAAAAACAACTGCAAATGCCTATTACAAGATAAAGACAATAAGAAGACTAAAACCATTTCTAGACCAGGATTACTTCCGAACCATCTGTCAAGCAATCATAACTCCAATGCTTGTCTATTGCAATTCACTATACCAGGGTCTCGCAAAGCAAACTATATTACCACTCCAACTAGTGCAGAACACTGCGGCTCGCCTAATCACAGGATCAGATTTACATAACCACATCACACCAATACTTAATAAATTACACTGGCTCCCATTCCACTCCCGTATCAGATACAAATCAACCTTAATCATTTTCAAGATCATTCACCAACTATCAGCATTCATCTTACAAGACACTATAACAAGGGACGCAAGTACCCGACCTAGAAGAAACAACAAAAACAATATGATTACCACACCCCTTGGATACCAAAAGACCATACAAAACACATCTGAAAGAGCACTATCACTATATGCTCCATCAATCTGGAACTCTCTCCCAGATGTCTTGAGGGCAATATCAGGACTATAAAGCCAGTATCAAAGCCTCAAAATGATACTTCATAAAACTAAATAGGAGACTTTATCAAACCCAACACATTGCAACATTTAAACATTAGCAAACGAGTGAAAGCCTCAGCAGAAACTCACTGATAAAACAAGATCAGGAGTACTCATAACATCAGTGGCTCTCACTCGCTTATCATATCTAACAAGATTCACAGGACAATATTCAAACAATAATCTCTTTAAACATTCTTCAAACAATAATCTTTATAAACATTAAAGCTGCCCATTATATCACCAAGTCCGTGAATCAAGATGAAATTGAATGCCCCGACGTCTTCTCAAGACATCTTACATGAGCGTTTCGCTACTGCTGTCTCAAGGGGGTTCAACTCTAAAAAATAAAAAACAATTGCTTAATAGAATGCCACAATCTACTAAAGCGAGAGAAGAAAAAGGACAAGCCGAAATAGAAGTGATTTCACCCGAGGAGTCTTTAGTAGTTAACCTTTCCTCTTGTATACTGACTGCAGAACAGGAGTACATTTTATATAAAGGATTTTCTTTTGTTCCACGTACTAGTTATGATTCGTTTCAGTTTCGTATTGATTTCGAGAAATTTATAAGAAAGTTAATTTTAAAGAACTTTTTTGTTGGGGCTGAAAATGTTTTATCATGTGGGGTTGGGGTGGCTTCTCCACCGTCTTTGAGTACTGGCACTTTTGAACGTATAGCTCTTCCCTTCAGATCTACTTGGCTCCCCCCAGGTCCTGTTCATCCTAATATAATGGTGTTTAAGCAATTGGTGCTACATGATATTAATGATATGGAACTCCGTAGCAGATTTTTTGCTCATAATGCTTTTACACAGTCACAATATTTGGCCCTTAAAGAATTGAGATCTAATAATGAGATCGTTCTTAAAAGAGCTGATAAGGGTGCAGCCATTGTTGTTCTGAATCAGTCAGATTACAGTCAAACCTCGGTTTTCATGATTAATCCGTTCAAAAAAGTCTCACTAAAACCGAAACGGACTAAAACCGAAGCAAGATTTCCCATAAGAAATAATGTAAATTCAATTAATCCGTTCCAGACACCCAAAAATATTGACAAAAAATACATTTTATAGAGAATAACTATATTTTTACATACAGAAAACAATGAGAAATACATATAAATGACTAATGAAATGGATAAATGAGCATGTAACATCACTTTTACCTTTATTGAAGACTTTTGTTGGCATATGGGATGCACTCCAGCCAGCTCCAGCTGCTCTCCCCTCCGGGGATCGAGCAATCACCACCAGCAGCGGAGGTGGGAACAGCCATCTTGGCCGGCTGCCCAATTGGGGCTCCAGCCTGCCTTGTAAAAGAGAAGCGCCAATAAATATGGAAGACAGTCAATCAGCAAGAAAATCAAAATAAAGAAAATCCCACTTCTGGCCACAAGATGGTGCTCCATTTTCAACTGTACGAAAACCGAGACAACGTACGAAAACCGAAACAAAATCTTGATGAAAAAAGTCAACGAAAACCGAAACGTACGAAAACCAGGGCATACGAAAACCGAGGTTTGACTGTATTTGTCTGAAGCCTATCGCCAGTTGTCTGATGTTACAATTTATTTAAAATTATCAGTAGACCCAACACATGATTTACAGGATCAGATTAAACTTCTGACTAATCATGCTTATCAATTATGTCTTATCTCGAAAAAGGAACATACTTTTCTGAATAACATTTCTCCATCAGTGCCTCAATTCTATTTGTTACCTAAAATACATAAGGATCTGGTTAAACCCCCCGGGCGGCCTATTGTGTCCACACGTGGGTCTGTGCTGGAACCACTGTCTTTATTCATAGATTCCTTTTTGCGCCTGTTGTTGAGTACAATTCCTTCGTATGTCCGGGATACGATGCATTTTTTGCAGATTATTGCTGATGCTTCTGCTTGGGCTAAATTTGATTCAATCATTTTAGTAACACTTGATGTTGTAGCTTTATATACGAGCATTCCGCAAGAGGCGGCTTTGCAAGCCATTAAGGAGGGTTTACTACAACGTGGGGATATTAATAACGATATGTTGGATTTTCTGATGGCGTGTGCAGATTTGGCTCTTCGTCGTAATTATTTTTCTTTCAATAATGAGTTATTTCAACAGATTAGTGGTATTGCTATGGGGGCATCTTTTGCCCCTTCTGTCGCTAATTTTTTTATGGGATTGTATGAACAGCGTTGGCTATTTCCATCTAAGTATCAGTCTCATATGTTGATTTGGCGACGTTATATAGATGACGTCTTTCTGTTATGGGATGGCCCCCTTGATCTCCTTTTGGAGTTTCATATTTGGTTAAATACACTGGATTCCCATATTCAGTTTACCATTAATCATAGTTATCAAGAAATAGTATTTTTGGACGTTAAAGTGTTTCGGCAATCTGAGTCATGGGGCACAACTGTTTATTGTAAAAAGACAGATAAGAATACTTATTTACATTTTTCTAGTATGCATCCCAGAAGTTTATTGCGTGGATTGCCATTCTCTCAATTTATCAGATTTAGACGTAATTGTTCCTCAGTTGAGGACTATAAAATGAAGACATTGAGTTTGAAGCAAGATTTTCTACGACGCGGTTATCCGTCTAAGATAGTGAATCGGGCCTATAAAAGGGCACTGTATAACAATCGATCTTGGTTGTTATCCCCTAGACAGCGGGCACAGTGTGATAGCGATCAAGTAAATTTTATTTCTCGTTATTCTCCCCACAGTAAACAGCTACAATTGATTTTACAAAAATATAAGTCTGTTCTGGGTATGGCTCCCGGTTTGGAATCTAAAAAATTACGCTGTGTGTGGCAACGAAATCCTAATTTGAAAGACATTTTGAGCCCTTCCTTTTTAAGGCCTTTAATCTTAGCCACCTCTGATGGGTTTGGACATAAAAAATGTGGTGCTTGTTCTTATTGTGATGTAATGTGGGAAACAGATAGTTTTGATTACAATGGTCAATTGATAAGTTTGAAAGATAATACTACTTGTGATTCTGATTTTGTAATCTATGGCATCTTTTGCCCGTGTAGACTTCTCTATATTGGCAAAACAGTACGTAAATTTCGGATTCGGCTGATTGAACATAAGAGTAAGCTCCATTGTCAGCGTAAGGAAGCTCCAATGGTTGAGCATTGTTTAACATTGCATCATGTCTTTAGTGATCTAAAATGTTTTGTGATACAACATGTTCGGAGTGGTTCTAAGGGCATGTCTCGTGATCAATTTCTTTTATATAAAGAACAATGGTGGATTTTTCGTTTAAAAACGGTGTCACCTTCTGGTTTGAATTCATGTGTCGAATGGGGAGCGTGTGTTTAGTTTGTTTGCTATAATGCGTTGCTCTTGTTCATTGGGTAAAGTTTCTGACTCACTATTTTGATTGCTGTTAGCTAGGGCTTTGATTGTCTCTCGCCGTTTCAGCTGATACGGATTGACCTGAAGCCGGTTAGGTTTATAACCATGTGATCGGAAGCCATAATTGTTCTGGGACTGGCTCTAGATGGAGGCCGGTTAGCGAGCTGGCTGTTTTCTGGCTAGCGTTTTTAGCATTTCTTTGGGTAAGTTTCTTGTCTTCTGTTCAGTATAGGTAGGGAGCCTTTTCTTCTTCTTTAGTAGATTGCGGCATTCTATTAAGCAATTGCTTTTTATTTTTTAGAGTTGAACCCCCTTGAGACAGCAGTAGCGAAACGCTCATGTAAGATGTCTTGAGAAGGCGTCGGGGCATTCAATTTCATCTTGATTCACGGACTTGGTGATATAATGGGCAGCTTTAATGTTTATAAAGATTATTGTTTGAAGAATGTTTAAAGAGATTATTGTTTGAATATTGTCCTGTGAATCTTGTTAGATATGATGAGCGAGTGAGAGCCACTGATGTTATGAGTACTCCTGATCTTGTTTTATCAGTGAGTTTCTGCTGAGGCTTTCACTCGTTTGCTAATGTTTAAATGTTGCAATGTGTTGGGTTTGATGAAGTCTCCTATTTAGTTTTTTGAGGGCAATATCAGACATTAAGGACTTTCGAAAAAAAATAAAAACTCATCTCTACTCAATTCACTATGGGCATATAACCTAACCACATAAACAATAACATGATCCAAGTCACTGACTGTTGACCCATAGCAATGAACTAATAACCACTAAATATGAAGCCAAAATTATAAATAGTTGTTATATCATCATGACCATGTACATAGTTTCCCACGCTACCTTGCCCTTTTAAGATCCAATTGTTCTTTTCATGATGTTAGATAATGTTAGATAATACTGTTTTCTGTTCAACTGTTCCATGTATAATGCCTGTTATAATGTAAACCGCTCTGATTGAAGGACAAAGCGGTATAAAAATATTTAAATAAATCAATAAATAAAAGGGCCACTACAAGGACTATACATGTATTTATTTATTTATTTTATTTATTTGTCATTTCTTCTATACCACCCCTTCCCGAGATCAGGGGCGGTTTACATTTCAAACAACATTATTACATGTAACAAAGTTTAACACTTGTTGAGTTCAACAAAGTAACTTAACTATGTACATACATCTGTAGCTTGAGTTATTTACAGGGGTAAGGTGCATCACTTACATGATACAGTGAGTGGTAGTTATGAGGAGGGTTGGATTTTGGATTGTTCTACGGATGGAATGTTGTTTCTTGTGTTATCTCCATAATGTTGGATAAAGAGGAAGGTTTTAAGTTCCTTCCTAAATGTATTTATGTCTTTGATGTTGCAGAGGGTAGCTGGGAGGGCTTTCCATAACAAAGGCACCGTGAGGGAGAAGGCACGATTGCTCGTGGATTGTTTAGCCTTCCTGAATGTGTGGGGAATCATAAGTGTATTTTGGGATTGTTGTCTTCTAATTCTTGTGTATGAAGCATAAGTGATTAGGGTTGAGAGGAATGATGGGGCGAAGTTATTTGTGAATATATGCTTTGGAATATACTCACAAATCACTATTTACAATCAGCAGTGACAAGGCAGAAGTGAGTAGGGATCACTCCTGCCTCCTTGTGGATTATTCAACTTTGCGGCAAGTCAGAGGCTGGTGGGAGGGGATTGGGACAGTTCCTGAAGTATAACCTAGTTTTTGAGAAGAGGCTCTTAAGAGGGTACTTCTGTCACTCATTTCTGAGCTACAAACCAGAGATCTGGGGGATGTTGTTTAGACTCACCACCAGGGGAGCTTCTAAATCAAGGTTGGTGTCCCCTTTAAGGTGACACCCCCCCCCCCTCCCTCCCACTGCCACATGAAATTCTGACTTGGCCATTGAAAAATAATTACAACTCAATGAGGTGTAGTTTTGCTTGTGTGTTGTGATTTTTTAACCAAAAATAGCCTAAAAGGCCTGTCCTGCATACTGATTTTTGAAAACGCTCTCATTACTGTGCTGCTTAGCATGAATTTGTATCGCATCTGCTCATTAATCTGGAATTTACATGTACTTTGCACATATGATTATTACTGTGAAAGGCACTCCTGTGGAGCAGTTTCGTAAAATCTGCTTCACACACAATAAAAGCAGAAAATACTGAAATTGCAGGGCATCTCGTGCCTTTTTTGCAAGAGGCACACATTTACAGTGTGACTTTGCATTTTAGTACATGACCCCCAAAATAATCTTACAGATTTCCGGAATGCCCTTCCCACTGAAGACAGCGTCTCCCTTTGAAGACTGTAAGGTTTCCAAAAGGTGAATGTAACTCTTCATTTCCCTAAGTATCCTGGGCTCTTTTATGTTCTAAGCTAAAGTATGCAGTGGGTTGCATATTGCTCGTGATTCTCTAGTCCTTTTTAGACAGCGATGTTTAAAATAAAATGAATTATTTGTAAATCAAGAATTACTATTCCACACTCATAAGTCTGAAAATGAAATGAATCAAATTGAGTTGCACAGACTCACTGGAAGCAGCTCACATGCACCCATTTGCGTCCGTTTATTGGGAGGGGGGTCCCTTTATTTCCCATTCATTGTTCCTTGTTTAGTACAAGCCATTTATTTATTTAACAGCATTTCTCTCTTGTTTATATACCTTTATGCTCCAGGCAAGTTGCACAATGCTACAAAATACTTTGTAAAGTCTTAGATCTCTGTTGTGGTATTTATGTGAATATGTGACTAACTGGGGAATTTTCCAGAGAAGAGATGGCCCTAGAGTGTGAGGTAATAGTGAGGGAAGAAGTGCCAGGGCTGGTACAAGGATATGAGATGCCCTAGGGGAACCTCATTCCCAGTACTGCCCCTGCTCAAGCCCCCCCCCCCCCCACTCCCATCGCCGCTGCTGCCACCCATCTCTAGGTTGTACAGCAATGGCGAGACTTTTACAACAGCACCATTTGTGCTCTCACACCTCTCAGATTCCACTTCCTGTTTGCAAAAGGAAGTGGAATTGGATGGGGCAGAAGCATGAATGGCACCACAGCTCTGGACGATAAGGTAACTCTGACATCATGCTGTTGTTTTAAAAGTATCGCCATCACTGCACATACCAGATAGCAGCAGTAACGGCACCCTCTGACTATTGGTGCTCTAGACAACTGCCTAGTTTGCCTAATTGTTGCACTAGCCATGAAGCAGGCAGCCCATTCCTAAAGGGTGGGACAAAAATAAAAGGAGAACCCAAGAAGTCCTGAGGAGTTGTCAGCCATGGAGCAAGTGGGAGGCCGCAGGGGGTTACACTTTCTGATGCTGTAGGGAGGGAACGAGCAATGACTTTTCATTCCCAATTAGAAAGTGGATTGCTCTCCTCACACTATTTGGAGTGAGTTTCCAGACAGACCCTTCTGAGCAGTGAGATATTTCCAGATCTCAGGGGTAGGAACTGTCTGTTTTCCCCAACAATGTATTTGCTGTGTTTTTTTTCTTCAATTTGGGAGAGAAAGGCATCTATAGGGGCATGTTTACTAAACTGCATTAACGTAGCATTCTGTACCGTTAAGGCGCCTTAACAGCCCTTAACGTGCCGTAACGTTCCCGGCAGCGTTAAGTGCAGAAAAGGGTGGAGAGAGGGCAGGGAGAAGGGGTCAATGGGCAGGGAGTGGGCGGGGAGAGGCCCCTTTCACACTAACGCAGAGGAATTAAGGATTGAATCCTAACGCAACTGAAAACCAGGCATTAGCACACAATTGCAGGAGAGAGAAACCATTTCAGTCAGCAATGTACAGCAAAGCCAGGGAAACCCACAAAAAGTGATAAGTGTGATACATGTGCACAGAACAAAAGGGCAAATAAACACTGAAAATGATCTGAACAAAATGTAAAACAAACATAACCAAGCTGGTCAATAGTGATATGAATGGGAAACATCAAAAAACACTACCGAGAAAGCTCCAAAAAAAGGATATTAATTTTGGAAGGGTCTATGCTCTGTCCCCATACAAGGTGAATGATCCCACAGTGAAATAGCGCTGATCACGGTTTCCCCTTGTTATTGGACAGGTGTTCTATGGCATGCAGATGTTCCGCAACAGCAGGGTGGGCATGTCGGAACGGGCAACTGGACAGATGCTGGAAAAGGGGATACAGAGGGCTGCAGGTGGCACATGCTGTGGTGCAGCTGGGCCACAGTGTGGCCCAGGGTGATGCCTAGGTGGCCCATAGGAATGCTGAAACAGTAGAGCAGCCAGACAGCAACTGATGAGGGCCCAACATAGGCATGAGTGTGTTTCCCACAGTGTCACAGGGGATAGTACCCAGCAGGTAACCCCAAGGGCAAAGAACATTGGCAGGCAGTGCTGGGGGGGAGCGTGGACATTTATGCAGGCACCCCTACCCCAGAACCCACACCATAGGCAGCTGCCTACCGGCACACTGGATGGCCTGCGACTGCACACCACCAGCAGAAGGGCATGTCAGCATGGTGGCAGAGGGGTACTGGCGGTGGAGGTGGCAGTGGCAGCTGCCCACAGCAGACCATGGCCTAGCCCTGTGTAGGTGGGTGCCATGCATTGCAACAGACAGGCCCTGTCTGACGAACAGTCATGGTATTCCCAGGGACTGCACTATCTCTGTGGTAACACGGTGGTGCAGTACACACAGCTAGTGTGTTTAGGAGCAGATGGTCAGAGGTTCAAGTCCCAGCTGTGATTCCTGCCAACCCAGTCCCCATGTTTTACCCACTACTAAAACGTGGTAATAAAGGTAGAACCTTTATTGCCAATAACATAAACATGCCTTACCCTACAAAGCTCAGACACCATAACCATACGCAATACCTAGAGCAGAGTTTCCCAACTGCAGTCCTGGAAGGCCAAACACCATTCAGGTTTCATGCTGTCTCTAATACAGATGTCTGTGCTGAATTTCTATGCGCCGCCCCCATGGTATGCAGATGTATCTCATGCATATTCATTAGGGACAGCATGAAAACCCGAACAGTGTTTGGCCCACCAGGACTGGAGTTGTGAACCTCTGCCCTAGAGCAATGGCCAACAGGGGCAGACACACCTGCACCCACAGGCTCCAATATCCAAAGCCTCCTGGAGAGGCAGGATGTTGGGCCCTGCGTGCATCTCCCAATACTAGCACTTACATACCCTAGCAATGCCATCCTAAACCTGGGAATACGGTACACATATATCAAGAGGTTGCTATGATTACTGGCAGATAGCAATTCCTAAGTTAAGCACAATCTGCTCATTGAGCTGTATCATACCAACCTCTCTGATGTCTATGGAGTGTGTTTCAGGTCTGGTGTCTGACAGTGTTCACCACTCTGGGGATTGACCCCAACAGTATTGCGTGCCAAAGCCATGCCTGCACTGTGCCCAGGACTGGTGTGGTGGCCAGGGCTGCCAAGAGCCTCTATAGTTGCACAATGCTGGCATAGGTGTGGGAGTGTGTGTCTGTCTATCCAGTGTGTGGTGTCTGCCAACACCTTTCTCAGCCCACACTGCTTGCACTGTTGCCAGTGTAAGCCTGCCAATGTGCATAATGAGGAGCAAGGTACTGTGGGTATAGCCTGGACAGGGTGGCCTGGCCTGCATAGGGCAATGGCTCGGACATTGTAGTGCCCGGCCACAATCTGCATGGACAGGGTGGCCACAGCATGTCCTGCTGGGAGGGGGGGGGGGGGTCGTCACTCACCCTGACTGAGCAGTGACCACGGCATGGCCAGGTTCCCCCATAGTGCTGTATAGTGTTTTTCTCAAGTGATTTTTATGGGTTCTTTTTTTCTGGGGCCCAATTACTGACTTAGCTGCTTGGTGTGTGTGTTCCCATCCCCTCCAGGAACATGCACTATGGACTAGCTAGCAGACTGTCTGTAGTTAGTGTGTGTATGGCTGGAACACCTTGCAGGGTGCAGTGGCTGGAGACTGTCAGATAGTGGTGGGGGGCAGCTGAGCATCTCCAGGCCTTCTGTCTGCCATTGCCTTATGGATGCGTACAGATCTGCATTGCCTGTCCTGTAGGGTATCTGTTCCCCAGCAAGACTGGGGTTGATGGTCACCTCTACTGCCACCATTGCAGGGATGTAGACTGTGGATCTGTTGGTGGGGGGATCCTTTTCCCCACCCTGACCCACAGGGGTGGGTTGGGGGGTGCTCATATAATCCACTTTAGGGTCTGCATACCACCCTTCACGTGTTCTGTGACCATGGCACCCGCACAGAATATGCACTATTCTGGGTGCATCATAGTCCACAAGGGCTAGACAAGACTGGGGAATACAGATGGACACAGGTGTATCCTAGGTGTGTCTGCAAGGACTACCTATCACACACTGACACTGACAAGGACCTGCAGCACAGCCTATTTCAGCCATGCCGTGTGCTGCGGACCTGGTGCTGGGCCCCCCACTTCACCCTCAGGGTGAGCACAGGAACCGCATGCTGTCGCGGTCTGTAGCTACTCTATGCCAGTAATACACACGTTCAGCTCCCCCTACCAGTCCGGGGTGCTATAGTGGCGCATACCCCATCTTGTGATAAGACATAGGCTGCTGATCTGCATCTGCAGTGCATCATGGGTATGGGTGGGTCTACTCTATCCTGATAACCACAGAAGACAGCTTGGGTGGTCACCTGCAGTCTTTCTGTAACCAGCCAATGGTGTGTTAGATGCTGTAGCCCACTGGTTACTTTGGTGACTGTGAAGACCGAGGTCATGGGTTCAATTCCTTGTTGTTCCCTCCTGTCCAGGGCAGATATTTTGCTTGCCTGTGACAGTCATATCTTTGCAGATCTGTGCTGCCAGCCACACAGTACCCTCTCCACAGCTATCAACACTCCTTAAAATATGTTACAAGGCTCCTAATTAGGCACAGTACAAGGCGCCTTATACAGCACGTTATAAGGTGCTTTGTAAGACACGTAAGGCACGTAGGCATGTGCCTTCTACGGTGCCTTATAACGCACCTTTTAACATGCCTTCTAACGCGCCTTATCTGACACACAGCTTTACTGCTGCCCCGCCCACTCCTTTATATGGGCCTCTCTACCTTTATCGCGGAATGACATTACCGCAGATTAGTAAACATGCCCCATAGTTTTCCAAGGTGTTAAAAGAGAAAAAATCCTCATTGGGAAAAATAGATGCTCTTTTACTAATGGGCACTGGGGTATTGCACCTAATGCACCGAAAGGGCTGAAACTATTGCGTGTTCGGTGCAACACCACTGCATTAACTGTTGGGGGTGTAGAAAGCATTTCCTCAGAAGTTAACGCAGAGCCCTGTCCCTTAGTGCAGAGCACATTAGCACGGGTGCACTTAACACCACCCAGCAAGCCAAAGCGCACACAGAAGTGACCATGTACATGCGCAAGTCCTGCAAAATACAGACTTGCACGCACAGAAGACACAAATCTTTCCACAGCTCCCCTACAAAATCTTCCCCTATACATATAAGGCCCCTGGACATTTTAAAAAAAGCAGTTATACGATCAGCATAGCACCAAATGTATAACTTCTTTTTGAATATTGATTGGCAAGTCTTACATGTTGCCTCATTCTGTCTTTTTCCGCAGAGCCCTGTAGATGTCCCATCTGTGCACCCTGGACAAAGTAGATTTTTTTCAACCCATTCTTCGGTTTTTCTATTTTTCTTGAGTGCTCGATTCGATCACCTTTCCGACACCCAAATCTCCCGCCTCAGCAGAGTGATTTTTGCTCTGGTATTTTTTTTCATTTTAAAGCTTATTATTCTAATGGAATTCTTAACGCCTGATTTTAGGGAGAATCAAACCTTAACTATCAAGTTATTCGTACTTTCTCTATATTTGTAATAACCTCCTGAATGTGAAACGTGTTTAATGACATTTTTAGTCTCAGTCAGGCAATGCTGTTGAAATTATTCAAGCAAGAATATACCACATCCTTTGGTTTTAATAGTTTTAGCTTCAGACCTACTGACCTTTTAAATCAGTTTGAGAATATAATTATTGTGGGTACTGCCGTTCCAATCTCCTTCCACCTTGCAGTTTATTACAGTGTATCTTTTCAATCAAGAGTCTATCTTTCATGCCTTTGGGGAAAGGGCCTACCATCTTCTGTAACTATAATTTTGGGGGCCGATATTCTTCTGGGTGAGCTATGCACCACTAAGGCACCTGGCCCTGCCTGCTCACCCTTAACCCCGGATATTCAATGCTGCACCGACGACAGTGACTATCCGGGTTGTGTGCCAAAGGGTCAATGCCTCAGAACCTAACTGTGTAATAGTGATATTGGACCGCTACACAGTTTTAGCTGCGGACCACTAACTGTGTAGCGGTCCAATATCCCCTCTACACAGTTAGCAGCAGTCACTGCCTCCACTCCGCCCTGGAACACTCCCAACACACCCCAATGGTAACCAGATAGCATCAGGGTGCATAGGGGACATAGTTTGGGATATTCAACGGCACTAACCATGTACTAACTTGGCTGTAAACCATGTAAATGCCTTTTGAATATCAAGCCCTTGACTTATAATTTTGATGGTGCAGCATCATGAATGTTGATGGTAATATAAAATAATTACAATAGTTTTTGCTGTAAATGATTGTTCCCCAATATTTGTATAATATATATTTATTTTCTGTATTAAAGTTACAGTATCATCAACACACATGTGATTGACTGTTTACCTCAGTGGTTACTTGAAAAAATGCATTGACAAGATCATTTAGGAAAGCAGGTTTGTCTCTGTGATATTAGTGTTCCTGTTTTGTTTCAATAAATGTGTCTTTTCAGAACAAATTCTGCAGCTAGTCCTTAACAAATGAGAATAATTTCTTAATGTTCTCAACTGCCACCACTTTTAGCTTTATAATTCATGTTTCAAGCATCTTTTTATAACTGGATGCTTTAAGGATGCAGCTTTGGTATTGCACAAAATGAAAAGTTACTATATGCATTAGCTTTGGAAAGTGGCATTTCTTTCCTGAAGATGGAGGTGAATTATTCCACTGTATTTTCAAGGTTATTACCTAGTAACTGTTAAAAAGCTAAATAAAATGCATACCAACAGCACAACTAACAAAATATTTGCAAAATAAAAGAAAAATGGTTAAGAAAAATTATCTTCCTTTTATAATGTCCCAGTTTTCAGCACACATAATAAAACTACCCATGTATAAACAGAAAAGATAGTACTCCAAGGCTTCTGTGTTAATGATTCTAACATCCCAAGATGAAAGAAAATTACACTAAGCAGTATTTTTTAAAATAGACAGGATTGTAAATATGATGCATCATTCTCATATAACACCATACCATGAAAGAAGTCTTTGTATAGCAGACTTTCAAAGATCTGAGACTGCTAAACTCTAAGCTGCAGATTGTGAAATAATGACATTACCATTTAAAAAAAATCACAAGGAAAGGCTGACAAATAAGGGGCATGCCTTTTAGAAGTAACACATTTTCCAGAGCTTGTCAGGCTAAAAGCTCAATCTACAGTACCTTGTAAGTTTCCTTTTGGTCCCTCTGTACCACAGTCAGCATTCAATGCCTTCCCGATGGTTCTGGAGGTCAGCTGTGAAGTGAGCTGTCTTCAACTGTCTATGAGAATCAAATGCTGTACTTATATGCTCTTCAAGAAATCTGTAGAGACTGACATATATTTTCCTAGGGCACCTGCTTTGTGAGTCATGGCGGGAGGGGGGGAGGGGGAGGAGTGTCATTGAAACTTCTAACAACCAAGTACATGCACAAAAAAATGAAAGGAAAAACTCGGCCCCAAAAGACCATTCCCAGCCTGTTCTCACCATTCCTCCTCAATACCAGGGAGCAGGATTTTGGAAAAAGGCACCAGAAACTGCTTTCTCTAAAATGAATTTGAAAGGAAGAATAAGAGCATACCCACCAGGCCTGGCGATGTAGAGCAGTGGTTGGTTCACCACACTACAAACCTGGAGATCTTAGTTTGAGTCTCTTGTAGAACACTTAGGGGTATGTTTACTAAACCTTCTTAATGTGCGCCCAGCGTTAGTGTGCAGGATGCCATATAAGCAGTGGGCGTTTCAGTTTAAAGTAGCAAAACGGGATTAGCGCGCACGCTCTTGTGCGCCGTGCACATTAGCGCACGAGTAACGCGCGCAGGAAGCATAAGCAGGTGCGCTGATGTGCAAGCAGAGGAACAGGGCTCCAGTACAATGGCGAAGACACTGACAGATGGTGCAGGGGTCATGGTTTCAATCCCCCACTATGCCCAATGAATAAGGCTGGCTGAGGCACTACCATTTATGTGTAATATTGCATTATGAGGCATTTTAATTTTATTTTAATTACTGCTGCTAGCAAACGCACTCTCAAAGCGCTGTAACATAAGGTGCTGCATAAGGCACCCCATAAGGTACCCCAGAGGGCACATTTTAAAGTGCACTGTCCGCCAAGGCACCCTACAATGTTGCTTAAAGGGTGGCCTATAGGGCGCCATATAGGGTGCCCTATGAGGCACGGCAAGGTCATAGCACTGTTTTTTATGGCAGCACTGTGCATTTAAATGCATGGAAATCTTAAGAAGGTGCGCTGACATACAAAGAGGAACAGCAGTGTAGAACAATGGTTAAGGCACTGACTGATAATACAGGGGTCATGAGTTCAATCCCCAGTGTGCCTAATACTTAAGGCTGGCTGAGGCATCAGCTTTGACATGCAAGTATTGTTTCCTGCAGCACTTTATTTGTATTTTAGTAATTGCTGCCAGCAAACACACCCTCATGTGCCGTATCCTAAGGTGCCGCATAAGGCACCCTATAAGGCACTCCATAGGGCACATTATAAAGTGCACTGTCCGCCACGGCACCCTATAATGTTCCCTACAGGGCACCCTATAAGTTGCTCCATAGGATACTGTATAGTGCACCTTATATGGACGGGAACCATAAGGTGCCCTATAGGGCGCCCTATAAAGCGCCCTCTGAGGCACCTTATGGGTACAGTACACTGAGGGTGTTTTTGCTGGCAGCACTAATGTACATTAAAAATAGATAATGCTTTGGACAGCCCTATCAAATAACCCCACTGTGGGCTTGAACTCATGACCACTGGCTCCACTGGCAGTGAAGTAACCATTAGGCTACAGCTCTATAGCTGCTAGCTAGCCCCTGGCTGGCTGCAGAAGGACTGCACGTCACCACACAAACAGTCTGCTGTGGTCACCAGGATAGGGCTAGCCCACCCGTACCCATGATGCATTGCACATGCAAATCAGCCATCTACAGATGAACACAAGATGGGGTATGCACCCCCACAGCACCTCGGCCTGGTAGGGGGAACTGACCATGTGTGTTACTAGCACAGAGTAGCTACACACCGTCACATTGTGCAGGTACTGTGCTCACCCTGAGGGTGCAGTGGGGTGCCCAGCACCAGGTCCACCGCACCTTCTATGACAGAAATAGGCTATGCTAGGGGTGGGCACCTCCGGTCCTGGAGGGCCGCAGACCAGTCAGGTTTTTGGGATATCCCTAAAGAACATGCATGAGATATATATGCATTAGAGATATCCTGCCAACCTGACTGGTTTGTGGCCCTCCAGGGCTGGATTTGGAGACCCCTGCCTTACACCTCTGTCATTTAAGATCGTGAGTGGGCAAGGTACAGATGTCCTAGACATCGAAAGGGTATATAGAATGTGTCACATTCCTCCTCGATTCTCACCACTACCAAAATGTTGTCTAATAGACAATTTTTTGGTGGTGGTGAGAAGTGAGGAGGACTGTGACAAATTCTATCTAACCTTTTTGATGTCTTGGACATCTGCACCTTGTCCACTCACAATCTTAAATGACAGAGGTGTAAGGCAGGGGTCTCCAGATTCAGCCCTGGAGGGCCACAAACCAGTCAGGTTGGCAGGATATCTCTAATGCATATATATCTCATGCATATTCATTAGAGATATCCCGAAAACCTGACTGGTCTGCGCCCCTCCAGGACCAGGTTTGCCCACCCCTGGGCTATGCTGTAGGTCCCCCGTAGTCTTAGTGTGTGAGATAGGTAGTTCCTGCAGACACACTTTGGATACATCTGTATTTCTCAGTCATGTTTGACCCTTATGGACCCATAGGTAGATTATGTACCACCACACAACCCACCCTCTGGGGCTGAGGGTGGGAAACAGGGTCTCCCACTGACAGATCCACATTTTATGTCCCTGCAATGGCAGCAGTAGAGTGGACCACCAACCGCAGTCCTGCTGGGGAACAGACACCATACAGCAGTGGTCCCCAACCCAGTCCTATGGGGCCCACCTGCCAGTCAGGTTTTTGGGATATCCCTAATGACTATGCATGAGATATATATGCATTAGAGATATCCTGCCAACCTGACGGGTTTGTGGCCCTCCAGGGCTGGATTTGGAGACCCCTGCCTTATACCTCTGTCATTTAAGATTGTGAGTGGGCAAGGTGCAGATGTCCTAGACATTGAAAGGGTATATAGAATGTGCCACATTCCTCCTCGATTCTCACCACCACCACCAAAAAGTTGTCTAATAGACAATTTTTTGGTGGTGGTGAGAAGTGAGGAGGACTGTGACAAATTCTATCTAACCTTTTTGATGTCTTGGACATCTGCACCTTGCCCACGCACAATCTTAAATGACAGAGGTGTAAGGCAGGGGTCTCCAAATCCAGCCCTGGAAGGCCACAAACCAGTCAGGTTGGCAGGATATCTCTAATGCATATATATCTCATGCATAGTCATTAGGGATATCCCGAAAACCTGACTGGCAGGTGGGCCCCATAGGACTGGGTTGGGGACCACTGCCACAGGGCAGTCAATGCAGCTCTGTACACATCTATAAAACAATAGCAGACAGACATTAGGCCCAGAAATACTCAGCTGCACACCACCACAATCTGATATTCTCCTGCAGCCACTGCACCCTGCAAGGTGTTCTAGCAAGACACATACTAGCTACAGACAGTCTGATAGCTAGTCCATAGAGCATGTTCCTAGAGGAGATGCATGCACCCAAAACTGGGATGTCAGCATACACACCAAGCAGACAAGTCAGTGATTGGGCCCCAAAAGGGAAAAAAGAAACATCACATGAAAAAACATTTCTAGGACACTATGGGGGAACCTAGCCATGCCTTGGTCACTGCGCAGTCAGGGTGAGAGTGAACTCCCAGCAGGACATACTGTGGCCACCCTGTCTGTGCAGGTGGTGGCCGGGCACTACAATGTCCCAGCCATTGCCCTATGCCCTGTGCAGATGCATCCTGGCCAGGCCACCCTGTCCGGGCTATACCCATGGTACCTTGCTCCTCATTATGCACATTGGCAGGCCAATACTGGCAACAGTGCTGGCAGTGTGGGCTGTGGAGGGTGTTTGCAGCCACCACACACTGGATAGACAGACACACACTCCCACACCTATGCCAGCATTGTGCTACTATAGAGGTGTTTAGCAGCCCTGGCCACCACACCAGTCTTGGGCACAGTGCAGGCATGGATATGGTACGCAAAACTGTTCGGGGTCACTCCCCAGAGTGGTAAACACTGTCAGAGACCAGACCTGAAGCACACCCCACAGACATCAGAAAGGTTGCTATGATGGAGCTCAATCAGCAAACTGTGCTTAACGTAGGAATTGCTATCTGCCAGTAATCATAGCAACCTTTTGATAGCTGTGTACCGTATTCCCAGGTGTAGGGTGGTATTGCTAAGGTATGCAAGTGCTAGTATTGGGAGATGCACGCAGGGCCCAATGTCCTGCCTCTCCAGGGGGCATTGGCTCATGGAGCCTGTGGGTGTGGGTGTGGGTGTGTCTGCCCCTGTTGGCTGCTGCTTTACGGCAGAGGTTCCCAACTCCAGTCCTGGCGTGCCAAACACTGTTCGGGTTTTCATGCTGCCCCTCATGAATATGCATGAGATACATCTGCATACCATGGGGGTGGTGCATAGATATGCAGTACAGGCATCTTTATTAGTCACTGCTCAGTCAGGGTGAGAGTGACCTCCCAGCAGGACATGCTATGGCCACCCTGTCCATGCAGGTGGTACCAGACACTACAATGTCCGGCCATGCCCTATGCCCTGTGCAGATGCGGCCAGGCCAGGCCAGGCCACCCTATCCAGGCTATTCCCACGGTACCTTGCTCCTCATTATGCACATTGGCAGGCCAATACTGGCAACAGTGCTAGCAGTGTGGGCTGTTGAGGGTGTTGGCAGCCACCACACACTGGATAGACAGACACACACTCTCCACACCTATGCCAGCATTGTGCAACTATAGAGGTGTTGGGCAGCCCAGGCCACCACACCAGTCCTGGGCACAGTGCAGGCATGGCTATGGTACGCAATACTGTAGGAGTCACTCCCCAGATTGGTAAACACTGTCAGACCCAAGACCTGTAGCACACTCCACAGACATCAGAAAGGTTGCTATGATGCAGCTCACTCCGAAAATTGTACTTAACCTAGGAATTGTTATCTGCCAGTAATCATAGCAACCTTTTGATAGATGTGTACCATATTCCCCGGTTTAGGGTGGCATTACTAAGGTATGCAAGTGCTAGTATTGGGAGATGCATGCAGAGCCCAAAGTCTTGCCTCTCCAGGAGGCTTTGGATAATGGGGCCTGTGGATGCGGGTGTGTCCGCCCCTGTTGGCTGCTGCTTTAAGGCAGAGGTTCCCAACTCCATTCCTGCGGTGCAAAACACTGTTCGGGTTTTTATGCTGTCCCTCATGAATATGCATGAGATACATCTGCATACCATGGGGGTGGCGCATAGAAATGCAGCACAGGCATCTTTATCAGAGGCAGCATGGAACCTGAATGGTATTTGGCCCTCCAGGACTGCATTTGGGAGGCTCTGCTCTAGGTAATGTGCATGTTTATGGTGTCTGTACCCTGTAGGGTAAAATGTAGGTGTTTTGGGCATGTTTACGTCATCTGCACGAAAGGTTCTGTCTGTATCAGCACGTTATAGTAGTGGGTAAAATATGAGGACTGGGTTGGCGGAAACCACAGCTGGGACTTGAACCTGTGACCTTCTGCTTTATTTATTTTTATTTATTTATTTATTTAGCTGTATTTATATCCCGCTTTTCACCGGGTAAAAGCGGCGTTACGTAGAGGGGTGGGGAGATTAAGTATAGGGCGGGGCCATCACCAAGGAGGCAACATTGATGATTTTGACATAGGACAGACTTTGGACATGGGACAGACTTTGTACATAGATAGGATAGATAGCTTTGATTCAGAGGTTCATGGGGGCGAGATCAGTGGTTAGTGCGCTTTTCGGTGCTTCTGAATACACTGGCTTTGTGCACTGCACCACCATGTTATCACAGAGATGGTGCATTCCCTGGTGCTACCATGACTGTTGGTCAGATGTTGCAGTGCATGGCACCACCTACACAGGGCTAGGCCACGGTCTGCTCTGGGCAGTTGCCACTGCCCCCTCCACCACCAGTATCCCTCAGCCACGATGCTGACATGCCCTTCTGCTGGTGGAGCTGGTGGTGCGCAGTCTCAGGCCATCCAGTGTGCAGGTAGGCGGCTGACTATGGTGCGGGTTCTGGGGTAGGGGTGCCTGCATAGATGTCCACGCTCCCCCCCAGCCCCGCCTGCCAATGTTCCGTGCCCTTGGGGGTAGCTGTTGGGTGCTATCCCCTGTGACACTTTGGGAAAACCACTCGTGCCCATGTTGGACCTTCAGCAGTTGCTGTCTGGCTGCTCCGCTGTTTTAGCATTCGTATGGGCCATCTAGGCATCACCCTAGTCCGCACTGTGGCCCAGCTCCACCACAGCATGTGCCGCCTGCGGCCCTCTGTATCCCCTTCTCCGGCATCTGTCCAGTTGCCATTCCGACATGCCCGCCCTGATGTTGCGGGACATGTGCACCTGTCTGATGGTGGGGAAAGCCCCGAGCAGCGCTATGTCACTGTGGGCTCATTCACCTTGTATGGGGACGGCGTATAGACCCTTCCACGATTTTTATCTGTTCTATGGGGCTTACTCGGGGGGGGGGAGGGGTTGATGTTTCTCATTGATACCACTATTGCCCAGCTTGGTTATTGTTTTTTTCCAGTTTGTTGGGGTCATATTCAGTGTTTCTGTGCCCTTTTGTTCTGTGCACATGTATGACACTTATCACTGTTTTTTGGTTTCTCTGCCTGGGCTGTACATTGCTGACACTGAAATGGTTTCTCTCCCCTGTAATGTGCCTTTAACGGTAGGTTTTCATTCGCGTTGGAATTCAGCCCTGAAATTCAGCGCGTTAGTGTGAGGGGAGCCTCTCCCCGCCCACTCTCCGCCCATTGACCCCTTCTCTTCGCCCTCTCTCCACCTTCTGCGTTGTTTTACCACGCCGCAGAGCATTACGCTCGTTAGCGCATCATAACGCACGTTATGACGCGCTAACGATCCTTAACATTACATAACGTGCGTTATTCACGATTACCGCAGTTTAGTAAACATACTCCTTTGTGCGAAGCACATAGAGAAGATTGTCAGTACATGAATTCCAAGGCCGTCCCAACCATCAGGTAAATTAGACATTTGCCTAGGATAGCAACTTCTGGAGCATGGCAAAAATCAGGGCATCCAAAGCTAAACAATAGATTTTATCAGCCAAGGTGGGTGAAAGACTTAAGGTCTGCCTAGGGTGCCAACACCTTGAACCAAACCTGGGACCAGCCCTGATGAACTGTGCCATTGTAGGGAGAAATTTTCCATACCTGCCAATTTTCTTTCCTTGAATACTGCTAGACTAGTCCAAATTCATGGGCTATGGTTCCCAGCCAGCAGGCGGAGGTAGACCATAGAAACCTTCAATGATGTCATCACTTGCACATAGGCTGATGCAGCACTGAGTCTCTCCAAGCCAATGGACCATAAGAAATCTTGCTGCTACCTGTTCTTTCCTTGGACCATGAGGGAGGGTTGAAGACCCAACCGATGGAAGAAATTAGTAATTTCAGATGTTCCCAAACACCTTCCTCATGGCCAACTAATGCAGCAAGCGGTTCGACCAAAGGTCCTCCTACATGAAGGAAGTCAGGGACACAACCTGAAAAAGGAGAAAAATAGCACTTTCCGAGAGAAAGGAGATACCATCCTCAGAAAGACAGGCACTCTCGAGATGAACAAAAGTACCTCAACAGGACAATGCCTGTAGCACTGACACCAGTCTAGCAGACATGAAAGACACCAACACCACATGCAGGGACCAAGCCTAGAGAGACACCTTCCAAAGGAAGCAAGAGGAACCTTCCATTGCCTACAACACCAAAGAGAGAGTCTGCTGTGGCCCCAACCAGATGCAAAAACAGAATAGTTTTTTCCCACCTGAGGAAGCAAGGCACAATAAGGTGCACTACTAAGGACATGCCTGGAACTTGCCTCAGCTAGTATGCAAGGACTGCCAACTAAACTACAAGAGAGTGTGGAACTAGACCCTAGTCTGTCCAAAACTAACAGAAAGTCAGACTAGATGGACCATGCTGGTCTTTATCTGCCGTCATTTACTATGTTACTATGTTACTATGAAAGTCAACTTTTCGCCTCTCTTTGCCATCCTGATATCTGGAACCCAAGAGAATACTGCCCTCGAAGAACCCCCAGACCTTGGATTAAGTCCAGGAAGAAGTGGCCCTATTAGGCCAAAAAGGGTAATCACTAATACTACAGGATGCCCTTTCTGAGAAAGCTTATGCCTTTCCAGGGCCAGATCATAAGTGAGAAGAGAATGGGACCCACCTGACTAGGGAGCCCAGCCACAGAAGTCCTTATATGTAAGGCTGTAATAGAGGACACTCAACCAGGAGGCTTAGGAGACCCACGCATCATGGTCTGCACAACTATTCTGATAGTATTAAAGCAGCAAAGCTCAGAAAAGATAGAAAATCTGCAGAGAAGACGGCTCACAAAGAACTATGGCAGAGAGAGATACAGAAGCTCTACTGTGGAACACTCTAGAAGGATATATAATCCTGCTGTCCACAGAACTTTCCCTCAACTAAAAAGTTTCTTTACCTCAGCATTCCCCTGTGTGAATAGCAGGCCAAACACTGACAGATCTCATAACTCCCACCTGTCAAGAACACCTTCACCCGACTCGAGCAGATGGCTTGCATACTGCCAACTCTCGCTACGTGCACTGCAGATAGAGTCACTAGATGAGCCTCTGGTCAACAACTGAGCTTTTCCAACATTGTGGCTACTGTGACGCTGTGAGGGTCTCAGGATGTACATCACTGCTGAGGCCTCAACTGAGAACACTCTGACCGCTTAGCTGATCGAAAGGACCTGAAACCTCCCTAGATCTAGGCTGATGCCCTGGACTCTAGCCTGTTGACCGACCAGGAAGTTTCCTGAGGGGACCAGCACCCCTGCACAAGTTGACCCAGATAATGCGCTAGCCCAATAGACCAGCAACTGTGGTAACTATCCCCTAGTGAGTGCCCCAGAGGCAACTCTTCCATCAGCAGGTGGATCTGTAGCCACTGGACCAATTGCTCTTAGATCTCTTGGCGAAGAGATAGATGCTGAGCAAACAGCTGAGAGCAGAGATCTGCAAACCCCCAAAAAATCCTACAGGGGGCTTCCGCATCACCTGGCGCAAATTCCCATTCCAGGTTTGAAGTCATCGAACCCAAGAGCCTCAGGCAGACCCACGCCTTACAAGCTGCCTAAAAACAAGGACTTCAGACCTACAACCAAGCTTGACCAAACATTATAGGGCAAGAAACACACTGCCCTAACACATGTTGAATAAACACCAGGTCCAACAAATCCCCTTCATTTGGCAAAAATTAAGTATCAAATCACAAAAATCACCAAACAGCCCTTATCACCCCTTATTCACTGGTGTGGTTGGGTGAATATTCCTGCCTCCTTCGGTTTACTCCGAAAAAAAAAGTTTGAGTAGAGCGGGTGATAAGGGTCTGTTTGGTGATTTTTGTGATTTGATACTTAATTTTTGTCAAACTAAGGGGATTTGTTGGATTTGTTTATATAGTTCCCTGGTACATGATGGCTACAGATACTTTTGCTTTCTCTGAGGAACAATTAGATGCATTTCGTAAGCAACCTTCAATATTTGATTCACCTGATGGCGATAATGTAATAACAGAAAGTGTGACGGTTTCAGATCTTAAAGCACGCCGGAAAAAGCTTATCAGGGTACAATTGCATGGGGCTTCAATGACCAAATATTGAAAACTTGAATTATTCCACGGGGATTACAAATGACACGTGCTCCTAAAATGTTTACATCTGATACTGAATTTATCACTAAATGGAATCAAATTTCTAACAAGTGTAGTTTTGATCTAATAGCCCTTATATTGGAATGTACTATACAAGAGGAGGAAACACTTACAAAACAGATCGAGAAGACTAAGGGGTATGTTTACTAAACTGCGTTAGTGCAATTCGCGTTAGGAGCCGCGGTAGTGAAAGAAACCCCAAATAAGGACATGGGCGGTACATCGTCACCACTACCGCGCGTTAGAAAAATTAACGAGCGTTACCGGGCGCCGTGCCGCGTTACTGCGCGTTAATCGTAAGAAGACGTACAGACACAAAGCACTGAAACAGAGCTGTAGCACAATGGTTATGGTACTGACCGCTGTTACAGGCAGCATGGGTTCGAGTCCCCAGTGTGCCTAACGCAGAAGGCTGTCCCAGGCATCACCCTGTACATTACAGAGGGAAAGAGGAGGCATGTTTTTCGTTACGCTGAGTATTGGTGTCAGAAAAACACCCTCGGAGTGTGCCTAGCCACGTACGTTGGTGCGTGCAAGGTTGCGTGCATTGGTACGTGCGTAGCTGCGCGCGTACAATCGTGCGTGGGTACGTGTGATTTTACGTGCGTGGGTACATGTGTTTTTACCAGTGTGGGCATCTTATTTTACAGACTCTGTAGGGTGTCTTGCACCTATGCATTATGCTAGCAGATGTACATGTGATGGCCTATGGTTTATCAGAGCCTGTGAGCAGGTGCTGGGGTTTCACAGGATTGGATTGTGCCAGTCACACCCATGATGCACTGCACATGCAAATCAGCTGTCCACAGATACACACCATGAGGAATGCACCCCCACAGCACCTCGGCCTGGTAGGGGGGAATGACCATGTGCACCCCCACAGCACCTCGGCCTGGTAGGGGGTACTGACCGTGTGTTGTACTGGCACAGAGTAGCTACACACCGTCACATTATGTGGGTACTGTGGTCACCCTGAGGGTGCAGTGAGGCACCCAGCACCAGGTCCACAGCACCGTCCATGGCGCAGATCCAAAGCAGTGTTAATGTGTGAGATAGGTAGGTTCTGCAGGACCACCTTGGACATCTCTGTCTGTTTCAGTCAGGTGTAGCCCCCATGCACCACCACCCCCCCCCCTCCCCCTCCCCCAGGGCTGAGGGTGGCAAGCAGGGTCTCCCATGAAAAGATTCACAGTCTACCTCACTGCAAAGGTGGCAGTAGAGGGGAACATTAACCCTAGTCCTGCTGAGGAGCAGACACCCCACAGGGCAGTCAATGCAGCTCTGTACACAGCCATAACACAATAGCAGACAGACATTAGGCTGCACCCCACCACTATCTGATATTCACCTGGTGCAAGCCATCAGCCACTGCATCACAACACCTACCAGCTGCAAACAGTCTGCTAGTACCCAGTGGAGATGCCTGCACCCAGAACTGGGATGTCAGCATACACAGCAAGCAGATACATCAGTGACTGGGCCCCAAAAGGAAACCCATATTTATCACATGAGAGAAATACTAGATAGCACTATGGGAGTGCCTAGCCATGCTGTGGTCACTGCACAGTCAGGGTGAGAGTGATCTCTCAGCAGGATATACTGAGGTCACCTTGTCTGTGTAGGTGGTGGCCGGGCACTGCAATGTGCCTGTCACTGCCCTATGCCCTGTGCAGATGCACCCTGGCCAGGCCACCCTGTCCGGCCTATACCCATGGTACCTTGCTCCTCATTATGCACATTGGCAGCCCAATACTGGCAACATTGCTGGCAGTGTGGGCTGTGGAAAGTGTTTGCAGCCACCACACACTGGATAGACCAGGGGTGGGCACCTCCGGTCCTGGAGGGCCGCAGACCAGTCAGGTTTTCGGGATATCCCTAATGAACATGCATGAGATATATATGCATTAGAGATATCCTGCCAACCTGACTGGTTTGTGGCCCTCCAGGGCTGGATTTGGAGACCCCTGCCTTACACCTCTGTCATTTAAGATCGTGAGTGGGCAAGGTACAGATGTCCTAGACATCGAAAGGGTATATAGAATGTGTCACATTCCTCCTCGATTCTCACCACCACCAAAAGGTTGTCTAATAGACAATTCTTTGGTGGTGGTGAGAAGTGAGGAGGACTGTGACAAATTCTATCTAATCTTTTTGATGTCTTGGACATCTGCACCTTGTCCACTCACAAACTTAAATGACAGAGGTGTAAGGCAGGGGTCTCCAGATCCAGCCCTGGAGGGCCACAAACCAGTCAGGTTGGCAGGATATCTCTAATGCATATATATCTCATGCATATTCATTAGAGATATCCCGAAAACATGACTGGTCTGTGGCCCTCCAGGACCAGGTTTGCCCACCCCTGGGATAGACAGACAGCCACCCCCACACCTATGCCAGCATTGTGCTACTATAGAGGTGGTCAGCAGCCATACCCACCACACCAGTCCTGGGCATAGTACAGGCATGGATATGGTACACAAGACTGTTGGGGGGGTCACTCCCCAGGGTGGTGAACACTGTCAGAGACCAGACCTGCAGCACACACCGCAGACATCAGAATGATTGTTATGGTGGAGCTCAATGAGCAAAATGTGTTTAACATAGGAATGGATATCTGACAGTTATCATAGGAAACGTTTGATAGCTGTGTACCATATACCCAGGTGTAGGGTGGCATTGCTAAGGTATGCAACTGCTAGTGTTGGGAGATACAGGCAGGGCCCAATGTCTTGCCTCTCCAGGTGGCATTGGCCAATGGGGCCTGTGGGTGGACTGTGTGTCCCTGTTGGCTGCTGCTTTATGGCAGAGTTCCCCAACTCCAGTCCTGGTTCGGGTTTTCATGCTGTCCCTCATAAATATGCATGAGCTACATCTGCATACCATGGGGGTGGTGCATAGCTATGCAGCACAGGCATCTTTATTAGAGGCAGCATGAAACCAGAATGGTGTGGGGCCCTCCAGGACTGCATTTGCGGGACTGTGCTTTAGGTAATGTGCCTGTTTCTGGTGTCTGTGTTTGGTGTGGTAAAATATAGGCCATGCGTATGTTCTCAGCAATAAAGGAGTGTCTTTACTATCACTGTTTAGTGGTGGGTAAAACTATGGGGACTGGGTTGGCAGGAGCCCCAGCTGGGATTTGAACTTGTGATCCTCTGGTCTTACAGGCACTGGTTGTGTCTGTTGCACCACATTGTGGCCACAGAGATAGTGCAGTTCCTGGAGTTAGTTAAACCGGCCTGACAAGTCAGAAACCCTGCTCTGCAACAGGTTTACTGTTGCCTCATTTACCTTGTATGCAGACAAAGGTGCACATAAACCTCAGAAAAGACCTCACAAAAGGGGCACACACTCATAACCAAGCTGGACAACAATGATATCATTGGGAAACATTACACAACACTCCCAGGACAGCTCCATTACAATGAAATGATCTTTAAAAGGGTCTGCGGAGCGTAGACCCTTCCACACATCATTTCTTTTTATTTTGGTGCTTTCCAGGGAGTGTTGTTCCTTGTTGCCCATTGCTATCACTGTTGCCCAGCTGAATTATGCTTTTTAAAATGTTTCTTGTGGTCATTTTTAACGTTTTATGTGAAATTTTGTTCTGTGCACATGTATCACACTGCTCACGTTTTGTGGGTTTCCCCGGTTTTTCTGTACATTGCTGACGGAAATGGTTTCTCTTCCCTTTAAATGCCTTTAACGGCAGGTTTTCATTCGCGTTGGAATTGAGCTCTGAAATTCAGCGCGTTAGTATGAGGGGAGCCTCTCCCCGCCCACTCTCCGCCCATTGACCCCTTCTCTCCGCCCACTCTCCACCTTCTGCGCTGTTTTAACGCGCCGCGGAGCTTTACGATCGTTAACTACGGTTAACGCGCGTAGTATGACGTTAACGGTCGTTAGCGCATCGGTACGTGCATTATACGGCACTTACGATCATTAATGTCTTATAACACGTGTTAGTCACGTTTACCGCACTTTAGTAAACATCCCCCTAAGACTAGTTTAAAAACAGCTTTTGAGAATGATTTGTTTCAAACTAAAATGGAGGATATGGATAGACAATTAAAAGGTTTTTTTGATTATTTAAAATCTTTAAACTTGAAGAAATTCACACGGGACAAAACGGATTATGAAGCAGATAAAGTTTACTATTGGATGTATAAATCCACGGAGGGTACCCAGCAAAAACGGGTGACGTTTGATATATCCTCTGAGGATGCTGATGATAGTAGTAGTGGTTCTTCCGACAATTTTAAGACGTCTAATTCAATGGATTTTCGGAGAGGTCGGACTCGAGGGGGGAAACCTTATCATGGTCGTCAAATAGACAGATGGGACCCGCCGCTAACTCGGCAGCGATCCAAGTGCCAAATGAATCAATAGTAGTAAATTTGATGACAAAATCATTGACTACTGAACAAGAACATCTTCTTAGGGGTATGTTTACTAAACTGCGCTAATGTGCGCTACTGTGCACTGCGCGACATTAGCAAGTGCTAAGGTACCTTAGTGCATGCTAATGTCACGTACGGGGCACAAATATGCATGCTCATGTGCGCGGCGCTCATGTGCGCGGCGTGCTAATGTGCGATGAAGGCGGGGAAAGGCTCCCGGAGGGCGGAGGAAGGCTCCCCAGGGGCGGAGAGAAGGGGTCAATGGGTGGAGAGTGGGAGGGGAGAGGCTCCCTGCACATTAGCGAGGCTGAAATCCGAGGCAAAAAATACCGCGAGTGAAAACCTCGCGTTAGAGCCGATTTAAAGGGAAGAGAAACCATTTCTGTCAGCAATGTACAGCAAACCCAGGGAAACCTACAAAAAGTGATAAGTGTGATACATGTGCACAGAACAAAAGGGCAAATAAACACTGAAAATGACCCCAACAAAATATAGAAAAAACATAACCAAGATGGGCAACAGTGGTTTTAATGGGAAACATCAAAAAACACTCCCGAGAAAGCACCCAAAAAAAGATATGAATTATGGAAAGGTCTACGCTCCGTCCCCATACAAGGTGAATGATCCCACAGAAATAGCACTGATCAGGGTTTCCCTCTGCATCGGACAGGTTACCTATGGTGTGCACATGTCCCGCAACAGCAGGGCCGGCATGTCAGAATGGGCAACTGGTCAGATGCCTGAAAAGGGGCCACAGAGGGCTGCAGGCGGCACATGCTGTGGTGCAGCCGGGGCACAGTGCGGATCAGGCAGATGCCTAGGTGGCACATAGGAATGCTGAAACTGTACAGCAGCCAGACAGCAACTGATGAGGGCCCAACATGGGCACGATTGTGTGTCCCACAGTGTCACAGGGGATAGTACCCAGCAGGTACCCCCAAGGGCACAGAACAGCAGCAGGCGGTGCTTGGGGGGAAGCGTGGACGTCTATGCAGGCACCCCTACCCTAGAACACACACCATAGGCAGCCACCTACCCGCACACAGGATGGCCTGAGACTGCGTACCACCAGCACCACTAGCAGAAGGGCATGTCAGCAAAGTGGCAGAGGGGCACTGGTGTTGGAGAGGGCAGTGGCAGCTGCCCACAGCAGTCCAGGCCCAGTCCTGTGTAGGTGGGTGCCGTCCACTGCAACAGACAGGCTCTGTCGGATGTACAGTCATGGACTCCCCAGGGAATGCAGCATATCTGTGGCAACATGGTGGCACAGTGCACACAGACAGTGTATCCAGAAGGTCACAGGTTCAAGTCCCAGCTGTGGCTCCTGCCAACCCAGTCCCCATATTTTACCCATGAAGAAAACATGGTAGGAAAGACTGAACCTTTATTGCTGAGAACATAAGCATGGGTCAAACACCTATATTTTACCCCACACAGCACAAACACCATAAAAATGCGCATGACCTACGGCAGAATCCCCCAAATGCAGTCCAGGAGGGCCACAAATCCATCAGGGTCTATGCTGTCTCCAATCTAAGGATGGAGCGGTACTGGCGGTGGAGGTGGCAGCTGCTGGTGCCCACAGCAGACCATGGCCTAGCCCTGTCCAAGTGGGTGCCGTGCACTGCAACAAACAGGCCCTGTCAGATGTACAGTCATGGACTCCCCAGGCAATGCAGCATATTTGTGGCAACCCAGTGGTGCAGTGCACACAGACAGTGTGTCCAAGAGCAGAAGGTCACAGGTTCAAATCCTAGCTGTGGCTCCTGCCAATATATTCCCCATATTTTTCCCACTAAAAACACATGTAGTAAAGACTGAACCTTTGCTGCCCAGAACCAAAGTGTGGGTGAAATGCTCATATTTTACCTTAAACAGCACACACACCACATAAACATGTGCATTACCTACAGCAGAGTCCCCCAAATGCAGTCCTGGAGGGTGACAAATCATTCAGGTTTTATGCCGTCTCCAATATAAGGCCATGTCAGCATGGTGGCAGAGGGGTACCGGTGGTGGAGGGGGCAGTGGCAGCTGCCCAGAGCAGACCATGGCTTAGCCCTGTGTAGGTGGGTGCCATGCACTGCAACAGACAGGCTCTGTCTGACACACAACCATGGTATCTCCAGGGACTGCACCATTTCTGCAACCACAGTGTGGTGTGGTGAACACAGCCAGTGTGTTCAGGAGCAGAAGGTCACAAGTTCACATCCCAGCTGGGGCTACTGCCAATCCAGTCCCCATTTTTTAACCACCACTAAACCGTGAAAGTACAGACGAACCTTTTTTGCAGAGAACATAAGCATGGTTCAAACGCCTATATGTTACCCTACAGAGCACAGACACCAGAAACATGCGCATTACCTAGAGCACAGTCCCCCAAATGCAGTCCTGGAGGGCCACTAAGCATTCATGTTATATGCTGTTTCTAATAAAGATGCGTGTGGTTCATTTCCATGCGCTGCCCCCATGGTTTGCAGATGTATCTCATGCATATTCATTAGGGACAGCAGGAAAACATGAACAGTGTATGGCCCACCAGGACTGGAGTTGGGGACTTCTGCCCTAGAGCAGCGGCCAACAGGAGCAGAAAGAACCACACCCACAGGCTCCATTATCCAAAGCCTCATGGACAGGTAGGATATCGGGCCTTGCGTACATCTCACAATACTAGTACGTGCAGACCTTAGCAATGCCACCCTAAACCTGGGAATATAGTACACATATATCACAATGTTGCTATGATTACTGGCAGATAGCAATTCCTAAGTTAAGCACAATCTGCTCATTGAGCTGTATCATACCAATATCTCTGATGTCTGTGGAGTGTGTTTCAGGTCTGGTGTCTGACAGTGTTCACCACCCTGGGGAGTGACCCCAACAGTATCGCATACCATAGCCATGCCTGCACTGTATCCAGGACTGTTGAGTTGGCCTGGACTGCAAAAACTATCTATAGTAGCACTATGCTGGCATAGGTGTGGGAGTGTGTGTCTGTCCATCCAGTGTGTTCTGGTTGCAACACCTTACTCAGCCCACACTGTTTGCAATGTGTCCAGTGTTAGCTTGCCAATGTGCATAATGAGGAGCAAGATACTGTGGGTATAGCTCGGATAGGGTGGCCTGGGCAGGATGCATGAGCACAGGGCATAGGGCAATGGCTGGAACATTGTAGTGGTCGGCCATCAGCTGCATGGACAGGGTGGCCCCTGCATGTCCTCCTGGGAGGTCACTCTCACCCTGACTGAGCAGTCACCATGGCATGGCTAGATCTCCCATAGTGCTAACAGCATCTCTCTCAAGTGATATCTATGGGTTGCCTTTTGGGGCCCAATCACTAACCTATCCACTAGGTGGGTGTGCTGACATCCCAGTTTTGGGTGCACACATTTCCTCCAGTAATATGCACTATGGACTAGTTAGTAGACTGGTTGCAGTTAGTATGTGTAAGGCTGGAACACCTTGCAGGGTGCAGCGGCTGCAGATTCAGTGTGCTCGCTGCTGGAGAATGTCAGATAGTGGTGGTGGGCAGCTGAGCATTTCAAGGCCTCCTATCTGTCTGCTATCACCATATGGATGTGTACAGAAATGCATGGACTTGCCCTGTATGTTGTCTGTCCCCCAACTCGACCTAGGTTGATAGTCCCCTCCACCAGCACCATTGCAGTGATGTGGAATGTGGATCTGTTGGTGGGAGATCCTGAGCTCTAGAGGGCAGTTTGGGTGGTACTACATAATTCGCCTATGGGTCCAAACTGCCTGCCTGGCCCCCCCCACCCCCCCACTTCTTTTATGGCATCCCGCACACTAACGCGACGCGCACCTAACGGGGTTTTAGTAAACATACCCCTTAATCTTGGTCTGTCGTTTGTACCAATGGTGAAACATGATACGTTTCACATGCGTCTGAGTCTTTATAAGTTTTTTCGTAAACTACATATTACTCATTACTTTTCGGATAAACCAGGGACCACGGATAATTCCGTCAAAATTCCTCGATCTAAATGGGTACTGCCTGAAGTGAAAGATCCCTCTATTCTCACATTCCAGAATTTGGTTCTCCGTGATCTTGAACATTTGGAGTTAAATGCACACCCAAAGTGGTTTAATTTGGATAAAAAGAGTAATGATGCTCTTAAACAGTTGAGACAAGATCCAGAAATTACCATTAAAAGAGCTGATAAAGGGGGAGTGATAGTGGTGCAGTCAACAACTGATTATTTATAATCTTAGGAATCATCTTTCGGATGCACAAACTTATCGACAACATTCGGCTGATCCCACGTTGGAACTTCAAACACAGATAAAGGCCCTACTTCATGAGGGACTATTTCATGGCTGGTTGACTAAAAAGGAGTATAAATTCTTGAAATTGGAGAATCCTGTGGTCCCAATAATATATATGGTACCTAAAATTCACAAATCTTTGGTGTCCCCCCCCCCCCCCCGGGTAGATCAATTGTTTCATGCAGGGGGTCCCTGCTAGAGCCTCTATCACAATTTTGTGATGTATTTTTACAGAAGGAAGCAATTCTTGTAAAATCATTTGTGAGGGATTCTACTCACTTTTTACAACAGCTAATTGCAGTATCTATTCCATCATGGGACTTCTATCTTGTTACATTAGATGTAGCTGCGCTCTACACTAACATCAATCAAGCTGAAGCAATGTCATTGTTATCAACTTTGTTTAAGTTTGCGCCTACTTGTCTCCCTCGTACATTTTTATGTAAATTGCTTGAATTAGTATTGACTAGAAATTATTTTCTTTTTGAAGGAAGGTATTATCACCAGATGTTTGGGATACCAATGGGGGCATCAGTAGCACCATCAATTGCGACCTTGTACATGGCTGATTTTGAAGAGAAGTCCATTTATGGATCTTCATATTTTGCTCATGTTCTCTTTTGGAGAAGATATTTAGACAATATATTTTTTCTTTGGTTGGGAACTTCTTCACAATTACAAGACTTTATAAGTTGGTTGAATGATTTAAAATCTAATATTACTTTCACAGTACATGTTGATTTTCATCAGATGGAATTTCTTGATATGCTCATAATTAAGGAGAATAGTTTCTTCCGAACCACTTTATATCGCAAGAGTGTCCAACGTAATAGTTTATTAAAATATCAGAGCTGTCATCCAGGTCCATTGAGAAAGGGTCTCCCATTTGGACAATTCCTTTGATTAAGACGAATATGTTCAACTCTTGCTGATTTTAAGATTCATACTCTCGATCTTATTAAACGGTTACGGGCTAGGGGATATCCAGAAAGAGTGATCAAACAAGCTTATCACCGGGCCACTTACACTCATCGTGAGTGGTTGTTGGAGGAATCCTTGGAGCCAGTAAAATCAATTACATCTTCTGAATTTTTTGTGGGAGTTCTCCCTTACACGAATCTGAGCACGCAAGTAGTGCGAATACTTAAAAAATACTGGACTGTTTTGGAGTTGCACCCATGTTTTAAAAAACCCCTTATGGTAGCCTTTTCTCGGGGCCCTAATTTACAAGATATGCTAGTACAGTCAATGGTTCCGGTTGATCGACCAATTTCTCCCTGTTTGTCTGATAGGGGTCATTCAGTTTGTGTCTCTTGTATCTATTGTGCGACCTCAATGACTGGTGTAATGTGGTCTCACCCTTTAACTGGACAAGCTTTTACAAGGCGATGGGCAACTACATGTGTTTCTACATTTGCGATTTATGCTTTACAATGTCCTTGCCCTCTTGTATACATTGGGAGAGCAACACGCATGATAAAAACAAGATTGGGTGAACATGCATCCCGTATTCGACAGCAGGTGACATCTGCTCCGATCATGGAACACTGTTTGGCTCACGATCATAAATTTGAAGATTTATTATGGAGAGTGCTAGATCATGTTCCCCAAGACCTAGAGGGGGTGATCATGTAGCAGCACTACAAAAATGAGAACAAAGTTTAATGTTCAAATTCAACACGGTTCATCCCTCAGGGCTGAACAAAAAAACTGAATAGTCGAGCTTACTTTGAGATCATCTATGACACAGTGGGATTCCCCTCGTTAGGTGGGGTTTTCCTGTCATCTGATTGATGTTCCCTGTTGAGTGACAGACCAACTTAGCCAATCAACAAATGGTGCTCGTTATAAGCGGCAGCTGGGCTTAGCCAGGTTGTTCATGCTGTTTTGCCTGAAGAAGGAATGTGAGGAAGGAAAGTGGCACTTGAAACAGGGCGATTGTCCCGAAACGTGCACGTCATGTCTGTGTGTCTGTTTGACGATACTGCGATGGTTGGACTTAAGCCAGCAAAAAAATTTAGCAGATAAGTTTGTCTTTATAATAATGAAATTGATTAAAATGGAATAAGCCGTCTGGTGTGGTTGGGTGAATATTCCTGCCTCCCTCAGTTTACTCCGACAAAAAAAGTTTTGAGTAGAGCGGGTGATAAGGGGCTGTTTGCTGATTTTTGTGATTTGAATAAACACCAGGGCCTGGACATCCACTAGGCAGGCTAGGAGGCCACCTAGGGCAGCAGACCTCAGTAGGCAACACGGCTCCCATGGCAGGCCATGTGCTTCGGTACACCTGCCATTTCTGACTCCCCCCAACAGGAAGTTGTGTCAGAGGGGGGTGAGAAGCAGCAGGCCATGTGTGCTGAAGCATATGGCCTGCCGTGGACGCCAAAGCCCTTTTAAACTGCTGCCGTCGCTGAGCCGTGCTGCCCCACACCAATGACAGCAGCAGCGCTGGGGAGCACCACAGTCAGGGCTTCTACCTGGGGCAGTAGAAATCCTTGGACCAGCCCTGATAAGAACCCAGACAATCCAAACTACTTTAGAAAATTGGACTGCCCTTGGGGTGGACAATCACCCATACCTGTGCCTCCAGTCACTGGACTACCAAGGACGTGACCACCCAGGTTCCAAGAAGCAGACCAATTCAACCGGTTGAGAAGTAATGGGAGTACCCAGATTCCTTAATTATGGAGGAGAACACCATGACCCCCCAACTCTCAAAAGAATGCGATGAGGCGTGGCCAAGGCAAAAGCACGGCATGCAACAAAAGGTAGCGGCCCAGGATGCAGAAGTGGAGACACCACTGAAGATACTCCCAGTTAGAAATATGGCAGTATGCCTGGGAGAGGTCCAATGGGAAGAGACCCTTTCCACACCAGACATACACAAAACTGACCTGAGGGTCTCCAAGTGGAATTTGGACTATCTTAGGTTTGCATTGACTGCCTACAGGACCAAAGGGGTGTGAAAGACCCAAATATCTTGCTTTATTTATCTTCTCCTTATATTTTTTGTCTGTGTACCAAAAAAGGAGAGAATATCACTGTCAACCTTAAAGTGCAGGGGCCACAAGCGCAATAATCTGCAATGGCAGAAGGCACTAAAGAGTTTCCACAACCAGTGTTCACTTGTGCCAAGAGCCACAAGGAGACTCCAGCAGTCCCAGAGCCTACCCCAGCTTGAGAAGCAGTAGTAGATCAAGGCAAGTTGTATTCAAGTACTGTAGATGTTGCCCTGTTCCCAAAGAACTTACAATCTAAGGCTGTATCTTTATCTTTATCTTTATTTGCGCAGTTTGATATACTGCCCTCACCGAAGCGTCAGGGCGGTGTACAATAAACAATATATCGGCTACCGAAAACAAAGAAAGAAAGGAACGCCATTAACATATAGGAAAGTGATAGAAAAAACAGGGAGAAAGATAGCACAGGGACAGAGCTAGACAAAAGAACTAACAACAGACAAAAGGGCAGGAGGGAGCAGGAAAACTACAAAGGGGCTGGATGTACTTGAAGCAATGGAGGGTTAAGTGCCACAAGGAGAATCAATGGGATTCCAACGCTGGTCCTTCTGATCCTAGGTTGCTGCCCTAACCACTAGACTACTTCTCCACTCTTTCTCAGGCAGAAACCTATAGAAAGAAGAGCTTGCCAAAGCCAATCCCAAACTTAAGCCATCGCCACACTCCCCACTGAGCACTACTTTTAGGTCCAATATCCTGGAGCCTCTAAGTGTGAGCTCTTCCAAGGGCTTCTATCAAGTACTGCAGGTCCTCCCTAGAGAGCCACTTAAGATTGAGCATGCTAAGCCACAACTGAGATTTGGTCTCTGCAGATCACCCCCAGAGCCAGGGCTGCCATTGGGTCACTACAATCGATACTGCAGAAAGAGAGGGAGCCCTGCTTACATCATTCAGGATATTGATTTCGGTGTCATCCCAAGCTGGCCTCAACCCAGTGAGGTCTGGGTTGCAAAGCAGACATCGTTCAGGAACCGCTCACGTCCCCTCTGGTCTATCCAGAATTCCTGGAGCCAATACAAGAGTGCTTGGGCTACCGGGCCAGACCAAGGCTCTGCCAGAATACCTCAAGAACTCATCTTGGCTTTAGCTGTGGGAGGGTTTTGCCTACAAAAGACATGTAGCTCCATACTAGCTGAGTAGCTATGCGCTGTGACACCACCATGATCAGGGCAACCATCCTATGGCTTAATCTCTCTGGAGGATATTCATTGGTGGAGGCTAACCATTCTAATGTGGCTATCCTTTGTCACTGAACTTTAAATCCATATATTCAATGCTGGGGCAATATCCAGCCAGGGCATTGAATATCTGGGTTGCCCGGACTGCCAGGAACCTAACCGAGTAGCGACAATCTTCAGCTGCTGCCCAATTAGCTTCTGGCTTTTGCTGCATATTGATAACTGGGCAGTGGGTTCAATATTGCCGCTGTCCAGTTATCGATGAGTGTTGCCCCTGGAACCAGTTAGCATCGGGTGTGCAGTGGCAGCACCCACAGATATTCAGTGGCATTAAGTGTGTTAGTGCAGCTAAATATCCCAGCTAAGGTAATTAAAATGGTTAACAGGTCTGCTAACTGTGTTAATCACTTTGAATATCCTCCCCCCCCCCCCACCTATGTTTTTTCCTCTCCAAATTGAAATGGTGTCAAAATAGAGTCCTTTTGTAATGAAATAAGAGCATTTGCCTTTCTAGTTTTGCAAAATGGCCAAGTTTTACATGGCACCCAGGGAAGACAAGGCTATAGCTAAGAGACTAAGGGCATCTTTTACTAAGCCCAGTGACCAGTTAATATGCAGCAAATGGCAGCCAGGAATAGTAATGTGTGGACATGTCAGCCATTAGGCCTGGGCTGTCCACTAGGCAAACTAGGCTGTCGTCTAGGGTGGCAGGCTCCAGTGGCAGCATCATCCCTCCCTCCTCCTAGCGAAGCAGCAGTTCGTCACTGCCCAGCCCACCATGCCACTCCCCTGCCGGTATCCATCTTCTCACCTGAGGGAAGGGGGCAGTACCGTGATGCCTCCGCTGCTTTGAGCTATAAAGTGCCCATGCTAGTGCACTCACAGCCTGCCACTCCTGCCCCACTTCTGTTGGAGGGGGCAGGTGTGGTAGGGAGTTGCATCGAAGTGGGGTAGGAGTGGCAGGCCATGAGTGTGCTAGCACAGTTGCTTTAAAGCCCAATGCAGCAGAGGCATTGCCATGCTGCCCCCTTCCCCTTCCTGATAAGATGGATGCCAGGAGGGGGGGCGGTGGCATGGCGGGCTGGGCGGCATCACAATCTTTGGTGGGTGGCATGGAGGGTCTGCCTAGGTTGGCAAAAACCCTCGGGCCAGCCCTGCAGGCCACTGCACATTCAAATACACAGTAATTGGCTATTGCATGATGGGGCAGGGAATGGGTAACATGTGGGCATGGAGAGCACATTACTGCTAGTGCCAGGGCAATTGCCATGTGTTTAGCAGCAATGTGGCTCATAACTTGAGTTCATCTAACGACACCTCTATGGATATTATTAGGTGAACCCACCTTACTGGAGAGCACATTAGTGCGTGCGTCTGAGCGTTAACTGCCGTCGACAGCCTCTGCTAGCACAGAGGCTTTGAACTTAATAAGCGTTTGCTTCACATGTTAAGTGCAAAACCTTTGCCACATTAGTAAAAGGAGCCCTAAATGAATTCTTTGCTTGAGTATCAATTGGTGGCAATTTGAATGAGCTGAAATACATCTCAGTAAACTTGGAAGATGTTTTAGGCTAAACTTGCAAGCTGAAGAGCAGCAAATCACCTGACCAGTATAGATGGTATACACCACAAAGTAATGAAAGAACTCAAAAATGAAACTGTAGATATGCTATTAGTCATTGGCAACGTATCATTAAAATCTATGATTGGAGAGTTGCCAAGGGGGTTATTTTAGAAGCTCTATTCATGCTTTGGACATCTGAAAGTGGACATAAAGACATCCAAAACACAGAGACATCTTCAGAGCAATTTTAGAAGCTGGCTCTGAGGATATCGAAATCTGAACGTCCACTGTCCAGTCTAACTTTAGACCTGCTCTAGGCACGAACAGGAATATAAAAAGTGCTCATTTTGTCTGAAAAACATCCACAGAGTATAGAGAAGGGACTCCATCATCCCTAGTACTTAGTACAACTTCAATGGTAGCAGCCATGGGATTTGAATCCTGGCTACCCTTCATCTAGCCCACTCCTCTAACCATTAGGTTATTCCTAGATGTCCAGGGTCTGAAATACAGTTCTAGAGATGTTTATATAGATGCCCCTGCAGATGTCCATTTCAAGCACGTCAGTGTTTGTGAAATCGTGTCTGCATTTTTTTCTGACATTCTGGCTTAGACATCCCAGATGGCACTTGGACATCCCTTCTAAAATGCCTTCCAAAGTAAGATGTTGTTAAAAAAGGGTTGCAGGGGTAATCTAGGAAATTACAGATTAGCAAACCTGCTTTAAGTGCTGGGCAGAATGGTAGAAACTATTCTAAAGAGAAAAAATACTAAACAGATAGTCATGGTTTAACGGGACAAAGCCAACATGGATTTGGCCAAGGGAAATTTAGCCTTACTAGTCTGCTACCTTTTTATGAAGGCATGAAAAAACATGTGGATGAAGGTCAGCTAGTTGATGAATTTTAGATAGTACTTGGAGACCGGAACTGAGACATGAAGATCGGGACCTACACAATTCTAGCGGTACTTAAGAAAAAGCCCTGCCAAACATGGAGTCTATTCCAAACTACATATAAAGATGTGCAGGAATATGCATGTATTTGCTCACACATAGAGCTGAAGGAGCCATTTTGCAAATCTACATATGTGAAAAATGAATGGATGCAACCAGTGACATTCTGCGGCTATTTGGCACCCAGAGCAGATACCCCCATGTGACAACACCCCCCCCCCCCCCCCCCGATGACAATGCCCCCTCCCCACTGGGCACACACAGCAGAGGCATGCGTGGCAAATCTACCTTTACTTCTTTGTTGGCTTGCCATGCCGCCTCCACTCCAAGCTTGGCTTGCCATGCCGCCTGCACTCCAAGCTCGGCGAGACTTTGACCAGGAGGGAACAGCCACCGGGCCTGAAGCAAAGGATGCGCAGCAAACCAACAAAGAAGAAAAGGTAGGTATGCCGTGTGTGCCTCCACTGTGGGGACCCAGAATTTCAGCACCACCCTCCAAATACACCACTAGGCACAACTCAGAAAGCGTTGCACTTATGTTTGTATTTTGCAACTTACATATATAATTTACACGTCTAAGTTGGTATTGAATAACTTACAGCTGTAAGAAGATATTTTGAAAACCTATGCATTTAAATGCCACAAATTAACTACAGAGGTTGCTGTAATTAATTCACTTCAATTTGGAAGGGGAAATAAACAACAGGCTATTAAGGAGGATATAAGTGAGGGAGCAGCTGTAATTCCCGAGATAGACAGTTTTGTTCATACACATGCATGCCCTTTATGAAATGGGGAATACGACGTAGATTTCTGACCTACCCAGGCCGCACCTTAACTACACCCCCGACATGCCTCCTTGCTATTGCTACATATTATGGACATCCATGTGTAAATTTAACTCTTTATAACATATGGATGCCATTTCTACATGTAAATGCCAGCTTTTCCATGTGACCGTTGTAGATGAGGCTTGCAAAATAACCCCGTAGCGTATCAGGATTTTCAGAACACAGTTAACGTCCCTTATGTGAGATTCATCAGGAATTTTAAAAGCCATGGGGAAGGTGGCAATTTTCTATTGAGGATTGGGAACTGGTGAAAAGAAAACAAAGAGTAGGGATAAATGGCCAATTTTCCAGTTTTTTCAGTGTAGGAAGCTGAATAGTGAAGTGCCCTAGGGATAAGAACTGGGACCGATGCTTTTTAACATATTTATAAATGATCTGGAAATGAAAACGAGTGCAGTGATTGAATCTATTGATAACTCAGACAGTTTGCCGTGTTATAGTTTAAAATGTTCCTTGTAGCCAAGTTTCTGTAATTTTTGTTCAATGTAAACCGCTCCTGATTGTTGGAAGGGGCGATATATAAGAGCCATTAAATAAATAAAAAATAAATATGGTATTAAAAATGTTTTCCTAAAGTTTATTAATCACAATTTCTCACAAACAGATACAGCCCTTGTTTTGGCATCTTGACTCTTCGAAAGTCCACCTTTCTCCCTTAGAATGTCCTTTAAGCTCTTGGCAGAATCTAATGGGCTTCTCTCCTCTGACTACTCATGTAAGATGGCAGGAGATCCTCACCCCTGCTCTCAGTCTTCTCTTCAGCTAGGCTAACAAGATGTGCCCTATTTCAAAGCGACAATACTCCCCAAAAGGCATACTCCTAGAACAAGGCTGTGTAGGGATCACTTGGGAAGCCTCCTACCCCAAGGGACCCCGGTATTCTTGTAAGTCTTCTCATCAGAAAACCTCCTCTCTAGATCTGGTAGGGGCTGCTGACGTCTTTCTTCTAGATACTACCCAGATCTCTCCTTTTGTAAAGCACGTGGAGCCCGATACTGGAAGTGGGGCGACCGGGCCATCCGGACGTCCCCGCTGAAGATGGGGCCGTTAGGACCCGATTCTGGTCCACAAAAACAAAATGATCTCATGGGAGCAAGAATTGGGCCCGAGGACGGCCCAGTGTGCCCCACCGGACAGCGGGGATGTCTTCCCCGCAGGTGCCCCAGACTGCCTTGGCTCCAGACCCCAAGATCCCAACTGCCCGACCCATGACTGGCCTACTGCAGCCTGGATTGGGTGGCTGGGACCCCACACACCCGGCCCCAACCCCGGTGATGGCTGCCATGCCCCGATTCGCCAAAACAAAACTGCTGGGCTGTACCACCTCTGAGGTGGTAGAAGTAGTACAGCCCAGCAGGCCTGACAGCACATACAGGGCCGTGGCATGAATTGACCCTGTATGTGTTTGCTGGGCAGCCCACTCCCGCTCGCCTCACCCCCCCCCCCCACCCCTCCGCTGGGTCTCCCTGTCCTGAAGCACAGGACATATAGGGAGAACCGGTGGGGGAATAGGGTTTAGCCGGATTGTAGGGCTGCATGTCCCAGTGGGACGTACAGCCCCACAACCCGCGTTATAGAATGAGGGCCTTAGCTTTAGGATAAGACAAGTAAACTAAGAGTATTGAGCTCAACAGAATGAAAGCGTGTGGTCTTCACATGGGCTCTTACCCTACTAGTGTCGTAGGCCCTTCTAGACACTTTCAGTCTCTCTCCATTACATACCCTGGTCTCTTTCAAGGCCCTCCAATATTAATGTTTTGTACTTTATGGAAATACTCTGAAATCTATTCACAACCAATGTTCCCACTAACCTGCTCTGGGTCCGCCACCAACATTCCTGCCGGCGGGGGGAGATGCAGAGCAATCGACGCTCTGTCCCTCCCCCCACTGGTAGGAATGCCGGCGGAGGACCTGGCACAGATTAAAGAGACCTTTGCGAGGGTGCTGCAGCGTGCGTTAGTACACTGTCTCCTATCCCATGACTTTTTAATTTCACCAAGAGTCTCTCATGAGGGACCTTGTCAAAGGTTTTCTGAAAATCCAGATACATTATATCAGCCAGTTCACCTTTATCTACCTGTTTATTCACACCTTCAAAAAATATAACAGATTAGAAAGACAAGACCTTCCTTGGCTAAAGCCATGTTGGCTGTCTCCCATTAAACCATGACTATCTACATGTTCAATAATTTTATTCTTTATAATCATTTCTACCATTCTTTGTGGTACCAACGTCAGGCTCATCGGTCTATAGTTTCTCGGATCACTCCTGGAATCTTTTAAAAATTGGTATTATTTTGTCCATTCCCCAATCTTCAGGTGATTTTAATGATAGTTCACAGATTACTAATAGTAGGACTGCAATCTCATATTTCAGTTCTTTCAGCACCCTTGGATGTATACCATCTGATCCAGGTGATTTGCTACTCTTTAATTTATCAAATAGTTATAAAACAGCTTCCTGGCTTATCAAAATTTGCTTCAATTCTTCTGATACATCACCTGTAAATACCATTTCAGTCATGCATAACGTCCCTATATTGTCTTCCATAAAGGCCGAAGCAAAGTATACATTCGGTCTCTCCGCTAGGAACTTGTCCTCCCTTAGAGCCCCTTTTACCCCTCTATCATCTAATAGTCAAACTGTCTCTCTCACAGTATATTTGCTATAAATCTATGTGAAAACATTTTTATTGTACATTTTTGCTTCCGCGGCAATATTTTTTTCAAATTCTCTCTTTGTCTGTCTTATGAATGCCTTATATGGTTTCCCATTTTTATCACTTGGCTTCTTTTGCCATTTCCTTAAATATGCTTTTTTTGGCTACAACAGCCTCTATGACCTCAACTTTAAACCATGCTGGCAGTTTTTTGGCCTTTCTTCCACTTTTCTTAAAGGGCTGAATTCATCTGATCTGTGCTTCCAAGATCATACTTTTAAACAACTCCCATGCTTAACCTTTGCAGCTGCTCCTTTTCGTTTTTTTCTTAACTGTTTCCCTCATTTTATCATATTCTCCCTTTTGAAAGTTAAAAAGGAGTACTGTGGATTTCCTTGCCATCCTCCCTCCCTTTATTAAATCAAATGTGATCATGTTATGATCATTATTCCCAAGTGGCCCTAACACTGTTACTGTATCTCTTGCACCATATCCTATGTTCCACTAAGGATTAGGTCCAAAATAACTTCCCCTTTTGTTGGTTCATGAACCAGCTGCTCCAAGAAGCTGCTCATTTAAAAACCTTATCTCCCTAGGATATCCTGCTATGACATTGACCCAATTGATATTGGCATAATTGAAATCACTCATTATTACTGTGTTGTAATGTTTGTTAGCTTCCCTGATTTCTTTTAGCATTTCATTATCCATCTGTTCATTCTGGCCAGGCAGACAGTAGTACACCCCCACTACCATTGCCTTCTCCTTTCTACACAAAATTTCTATCCATAGAGATTCTACAGTGTGCTTTGCTTCCTGCACAAACTTTTATCCTCTGTGATTCAATACCCTCTCTAATGTAGGGTAGATCAAATTGGTGGAGGGGTGGTGTTCTATCATTGCGATATAGTTTGTACCCATGTATCACAGTATCCCATTGGTTGACCTCCTTTACCAAGTCTCTGAGATGCCAATTATATCTAACCTTTCATTTAGTGCTATATATTCTAGCTCTGTGATCTTATTTTTTAGAGTTCTAACATTTGCATACAGGCATTTTAGAGGTTGTACTGTATTTTATTCATATTAAAAATCTGGTTATCAGTTGACAAGGGTAATTTGGAATCTTTCAACTCTGTCTGCTCTGTACTTAAAGGCATCTGGGTTCCTTTTATCTTTATTGGTACCTCCCTATAAGGATGCTCTAATGTCCCTCTTCAAGGATACATCCTTCTGAACCATGTGCTCTTGAGTGACTGTCAGCTTTCCCCTCTAAACTAGCTTAAAAGCTGCTCTATCTCCTTTTTAAGGGTATGCGGCCTTGTCATACACCTTTGCTGATTTTAAATCATTCTGGGGGAGAGAAGGGGAGGCGTGTCTTCTTCATCCAAGATGGCTGCGTGAGGCTTCTGTTCTTTGTGTCTGATGCCGAAGAGAAAAAGCAAGGCTAGGGTGTTCCCCGCAGCGCCCCCACCAATTGTTCTAGATCCTATGGACCGGTTCGTTGAAGTTACGGAGGTCATGAGAAGGAAGATTCGAGCAGGTAATGAGGGGGAGATGGCTGGAGGAGTCATCCCTGCCTACTGACCTGGAAGTTACTCTCTCCCCTGAAGCACGATCTCCGCCTCTGTCGCCTGGGGCTGCAGGTTCTCCGCTGCCTGACTGCACCCCTGTGATGTCAGAAGTCGGCGCAGAGGGAGTGCGAGAGCGGGGAGTTATGGCGGTTTTTGATGAAGCAGCTGCCGTTGGGGTTTCCGGGGGATCTCTGGGTGATTCAGAGGCGTCAGTGGAGCCGCAAGCCAGTGGTCTGGGCACTGGTTCTGCTGGTATTCCCCTGACTGAGTCTTCACCAGCTTTGTTTAAGCTCCTGCATCCAAGTAAGATCACATAGGATGCTATAACTTTGTTATCTGATGCTATTTCTCAGCAGACAGCTGGGATTTCTGCCCGTCTGATGCAAGTGGCTGGGGACATGGAGAAATACCTGTCTGAGACTGATGGCATAAAGGTGCAAGTAGCAGAAACTGTTAGAAATCTGAGTGCAATTTCAGATACAACTTCGGTCCTGGTGAAAGACAATGTAGTTCTTCATGCTAAAGTAGAAAGTTTGGAGAATGCTGCTCGAGCCTCGAACTTGAGACTTTTAAACTTTCCTATGCTTGTGGGGGTTAGCCCAATAGACCTTTTTTAAAAATATCTGGCTGAGGTTTTGATGGTTCCCCAAGAGCTGATGCTGCCGATTTCCAAAGCCTTTTTTTCTCCCTGGTAGCAAGAAGAGGGTAGCATGGATTTATTAAATGTTTCTGATTTATTAAAGTCACCTAAGCAAGACTCTTTGAATGTCTCTACGCTCCTGGTCACTTGTGCATTAGTGTCGGATCAGCATCTTGTTCCCTTTTATGGATCTCAAGTGTTAATGTTCCCAGATATTGCTAGGGAAACTCAGAAGCAGCGTAGACAATTTCTCATGTTGAAGCCTGGTGTATTACAATTAGGGGCTACTTTTTATTTACGTTTTCCTTGTAAGTGTTTAGTTGTGTATAATTCTCAGAGATATGCATTTTTGCACCCAACTGATTTGTCCGCATTTATAAGTGCCATACTACCGGCTACTTCTGTTTTAATATCTGTTCCAACTTCTATTTCCAACTTCTGACTCCACTGGATGATGTAGGAGAACATTTGCCATGTGTACGTAAGATAAGCGTGCCTCTATCCTCTCGCAACTTTCTTGTATTTCTTCTTGGTTTATACTTGGTACAGGTGGTATCCTCGACCTCCTGTTCATTCTTTAACATCTCTCCCTATATAGTGGGCTGTAGGCACTTCCATTAGAAGTATATTATGTGAATTTTTCCTTTTGCACTGTTATATTGGTGGTTTGCCTTTTCTGTACAAGCTTTGTCTTGATAGTACTGTAAAATTTCATAAAATATAAATTAAAAAAAATAAACCATTCTGTTTCTCCTTGTTTTGTACGAACTGTTGCTTCTTGATAAATGCAAAGGCTGTGCAAGAGAACGATCAGGTGTTCTGGTATACTGGTATGGTATGTTTTACACTGTCAAAAGCCTTGCTGAAGTTGATAAAGCATATATAGATATCCTTTTGGTATTCTTTTGTCTTTTCAAGGCTCTATCTCACTTCTGTTCCTCGCCCTTTCCTGAACCCTGCTTGTACTTCAAGCAGTTCTCATTCCAGGTATGGTTATAGTCACTGTTGAATAATCTCGAGTAGAATCTTGTTGGCATGTGGGATCAGAGCGAATGTCCGATAATTTTTGCAGTCAATTGGATCACCTTTCTTTAATATTGGTATAAGCACAGATCTTTTCCAGTCAGTTGGCCATGATGTTGTCATCCATATTTCCTGGCAGAGCCTTGTAAGTATTGTCAGGGCCAGCCCGTCCATTGTGCGAGAATGTTGTTCGCACAGGGCCCCGCACCAACAACATCCCTCATTGAATGACAGGCAGGGCGGCTTTAGAGGGAGCTGGAGAAGCTCACCTCTAACAGCTGCCGAAGTGAAGCACATCTTTTTCCTTCACTTCAGCAGCTGTATTGAAGTTTAGAACGCTGTTGCACTGAGCACTGGGAAACAGGAAGTCCATAACTCTTTTGGTACTCTGTCATTTGTATCTAAAGCAGCAAATCAATTTTGCAGGCACGCTTTAAATTCTGGTGGTATATTTCTCAAGGTCATTTTTTGCTACATTCATGAGTGGTTTGCTCTTTTTCAACTTAAGCTTGAGTTTGCATACTAGTAGTTGGTGATCTGTACCACAGTTGGCCAGAGGTTTTGTCTTCATTGATGTTATAGAACTTTTCCATCAATTTCTACAGATGTAGTCAATTTGAATTTTGAAGTCCACATGTACAGTCACCACTTGTGTTGCTGGAAGAAGGTGTTTGGGATGAATAGATCGTTGGTCTTGTAGAATTCTATCAGTCTTTCTCCAACTTCATTTCTGTTGCCAAATCCATATTTTCCAACCATATTGTCTTCTTTTTTGTTGCCAACCTTTGCAGTCCAGTCACCCATGACTATCAGGATATCCTCTTTGCATATTCTGTCAATTTCAGCTTAAACTGGTCTCTCTCTGAATCATATCTCTCCCCTTCAATCTGTTCAACACTCTGCTGTGCAGCTAATCTTCTGCCAGCCTCGCCATGCTCATATTGCCCCTCTCCTCAAGTCACTTCATTGGCTTCCTATCTCTTTCCGCATCCAGTTCAGACTTCTCCTGCTGATATAAAAATGCATTCACTCTGCTGCTCCTCACTACCTTTCCTCTCTTGTCTCTCCCTACACCCCTCCTCGGGAACTCTGGTTTTCTAGCAAATCACTTCTATATGTGTCCTTCTCTTCTATTGCTCTCCAGACTTTGGTTCTTTCACCTTGCTGCTTCTTATGCCTAGGACAAATTACCTGAGTCTATACATCAGGCGCCTTCTCTAACCCTTTTCATATCCAGGCTGAAAACTCATCTCTTTGCTGCCGCTTTCGGATCTTGATTCATCTGATCTCTCTTGTGTTTCCTTATTATTCCCCCTAGATGTATCCTATGTCTACACCTACTGCGTTGTCTGTTTTGAATAGATTGTAAGCTCTGATGAGCAGAGACCATCTTTTACATGTGTCTGTACAGCGCTGCATACATCTTGTAGCGCTATACAAATGTTAAGTAGTAGTAGTTGTAGTTCATACTGTAGAACTCATCAACATCCTCTTCTGCAACTACTGTTGAGGCATATACTTGAATTATAGTTGTGTTGATAGGCATTCCTCATAGATGAATAGAGATTAAGCGTTCATTGACTGCATTGTATTTCATTACAGTTCTTGCAAGTTTCTTCTTAATTATAAATGCAACCATATTTCTTCTTTGTCTTTCATTTCCAGCATAGTAGGCCATGTGATCATCAGATGCAAGGTGCCCAATGCCAGTCCATTTCAGTTTGCTGACACCCAACAGATTGAGTTCTACATGTTCCATTTCATTCTTGACCATCTCCAACTTTCCTTGGTTCATGCTTCGTACATTCCATGTCCCAGTTTACAAGACATCTTTGCAGCTTCAGACTCTCATTTTATGCTCAGCTACATCAGCAGTCAGATGTCCCGATGGCTTTACTCTGAAAAGTCTTTAGCTCTTCCCCAATAGCCAGTTTTGTGCTTTCCGACCTGGGAGTCTTATCTTCCAACACTATAGTGTTATTTGTTTTGTTGTGACTATTCATTGGGTTTTCGTGGCAAGATACGGAAGTAGATTGCCAGGCCTTTCTTCTGCACAGGTAATTCTAGTATTGTTACCATTGTCACAGAAATGTGATATTAATTTGCTACCAGTGAGTCAGACTAACTAGTCTGCAGTTCCCAGCCTCCTCCTTATTTCCACTTTTGGGGAAACAGAACACATCTATTTGTCTCCATTCCTCAAGGACTGCTCCCGACTCTAAAAATACATTGAAAATGTTAGACAGCAGAGTTTCCAGAACTTCCCCATCACTTTGTCTACTTTTACTTTAACTAGCTCCTCGTGACCATTGTCTTCTGAAAATCAAGGTTTACTCCATTTCCATTCTTATTTATGTTTGTTTTCTGTGATTCTACTCCTGGCCCTTCATCTGTAAGCATAGAACGGAAACAACAAATTCTGCTTTATCCTCATAAACTTCAACATATTCCTTCCCTTCATCCTTGAGTCTGACAATGCAACTTTTGCACTCTGTTGTTTACACATTTAAAAGAAAAAGTCTTATCCCTCCCTTTTACTTGCTTTCCTGAGAACTTTTCCAGCTTTTCTTCGCTTTTCCAGATATTGTTGCTTCTCTTCCTCTTCCTGCAATCTCTTTTAATTTATGAACACTAACCTCTTTGTTCTCATCATCTCAGCTACTTCTTTTACAGGCTATAGCAGCCTCTTTTACCTTTATTTATGACCCTAACAAAAAGGTTCATTACCCTTAATATAATCTCTCAGTTTTGCCCATTGCTTTTCTACTTCCCCCAGATGTTCCCATCTAGCTAATAACTCCTTGAGGTAGCCGCCCCCCCCCCCACCCCCCATCTTGACAACGTTAGTTTTTCAAGGAACCATCTGTGTCTTAATACTGAAAACACCCTCTGGTAATCACTGGATGACAGATTATCACATAGAATCGCTCCCCCCATTCATAAACACCAGTTTCAGTATTTATTTAATATTTATTTAGCATTCCTTTATTCTATAATTATCAGCAATTACACATTGTGGTTTACATAAAGTTCAGAATTACAACTCCCCAACTCCCCACCCATCTTTATCTTCCCTATAACCCAATCTCACTTATACCACTCCTCCAAACTTCCTCTACTCTTTCATACCTTCCCCAAATGCTAAAAAAAAAATAGGCTTTCAATCACTTCCTAAAATGTTTATAATCTGATTCTCATCATAACTCTAATGAGGAGAAATTCCACATCTGCACCTCTGTCTCTGAGAAAGCCTGGGCCTTTTGCCAGGAGTCACTCTGCACTCTGGGAATGCACTCCCAGCCTGGCAGATACTTATTCATTTTCTGCTGAAGGACTACAAAAGAGCACTGCTACTTCTTGAGAGAGATCTGCAATTGTAAGTATTTACTTCTGGGATTTTTTCTAAATCTTGGGGAAAAAGGAATTCATAAGAACATAAGAACATAAGAACATAAGATATGCCATACTGGGTCAGACCAAGGTCCATCAAGCCCAGTATTCTGTTTCCAAGAGTGGCCAATCTAGGTCATACGTACCTAGCAGTTTCCCCAAGGGACACAGGTTCCACAATGCTTGTATTGGTTCAGCATTGATATCCTGGGTCCCTTCTTAATAATGGTTTATGGACCTTTCCTCCAGGAACTTGTCCAAACCTTTTTTAAACCCAGCTACACTAACAGCCTTTACTACATCCTCCGGTAACAAATTCCAGAGTTTAATTACACGTTGAGTGAAAAAATATTTTCTTTTATTAGTCTTAAATAGTTTACCCTGCAGCTTCATTGCATGTCCCCTAGTCTTTCTATATTCTGATAAGGTAAACAATCGATCTACGTTTACCCGTTCCACTCCGTTCATTAATTTATAGACTTCTATCATATCTCCCCTCAGCCGTCTCTTTTCCAGGCTAAAGAGCCCCAACCTTTTTAGCCTTTCTTCATAGGAGTAGACTTCCATCCCCTTTACCATTTTGGTGGCTCTTCTCTGAACCTTTTCTAAAATCGCTATATCCTTTTTAAGATACGGCGACCAGAATTGCACACAATATTCAAGGTGCGGTCTCACCATGGAACGATATAGAGGCATTATAATATCTTTTGTTTTATTTTCCATTCCTTTCCTTATCATACCTAGCATTCTATTTGCTCTCTTGGCCGCCGCTGCACACTGGGCCGAGGGTTTTAACATGGTATCCACAAGGACGCCTAAATCTTTTTCCTGGGTGGTGGTTCCTAATGTGGAACCTTGCATCATGTAACCATAGTTTGGGTTGTTCTTCCCTAGGTGCATAACCTTGCACTTCTCCACATTAAATTTCATCTGCCATTTTGATGCCCAGTCTTCCAATTTATCAAGATCCTCTTGCAATTTTCCACAATCCTCCTGGGTTTTAACAACTCTAAATAGTTTTGTGTCATCAGCAAATTTGATAACCTCACTCGTTATTCCACTTTCCAGGTCATTTATGAATATGTCAAAAAGCAGCGGACCCAGCACAGATCCCTGGGGTACACCACTATTCACCTTTCTCCATTGGGAAAATTGGCCATTTAGCCCTACCCTCTGCTTTCTATCTTTTAACCAGTTCCTGATCCACAGTAGTACACTGCCTCCTATCCCATGACTCTTTAGTTTTGCCAAAAGTCTCTCATGAGGGACCTTGTCAAAGGCTTTCTGAAAGTCCAGATACACAATATCAACCGACTCACCTTTGTCCACCTGTTTATTCACTCCTTCAAAAAAAACATAACAGATTAGTAAGACAAGGGGGCATGTTTACTAAATCGCGTTAGTGCAGTTCGCGTAAGTATCCGCGTTAATAACACAAACCCCCAAATAAGGAGATGGGCAGGACAGCGGAAGACCTAACACGCGTAACAGAGCTCACGCGCGATACGTGGCGCGTTAGAGGAGTCGCTGCGCGTTACTGTGCATGAAGCATAAGAAGCCATGCAGACATACCTGACCCAGACAGAGCTGTAGCACAATGGTTACTGCAGTGACCACTGATACGGGCAGCATGGGTTCGAGTCCCCAGGCTGCCAGATGCAGAAGGCTGGCTGATGCAGCATCCCAAACATGATACAGTGAGGGAGGGGGCATATATTTTTATACGTCTCGGAGGGGTGCAAGCAAACACACCCACACATCAGATAGTGAGTGAGGGGGCATGTCTATGCTCCCCTACCATTTGGGGTGCAAGTAAACACACACACACACAGTATATAGTGAGTGAGGGGGCATGTCTATGCTCCCCTACCATTTGGGGTGCAAGTAAACACACACACACACAGTATATAGTGAGTGAGGGGGCATGTCTATGCTCCCCCCCCTTTCGGGGCTCAAGTAAACACACACACACACAGTATATAGTGAGTGAGGGGGCATGTCTATGCTCCCCCCTCCTTTCGGGGCTCAAGTAAACACACCCAAACATTACATAGTGAGTGTGGGGGCATGTATATGTTATGTATGTGTTGTATGGTTGTTACCATACATACCTGACCCAGACAGAGCTGTAGCACAATGGTTACTGCAGTGACCACTGATACGGGCAGCATGGGTTCAAGTCCCCAGGCTGCCAGATGCAGAAGGCTGGCTGATGCAGCATCCCGAACATGATACAGTGAGGGAGGGGGCATATATTTTTATACGTCTCGGAGGGGTGCAAGCAAACACACCCACACATCAGATAGTGAGTGAGGGGGCATGTCTATACTCCCCTACCATTTGGGGTGCAAGTAAACACACACACAAACAGTATATAGTGAGTGAGGGGGCATGTCTATGCTCCCCTACCATTTGGGGTGCAAGTAAACACACACACACACACAGTATATAGTGAGTGAGGGGGCATGTCTATGCTCCCCCCCCTTTCGGGGCTCAAGTAAACACACACACACACACAGTATATAGTGAGTGAGGGGGCATGTCTATGCTCCCCCCCCTTTCGGGGCTCAAGTAAACACACCCAAACATTACATAGTGAGTGTGGGGGCATGTATATGTTATGTATGTGTTGTATGGTTGTTACCATACATACCTGACCCAGACAGAGCTGTAGCACAATGGTTACTGCAGTGACCACTAATACGGGCAGCATGGGTTCGAGTCCCCAGGCTGCCAGATGCAGAAGGCTGGCTGATGCAGCATCCCGAACATGATACAGTGAGGGAGGGGGCATATATTTTTATACGTCTCGGAGGGGTGCAAGCAAACACACCCACACATCAGATAGTGAGTCTATGCTCTCCTTCCAGTTGGGGTGCAAGTAAACACACCCACACATTATATAGTGAGTGAGGGGGCATGTATATGTTGCCAATAGTCTGTAGGGGCGCTAGCAAACACACCCACACATCATATAGTGAGTGAGGGGCCATGTACATTGTTTTGTATGTGCTGTAAGGTTGCTAGCAAACACACCCACACAGTGGTGTATCCAAAGATGCTGCAGAACGCACCCCATAATGCACAACAGAGGCCACACTAAAAAGTAGAGTGTCCACTGAGGCACAACAAGATGTCCCCCATTGAGCAGTCCATAAGGGAACCTAAAGGTAGCCAGATAAGGTGACACATGGTGCACCCAATGACGCTCAGTACGGTAATATCACGCTTGAGAGGCTGTCGCTGGTAGCAGTCCTGCGTATGTAAAACATATAATGCGGCAGACACCCCTATAAAAGGAGTCCATTGTGGCTCACAACCCATGACTACTGGCTCCACAGGCAATGAGTGACCCACTGGCCTGCAGCCCCATAGCCGGTAACCACCCCCTGGCTGTCCACTGAAGTGCGGCAGGACACCACCCAACTGTCCGCTGTAGTGTCCCGGATCCGTAACAATGCAAGGATTCCCATGGTGCACACTGCACATGCAGACCAGCAGTCCACAGATGAACACAAGAAGGGGTACGTACCCACATAGCCCCCTGGTATGGTATGGTGAAATGACTGTGTGTGTCACTGAACATAGTAGCAACAGAGAGTATCCCAACAGGGTGCCCCAGAAGAAGCTAGAAAATGTGTCAGTGAAGGCAGACAGATCATAAGCACAATGGGTAAAAAGCTGCCTGGTGGAGCAGGGTCTGTGAGTTCAATCCCCCCTGTGTGTCCAAAGACCAAGGCTGCCTGCAACAGTACCCTCCGCAAACAGTAGGCACACATATGTTGAACCAGTCAGCCCCCTGTCTAAATCAATGAGAACCCCAATGTTTGGTTGGACACAAAGAACATGAGAGGGAGGAAAATATGCCCACCACCCCTTGCTGGGAGTGTCCGTGTAATCCCGAGAGGTGCAGCACCCAAAGGTAGAAAACAGTGTGAATCTGCAGCCAGAACCGGGTGCTTGAAATGTACAAAGGTGAAGATATACACAACCCATATAATAAAGGAAAGACCACGTCAGACTGTACCAGAAACAATGCAGGGGACAACACAATTGCCTTGCCATTGGAATTCAGCATCAAACAGCACCAGGACATGCTATGTGTGCCACAACTATGGGCTGTGTACCAAGTGGTTGTGTCCCTGCAAGGCTGGCATATCTGTGGATGGGTGTGCGTCATGACTCCCACACCAGACCAGTAATATCATAGGAGGTCTGGTTTGTATGTCCCACAAGTTGTGCTGGCAAACACCCACCCACAGGGATGTACCTGGAAGGTGTCACATAGGATAACCCCATGAAAGCCACACCAGAGAACTAAGGCTACTGTGCACTGTCTTCCACAGCACCCGACAGGGCTTTTCACAAAGCACCCCATAGGGCATGTGACAGGGCCCAGGAGGAGTCACTATGTGGAGTCTGCAGTGTGAGGGCGTTGCTGTTGTTAGCACCAATGTAAAGCAAGATAGGAATACGCCCCCCAAGGTGCTCACAATGACCCACTGTGTGTTCAAACCCATGACCCAGGGCCCCACCCACAAGCATGGAAGCAACCCCATGCCCATATTGCCAGTGCACATAACAAAGTCACAATAATGAGGTGGGCAGCCCCTGGAGCAGAACTGCCAGATGACCCAAGCCCCCGAAACAAACTCACAGAAGACGCACCATGTACATGCAAGGGATGCCTGACTAAGAAACAAAGCACGGTCTCAGCAAACAAGGGCATATGGCAAACACAATCAAGACCAAGGTCATGATCATTACCAAATATAGAAGGCCCAATAACATCACAGACCGCTTTGCAACATGGAATGTCACTGGCAAAAGCAAAAGCAGGGAGAAACACACTATGGTGACTGTGCGCAAGAAAATGAAGATGTCCGTAACACCTGAAACCAAATCCCCTGACTGTGGACCGAGGGGCGCCATGTCGTCACCCAAGGTGCCTGCTGGGCTGCTAAGGATATGGGAGTATGCAACAGTACCCATGGTGCACTGCAGATGCCCAGCAGCAGTCCAGAGATGACCATAGGAGGGGGTAGGCGCCCCCACAGCGCCTGGGCCGGAAGGGAGATAAGAATATGTGCGCCCCTGCCATAGAGCACCAAACGACAGTAGGCCAACAGTGTGGCCAAGAACAAGCAGAAAAGGTGTACCAGTACAGTGTGAAGACAGGTGTGCAAACTGAACCCAAATATGCGGCTAAGCGGTATAGGAGAGTGCTGACAGACCTGTGGCCCATTGAACAATATGGCATGGTGCATCACAAATGGTATGTTTGCAAAGGTCAGTGTGTCCTAGAGGCCACAAGGTGTGCCTGGAGGGCCAGCAGGACCTGTGTGGAACAGAGATAGATGTAGCACAAACACCACCTAGAGCCCACAGTAACGACAATGAACAGGTGACTGTTGGAGGGCAAGCAGGGAGTTCACGGACCCTCACACATGACAGCAGCACACGTGTATGGCAGCAGCGCAGACAAACATGCTGGGAGCAACAGCATCACAGCAAAGGTTCCAGGCACCCTGGTGTACCGGAAAGAAGGTGTGTGGCAGCTGAGGGGAATAGGTGCCCCCCAGTGGAGGGTGAGGTCGCCCGAGAGGTGAGCAGGACACGCCAAGCAGGCACAGGACAAACAAGCAAAAGGAGATGCTAAGTAGACAATGGCAGCAGGGTAGGGTACGGGACAAGAGTCCACAGCAGCATACATGACACCTCACCACACCATGATGCAAATACATGGACCAAAGGATGGACAGCAAATGTGACAACGCTAATATGACCAGACAGGTAGCAGAAGCCCGGAGATCACTGTTACAGCGACAATAAGCATCAGCGTGGGAAAGGCCGAGGAAAAGAGGAACAGAAAGAGCGCAAAGCTATGACCACTCTGATGGAAAGCACTGGAGAACATAGATGACCTAAAATAAACACTGAGGCACACAGAAATGGATGCAGACAGGACCACATCAGGCCAACAGCAAAGACCACAGCTGCGTGCCAGGTGATAGAACCACAGAGCGTAGGCAAAATGCAGTACACATGTGGAGGAGGGGTCCACAGCCCACAACACAGTCGACAGGTGGGATGGAACACACAAATTAAGAGGCACACCCACACCTACACCCACACCCACAGCAGGAGATATAATGTACTGTAAACAACATGCAAGTGATCAGGGAAGTGACACATGAGGGGTGTAATTGGATAGCCCAATGGAGGCCCATTTGGATCGGCTGTGGAAAGGGCCACCGGACCAAAAGAGGGGCATGCCAATCACCAACCAGACCAACAGTGTTGCCTGTGTCCTGTGTGAAAAGAAGCAGATATCAGGTAAGGGATGGACACACACACCCATGACACCTGCAGGACAGAAAGGAGACACACACATAAAACCAGCCACACACAGAATGCATAGATAGCAACACATGATGTGTCCACAACACTGAGCACACTGCACATGCACCACAGACGTAGATGACAGTGAAGACTACGGCACCATCCCAATATCATCAAGAACATGCACATGACACGCATACACCGCAGGGGACAAGAGCATGTGCAGCAGCGGTGGCATACCTAGAGAACAACTAACGACAGGCTGAGAGCAATAGGCAAAAAGCAGAATAAGCAGGCGGTGTATGTCACAGAGTATGGAAGGTGAGGGCCACCTGAAAGGTACACCAGTGTCCTGGATGTGAATGTTACTGTCAGCAATGTTCCCCCTAATCGTCTGTAGGCTGTGTGCGCGTAAAATATCAGCTCTGTGCAGCTTTGGAAGGAAGGTGACATGTCTGTGCGCAACATAATGAAAGGCAGAGTTATAACATTAAAATGTTGACTACACGTCAGAATATAGTATGTACACCACATTGATTTTAATCAAATTAACTGAAAATAGACGACTAATAAATGAAGCAGGAAATGTCTAGTAATTACAACCCTGACTTTAAAGGTGTAAGATGTCTGTGTTGCTCCCTAGCGGAATCAGAGCTGCAACGTTTGTGCGCTCTGTTGCAAAGTATGTGCGCTCCCCTGGCGAGGTGTGTGCGCGCACACATGCGCACAGCTCAGAGGGAACAGTGATTGTCAGCCAAAAGCACACAGAGACACAATAGCGGATCCAGACACTGATGGATGGCAGACAGCACGACGTCTGCATGGGTAGCTGTGAGAGCAACATGTCCACGGTGCAGTGTGTCCTGCGGAAACACAATGTTGATGTACATTGCATCACCATCGGAACTGTGACCCATCTGAGGAACATATATGACACCTGTGCACAATGTACAGTTGCCCACCAGTGGAACGTAACAAATGGATGAGGGAACATAATCGGAGAGGGCGCAAAATACATCCCTACAACACACATAGGCAGGGTGGCGCATGAGGAATGGCCAGGTGGAAAGGTCACTAACAATCAGGAACATACACAGTGTGATAAAGTACACATGCAGAAAGCCAAGATGTCCTGCCCCCCAAAACTGAACGTCAAATGGAGACACACAGCACATCACATGCATGAGTGGCACATATCTGCCAAATGACCCATTGCCAGTGGCTGATCAACCTAGCAAACCAGTATACACTGACCTGTACAAGAGTACACACACAGCCGCTCAAGATGTGTGCAAGATAGAACATGCAGAACCCCAAGATGTGAACAAGTAAAGGCCACCTCTGTGACCCATGGAGGCGAAGGGGGAAGGAGCAGTGGTCCAAATAAATGTGCAGCACCATAGGAGCAGTGGAGAGAAAACAACATATATGTGACCAGACGTGACGAATGACATGCAATCCCCACTACCCTGCAACTCACCCAAGCCAACATGAAGGCTGCATATATGAGCACCCTCCCCCCCCCCATGCAGCACAGCCACATGCAGCATTACAAGGCAGTCCGGGTGGGCCTGGAACACAGATGCTCATCCTGTGGAGCCAAGAACAGGACAGAGATATGGAGGCATCAGATGGCAGTGTTGCACAATCCTCACACCACCTAACACATGGCAAACCCAGAGACACGTCCCCAGCACACCCATAACTTACAGGTGAAGATCCTCTCGATTAGATGCTGCCTGGCTGCCATGCCTGCACGTGTGTCACCATGGCCAGGTGCAGGAGGGCACATAGGATCCGGGCCGAGATCCTCATTAATGTCGACTGGAACATTGTGCCTGAGAGCAATGTTGTGGAGGATGCAACAGGCTATGATGATCTTTGCCACAGTCAGTGGTTTGTACTGTAAGGCCCCGCCAGTCCTATCCAGACACCTGAAGCGACTTTTGAGGACGCCAAAGGTGCGCTCAATCACTGAGCGACTGGAGGCATGGGCCTCATTGTACCGTAGCTCTGCACCTGTCCGGGGGAGACGCACAGGGGTGAGCAGCCAGGTGCGACACCCATATCCTGCATCACCTGCAGGGAGAAATGGTGCAAAGTCACATGCGTTCTGAGCCAATAATGGAACGACAGACATACCAATTCAGAACTGGACAGCCGAGAGGCCATGCACACACATATGAGGCAAATGATGTGCACACAGTGGTAGCACAGCAGAGGCTGTTGAGGCCAGTGGGAAACGACCATGACATGCTGAGAGTGGCAGTGCACACCCGTGTAACCGTGACACGTGACATGTGCAAGAACTGGTTCAGCAAAAAAATCTGCGTGAGCTGTGAGGCAAGGTGCTGGACATTGTCAAATAGCAACCGGGGGTGCAGGGTGGCACAGGTGTGCAAGTGGGTGGCTGGCACGATCCTCCGCATACACAGCACCAGCCACTGGGATACATATCATGGGTGTTGGGGGTGAAGCAAACGGCGGTGGTGACGGGGACCCCGAACATGGTGCCCAGACATGCAGCAGACACGTGTGATAGTCAAATGGTCACCAGCACATCTCCTGTCGAGCAAAAAACAGGGCCAGAAAGATTGGTCCGCGCACACAGAATGAGCCCCATGAGGGTGGGCCCAGGCCCCCCCCCCCCACCAGGCTGCCTCACCGAAATCCATGCAAAGGATGGGCTAGCCAAGTGACTGACTCCACTGGGAGACATGGGTACAACTGCCAGCGCTGTATGCCCGTGGTGCGGGTGCGGAGGCGATGGCCTGGATACATGTGTAGCCCACAGGCATGGGGGGGGACACAGCATATGCTGCCCTGTCGCACATGGACACAGTTCATCTGAAAAACGAGGGCATGGGCACGGAGAAGAAACAGACACCACACTGGCCCTCTGGGACACACATGTGCGAGCAAACCAACACACATCCTAGACAGAGAGATGGCTGTGGCGAAACATATGTCTAAGACCAGGACACCAGTGACACGGCATGAGGTTGTGAGCCACACCCAACAGTGCACTCCCAGAACTAACGCTGCAATGTCAGTCAAACTGTGGAGAATGCTGACAATGCAGCAGATACACCCCCTACAGTGGGCGCATGTCAAATACGCGGAATACCCACCCAGCAGGACGTAGTCACCAAACTGACCAGTCTCAAACTGGTCAAACACTGCCGAGTTCTGCAGGATATAGGAGTCATGGGCCGACCCTGGGAACCGCGGAACCACATTCAGGATACGCATACCTGCATCACAGACAACCTGCACATTGAGGGAATGGAAGTGTTTCCGGTTCCGGTACACTACCTCCCTGTCGCATGGCAGGACAAGGGCAACATGTGTGCAATCTATAGCGCCCATCACGTGTGGGATTCCAGCAAACCTATGGAATGCCAGTGCCAGGGCCGCCCACTGTTGCCTACCATTGGGAATTGCTATGTAATTCCCAACCCGGCTGACCATGGCACGCAGTACCTGATGGAGACAGCGGGAGAAGGTGGGCCTACTCATCCCACCCACTGCTGCCACCGAGGATTGGAAACAGCCAGAGGCAAAGAAATGTAGGGCAGCCAGGAGCTTGGTCATACCCGGTATAGCATGTGACCGGGCATTCAGGGGCTCAAGGTCAGGTCTGAGGTCCTGATAGAGCTCCCTAATGGCTCCTGTGTCCAGCCGGTAGAGGGAGAGTACCTGGCCCTCTCGCAGGTCCTGGAGCAAGACCCTGGGCCTGTAGAGACGCCGCAGGCGTTGTTGTACCTCAGCACGCCTATGGCGCCGTTGGTCAACAACACCCTCTTGTGCAGGCCCCACAGCTGCAGGCCTGAGTTGCAGTGGCAGTGCACCGATGCCCAGGGCAGCGGCCCCAGGAACAACATCCCCCTCCTCCTGGCCAAGCAGGTCTGCCAGCCCAACCAATGCAAACACTGCACCACCTGCATGTGATGTGTGAGCCATGATAGACACAGTTAGGAGGGTAGCAGGGCTAGAAATAGTGGTGTGGGTGGGGATGGACACCACATGATTGCCACTCACCTGGGGAGACAGAATGTTCCAGATTCCAGTAATCAAACGCTGTACCGGTAGGAAAGTGCAGCGCGCGCTGCTCCGCGCGGTCACATAATGCAGCCGAGGGGATTCATCCACGTATCACACTGCTGTAGGTGAGTCCGAGCGATGCCGTAGGGTGTATATAAACTGCGTATCACACTTTATCCCACACCCAGACACCAATGCAGGGGTGACGTAAAATGCATGTGCCCATGTGCAGGCGACGGAAGTCGCATTGCGACGCGCCTTACAACGCGTGCAATGTCAGAGTGCGGTCGCGTACGTATCACGTAGTGCTGCATCAGCCTATACTTACACTACGGCACAGATAAACAGAGCCCTAACAAAGGAGGGTACATGTGCACCAGCACTATACAAAACAAACTGCCCCAGAAGGGATGTGTAGGGGGGATCGGTGATACGAACGGTACTGCCGACACTCACATATATGATGTCACTTCCGGCGCGCAGCGGAACGCGTAGCGAGGCGCACAGCGGAACGCGTAGCGAGGCGCGTAGCAAGGCGCGACACAACGCGGCTCACAGCACACGTGGCCGTGTACCCCATGCCCCACGAGCCACACCCCATGACAGCCTATATATAGGCTTGCCACTGTGTGGCGAACCCCCATGCAGAAACATAATGGACATTATGGATCATCCACAGACCCAGGACCAGGACCATCCCCAGGACCAGCCCCCACATCCAGCAGCACCAGCCACATCTCCACAGGAGGCCGTTGCTGGACCATCTGGGATTCAGCAGGCTGCAGGTGTGCATAGAGGTGGCAGGCCACGCCAGGCAAGGGTCCCTGTCCCTGATGAAACAAGGCGCAGAGCCATACGTTTCAGCCAGCAGGAGAATGAGCTCCTGCTGTCCAACGTACTTGAGCGCTACGACCTCCTTTTTGGGCGCCAGAGTGCCACACTCACCATTGCCATGCGGGCACGGGCGTGGTCAGAGGTACAGTCAGCGGTTGCAGCAGCTGGGGGACCACACCACGATTTAGAAAATCTAAGGAAAAGATACTGTGACATCAAGAGGCAGGTGAGGGCTGAGCTCGTACGTGAGCGACGTGGGGCCCAAGGCACTGGAAGGGGACCAGCATATGTGCCCAAACTCAGCGAGCTGGAGAAACGGCTGGCTGATAGGCTCGGGACAATGTATGTCCACAGACTGCCTGCAGCATTGGACATGGCCCACCCACAAGCAGGTAAGGGGGGAATGCAGACCAAGGTGGGGATGTAGCACGGTCACATGGTGCGAGACTAGAAAGAGGGGGGCCAGTAAGTGGATGTCCAGGGCGAGCGGGACAAATGAAACACAGTGTGACCACCCATTCAGGAGCAATGATGGGTGGTGGGGGGCCTGTGTATGGGTGGCAGTTGGTGGCAACATGCAGTGAATGTGATACTGTGCATGGGTGACCGCCACACAACGACAGCAGAGGCTGACCACATGTTGCATGCCACACATGGATGGGCTGTGTAGGGTTGAAGTACTGGTAGAGGTTACGTATGACTGCGTTGGGGTTATGTAGTATAGATTTGCCTCAGAGTTGTAGGTGCTAAGGGTTACTAATGTTCCAGGTTCATAATCACTTAGTGGCTGCCCTGAATCTCACAGAATAGTTTGGTAACAGCCACGCGGCTACAACATGTGGGCCAGAATACAGGCCTTAGCAAGAAGAGATCCAGCACCAGATATACCCATGTAAGGGGATATCATGGGCCTTGTAAGGTGCCAGTGTGGCCTGGAGAGTCTAGACATGGGCCGACAAGGGGATATCAGATAAAGGCCTGTAAGGTCTATGTGCACAGGAAAACATACACAGGAAACCACAGGTTACCAACATGTATGCTAGGCCTGGGCTCTGCAGAAACGTAGATAGCTGCACCATAGTTGGTGAGTATGGGAGGGGGGCCACGAGGGATTGTACAACATGAAAGAAGGGGTACAAAATAGGCAATAATAGGAAATAAGAGGGAGGGGGGAGAGGACACACAGGACTAGTTCTGAGGACTGCATGTAGAAAGAAACGGAAGCAGGAGACATATCTTTATATAGTATGCAGCTCATATTCTGGGGGGATATGCTGTCATGAGGTGCCCAGTGCCCGATAGAACTCGTTTCCCCAATTTCCCACCTGTATCTGATCATCAGTTATCTAATAAACAGAGACTGTCATTGCACCTGTACTGACATTTTGGATCTGATCATTACAGGTACATAGTAGTATTATTAGGTTGTGGTCTAGTTGGTGAAAAACGGGCGCACAGCTGGCGGGACCACTAGGGCCACACGTGTAAGGGGGTGTCCTACGCGACGATACACTGCATCCTCGGGGGACATGCTGGGTGCGGTCAGGTTGTGAGTGATGATGGCCCTGGCTGGGGTGTGCACCTGCACACAGAGGTGTTGTGGGGGGCCTCAGGGGGCGGACCACAGGGGGCACTTGCATGGGGAGTGCACAAACATAGTAGAGTGCTACTACAGCCATGGCTCAGACACACGTGGATCAGTAACCCACGTGTGCCTGAGGGGGTATGTGATGGGGATGTCAAACAGCAAAGAGCACCCTCTAACGTATGTATCCCTGTGGCACCCAGGTGATCACCGCGCCATCGACCAGGAGGAGGAGCCACAGGCAGTGGCAGACGTGGCACCACCAAGCCCCGTTGACACTGGTGCGGAGGCAGGCAATGTGTGTGCGGAGGGCCAGGATGCACCCCTTGGTGATAGGGAGATAGAGGTTCCAGACATCCCGGATGTGGATGCACCAATCACCACAGAGGACACTGGGGATGTGCCTGCGGATGTGTGTGGGCAACACCGGAATGAGGCACTTGCTGCTGTGGTTGAGGTTATCGCACAGATGCAGGCCAACACTGACGCAGCCCACAGAGATGCTGAGGGTGAGTGCCCTATACTGCCATGGTATATATGGACCCGAGCAGGTGTCGCTGTGTAACACATCTCATATTGTGCTATGTCCTCTCCCCCCAGGTATACGGCATGCCTTGCGCACGGTGTCACGGACACAACGGCACCAACTGCGAATGCAGAGGCGCCTACAGCGTACCATGACGGCCCTCGTGGGACATGCAGGCCGCATTGCCGCAGCATGTGAAGAGATGGCTGCCGCACATGCGCGCATGGCAGCAGGGATGGGGGCAGGAAGCCCTCTTGTCCAGCAGCCACAGGGGACAACACCACCTGCAGCAGCAACAGCAGCAAGGGGGCGGCAAGCGCCACGGGGTGGGCGGGGACGCCAGAAAGGTGGCAGGGGGAGGTCTAAATAAAGACACACACAGCTGGACAATGATGGTGACATGTGCTTCCTGTCTACTTTTTGGCATGACATTCACATCCCCACCCCACCACCCCCCGGGCCACTACCATCGTGCACATAGCATACTTTCCAGACCCACCTGGGATGCCCCACAGGCACATGTGTGGAGGGACAGGCCATGTGGTTGCAAGGGCACTGTCCGTGCTGCATACCTGTGTCGTGTGCCATACCACCTACCATATATAGACTAATGCCACGTGTCACAGCTTCTGCGGAGGAGCCCCCATGTGCAGCACTTGCAATATGTCCCCCCACACCATGACACACACGATCACGGAGCACAACATGTGGCACAGCCCATGCCACCCTAGGGCCATGCCCACTCTGTCCACCCATAGCTCTGTGCACATCAACGCTCAGTGCCCATTACACCACCTGTGTTCCCCATGCCATACCCCACCCTGGCCTGCACCAAGCACAGATGTTGCACAAAGCCTGCATATCCCACCACTGCTGGTCCCTGGGCACTGTCACATGTGTGTTCCCTGGGACATGTGTGGCATGGCCACATGTACTGTCCGTATTTATGCTAGCTGCCTGACACGTATGCAGTAACCTGCGCACACCAGGGCCAGATTTACCAGTACGCCATGGCGTAGGGCACACAGCTGGCAGGGGCCCACAAAAGAGGAACAGGGCATTTATTTTGTTGAATAAAGGTAAAGAAATACAACCTGCTGTCTGCCGCCGCGGGGCCCCCTCTACTGCCGCGGCTGCACCGACTGACCCGCGGGGGCCCCCTCGGCAAGCTGAGGCCGTCGGTTCGTCCCTCCCTCCCTCCCTCCCTCCGTGCAGGGTGCAGGCTGCAGGCTGTGAGAGACGGGAATGGAGAGTGTCTCCTCGCGTCGCTGTTAGCCCGCAGGGGCTGATGGGATATTTCCCATCAGCCCCTGCAGGCTTAACAGAGACGCGAGGGTGACCCTCTCCCTCCACGCCTCTCACAGCATGCACGGAGGAAGGGAGGGATCTACGGACCGACGGAGGCAGCTTGCAGAGGGGGCCCCCCGCAGGTCAGTCTGTGCTGCCGCGGCAGCAGAGGGGGCCCCGCTGCGGCAGCCAGCAGGTTTGTTTTTCAAATTAGATGTTACCTTAGGCCCGGGGGGGGGTAGGACCGGTGATGGGCTATGGGGGTGGAGTAGGACTGGTAATGGGCTATGGGGGGGCTGGGGCTGTGGCTGGGAATGGGCTGGGGGGGGGGTAAGGCTAGAGGTGGGCTGATGGGGTTAGGACTGGGACTGGACTGTGGACTGTTGGGGGGGTTAGGACTGGCAGTGGGCTAGGGGGTGCTGACTGGAAATGGGATGATGGGGTTAGGACTGGAGGTGGGCTGATGGGGGTTAGGACTGGTAATGGGTCATAGGGGGGGCATAAACTGAGGATGGGGTGATGTGGTTTAGGACTGTAGGTGGATTGATGGGGGGCTAGGACTGGTATTGGGTTGGGGGGTTGCTGGGACTGGAAATGGGCTGATGGGTGGCTAGGACTGGAAATGGGCTGATGCATGGACTGTAAGGGAATGGATGTTGGTTGAGGCTGGAACTAGAAGGGAGCTGACGTTGGGGGTGGATTAGAATGGGATGGGGCTGGACGAGTAACATGGAGGAGGGATGAATAGTTTGTGTGGTAGGGATACAAAACTACAATAGGCCGGGTATTGGGAGGGTACGTGGGGATTGAGGGATTGACACGACAAATCCAGCAGACAGTGGCTGGTGCAATTGCAGCTGAGAAAAATGCACAAAAGGTAGAACAGCTATCTTTATTTTGAATTTATTAATTGGAATATGTCAGCTCTGGTAATTGTGCATCATTAACGTCTGCGCTTTGTGTAGTACAAGAGCAAATTAATGTATGGTATCATTTCTACAGTGTTGGACATTCCATGTTTGCCTTTTGGGATTACCAGTTTGATCATTGTCGTCCTGTTTGTAAATTGTGATTACTTGTTTGGTGATGGTCCATGTTCGGCATGTGTAACTGAGCTGTGGTGTTCTGTTTATATAATCCCTATGTGACATTGCCACTTGTTCTCTTTCCCCAGTAGGTCATGTATTGTTGTTCTCTGAAATGTATTGGTGTAATATTTGTATTGTTGCCTTTTGATTGGTAGTGTATGGTGCTTTGTGGGTCCGGGTAGTGCTGTTAGGATACGGCGGGTTTACTATGGGTTCTAAATGGGCAGTGTTTGTAGTAGTTCCTAATGTGTCTGGCAGTTGGTGCAGGATTATGGAAATGTAGATATCTTTTAGTCTTTCCTTATCCATGCACTCATTAAGAGGCACGTTTACTGAACGTTTGTATATGGTACCATTATGCGAATATATCTGCAAATGAGGCCCCTTATGCATATGAGGCCCGCCCCCCTCTTGGCCCGCCCCTGCTGGGGGCCCACAATGTTTGTTGGCGTAAGGCCTCACTCAGGGTGGATCCGGCCCTGGCGCACACCCTTCCTATCGTACACCTACAGACATGTGTGTGCCCACGTGTGTTGCACACACAACACAGACCCATCGCAAAGAATGAGATATGGACAGCAGGGTGTTATGAAAAACATATCTAATATTTATTTTAACAGTCAAATGAACAGTGAGGTTATCCCCAGGGACTGACCTGCCTCTGTGGCAACGGTTCGGGGCAGTACACCCAGCCACTGTGTAAATGGGCAGAGGGCCACAGGTTATAGCCCCTGCTGTGGCTCCTGCAGGCCATGTCCCCATATATTCTCCAGTACTAAACCATGGTATCTTACAACGTCGGAAACCCTTTTGCAGATAACAGTAACATGCCGTATATGCCTATATACCACCCTACAGAGCACAGGGTGGGTTTGGCCTGTACATGGGCTGTCACAGGGCAGGTGTGCATTGCGTATCCACGCGCTACACACCCTGGGGACCCCTGTCACATGGTGACTGCTCCGGCGCACCCCCTCCCACGCGCTCCTCCAGCGAGCGCAACCGGTCAGCCACCATGGTCAGGGTTGCCAGAACCTGCCCCATGATGAGCGCATGCTGGCTCTGGGCACGTGCATGCGCACGCATAGCCGCTGCCACACGCAGGCCGCATATGCAGCCACACAGACACAGGTCTCCCCGTGTCTGTGTGGCTGCATCCACAGCACGCATGTCAGCGGCTATGTGTGCCATGTCCAGGTCCAGGCGCAGTGCATCGCCCTCACCCTGGTCCAGGTGGCTGGCGCCCCCGTTGCCCTGTGACAACCCTTGTGGATGGGCACATGGCCCACCCGGCTGGCCCCTCCCCGCACCGCCCCATCCCCCTCCTGCTCCGCCAACCCATGGACTACACCCTCCAGGTCCACTCCCCCCACAGCAGGGTCCCTCCCCCCCCACCTGTGCCATCCCCACCGCCCCCTGCCCCCCAGCACGCTCTGCCCTCTCCGCCTCCCCCCCCACCTCCCCCTACACAGCCACCCGTATCTGCTCACCTTCCCCCTCCTCCCGCCCCCCCAGACCCTCGGCATCCCCCCCCCCAGCGTCATCTTCAGCAGGCTCATCAGGGTGTTGCGGGCTGACACTTGGCATCTCCCCTGGGCTCGCCGCCTGCTCCAGCCCCTCTGTTTCCTCGGGCTCACCCTGGCCCGCATCCTGCTCCATGGGCTCCTTTTCAGCACGTTCATCCGCTGTGGGAAAGGGGAGGAGGTGTTATAGCCATTGTCACACAGCAGCCACAGTATGCACATACATCCTGTGTTCAGGACAGCAGGTGCCCCACAGGGCCATGTCACCTCACGCACCGTCCCGTTGGGCCAACCGCTCCCTCCGGACCCGTTCGACAAAACGGGGGTACCTCGCTCTCAGCTCCCGCGCCTTCTTACGGAGCCTCTCCACGCCCACTCTCCGCCCATTGACCCCTTCTCTCCGCCCACTCTCCACCTTCTGCGCTGTTTTAACGGTCGTTAGCGCGTCAGTACGCGCGTTATACGGCACTTACGGTCGTTAACGTCGTATAACGCGCGTTAGTCACGTTTACCGCACTTTAGTAAACATGCCCCAAGATCTTCCTTGTCTAAAGCCATGTTGGCTGTCTCCCATTAGGTCATGACTATCTACATGCTGAGTAATTTTATTCTTTATGATGGTTTCTACCATTTTTCCCAGTACTGATGTCAGGCTCACCGGTCTGTAGTTTCCCGGATCACCCCTCGAACCCTTTTTAAAAATTGGTGTTACATTGGCGATCCTCCAATCCTCAGGTATTAGAGATGATTTTAATGATAGTTCACAGATTACTGATAGCAGATCTGCAATCTCAAATTTCAGTTCTTTCAACACCCTTGGATGTATACCATCCGGCCCAGGTGATTTGCTACTCTTCAGTTTATCTAATAGTTGTAAGACATCTTCCCGATGTATCGATATTTCCTTCAATTCTTCCACACCTTTAAATACCACTTCAGTCATGGGTAACATCCCTACATCTTCCTCAGTAAAGACCGAAGCAAAGAATTCATTCAGTCTCTCCGCTCTCGCCTTGTCGCCTCTTAGTGCTCCTTTAACCCCTTTATCATCTAATGGACCAACTGACTCTCTCACAGGTTTTTTGCTACGAATGTACTTGAAAAATAACACTTATTAAAAAAGGGCTGCTACACAGTACCTTGTCCTGTGCTGATGAGGTAAGCTATATTCTGATTTGATTTAAATTATAGCTCTTTGCTGCTACTAGGCTCTAACCTATTATGAAATTTAAACTACAAGCTCTCTGCTGGATTCTAAATTTAACCAGAAAGCTCTCTTCTGTGTTTTAATTTGAAACTAAAAGTACTTTGCTGATGCTAGGCCCTGAGTGACTATGAAATTTAAACTACAGCTGTCTACTGGGTATGCAAGGTAACCAGAAAGTTCTCTTCTGTGTTTTTAAATTGAATCTTAAACTGTTGCTACTAGGCCCTGACTGATTTAACAAAAAAAATAGTGGGTTCACAGATTAATTAGCTTTAAAAGAAAAAAAATTCCTTTCAGAAAAATTCCCAGAAGTATATACTCACAATTTCAGATTTCTCTCCAGAAGTAACAGCCCCCCTTTCCAGTCCTTCAAGACTTAATTCTTTAGATTAAAGCTGATTAATCTGTGAACCCAGTGTATTTGTTAAATCAGTCAGGGCCTAGTAGCAGCAAAGAGCTTTCAGTTTAAATTTAAAACACAGCAGAGAGCTTTCTGGTTAAATTTAGATCCCAAGACTCCCTCTCTTCAAGCAGGGGCTGTGGGACTTCCCTGGAAATTGGTCACAGATTGCCTTAGAAGCACAGGACAGGGTACTGGATAGCAGCCAGCTTTTAAAAAGTCTTCTTTCCCTCCCTCCCTCCCTCCTCAACACCCACCCACTCCTGGGATAATCATAGCTTTATAGGTGCTTAAACCTCTTAAAGAAAAGGAGGTGCCATATTTAGTCTCAGGTGCAGCTGTTTATCCTCATCAGTCATACATTAAGGACCTGAGATTAATTAAGCTTCAAGTGAACAAAGTACAATAAACATATTAGGTATAGTATTATTAGTATAAGTATCCCCAGCAAACCTTAGTAAGTAAAGAACTTAAATATCTAAACACAACCTTAAAACTAATATGCAGACAGCAGTCCAGCAGCGAGATGGGGGTTTTCTAGTCTTTTGCATCATGTGTCAAATGTATGGATTTCTCCCAGTTGGTGAGGGGTATTACAGTAGTAGCCAAAAAATTAAGGCTGGTATCTTTTCCTACAATTTATTGTTAAATAATGTGCTGTGGAGATGTCACATGTGCTTACTTATTTAATCAGCATGGCGATTAGTCACAACATACGTCTGGCATCTATTTTAGTTTACTTACACTCTGTAGTAGGTTTCTTGGATGAAGTTTTGAATTTTTAAAACTAGGAAAAGATTGAAAGTTACATGTAAAATATACAATCAAGATGGGTAGAAAGTCGATATTAATGACTTTGTAAAGGTACAAGTTGTCACACTCCATGCTGAAGGATATTCGCAATGTGCTACTGCAAAACATTTGCATATATCAAGGTGTGCAGTTCATAATATTCTGAAATCAGGTGGCCATACACGTCGTTCGAAATGTGGGCGCAGATGGATAACTACTGAACGAGATGACCGATTCCTCAAAAGCATTATTACATCTAGTCCACATACTTCATCTCAATTTGTGGCTCAGTAAGCTAATGATCGAGGGATAAAGATAAGTGTCAGATCTGTCCGACGATGGCTTGGGAATGAATTCAAACTCGTGGCCAGAAGACCTGCCAAGAAGCCAATGATGACCAGGAAACAAATTGCTGCCCGCATACAGTTTTGCAGCAAGATGAAAGACAAATCTGCTGAATAGTGGGAGAGAGCAATGTTCAATGTAAACTGCACTAATGCAGAATAGCGCGGTATATAAGAGAATGTAAATAAATAAATAAAATAAATAAAAATGTATGGGTCAAAGAAATCACTCTGGCATACTGTAAAATTCTAGTTAACAGTATGCCTACACGAATCCAGGCTGTGCTGAAAAATCATGGACACCCTTTCAAATATTGACACATATATTGCACCCAGGAGCTTCTGGGTCGCCAGGAGTCAGGACTGACTCGAAGGCACACATTGCATTGCATTGCATTGCAATAGATGCAAGGAGCTCTTTGCTCTCAGGGAACAAGTCCGATCTCTGGAGGCTAGAATAGCAGACTTGGAGGACATAAGAAAGACAGAAAGATACACAGAAGAGACCTACACGGATATAGTACTGAAGTCTCACATCCAGTCTGGCAGCATCCCTGGAAGTGTTCAGCAATCTATTGGCTTTCATGAGGGGGGCGATAGTTTAATTAGTTTAATTAATCAAATAAAACAACATGATAACGGTGGAAAATTAATAAGAAGGTCATTGATGTTCCAAGACACCATATCAGAGTAGACGATAGTCTCATGGTGGCTAAAGTTCTGAGACCTGTTTTCCGCTAGGTAAATGTTGGTTTAATTAAGGATTTTGAGAACCTATTATTAAACTGTGAACTATCATTAAAATCATCTGTAATAACTGAAGATTGGAGGATCGCCAATGTAATGGCAATTTTTAAAATGAGTTCCAGGGGTGATCCGGGAAACCACAGACCTGTGAGCCAGACGTCAGTACAGGGAAAAATGGTAGAAACCATCATAAAGAACCAAATTACTGAAGATGTAGATAGTCATGGCTTAATGATAGACAGCCAACATGGCTTTAGCCAAGGAAGGACTTGTCTTACTAATCTGTTATATCTTTTTGAAAGTGTGAATAAACAGATAGACAAAGGTGAGCCAGTTAAAATAGTGTATCTGGATTTTCAGAAAGCCTTTGACAAGGTTCCTCATAAGGGACTCTTGGCAAAATTAAAAAGTCATGGAATAGGAAGCAGTGTATTATTGTGGATCAGGAACTGGTTAAAAGTTAGAAAGCAGAGGGAAGGGTTAATTTGCCAATTTTCCCAATTGAGAAAGGTGAATAGTGGAGGACCCCAGGGATCTGTGCTTGGTCCGCTTGCTTTTTAACATATTCATAAATGACATGGAAATGGGAATAATGAGTGAGGTTATCAAATTTGCAGATGACACAAAACTATTTAAAGTTGTTAAAACCCAAGAGGATTGTGGAAAATTGCAAGAGGATCTTGATAAAACGGAAGACTGGGCATCCAAATGGCAGATGAAATTTAATGTGAACAAGTGCAAAGTTATGCACCTAGGAAAGAACAACCCAAACTATGGTTACACGATGCAAGGTTCGACATTAGGAATCACCACCCAGGAAAAAGATTTAGGCGTCATCGTGGATAATATGTTAAAACTCTCCGCCCAGTGTGCAGCGGCAGCCAGGAGAGCAAATAGAATGCTAGGTATCATAAGGAAAGGAATGGAAAATAAAACAAAGGATATTATAATGCCTTTGTATCGTTCCATGGTGCGACCGCACCTTGAATAGTGTGTGCAGTTCTGGTCGCAGTATCTTAAAAAGGACATAGCGTTATTAGAATAGTTACAGAGAAGAGCCACCAAAATCGTAAAGGGGATGGAAGGATACCCCTATGAAGAGAAGCTAAAAAGGTTGGGGTTCTTCAACCTGGAAAAGAGATGGCTGTGGGAAGATATGATAGAGGTCTATAAATTAATGAATGGAGTGGAACAGGTAAATGTAGATTGATTGTTTATGTTATCAGAATATAGAAAGACTAGGGGACACGCAATGAGGCTACAGGGTAACCTATTTAAGACTAATAAGAGAAAATATTTTTTTCACTCAACGTGTAATCAAACTCTGGAATTTGTTACCGGAGGATGTAGTAAAAGCTGTTAGTGTAGTTGGGTTTAAAAAAGGTTTGGACAAGTTCCTGGAGGAAAGGTCCATAAACCATTATTAAAAGGGACCCAGGATATCACTGCTTGACCCAGTACTAGTATTGTAGAACCTGTGTCTTTTGGGAAAACTGCTAGGTACTTATGACCTAGATTGACCACTGTTGGAAACAGGATACTGGGCTTGATGGACCTTGGTCTGACCCAGTATTGCATATATGTTCTTACGTTCTTATGTAGGCCCCTTCCTTGTCATAACCTAAACACTAATGTCAATAGTTTGAATTTTATACAATATTACAATGGATACCAGTGGAGGTTCTTTAGCATTGGGAAAATATGGTCATTCTTTCACCAATAAGTCTCTCAACCATATTCTAAATCAGCAGAAGCTCATAAACAGATCGCACTACAACACTAATGCAATAGTCCGAGAGGGATAATATCCACACCTGGGTCAATATTCGCAGATTCCCAGGATCTGCGCTTGATGATAACTGAGGAATTATTCTTAAACATTGAAAGGTTAGCTGACTTATTTTCATAATATGTACAAATATTATTAAAATTATTAATACATTATTAATCCTGAATTTAGACATACCTCCAGATCCCTTACTGTATCTGTATAAGGGATTTGCTCTTCCCTGGATGTACCTTATTTATCCCTTCTCTCCTCTTCTCACCTGTTCACATCTCCATCTTAGACATGTTCAGTGTCAACTTATGCACCCTAAACCATTTCTGTACTTCTTTTATTCAGCATCTCCGTTCCTAGACTTATCCTCACATCTGAATCAGTTGGAAAAAAGAATCTGCACATCAGCAGGTCATCTGTAAATAAACACTAAGTTAAACCTAATACTTACAATCAGGTGCCAGAGAAGTTAAAAAGACATTAACATCTAACATGTAAATAGTCACCTCGTCACATCTTTTGATGGTCTAATGTAAATAGTCCACCCAGTAAATAGTAAATAGTTCACCCAGTTACAACTCCAAGTTACCGCTCCTGTTCAATGTAAGCACAAGGTAGTTCTGCCTTGACTGTTCAAGAATTGTTAATTGTAAACCGTACTGATAATAAAGAGCGCAGTATAGAAAAGATTTTAAATAAATAAATATAGTGATAAAACAGATCTCTAGGGCACCCCACATAATAAAGGTCAAGGGGAAGACTGTTCCTCCCCCACCAGTACCTGTTGCTGATGGCCCATCAAAAAAGATTTAAATCCCTCATACACTGTTCTTCCTGTGCCCAGAGAACTCATTGTTCCCCGTAGAAGGAATTAGAGTCCGAACCGCTGACACATCCAAGTAAACAATCACATCAGTATTCTTGCTCAAACCTCTCGTCAAATTGATCATCGACACTACAATTGTTACAGTACTATGATCATACACTGAAAGCTTGACATCAATCCAAAACATCCCTTTTTGACAATAAAGGGGTATGTTTACTAAACGGTCCTAATGTTACCGGCGCTAGTTGCAACGTTAATGTGACGAATGTCATATAAGGTAGTGGGCGTTCAGGCGTTAAGGTAGCAATGGCTGGTTTTCGCGCGATAGAGGGCGCCTTGTCCATTATCGCGTGATAGAGGGAGCGGTGGCACGTTATCACGCGTTAACCTTAACTTCACACGGTGACCTGTGATCAAAGCAAGAGAGGTGTAGCACACTGGTGAAGACATTGTCTGCTGATACAGTGGTCATGAGTTCGATCCCTCAATGGGCTCAGTTAAAAAGCTGTCTGGGGCAATTCCTTTTGCTGCTTGTAACAATCAGACACATCCCAACAATCTGTACTGTCAGTCAAAAGAAGTCTCACCCCGGTGCCACAACCTAATGCAACTTTTAGGGTGCACCATAATGCACATCATAAAGCACCATGTCATGCAATGCGGGTCATAATGTGCCCCAGAGGGCGGCATGAAATGTTGGCACCCTCCAAGGCAGCATATAAGGCGCCCTATAAGCTGGCCGAATCTAAGGTGCCGCTAAAGATGCCCCAAGGAGGCTAAGGTGCCCCAAGGAGGCTAAGGTGACACAAGATATGGTGCCCAAGGGCAGTAAGGTGCCCCAAAGTCACAAGCATGAACTGTATGGGCCAAACACAGATGTAACCCTAACACTGCACAGAGCACCAAGGAAAGGCAATGAACAAATGATGGAAGGAAGTAGATGTCGGAGCTGATGGACCTGCCAAATCTGCGTGCAGCCCATGTGGCAGCTGGTAAAGTGGACAAACATATCAGGGGCAGCTGTACCAATGCACAGGGTGATGGTACTGTAAAGTGCAACAATGACAGTGTGTGGCAGAGGATGGGAATACTTGTCCACCGGAGGAGGTAGAGGTGGCAGGATAAGTGCAATGACAGGGGGACAGAGGAGTGGTAGTGCCATGCAGAGCAGACACAGGAGAGGCAAGCATGAAGAGCAGCAATGCAGAAATGTGTACCAGTGCAGGACATGAGGTGGCAGCCTGCACAGTAGGGCAGGACGCCATACAGCTGGCACACACACATAGATGGACAGAAGGATGGCTGGCAACTGTGATGAGGGTATAATGTGCCAGCAGCACAGATCTGCACAGATATGACTGTTACAGGAATGGAATGTAGTAGTGTAGGACAGGCATAAAAAAAGGGGGACAGAGAGGAATTGAACCCATGATCTCTGCCACTGAGGTCATTGTAGTAACCATTGTGCTACACCAACATGGGTTTTATCATATCAATGGCTGGCTACAGAAAGAGTGCAGGTCACCGAACAAACTGTCTGCAGTGGTTACCAGGATAGGATAGAACCAACAGTACCCATAATGCAATTCACATGCAGAACAGCAAACTACATCTGCTCACCAGATGGGGTATGCACCTCTACAGCACGTCAGCTTGGTAGGGGGGAATGACCATGTGTGTTACTGGCACAGCGTACCTACAGGCCATGCCATTGTGTGTGTGTTCCGTGCTCACCCTGAGGGTGAGGTGGGGTGGCCAGCACCAGGTCTGCAGTACCCGTGTTGGTTGAAGTAGGCTTTGCTGCAGGTCTCTATCAGTACCAGTGTGTGACAGGTATTTGTTGCAGACACCCTTAGGAGTTTTCTGTGTCCATTTGTATTTCCTAGTCATGTCTGGTCCTTGTAGACCATGGTGTAACCAACATAGTGCATATCCAGTGTGCTTGCCATGGTCACTTGTTGCAGGGGTGTATCAGGTTGCACATGATGATAATGGATGCAGCAAACTGCCCTCTTGGGGGTCAGGGTGAGGGTGAGGGTGAGGGTGGCATGATCTGCCCCCCAACAGACCCACACTCACTGTTTGCAATGGGGGCACATGATGATGGACTGTGGGACCAGCAACCCCAGCCCTGCTGGTAAATAGACAGCTGATGCAGATCTGCAGTTGTGATAGGGCCACTGGCAGACAGGTAGTGTGCCTGGTCAGCTCAGCTGCCCCCCACTATGATCTGATATTCACCAGCAGAGAGTAGTCATTGTGCACCTGCTGCACCCTGCAAGGTGTTGCACCATACACATGCTAACTGCAGACAGTCTGCTAGTAGATACATAGTGCATGTTCCTAGAGGAACATTGTGCACCCAAACATGGGATTTGGCACAAACACCAAGCAGGTTTGTCAGTGATTGGGCCCCAGAAACAAGAACCCACAAATATCATTTGACAGAAGTACTGTTTAGCACTATGTGGGAACCTAGACATGCCATGGTCACTGCTCAGTCAGAGTGAGAGTGACCTCCCAGCATGACATGCTGTGGCCACATTGTCCTTGCAGGTGATGGTCACGCAATACATTATCCCAGCCATTGTCCTATGCCCTGTGCAGATGCATCCTGCCCAGACCGCCCTGTCCGAGCCATACCCACAATACCTTGCCCCTCATTATGCATATTGGCAGGCTAACGCTGGAAACTGTGCAAGCATTGTGGGCTCAGTAAGGTGTACACAGCCACAAAATACTGGATAGACATATACACACTCCCACACCTATTTCTGCATTATACAAAGACAGAGGTGGTTGCCAGCCCTGGCCGCCACACCAGTCCTGGGCACAGTGCAGGCAGTGCGAAGGAACGCAATACTGGTAGGGTCACCCTCCAGGGTGGTAACCACTGTTGTAAACATATCTGGAAGCACACTCCACATATATCGGAAAGGTTGCTATGATGAATCTCTTTTAACAAATTGGTTTAACTTTGGATTTGTGATCTGACATTAAGCATAGCAACCTTTTGATATATATATGGAACGTGTTTCCATGTCTATGATGGCATTGCTAAGGTATACAGATGCAAGTAGTGGTAGCTGCTGCTCCGCGCAGGGTCCAACAGCCTTCCTCTCCATGAGGCTTTGGATAGTGGAGCCCGTGGGTGTGGGTGTTTGTGCCTCTGTTGGCCGATGATCTGGGTAGAGGTTCCAGACTCCGGTCCTGGTGAGTCAAACACAATTCTGGTTTCCTGGCTGTCCCTAATGAATATGCATGGATACATTTGCATACAATGGGGGGCAGTGCATGTAAATGCATCTCATGTTCTCTGTAAGCGCATTGTGTCGTTGTCGCATTGTAGCATTGTTCTGTTCACTGTGAACCGCACTGATTTCACATGTACACTAAAAAAAATTTTTTTAAACTGCCTCTAATGTTTCGATTGATTTTTACGTTTTTTGGTGCGCTGAATCCAAATCTGGTAACCAATTTGCTCCATCACGTACAGATTTTTTGCTACATTGGGTTAGCAGTTTGAGGTGAACGTTTCAGATTGAGTGCGATCGAGATAAAAGTTTCTTGGATGAATTCTTTATACTAATTGTTTAATAGTTATTCAAATAAGAATAAAGAAAATTGTAACAAGGCAGCACATAAGAATAGAGTAATGTCAACAAAACACACTGTGATGGTAGCAAAATTGTCTGCACTTAAAACAGCCACATACATGTGCACAAACATTGAGCATTTAAGAGCGAGGTTAGACACAAAGCAAAGCAAAGAAATGTGCAAAAAATGTTGTACAGGTATGTATGTAAGAATAGAAAACGCAAACCGCACCATTGCAATACATGAAGACAAACACCCGATGGTGTGAAAATAAAATTCTAATAAATGAGATCCGACACTGTGGTAATAACTAGCAAATTTTTATTTCAAAGTTTAGTAAAAACACGATATTTGTCAACACAGTTTAGATTTTAAAGTCATTCTTGGGTCAATCAATCTCCTGGTGGGCCCGTTTCTTCTTCCCCCGAATGCTTCTCTTGGTGCGCTGCTTGGCGTATTTTTCATCTGGGGTTTCCCGCAGCAGCAACCAGCAGAAATCAGCCATCATAGTGGTGTTCCATCTTCCTTGGTACCTTCTCTCTCTGCGTCCTTGATGTCCTGGTGAAACCTTTCACCTTGTTCTTCACTGTACACCCCCAGGTTTTCAGGAAAGTAGTTCACATGGGAGTGCAAGAAATGGACTTTCAGGCTCATGTTACAGCCTTGTTCTTTGAAGGCATTGAGCATCCTGGCAACAATATCCTTATAGTTCTCATCCCGCCTGTTCCCCAAGAATTTGAGAACAACATCCTTGAAGGAATCCCAGGCTTCTTTTTCCTTCTCAGACATCGTTTCAGCGAATGCTCCATCTGAAATGAGTTTCCTTATATCAGGGCCAACAAACACTCCTTCCTTTAGCTTTGCTTCAGAAAGTCGGGGGAACTTTGAGCAAAGGTACCGAAAGCACTCACCATCTTTTGGAAGGGACTTGATGAATTGCTTAATGAGACCCAACTTAATGTGGAGAGGTGGTAATAGAATTTTATCACGAGGTACCAAGCTCTCATGAAGAACATTTTTCTCACCGGGTCTCAAATACTCCCGAATTGGCCAGTCTTTTTTCCCTCAGTGTAGGTCGCGGGCCCGGCTATCCCACAAGCAAAGGAAGCAGGGATATTTGGTGAAACCGGATTGCTGCCCTAATAGCATGGATAGAATTTTAAAGTCTCCACAAATCATCCACTTATGCTCATCATAACGAATCTTCTGAAGAATCAGGGCCAAATTCTCGTATTTTTCTTGGAGAATAACAGAGTGAGCAATAGGAACTGAAGCGAATGTGTTGCCATTATGAAGAAGAACACCTTTTATGCTGTCTTTTGACGAATCAATGAACAGCCGCCATTCAGCAGGATCATACTTGAGTTTAAACTTTTCCATCACTCCGTATATATCGTTGCAAAATACCAAATCTTCCTCTTTGCTGAAATACTTCAAAAATTGTGTCTCGCGGTTGCGGTACCAATAAAATGTTGTTCCTGGTGACAATAGATTTTTCTGTTTAAGCCGAGAACCTAGCAGTTGGGCAGCATCTTTTGGGAGTCCTAAATCCCGGACTAAATCATTCAATTCAGCTTGAGAGAAAAGTTCAGGTTTCGGATCTGGTTCAGTTTCAAACTCGGAAGTACTGGACTCATCGGGAAAAGCCATCTGATGAGTCTCATCATGATCAGAACCGTCCACACAAATATGATCCAAAGATTTTGGTGGTTCAGGCACAGGTACTTTGTTGCTATGAGGCATAGGCCTAATTGCTGAGGGAAGGTTGGGGTAACTTATTACGTTCTTATTTTTTAAGTTGTATCCCTTCACAATGCAAGAGCAAAAATAGCAGTCACTGCTGTGGTCTCTTTGTTCACGCCACATCATAGGTATTCCGAAACGAAATGCTTGTTTTTTACCTTTCATCCATAAGCGTAGATCTTCCTCACATGTCTTGCACACTTTGTGAGGAGCCCACGGTTTGTCTTGATCGCCTAACTTCAAACCGAAATAGGCGAAATATACTTTTTTAATAAATGCAGAAATGTTCCTCTGCCGCTTTTTCACGGTATATTCCCCACAAATAAAACAAAAACTGTCCGGAGAGTTGACGCAACCTCTGGCTCTGTGAGCCATCACAAATACACAGCACTGCAAACTACAACTGTAGTGAACCACTTCGGAATAAAGCTGGATTACGACTGAGCAAACAAAAGGTAATAATGAACTTGCAAGAAACTGAAATTTGACAGGAACGTTCATGTCGCAACCACCGTGTTTGAGCGAGCGAACGAGGTGAGGCGAACAGGAAAGAACATGCGCCAGCGCGAGTACTGGATTTAGCCCCCCGCCTCCCAATTGTCCTGTTAATGTATAAAATGAATACAAAACACTCTAAAATATCATGAGGGAGTGTTTCTAGTTAGTTAACCATTACAACCTCTATTTTGGGCCAAGAAAATAAACTGCAGTCGGCTAAAAAGAAATTATGTGAACATTCCTTATATGGGTAAGAAATCTAATTTTGCAGGAAAACGTGACGTGATGGAACATTTTGGCTATTTTTCCTGGATTCAGCACCCCAAAATCTATAGGAATCAGTTACAAAACTGGAGGCAGTTTTTTGGTAGTGTACCTGTGTTTTTAATAGCACAGTATATAAGAAATGTAAATAAATAAATAAAAATAAATGCATATTTATTAGGGACATACTGACAACCTGAATGGTGTTTGGTCCTCCAGGACTGGAGTTTGGAACCTCTGCTCTAGGAAGTGGACATGTTTATGGAGTATGTGCTCTGTAGGGTATAATATTGGGACATGGTCTGCAGGAGCACAGCTGAGATTTGAACCTGTGACTGTTTGCCTTTGAGCACACTGGCTGTGTGTACTGCACCAAACTGTTGCCTCAGAAGCAAGCTGTTCCCTGGGGATCCCATGACTGTTCTTCAGACAGACCTTATCTGTTGCACTGCACGCCACCCACCTAAACAGGACTTGGCCTTGCTCTGCTGTGGGCAGCTGCCACTGCCCCCTCCGCCACCGGCACCCCTCCACCACCATGCTGACATGATCTTATGCTGGTGGTGCGTAGTCCCATGCCATCCAGTGTGCCGCTAGGTGGCTGCCTATGGTGTGGGGTCTGGGGTAGGGGTGCCTACATGGACATCTACACTTCCCCCCGGCACAGCCTGCCAATTTTATGTGCCCTTGGGGATACCTGTTAGGTACTGTCCCCTGGGACACTGTGGGACACACACTCATGGCCATGTTGGACCCTGGTCAGTTGCTGTCTTGCTGCTTTTCAGTTTCTGCATTCCTATCTGCCACCTAGGCATCTGCCTAGTCCACGCTGTGCCCCAGCTGGCCCACTGCAGCCCCCTGTACCCCATTTCCACCATCACCATAGTGCCCTTTCCTATGTGGCCACTCTGCTGTTGCTGCACATGTGATTGCCACAAAAGCAAGCTCAATAGACACCACAGAACATCCTCGTCAACACTATTTCAGTGTTGGAACATTCACTTTGTAGGGGGAATGTGACTTGACCCTTCCTGAATTGTGATCCTCCTTTTTATTATTTATTTACATTCTCTTATATACCACGCTATTCTGCATCAGTGCAGTTTACATTGAACAAACTGAAATTACATTGAACAGGGCATTATGACTTGGAGATAACTATTTTACAGGGAGCATGGGCTATGGAGGGTTAAGTGGCTTGCCCAAGACCACAAGGAGCACCTGTGGGACTAGAAACCCCAGTCCTTCCAGCCCAAAGTTGCTGTCCTCTAGTGGAATTTGAACCTCCAACCTTCCGGCCTGAAGTACCTTGCCCCAACCACTAGGCCACTCCTCCACTCCTTATTCTTTATAGGTGGTGTTGAGTACCCTTCTTCAATATTGTTTCTCTTGGCCAGCTTGGTGTTTCGGATTTCACTTATGGTTCTGGTCATTTTATATGGTGTTTGCATCTTTGGTTGCTGCACATGTATCACTACTATCACTTTTCTGGGTCTCCCTGCCTTTGCTGTACATTGCTGACTGAAATGGTTTCTCTCTCCTGTAAATGTGCCTCTAACGCCAGGTTTTCACTGGCGCTAATTTTCTGGTCTTCAGATGCCGGCATTAGTGAAGCAGGCACCTCTCCCTGCCCACCCCCTGCCCACCTGCCCATTGACCCCTTCTCTCTGCCCTCTCTCTGCCCTCTGTGTGCCTTAACGCCACCGGAGACGTTATCGCGTGTTAATGTTGCATTATCGCGCTATAACGCTGCATATCGTGTAATAACGTTGCCGCTGCTACGTTAAGATGGTTTAGTAAACTTACCCCAAAGTCTAACAGTTGTACTGAAATTGTCTTTTCAATCACTTTTCCCAAATATGGCAAATTTGACACTAGCCTATAATTCTTTACCCTTCCAGTGTCACCTCCAGTCTTAACTACCATATATTTTAAAGCTGTAAGAAAGACCCTCGCCTGCACAGACTGATTTCCCATTCCTACTAATTCCCATTGTATCCTCTCACTACCTAATGATGATAGGCACAGATCAAAGATGCATGTGGTATTCTTTTAACCAAATCTACAATCTCCTTCTGTGTGATCACAGCAAAACGTTGTCAGCTTTCTCTCTGTCTGTCTCCCAAAGTAAGGTCCAGAATTCCCTCCCCCTCCTCCTGGTGAAAATTACATTCTTACCTAATCTTCACCAACTTTCCTTAAGCATATCCAGCATAGGTATATGGGTTCAGCTAAGCTGTTTCTTGACGTACGTTTTCACACAAATCAGGATACAGCCGAGAAGAGCTCCCAAGGGTGGTTTACTGATGAGTTCACTGATGATAAGTAGAATTTCTTTGCCTTGCTAGCCTCCTCCCTGTAACTTTTCACACTCTCCTTTCATTGATCCCAATCTTCTCTATATCTTCTCCATTCCCTCCCTCATCTTCTATGCTGACTCTTCATAAGTCCTAACTGAGTATTCTATCACAGAGCCCTACATTTCTTATCCTTCTTAAACACTACCTCCTTTCAAGATAATACCCTATCGGACACCTTCTGCATTGTAATATCCCACTACTGCAGCATATCTTCAACAGTACTGCGTAAAATTTCTTATCCCTTAATACTTCTTTCAAAAATTCCTCCGCACTCACCTTTTTCTTTTCTCTTACGTTCTGTTTTTCCCTTATCCTCTCCCTCCCCTGGGAATGATTGCTTCCCAAGCTTCTCCCTCTCTATCTCAGCTCGTGTCTGGCAACATTCCCTCTAAGATGTGTGGGAGACCTCCAGCTATATTCCTACCACTGAGAGTGGTGCAAGAATATTGTGGTTTCTGTCAGGAAGGGAAAGATCTGCTGGGATCACTCAAAAAACTTTGTGATTGAAACCATAATATTGATCCATCACTCCCAATGAAAGGGACACTGGTAAAGGACTTCTGCACACCTTCTTAGAGGTAACATTGGTACCCAGCATTCCCACCCACTTCCCTTCCCATCCTCCCAGACCAATACCTCCCCCTCACTTTCTGCCCCATCCCTCCAAGTCCAGGATTTCCCCCTTCTTCTCTTCCCAAACAATGTCCAGTATCTGCCTCTTGCTTCCCTTCCCATCACTCCCACTCCAGGTCCTTCTTGCTTGCCTTCCCAACTCAGGTCCAGCTTCTCCCTCTTGCTTCCCTTCCCTGAATCCAGTTGGAGCATTTCTTCTCACCTCATTCCCCCACCCCTTGGTGAAGACTTCAGTAAATATATTCACTTTCCTCCCATGCCCATGGGTGCAGCATCTCCCCTTACTTCCCCCTCCCCAAAGGTGCAGAATCTCCCCTTGATTCTCTTCCCTGGCTGCCATGCTGCAACCAAAAGTGAAAGGTAACACAGGGTCTTTGAGTCCCTGCACACCCACCTTCATGCTTAAGGTCGGTCAATCCCATTCCCTTCAATGACCCCCTTACAGTAATACTGCAATTCTACTTCTAAGGGTTGTGGGTACCATTTTGAACCTAATGCAGACCCAGAAAGGAGCAAGTGAGTATCGCTCTTGTCTGAGTCCCACTAGAACACCAGAGGTAGGACCGGGAAGACATTTGGAGGGGTATTGAATTTGGATCCAGGGAGATGAGGAAAATTAAAGGGAGGACTTTGATTTTCATTTGGGGGGCTGTAGTATGTGTGGGGAGGCGGGTATCTTTTGTGGGGACAGCCCTGACTGTTTTCCAGTGCTGAGGGAGGGGACCCCCAGATCGCAGATTTTATACCTGTTATACCTGCTACTTGGTTTGCACATTTTTTCTAGGGTGAAATGCATGCATATTTTCCAAAATCCAAAGTATTAATAAAGCAGAAGCCCAACCCCGCCTTCGGGGATGCCTCATCGACCTGCAGGTAAAGTTGTGAGCATACAGGTTTGTTCCTTTACCAACACACTGACGTAATTTTATATGCCAATAGAGATTCTCTAAAATGATTTTAATTTTTTAAACTTTTTTGTTGTGTTTCCTTTTTCTGTTTGTGACCATTTTCTTTACAGAAGAGTTTATCCTCAGGCAAAGCATTGCTTTACCTATGGAAACGGCTTCAAAAATCCCTCAGAGGGTAATTTTCAAAAGCCATGCACCTAGCTAAATAACAATTTTCATGGGGGAGAGAAGACTGCCTGAAAATCGCCCGCCGTTAGCCTGACTCAAATTAGTTGCAGGGTTCTGCAATACAGCTACTTTTAGCAACATTAGGAAGTCTTCGTGGGAGCATTTACATTGGGCAAGGAACCCACATGAAAACCAGATGCAAATATGCCTCGGTACTTTGCATCACTGATGTTTTTCAAAGCTTAAGTGTAGATGTCTTTCTTTGAAAATCAGTGTCTATGGACTTCGTACCAATGTGGGCAATGAAATTTGCCCCTTTACAGTATTTTAAGAGTTTGTGTACAATCTGTAAACTTTCGAAATGAGATTAACTTGAGAGAGCATTCTTGCTACACCTTATTCACCGAGGCTCTATCCTACAACGTCGGGTGGGAGGGCGACATATTAAATCAGGCTCTCTGTCTTCATGTAGAAGCAACTTATATTTCTGAAACGAGAGCGATCCTTGCTATTCTTGCTTCTTATTTCAGTAATAAAAACCCGTGCTATTCTTGCTTCTTATTTCAGTAAAAAAAAATGGCAGTCCGATGGAAATACAAATAGATAGTGGTTCTTAAAACGCTGTGTTGCCTGCTTTTTGCCTTTTATTATACTTACATTTGTGAAAAAAAAACCTCCGGCAGAGATGTTCCAGTAATTTCTTTCCAGACACTCTGCTTTTAGTGATTGTGAACCTTTCCATGGTTATTCAGATCATAAAGAGCCACTTATGGTACATTATTCATGAAAAAGGCAGGGATAAACTAAAGATGAAGAATTCTCCTATGCACAAGCTGAAGAGAACCGAAAAGGAACTTAACCAAAGCTGGCCAAGAAAGTGAGTCTTAAAATCTTAGATCTGTACCCAATTTCATAAATTGGGATGACAGGTTATTTCTATCATTATTTCTGACCCTTATTACCAGACTTTATTTCTCTCCTTTTATATTTAGTTTGACTAGCAAAGTGAAATGAGGGGCTGTGGAAAGTTTAAGAAATGATCAGTGGTCTTGACTCCCAGGATATCATCTAGACCTTGATATTTATGTAAGCCCTTAGCCCTTATTGTTGAAAGATGCCCTTAGGGGTATGTTTACTAAAGTCTCCTAACGTGCGCGGCGCGGTAGTCTGCCGGATGCCATATAAGGAGTGGGAGTGTCATGCTTAAAAAAGCAAACCAGGATTAATCGCACGCTAATGTGCGCTGCGCACAGTAGCGCATGAGAAAAGCGTGCAGGAAGCATAAGCAGGCGTGCTGATGTGCAAGTAGAGGAACAGAGACACAGTACAATGGTTAAGACACTGACTGTTAGTGCAGGGATCATGGGTTCAATCCCCCACTGTGCCCAATGAAAAAGGCTGCCTGAGACACTACCTGGTATGTGTAATATTGCATTATGAGGCATTTTAATTTTATTTTAATTACTGCCGCTAGCAAACGCACTCTCAAAGCACTGTAACATAAGGTGCTGCATAAGGCACCCCATAAGGTACCCCAGAGGGCACATTTTAAAGTGCACTGTCCGCCACGGCACCCTATAATGTCCCCTATAGGGCACCCTATAAGTCGCTCCACAGGATAACATATAGTGCACCTTATATGGACGGTAACCATAAGGTGCCCTACAGGGCGCCCTCTGAGGCACCTTATGGGTACAGTACGCTGAGGGTGTTTTTGCTGGCAGCAATAATGTACATTAAAAAGAGATAATGCTTGGGGCAGCCCTATCAAATAACCCTACTGTGGGTTTGAACCCATGACATCTGGCACCACAGGCAGTGAAGTAACCAGGGGGCTACAGCTCTATAGCTGCTAGCAATCCCCTGGCTGGCTGCAGAGGGACTGCACGTCACCACACAGACAGTCTGCTGTGGTCACCAGGATAGGGTTAGCCCACCCGTACCCATGATGTACTGCACATGCAAATCAGCTGTCTACAGATGAACACAAGATGGGGTATGAACCCCCACAGCACCTCGGCGTGGTAGGGGGAACTGACCATGTGTGTTACTGGCACAGAGTAGCTACACACCGTCACATTGTGCGGGTACTGTACTCACCCTGAGGGTGCAGTGGGGCGCCCAGCACCAGGTCCACAGCACCTTCCATGGCAGAAATAGGCCATGCTGCAGGTCCCCAGCAGTGCAAATGTGTGAGATAGGTAGTTTCTGCAGACACACCTTGGATATATCTGTATGTCTCAGTCAGGTGTAGCCCCTAGGAGGATTAGGGCTGAGGGTGGTAAACAGGGTCTCCCATCAACAGATCCACATTCTACCTCCTTGCAATGGTGGCAGTAGAGGGGACCATCAACCCCAGTCCTGCTGGGCAACAGACACCTACAGGGCAGTCAATGCAGCTCTGTACACATCCATAGCACAATAGCAGACAGACATTAGGCCTGGATATGCTAAGCTGCACCCCACCACCATCTGATATTCTCCTGCAGCAAGCCTTCAGCCACTGCACCCTGCAAGGCGCTCCATCAAGACACATACCAGCTGCAGACAGTCTGCTAGTTAGTCCATAGTGCATGGTCCTGGTGGAAATGCATGCACCCAGAACTGGGATGTCAGCATACACAACAAGCAGATAAGTCAGCAACTGGGCCCCAAAAGAAAACCCATAAATATCACATGAGAGAAATATTATATAGCACTATGGGGGTGCCTAGCCATGCTGTGGTCACTGCACAGTCAGGGTGAGAGTGATCTCCCAGCAGGACATGCTGTGGCCACCCTGTCTGTGTAGATGGTGGCCGAACACCACAATGTCCCAGCCAGTGCCCTATGCCCTGTGCAGATGCATCCTGGCCAGGCCACCCTGTCCGGGCTATACCAATGATACCTTGCTCCTCATTATGCACATTGTCAGGCCAATACTGGCAACAGTGTTGGCAGTATGGGCTGTGGAGGGTGTTTGCAGCCACCACACACTGGATAGACAGACACACACTCCCACACCTATGCCAGCATTGTGCTACTATAGAGGAGTTTATCAGTCTTGGCCACCACACCAGTCCTGGGCACAATGCAGGCATGGATATGGTACGCAATACTGTTGGGGGTCACTCCCCAGGGTGGCAAACACTGTCAGAGACCAGACCTGAAGCACACTCGACAGAGAGCAGAAAGATTGTTATGATGGAGCTCAATCAGCAAACTGTGCTTAACGTAGGAATTGCTATCTGCCAGTAATCATAGCAAACGTTTGAGAGCTGTGTACCGTATTCCCAGGTGTAGGATGGCATTGTTAAGGTATGCAAGTGCTAGTATTGGGAGATGCACGCAGGGCCCAATGTCCTGCCTCTCCAGGAGGCATTGGCTAATGGAGCCTGTGGGTGTGGGTGTGGATGTGTCTGCCCCTGTTGGCTGCTGCTTTACGGCAGAGGTTCCCAACTCCAGTCCTGGTGTGCCAAACACTGTTCGGGTTTTCATGCTGTCCCTCATGAATATGCATGAGATACATCTGCATACCATGGGGGTGGTGCATAGATATGCAGCACAGGCATCTTTATTAGAGGCAGCATGGAACCTGAATGGTGTTTGGCCCTCCAGGACTGCATTTGGGAGACTCTGCTCTAGGTAATGCGCCTGTTTATGGTGTCTTTGCTCTGTAGGGTAAAATGTAGGTGTTATGGGCATGTTTACGTCATCTGCAATAAAGGTTCTGTCTGTATTAGCACGTTGTAGTAGTGGGTAAAATATGGGGACTGGGTTGGCAGGCACCATAGCTGGGACTTGAACCTGCATCCAAACACACTGGTTGTGTGCACTGCATCACTGTGTTGCCACAGGGACAGTGCATTCCCTGATGATACCATGACTGTTTGTCCAGCAGGGCCTGTCTGTTGCAGTGCATGGCACCCACCTACACAGGGCTAGGCCATGGTCGGCTCTGGGAAGCTGCCACCGTCCCCCTCCACCACCAGTACCCCTCTGCCATCATGCTGACATGCCCTTCTGCTGGTGGTGTGCAGTCTCAAGCCATCCAGAGTGCAGGTTGGCGGCTGCCTATGGTGTGTGTTCTGGGGTAGGGGTGCCTGCATAGGCGTCCACGCTTCCCCCCAACACAGCCTGCCAATGTTCTGTACCTGCTGAGTACTATCCCCTGTGACACTGTGATAGACACTCTCATGCCCATGTTGGGCCCTCATCAGTTGCTGCTGGTCAGTTTCAGCATTCCTAAGTGCCATCTAGGCATCTGCCTAGTCCGCACTGTGCCCCAGCTGCACCACAGCATGTGCCGCCTGCAGCTCTATGTATCCCATTTCTAAGCATCTGTCCAGTTGGCCGTTCCAACATGCCGGCCCTGCTGTTGCCGCACATGTGCATGGCATAGGAAACCTGTCTGATGGAGAGGGAAACCCTGATCAGTGCTATTTCACTGTGGGATCATTCACCTTGTATGGGGACGGAGCGTAGAGCCTTCCAAAATTCATATTTATTTTTTGGGGCTTTCTTGGGAGTGTTTTTTGATGTTTCCCATTATGATCACTATTGCCCAGCTTGATTATACTTTTTTTTAATTTTGTTGGAGTCCTTTTCAATGTTTATTTGTACTTTTGTTCTGTGCACATGTATCACACTTATCACTTTTTGGTAGGTTTCCCTGGTTTTGCTGTACATTGCTGACAGAAATAGTTTCTCTTCCCTTTAAATCGGCTCTAACGCGAGGTTTTCACTTGCGTTATTTTTAGCCTCGAATTTCACCTCGCTAGTGTGTGGGGACCCTCTCCCCTCCCACTCTCCACCCATTGACCCCTTCTCTCCGCCCCTGGGGAGCCTTCCTCCGCCCTCCGGTAGCCTTTTCCCGCCTTCAGCGCTCATGTGCGCCGCTGCACACATGAGCGCGCACTAAAGCGCATTTTGGCCCCGTAAAGCATCATTAGCGTGCGCTAAGGTACCTTAGGGTGTGCTCATGTGCGCCACGCATGTTAAGAAGGTTTAGTAAACATACCCCTTAGTCTTCTAAAAGGGCTGAATTTGTGTAAAATTCACCATCTTGTATAGCGTGCTCTGCACAGTACTCGCTGGTATTTAGCGAGCAAAGCATTATCCTTCCAGCCAGCCAAGGCCCTGGTTCAAAACCTTCCAGCAGCCAGTCTTGACATGGACAGAGGGAAGAGGACCAAGCAACGGAGAGAGTCTACCTGGCTGAAAAGGCAACGGCACATTGTCTGTCATCTTCTTTGTGAATTCTTTAAAAGATATCAATATCTATAAAGTTTCAGTTTAGTGCTGGGCCAATATGGCTACCAGTAATCTGCTTTATGTACCTCATAGACTTTAAGTGTGCTTTTAAAGGCTATACACTGGATTATCAAATATAAATAAATCTACTAGCAAAAGCACCCTCAGTCCAAAATATGATTAAAAACAAGAACAGCAGATGTTCTTTTAAGATAATGAAGTTGCTGTCCATGAAACGCAGAAATACATACAAGGTCTTGTCTTTAAATGAATTTTGCTGTGAGCACAGCATGAATGAAAACTCATTCACACTGAAATATCTGAAGCAAGATTAGAAAAAGAACTTGGAGCACAGTTTTAATAACTATTGATTGTGGGTAAAATCTAAGCCTTAAAAGATTACGCTGTTTTGAAATAAAAAGAAAGATGATTAAGCAATGAAGGACACATCAGAAGATGAGGCCTATGTTGTTTTGAAAGCTCATGCACTGCAACATTTTATTTTATTTAGCTGGTTTTACATAACGCTTTATCAGAGTGTCAAGGCAGTTTACAGGTATCTTTTCAGGTGATCCATTGAAAAGAATTTGATATTTATACAGAAAGAATGTGCCAAAATATGTTTATTAAGTATTATTTTTTTATGTTTATATGTTCAGTTTATCCATGTTTTAGTCCAGGAAGGAAGCGGAGGCAACCTGTTATTTAGCCAGGCCAGTGGACAAAAATATTTCCTAAAAAACTGGATCAAAGTCATGCAGGAGATTAAGGGGCCCTTCTACTAATTGTATGCACTTACGATCTGATTAGTGGCAAAGCCAACCTGTGGTAAATGCACCCATCATACGCTATGGGGAGCGCCCAGCAAATTCCCTAGTGCACAATCATGAAACCTAATGCATGGCATGATCAATGCAGGTACGCCACTCATAGAGATTTTATGTGCACTCGTACTAATTGCTATATGCTAGTGGCAATGTGCTCTCCACCACCACACCCCCAACTCTTTGCCCTAGTACACAATGACCAATTACTGTGTGTTTTAGCAGCCAGTAGCTAGCATACATGCGTGATAGAATTCTCCACTACCAGTTACCATGCGCTAAAAACCTGTTAGCAGGAGTTAGTCAAAGAGGCCCCCAAATAAGGGAAGTAGGAAAAAATGGGAAAGTAATGAAGAACCTTAGTCATGCCTGCTCTGACCTGTGAAATGCACTAGCTGCCTCATTTCCCTATATAGGAATCTCATTATCTTTAGTCCGATATCCAAAGCTGTTCTGATGTTAGTCCCCTATCAACAAAGGCAGGAACCCCCCATTCAGCATGCTCACGCTAGAACGTCAATGAAATATTAAGGGAATGAAACCAAAAATGCCTGCTTGTGCTTCCTTCTCTACACCCACTGACCCAAGCTTCATAGGAAACAAAATGCATTGTCAAGGATATTAACTAAATCCAGTCATCTGAAACATCTATCTCCAATTCTTCAGTTATCACACATTGAAATAAAGAATATGATGACAGATAAAGACCCTTTTCCCTTTCCACTGATGCAGTACCACAGATCCTACAGCAACATCCAATTTTCCATTCACTTATAAACTTCTATTTTAAAAAAAATCTTGCATTTTGGCTTTCGACTTTCTTGTCTGTTCCTCCAGGACACAAAGTACTATACATTAATTAACAACTAAATGAATTTATCTAGACAGTGTCTCCTTTGATACAATGTATCACTTTCTTGATTTAATGCCAGAAAATCTTTTGCATTCTAACAGTTACATTACTTTTCTATTCAATGTTTATAAGCCTCTGATGAACATTTGCCTATGACCAATTAAAGCTATTTGGCTGGCCAGCCCGTGTAAGCCCCCTGTTCATAGCTCTACAAAAAGGAAAGAAAAGTTGGAAATTAGAATATTTACCCTGCAAATAAATATATCCTTCAGCTAGCAAATGGCATGATAACCGAACATATTTCCTGCTTATGTACTAGTTAAAATGTAAGGTTTGCTCTCAGATCCTAAATAAATCATTCCATGACTTCTACACATTAAAATCTTGGCCTTAAACTACAATATCTTTTTGCAGATGGGAACCTTCATATATTATAAGGCACAAAATAGTCTGAAACACACAAAAACTGGCATTATTTCAGGCTTTTTGAATGTTTTTCGTGCACAGAGCCTGCTTGTGGAAAAAATTCACAAAATAACCCCTCAACTCCCTCGCAAGTGGTAAACATTAATGCTGCTTGAGAAAGTTTAGTAAAATTATGAGTTAGTGAGCTCCTGTAGTACAGCATCATACAAAGCATCTCATTAACCCAGAATTCAGCAAAAACTGGCACAATAAAACATCTTCACAGGCCAGTTTTCAAAAAAAAAAAAAGAAGATAACTACAAAAGTGATGCTTTTTTTTTGACAGTCCCAAATGCCCACGATTCTGTATTAGAAAGTTAAATCGAAGAGAATCAAGCCTTGGTCCTGTAAAAACTATGCGGTATCTGCAGAGGGAGTGTCCAGCTCCAGTGCTACGAATACCTTTGGAGGGCTTGCACTTACCATGGTGTCTCTCAATCCCTGCATCGGCAGATAGTGGGATCACAGGCTACAATGCAGGAGCCTGGGGACGATAGAGCAGGTAATTGCTCTGTCCCCTGATCGAGGTCACACTGTCGAATCATAGGTTCTTTCTGTCATCAGTCATGACTAACATCTCAGATTCTCCAGCCATCTACTGGATCGTCCACTGGATTGGATCAATCCACCTATGGACTAGCTGATCCTTTTACAAGAAGAGGTTCTTCTGCTTCAAACGAATGCAACAGAGCCTGTTCCTCCTCAAGAGATCAACTGGGAATTTTACTCCAGATATTACTAATCGTGAAGAAGATGGGATATTGCACTCAAATTTAGATCTCAGGGACCTCAATTATTTTCTGATAAAAAAGAAGTTCAAAATGACTACAATACCTTCTATTCCTCCTATTCAACAAAGGGGACTGGATATGTACGCTAGACCTCAAAGATGCCTAAACTCACATCCCAATATACCTGCAGTAAAAGAAATACCTAAGGTTTATGTTTCAGTCCAATCATTAGGAGTACTAAGCACTCCCATTTGACCTTTCATTGGCATCAAGGGTATTTTCAAAGTGCCTTGTAGTGGCGGTAGCACTTCTTCAAAAGCAAAAACAAGCAAAAACATCTGGTTTCCGCACCAGTCACAGTACCGAAACCGTCCTCACAGCCTTGCGTTCCGAACTTCACCGCTCTCACGATCGTGGTGATATTTCTCTCGTGGTCTCTCTGGATCTGTCCTCTGCGTTTGATGTAGTCGATCACCGCACCCTCCTTTCTCGTCTGTCTGACTTTGGTATCCATGGTACTGTCCTCTGGTGGTTTCACTCTTTCCTGTCTTGCCGTACTTTCTCAGTTCACTCCGGTACCTCAGCATCCCCCCCTACTCGCGCCACCTGTGGCGTCCCCCAGGGTTCCATTCTCGCTCCTCTGCTTTTCAATGCTTTTCTTGCTCCTCTAGCCCTGTTAATCCAACAATCTGCTCTCTCCTTTTACATATACACCGATGACATCCTCCTGGTTCATCACACCTCTCCCTCCTCCCCGGACCTTGCTCCACTCAACCTCTGTCTGTCTTCTATCGCCTCCTGGTATGAGTCCAACTTCATGCATGCTAATCCTGCAAAATCCTCTGCTCTCTGGATTACCTTTGGTCTCCCACCCCCCATGATACTACCTGTCATGGGCTCCCACTCCATCCCCTCTGCCCCTATCCTTCGTTACCTGGGTGTTACCCTAGACCCGTCCCTTTCTTTTCACGAACATATCTCTTCTGTCATTCGCTCTTCTTTTTTTCACTTACACCGTATCAAGGCCATCCGTTCCATTCTTCCCTTATCCTCTGTCATCACTCTTGTCCTGTCTTTGGTTATCTCTCGTCTCGACTATTGTAACGTTATCTATGCCAGTCTTCCATCCTACCAACTCCGTCGTCTCCAACTTGTTCAGAATGCTGTTGCCCGTCTTGTCACCTCGTCCTCTATTCGTTCCCATGTATCACCGTGTCTGTTTTCCTTACACTGGCTCCCAATTAAGTTCCGGTTTATGCTCAAACTATTTATCCTTGCTCACAAGGCTCTTCACCCCCCAGTACTTAGCCAATATTATTCATCTTCAGCCCTCTCCCCGCCTCCTTCGTTCATCCCACGGCAATCGTCTCTTCCTTACCTCACCTGCACAGGCCCACCTCAAATCCACTCGTCACTCTGCCTTCTTTTTCTTAGGTCCCGCTCTTTGGAACTCTCTTCCCCTCCCACTCCACACCGAACTGTCCTACACTCGTTTCAAGGCCCTTCTTAAGACACACCTTTTCTGTCAGGCTTTCGATCTCCCCCCCCCCTACTGATGGTGTTCTTCCCCCTAGTCGCGCCTCCCATCCCCCTTAATTTTCCCATGTTCTTCCGCCCTCCTCCCCTCATTTCCCTTTTGCCCTTCTTGAGCTCTTGCTGTCCTCTTTCTGTTTTTACTGTCTCTCTCTCTGTCCTGTTATTTTTGGCATTCCTTTCTCTCTTCTTTTCCAGCGGCTGTCATTTTTATGATTGTACACCGCCCTGATGCTCCAGCCTGGGCGGTCTATCAAGTGTTTTAATAAAGATAAAAGATAAAGATAAAGTATGTTTATGTTTATGTTTACGTTTATTAAAACATGATATACTGCCTATCAATTGTAATAGGCAAAGTGGTTTACAATCAAAATTATAAGAACCCCATATGTCAATAAAGGAGATAACACAGATAGAGAGAGAAAATACCACATAAAATTAGATAAAACTGCACTGAACCTTGCCAAAACCATGCAAAGGCCAGTTCCCTAGCACACACCTTGGCATTCCATATCAAGAAAGGAGTCTTCAAGGCTACTTTAAGTTTTCAAATGAAGACTCCTTACAAATGTCTTTGGGCAATGCGTTCCAAAGGGTAAGAGCCAAAAAAGAGCAGCCTGCCTAGTAGTCTCTAGCTGTGACCTAGCAACTAAAGGAACACATAAAAGTTTTATATTTTGCGATTGAAGAGAATGAGTTGGACAATAAGAAATAAGAACCAAGAAAAATGAAAAGCAAAAATGCTTTATGTGCTAGAACAAGAATCTTGAAATGAATCTGGTAAGAAAAGGTAACCAATGTTGCTGATAAAATAATGGAGAAACATGAATAAATATATTGCTGACTAGCCTAACAGCGGTGTTCTGGGTATTTTGTAATCTTCATCCCGCAGTAAATGGAATTACAATAATCTGATCTGGACATGACCTAGTGGGAGGAGTGGACTAGTGGTTAGGACAAGGTACTTTGGGCCGGAGGGCCGGAGGTTCAAATCCCACCTGGGAACAGCGATCTCAGGCTGGAGGGACTGGGATTTCTAGTCCTATAGGCACTCCTTGTGGTCTTGGGCAAGCCACTTAACCCTCCATTGCCCATGTTCCCTGTAAGTATTAGCGTATGTGTGTCATATCCCCTTGTGTTAAATGTATCTCCCAATTGACCGCTTTGACCCGGTGAAAAGCGGGATATAAATACAGCTAAATAAATAAATAAAAATAAATATGCAATGCCTGAAAGGACATGAGTGAGTTCATTGTATGGATTTGATGAAAAGTAAAAAAGATGCTCATAATATAGTTGAAACCTGTTTTTCAAAGGATATTTCAGAATCTAAATAGACCCCCAAGATATACTAAGAGGTATGTTTACTAAACTGCGGTAACGTTCCCTGCGTTAGGTTCCCTGGATTCCCATATAAGGGAATGGGCGGTGCATCATTATGGCAAGCTGTGTCAGTTAACGCACGTTACAAGGCGCCTTAGGCTAACGCGCGTTATAAGGCACGTTACAAGGCATCTTAGTAGGCACAGTACAAGGCACGTGCCTTGTACTGTGCCTATTAAGGTGCCCTGTACTGTGCCTAATAAGGTGCCTTGTAACGTGCCTTGTACTGTGCCTAATAAGGTGCCTTATAACACCGTATAGGGAGTGATGGCAACTGTGGTGAGGGTATTATGGGCTGGCAGCACAGATCTGCAAAGATATGACTGTCACAGGCATGCAAAACAACAGACATGGACAGGAAGGAACAACAAGGAATCAAATCCCATGACCACTGCCTAGAACAGAGCTACTCAACTCCAGTTCTGGAGGTCCACAACCCTGCAGGTTTTCAGGATATCCCTAATGAATCTGCATGAGATATATATGCATTAGAGATATCCTGCCAACCTGACTGGTTTGTGGCCCTCCAGGGCTGGATTTGGAGACCCCTGCCTTACACCTCTCTCAGTTAAGATTGTGAGTGGACAAGGTACAGATATCATAGACATCAAAAGGGTAGATAGAATGTGTCACATTCCTCCTCGCTTCTCACCACCACCAAAATGTTGTCTATTATGGGGTCTGCACCTCACCGGTACTGCAGCGTGGTAAGATGGACTGACAGTGCGTGATACTGGCACAGAGTAGCTACAGACCATGCCATTGTGCAGGTTCCATGTTCACCCTGAGGGATAGGATGGGCGCCCAGCACTAGGTCCACAGTACATGGTAGGTCCTGCTGCACATCCCCATCACTACTAGTGTGTGACAGGTGCTCCCACCAGTGCAACCAAAAGTACTTCCGTTGCTATCTGGGTTCTGCAGTCACACGTGGCCCTGGACACCACTCAGATTAGTGTGTACACAGTGTCAAGGTCTGGCTGCCATGGGTACCTGTTATCAGGGGGAATGGCTAGACTCGCATGAGGTTTAGGTAGCACTTCCTCTATGGGTCTAAGTGGTATGCACTATATACCCCAAGGGGCCCCACAATCACCCCTATTGTAGATGAGGGTGTGGTGGGACTGGTGCCTGCACCCTGTGGAATGACTGTAATACCAGCAACCACCGTCCTGCTGGCCAATGACAGCCCTCCAGGGCTGATGGGCCAGAGCCATACATGCGACCATAGCAGACCCGCAGTTATGCTTGGGGTGGACAGGAGAAGGCTCCACACCACAGACTGCCATCCGCCAGCACAACCAGACTGCACTTGCAGCATCCTACAGGGTGGTCCCACCATGCACAGACTAACCACAGACAGGCCACTAGCCAGTCCATAGTGCATGCTCATGGGGGAACCCTGTGCACCCAGAGGTGGGATGCACAGCACAAACACCAAGCAAGTACCTCCATATTTGGGCCCCAAAAACAGGAACACACAGGGATCACTAGAGACAAATAATGTGTGGCACTAAGTGGGAACATGGACATGCCATGGTCACTGCTCAGTCAGAGTGAGAGCGACCTACCAGTGTGACATGCTGTGGCCACCCTGCCCATGCAGGTGGTGGTCGAACACTACAGTGTCCCAGCCATTGCCCTCCACCCTGTGCAGATGCATCCTGGTCAATCCGCCCTGTCTGGGCCATAACACCAGTTTATTTATTTATTTATTTTATTTAACATCTTTTATATACCGCTCTATTTATAATCAGCGCGGTTTACATAGAACAAGAAAACATCAGATAAGGTACATGTTATCTGTTTTTTACATAGAACAAGGAACAAAAACTTGGATAACCGGGCAATTATTTACAATGAATACAACACATTGGCTATTTACATATGAACAGAATAAAGCCTAAAAGAATTTTCATAGTATGAGAGAGAGGTGTGAAAAGTTATTGGGTTAGCAGAGGTGGCGTGTTAAGAACGGGAATGGTGCTATTTGAGTGATCTTGTGTTATTGTGTTTTCTGGGAAATATTTGATGAAAAGGTGATGCTTCAAGGCCTTTCTAAACTGGAAGAGGTCAGTGATGGTTCTAATTTGTGGTGGGAGGGTGTTCCATAGCTTTGGAGCACATAAACTGAAGGATCGGTTTACAGTTGCGGAGTTGTATTTTAAGGACTCTTTTGGAACTCTTAGCATGTTTAGTTCAGTGGTTCTTCTACTCCTGTTGGAAGGAATTGGTAGGATTAACTCCGAAAGTGAATGAGGAGCAAGCCCTTTTTGAGCTTTGAAGGCTAGAAGCAAGGTCTTGAAGGTAATTCTCGCTTGGATAGGGAGCCAGTGTAATTGTTTCAGGAGAGGTGTTACATGTTCTCTTTTTGGAACCCCGAAGAGTATTCTTGCTGCGCTGTTTAATGTTAGTTGAAGTGGGTTAAGGGTAGATTGGGGGAGCCCCTGTAATATACAGTTTGCGAAGTCAAAGTGCGGTATAACCAGAGCCTGGTAGACTGTACGGAAATCATCTGGATCAATCAGTTGGCGGAGGTGTCTGAGGGAGAGAATCTTAAAATAAATTGTCCTTACGGTGTTGGCTATGTGGGTCTTCATATCTAGATTCTGATCCAAGGTCACTCCAAGGTATCGGATGTGGGATTTTACTTGCAGCTTGGCATCTTGAACTTCAAGAAATGTGGGTGGTGTAAACTTAGGGTTCCTTGAGATGAAAAGAACCTCTGTTTTTTTGTTCTGGATTCTGAGATTTTGAGTCAGTAGCCAATCTGAGATGGCATTAAAACAGTTGGTTATGGGGGTGAGATTAATCTTATCTATGCAGAAAGGGATATATAGTAACACATCGTCAGCATATATCATGTAGTTGACATTGAAAGACTTGATAATGTTGCATAAGGGTTGCATGTATATGTTGAATAATAGTGATGACAAAGAAGAACCTTGCGGGACTCCTTGTCCTTGGTGAAATGGATCTGAAGTTTCGCCATTTGAGCGGACCTGCTGCCATCTTTCTGAGAGGTATGAGATGCACCATTCGAGGGCCTTTCCACAGAGGCCCTTCTCTCTTAAGCGGGTAATGAGCAGATCGTGACAGACCGAGTCAAAAGCAGCCGCGATATCTAAGAAGATGAGGACAAAGCCCTGTTTGATGTTGTCAATACCAGAGTTTAAGTTGTTGAGAAGAGAGGTGAGGAGCGTTTCGACGCCGTGGAATTCCCTAAATCCATGTTGACAGGTATCCAAAGGCGCTTCAGTGTCGATATGATCTTGCAGTTGTCTGTAAGCTATTTTTTCAATTATTTTAGCAAGAGTGGGTATACTGGAGATAGGTCGGTAAGAGTCTGTTTTTTAGTGGGTCTAACTTGAGGTTTTTTAGTAGAGGTCTGATGGAGGTCTGTTTGAGGGCAGCAGGGAATGAGCCGGTGTCAAAAGATAGGCTTATGATCTTGGATATTATTGGAGCAAGCTCTTTGCGAAGGTCTTTAATCCAAAAGGCTGGACACGGATCAGTATGTGCTGTGGATAAGTTGAGAGATGAGATTGTATCTTCAATTAGCTTCAGAGAGGGGGTTGAGAATGAAACTAACGGAGCTGGGAGCCCATGAATATTCGGGATGGGGGGTATTGTAATTTTATTTGTACAGCACATCTTAGATTGTATGTAAAAGGCATATTCTTGTGGGTTGATTTCGCACTGTTGTTCCTGTGATGGTTCCTTGGCTAATTTCTTGACAGTACCTTGCTCCTCATTATGCACATTTGCAGGCTAACGCTGGAAACAGCGTGAGCAATGTGGGCTCAGTGAGGTGTCGGCAGAAACAAAACAATGGATAGACATATGCACACTCCCACACCTATCTCAGCATTGTGTAGAGATAGAGGTGGTTGACAACCCTGCCCACCACACTGGTCCTGAGCACAGTGCCGACATTGCTAAACTGTGCAGGGGGTAGTAGAAACATAGAAATATGATGGCAGAAAAAGACCACATAGCCTATCTAGTCTGTCCTTCCATATCAACAACTACAACAGTCCCCTTTTTACCTTTAGAGATCCTCTGTGTTTGTCCCATGCTTTTTTGAATTCAGTTACGGTCCTCATCTCTGCCACCTCCACTGGGAGACTACTCCATGGATCCACTACTCTTTCCATAAAGAAATATTTCTGCATATCACTCCTGATTCTATCTCCCTTCACCCTCATCCCATGTCCCCTCGTAGCAGAACTTGCTTTCAACTGAAAGAGGATCTCTCCCTGAACATTATGCCACGGAGGTATTTAAACATCTCAATCATATCACCTCTATCTCACCTTTCCTCTAAGGTGTACATATTAAGATCCTTCAGTCTGTCCTCATTTGCTTTATAATGAAGACCACTAATCATTTTAGTAGCCACTCTCTGCACCGACTCCTTCCTGTTCACATCCTTTTGAAGGTGCGGTCTCCAGAATTGCACACTATACTCCAAATGAGGTCGCACCAAAGACTTATACAGAGGTATTATCACCTCCTTTTTTCTGCTAGCCATTCCTCTCGGTATGCACCCAAGCATCCTTTTAGCTTTTGCCGTCGCCTTTTCTACCTGTTTAGCTATTTTAAGATCATCAGACACAATCACGCCTAGGTCCCGCTCTTCTTTAGTGGACAAAAGTACTTCACCCCCTATACTATATTGCTCCCTTGGATTGCTGCAGCCCAAATGCATGACCTTACATTTTTTAACATTAAATCCCAGCTGCCAAATTCTAGACCATTCTTCAAGCTTAGCTAGATTATTATTTATTTATTATAATCTTTTATATACCACGCTATTTGGTATCAGCGCAGTTTACATGAAACAAAATTACCAGAATAACAAGCTATTCTGTGTTTACAGAGAACAGGTATACAAACTTGTATAAAAAAGGGGAACTATTTACAAATATTATTTACATTCAGGCGTCATGACAATGTGGAGGGATCCCTCCTCATGTTATCTACACCTTCCTGGGTGTCTACTCTAGTGCAGATTTTGGTATCATCCGCAAAGAGGCAAACCTTACCCGACAGACCTTCCGCTATATCACTAACAAAGTGCTCTGGTGATAACTGCAGCTCCGTGCTGGGGCCAACAGCCTGACACTCCATGACGCTGTGGATAGTGGAGCCCGTGGGAGTGGGTGTTTGTACCCCTGTGCACCGCTGCATTGGGGTTTGCACATGTTGTTGTTGTGACTGCATTGTGGGATAAAACTATGGGGTGATGCTCTGCAGGATCCACAGATGGGTCTTGAACCTTTTGCTCTTGGACATACTGGCTGAGTGTATTTCACCACACTGTTGCCACAGCAGCATAGTGGTCCCTGAGGCTACCCTTACATTCCCCAGCCAGACCTCTTCTGTTGCACTGCACACCACGTACTGGTACAGGGCATGGGCTAGATCCACTGCAGGTGGATGCCACTACTCCCTCCAGCACAAACACCCCCCGCCATGTCACCATGACCATATGCTTTCTGTGCCGGTGGTGTGCAGCCCTAGGCCATCCAGGTGGCAGGTAGGCGGTTGCCTAAGGTGTGGGTTCTGGGGTAGGGGTGCCTACATAGCTGTCCACACTTCCCTTGGCACTGCCTGTCAATGTTTTGTGCCCCTTGGGGTTCCTGCTGGGTACTGTCCCATGGATGGGACACTGTGAGACACAGACTCATGGGCATGTTTGACCCTGGTCTGTTGCTGTCTTGCTGGTGTCCATTTTCTGCGTTCCTATGTGCCACCTAGGCAACCGCCTAGTCCACCCCGTGCCCCAATTGCCCCCACTGCATGTCCCGCCTGCAATCCCCCTATGCCCCATTTGCACCATCACCATAGTGGCCCTTCATACATTGCCACTATGCTGTTGCTGCAGATGGAACACTACTATCACCTTTCTCGGGCTCCCTGCCTATGCCCTACATTGCTGACACTGAAATGGTTTCTCTCTCCTGCAAATGTGCATCTAACGGCAGGTTTTCATTCGCGGGTTGTAACGTTACTGCGCGTTAACGTTACCTACCACTCATTAAGGTTACCTACCGCACAGTCTGTAACGTTACCGCAGTTTAGTAAACATACCCCTAAGGAATCAACTAATGGGATCGGTATACCTGAAATTTGAGAGGAAAACGAGGGATAGAAAGCACTTCCTGAAATCCAGAGATCTTGTGACTTAGGGGTATGTTTACCATGCGGCAGTAATGACACTGGTGAAAAGTGCAGTGTTAATGTTATTGACACCATATAAGGCAGTGGGCAGGCAGGAAGCAATGTCCCATTAATGTGCATTAGAGGGCACCTTGGCCATTTAATGCACGTTAATAGGACATTGCATGTTAAGCTGACAAGCAGGACATGTTAAGGCTGACAAGGTGCATTAAGTCAAGGTGTGTAAGAGCTGTAAGGTGCCCTGAATTAACACGCTGTGGAGGGCAAGACACCTTAATGCAAGGCACCACAAGGGCTATAAAGTGCCTTAGGTTAAGGCACCCTATTTATTTAATTAGACAGTTTTGTATACCACCTTATCCTTCAATCAATCAAAGTGGTCACAACACAATTGGGGGGATACATTTAACACAAGGGGATATGAGACACATACAGTAATACTTACAGGGAACATGGGCAATGGAGGGTTAAGTGGCTTGCCCAAGACCACAAGGAGCACCTGTGGGACTAGAAACCCTAGTCCTTTTGGCCCAAGGTTGCTGTCCTCTAGTGGGATTTGAGCCCCTGACCTTCCAGCCTGAGATAACTTGCCCCAACCACTGGGCCACTCTTCCCTCAGGTTAAGCTGCCTTATAAGGTGCCTTATAAGGCACCATAGGTTAAGGTGCCCGAACAATGTTACGGTGCCCTAAGTTAAGGTGCCCTAAGGGATGCAAGTTGTGTCAAGTTGGCATGCATGAACTGTAAAGCATAAAAACAGATGTAACTCCAACACTGGATAGAGCACCGAGGAAAGGCAATGAACAAGTGATTGAAGGAAGGAAAGCTGGGAGCTGATGGACCTGCCATATCTGCGGGCATCCTTTGTGACTGCCAGTAAAGTGGACAAACATGTTGGAGGCAGCTGAACCGATGCACAGGGTGTTGGCAATGGAAAGTACTGCAATGATAGTGGGTGGCAGAGAATGGGAATACATGTCCCCCAGTGGAGACAGAGGTGGCAGGATATTTGCAATGATAAGAGGACAGAGGAGTAGTGGTGCCATGCAAATCAGGCATAGGTGAGGCAAGCACGAAGAGCCGCAATGCAGAAAAGGGTACCAGTGCAAGACATGGGGTAGCAGCCTGCACAAGAAGACAGGACTCTACACAGCTGACAGACGCAGATAGATGGACCGAAGGATTGTTAGCAACTGCAAAGATATGACTGTTACAGGCATGAAAGTTATTTGAGTAGGAAAGGCATAAAAAGAGAGAACAAAGAGAAATTAAACCCATGACCACTGCCTAGAATGTCATTGTACTAACCAGTAGTAGACTATACCAGTAGTAGGCTATACCTCTATGGCTTGTTTCACAGCAATGGCTGGATACTGAAAGACTGCAGGTCACCGGACAAAATTTCTGCTATGTGTGCCAGGGTAGGGTAACCCACCAGTACCCATGATGCAATGTACATGCAGAACAGCAGTCTACAGCTGATCACCAAATGGGGTATGCACCTCTCCAGTACCTCAGCTTGGTAAGAAGAACTGACAGTGCAAGATACTGGCACAGAGTAGCTACAGACCATGCCATCGTGCAGGTTCTGTGCTCACCCTGAGGGTTAGGATGGGCGCCCAGCACCAGGTCTGCATGTTACACATGGTGCTAGAGATAGGTCCTGCAGTACATCCCCATCACTGCCAGTGTTGTAACAAGTGTTCCTTGCAGTACAACCTAAAGAAATTCCATGCCCACCTGTATTCCCCAGTCACATCTGTTCCTATGGGACCAGAAACCACCCATATTAGTGCCTACCCAGTATTACAGTGTGGCTGCCATAGTCACTTGTTATCAGGTGTCTAGACTCGCATGAGGTTCATGTAGCACTGCCTTCTCCGGGTTAAAGTGGTATACACTATACACCCCAAAGGGCCCACAATCAACCTTTTTGTAAGTGAGACAGTGGAAGGACAGGTGGCGCAACCCCAATCCTGCTGACAAAAGACAACCCTCTGGGTTTATTGGGCCAGAAACATACCCGTGACTAGGGCAGTGGCAGACCAGCAGTAATGCTGGGAGTAGGCCTGGAAAACCTCAGCTGCCCCACACCAAGGTCCTGCTATTCACCTGCAGAAGGCACAGTCAGACTGCACCTACAACATGTTACAACTATGCACAGACTAACTGCAGACAGTCCACTAGCCAGTCCATATTGCATGTTCACAGAGAAACTATGTGCACCCAGAGTTGGGATATACCACACAGACACCAAACGAGCATCTCAGTGATTGGCCCCCAGAAAAGAGAACACACAGATATCACTAAAAACAGACAGTGTATAGTACTATGTGGAAACATAGACATGCCATGGTCACTGCTCAGTCAGAGTGAGAGTGACCTCCCAGCATGACATGCTGTGGCCACCCTGTCCATGCAAGTGGTGGTTGGGCACTACAATGTCCCAGCCATTGCCCTACACCCTGTGCAGATACATCCTGCCCAATCCGCCCTGCCCAGGCCATACCCACAATACCTTGTTCCTAATTATGCACATTTGCAGGCTAAGGCTGGAAACAGTGTAAGCATTGTGGGCTTAGTGAGGAGTAGGCAGCCACAAAACAATGGATAGACATACACACACACACACACTCCTATTGCAGCATTGTGCAAGGATAGAGGTGGTTGGCAACCCTGCCCACCACACTGGTCATGATCACAGTGCTGGCATTGCTAAAGTGTGCAGAAGATAGTAGTAGTACTCTGGGGATAACTGCAGCTCCATGCTGGAGCCAACAGCCTGACTCTCCATGAAGCTTTGGATAGTGGAGCCTGTGTGAGTGGGTGTTTGTACCCCTGTTGTCTGCTGCTTTAGGGAATGCACATTTTGATGTTGTATCTGCATTGTAGGGTAAAACATAGGGACATGCTCTGCAAGATCCACAGCTGGGACTTGAACCTGTGACCTTCTGCACCAGGACATACTGGCTGTGTGTTCTGCACCACACTGTTGCCATGGCAGCACTGCAGTCCCTGGGGCTATCTTTACTTTTCATCAGACAGACCTTTTCTGTTGCACTGCACACCACGTACTGGAACAGGGCATGGCCTAGGTCCACTGCAGGCAGGTGCCACTGCCCCCTCCAGCACCAACACACACACACCCTGCCATGTTGACATGCCCATTTGCTGTTGGTGCTAGTAGTGCACAGTCCCTGGCCATCCAATGTGCAGGTAGGTGGGTGCCTAGGGTGCGAGGTCTGGGGTAGGGAGGCATACATGGACATCCACACATCCTCCCTATCACCGCCTACCAAAGTTATGTCCCTTCCACATGGGGGAGAGATGGCTGGAGGGCTGTCAGGCTGGCGCTCTAGCAACTATTGGCTAGGGTGGACCAGGTAGATGTAGGTAGATTGTGTTATGACAGCAGACTGTGGACAGGCTAGGGCATGCAACTCACGTACGGTGTACTCAGTTTGGACTACTGGGTGTATATATGTTTCAGACATTGTGTGGTCACACCCTGCAATGCCTTACTAGGGGCTGCAGCAAAGGGTGTTCATTTAGCTGGGTTTACGAACTGTTTGGGATGCATCCTGGAGAAGGTCTGTGGACCCTTGTTAGAGTGGTCCCCAGATGTGCACTGATTGCCCTATTACAGGCATAGTGTTACCCATGTGACCTTTGGGCTACCTGCTGGGTAATGTCCCCTGGATGGGACACTGTGGAACACAGACTACTGGGCATGTTTGACCTTGGACAGATGCTGTCTTGCTGATTTCCAGTTTCTGTGTTCCTATGTGCTACCTATGTTCCTATGTGCTACGTAACCCTGTGCCCCAGCTGCCCCCACTGCATGTCCTGCCTGCAGCCCCCTATGCCTCATTTGCACCATCACCATAGTGGCCTTTCATACTTGGGCACTATGCTATCGCTGCAAATGGAGCACTACTATCACTTTCCTTGGGCTCCCTGCCTGTGCTGTACATTGCTGTCACTGAAATGGTTTCTCTCACCTGCAAATGTGCATCTACCGCCAGGTTTTCACTGGCGGTACTATCCCGACATTAATGTTGAAGCATTAGGGGTATGTTTACTAAACGGCGATAACGTAGCAGTGGCATAATTATCACACGATACGTAACGTTATCGCACGATACGTGACGTTATCGCACGATACGTGACGTTATCGCACGATACGTGACGTTATCGCACGATACGTGACGTTATCGCACGATACGTGACGTTATCGCACGATACGTGACGTTATCGCACGATACGTGACGTTATCGCACGATACGTGACGTTATCGCACGATACGTGACGTTATCGCACGATACGTGACGTTATCGCACGATACGTGACGTTTTCGCACGATACGTGACGTTATCGCACGATACGTGACGTTATCGCACGATACGTGACGTTATCGCACGATACGTGACGTTATCGCACGATACGTGACGTTATCGCACGATACGTGACGTTATCGCACGATACGTGACGTTATCGCACGATAACGTGACGTTTCGCCTGACATTGTCCCTGGTGGCGCTGACACAGAAAAGGTGGAGTAAGGTTTCCCCAGAGGGCAGAGAGAAGGGGTAAATGGATGTTGGGTGGGTGGGGAGAGGCCCCAGGCACACTATCGCTGTGAAATGAAGGTCCGAAAAATAGCGCGAGTGAAAACCTGGCGTTAGAGGCAAAAGTGAAGGAGAGAGAAACCATTTCAGTCAGCAATGTACAGCAAAGGCAGGGAGACCAAGAACAGTGATAGTAGTGATACATGTGCAGCAGCACCAGATAGTGCACAAGTACAAAAGGGCACTATGATGTGGCTGCACATGGGGTACAGGGGGCTGCAGGTGTGACATGCAGTGGGGCAGCTGGGACAGAGGGCAGGCTAGGCATATGCCTAGGTGACAAATAGAAAAGCAGAAATGGAATATCAGCAACTGATCAAGGTCAAACATGTCCACGAGTGTGAGTGTCCCACAGTGTCCCAGGGGACAGTACCCAGCAAATACCCCAAAGGGCACAGAACATTGGCAGGTGGTGCCGGGGGGGAAGCATGGATGCAGGCACCCCTACCCCTGATTACACACCATAGGCAGCCACCTACCAGCACACTGCATGGCTTGGGACTTTGCACCACCAGCACCACCGGCATAAAGGCATGTCAGCATGGTGGCGGAGGGGTGCTGGTGGTGGAGGGGGCAGTGGCATCTGCCCACAGCAGACCAAGGCCAAGCCCTGTCTAGGTGGGTGCCATGCACTACAAAAGATATCTGACCATCTGATGAACAGTAATGGTATCCCCAGGGAATGACCTGCCTCTGTTGAAACAGTTTGGTGCAGTACACCCAGCCAATGCATGGCAATGAGGTGAGGGTGTTTCTGCTGGCAGCACGGATTGTAGAGATGTGTCTGACTGTTACATGCAGCAAAAGGTATTGCCTTAGACAGCCATGTTAGATGAGACCTCTGAGGGATCAAACCCATGACCTCTGGCTTGGTGGTCATTGTATTAACCAGTGGGCTACAGCTCCATATGTATTCATACAGCGCTGCCACGAAGGTAAGGTTACCGCATGTAAACAGCCAACGTGCCCCCATTGAACAATACACAGTGCATGCTATGTGCACGCCGGCACGCCCACCTCCCTATATGGCATTGCTCACATTATCGCTGGGAGTTTCACCGGTAACATTAGGATGGTGTAGTACACAGACCCCATAGCAAATATCAGTGTGTCCACCAAAAATAAACCATCACCTCAACTGGAAAACCTGAGGTACCCTGTAAAGTGCCTTAGCTGGGGGTCTAACCAATCCCAGTAAGCACAGCTGACATTTACTGGGTTGACCTGCAGTTGTTGTGTAGTCAGCCCATGCTATGAGAAAAGGCATAGCATACTGGGTTAATACGATGCCCTCAGTGTCACTGCTTATGGGTTCGAATCCCCAGTGCACCAACAGCAAGATGAGTGTTAGTAACAGTCAGACACATCTGTACAATCAGTGACACAAGCTTAATGCACTTTAATCTTTGCCCCGTACCCTAAGGAGAGGTGTGGTGTTGTGGCGCTGAAAGCTAAGGCGCAACAGATGTGATCCAGGCCTACTGAGTGGAGGAGTGGCCCAGTGGTTTGGGCAAGGTACTTCAGGCCAGAAGGTCAGGGGTTCAAATCCCACTAGAGGACAGCAACCTTGGGCCGGAAGGACTGGGGTTTCTAGTCCCACAGGTGCTCGTTGTGGTCTTGGGCAAGCCGCTTAACCCTCCATAGCCCATGTTCCCTGTAAAATAGTTATCTCCAAGTTATAATGCCCTGTTCAATGTAATTTCAGTTTGTTCAATGTAAACCGCACTGATGCAGAATAGCGTGGTATATAAGAGAATGTAAATAAATAAAGCCAGTCACTGGTGCCGCCAATTGCCATATCCAACGTGCATTCATGCGGCCCCAGAGACAGTTCGCTGTGCGGCACCCGTGACATGCATGCATGGCGTAGTAAGGCACAGCATATGTGTGATACAGCGCATACGTGCATGTGTCATCAACACATGGGCATACCCCAAAATGGCAATGTGATCCCACAAGCCAGCATTTAGCCACCCTGACCTACGATAGCTGTCAACATTAATCTGCACCAGGCAGCCGTGCCTCTTCCCAGGTGCCTCAAAATGTCAGAATCTGGAACATGTCAGGAGGGCGTGAGTGCACATCACAAGGTGCTTCAACTGTGTAGCAGACTACCCACATGAGGTAAGTGTATGGGGACAGGTTACAAAATGGAAGGTGTGCAACACAATATCCAGCAATCAAAACACATAAGACATGCACCACATGGGCAAGACACCTGTTTGTGGGCAAACTTGTGATCAAGCTATCTGCGTATGTTGCTGTGTGCACGTATGCCCAATCCCCAGGAGCCACAGACATGAAAGCAGAGGTGCAGAGGTTAGCGCGGTGTGATGTAAGCTGCTCCTGTTGCAGTGCACACCTCTGCCCAACCCCCATGAGTTGCAGCCCCCATGACAGAGCTCTATTAGGCATCCCGGTGCCATGATGGCTGCTGCTATGACACATTACCAGCTCTGGACAATCCCCAGGAGACATCTGACCTGATGACAGAGGTCAAGTCATCATGGTGCACTGGTAAATGTTGCAATTGGAGTATCACAGCCTTGCCCCATCCTCAGCAGGCATCAGATCTGATGACAGAGGTCCAGCAGTCATCCTGGTGGTGTGGCAGTTGCTGCTGTTTATGTGTGGGATATCACCCTTGGCCCCGAAGGCTCCCAGACCTGCGTACAGAGGTGTATCAAACATCCTGGTGTCAAGGTGGTTGCTCCAGTTGCAGTGTCACAGGTCTGCCCTATCCCCAGGAAGCATCAGACCAGATTACATAGGTCTAGTCCACATCATGGTGGTGTGGTGGTTGCTGTTGTTGCAGGTTCCCAGCTGTGCCCTAACCCCATGAGGCCCCAGACCAGCTGACACAGGTCTATTCTACATCCTGGTGTTATGGTGGCTGCTGTTGTTGCAGGTTCCCAGCTGTGCCCTAACCCCAGGAGGCCCCAGACCAGCTGACACAGGTCTAGTCTACATCCTGGTGTTATGGTAGGTACTGCTGTGTATGTGTGTAACATCACCCTATCCCCAGGAGGCCCCCAGACTTGATAACAGAGGTGTAGTACACATCCTGGGGTCATGGTGGTTGCTGCAGTTGCCATCTCCCAGCTGTGGCCCACCCCCAGGGAGCCCCAGCCCACATCACAGAGGTCTATCAGTCACCCTGGTGTTATGGCTGCTGCTGCTGTTGCAGGCTTCCAGCCCTGCTACATCCCCAGGAGGCAGCACACCAGATTCCAGTGGTCTACCAAGCATCCCGGTGTAATGGTAGCTGATGTTGGTGCAGGTACCCAGCTCCCCCACACCTCCAGGTGTCCGGCCCGCACCACAAAGGCTGGATCAGTGTCCAGGCATCATGGTGATGGCTCCTGTTGATGTGGAATCGGATGCCCAACACCGAGGTGTGTGCAGGACTGCACTGAAGGTATGGAGTCACACCCCCTAGAGATCAGAATGGCAATGCCGCACATGCCATGTTGCTGTCATGTCATGCCAGGAGATGACAGGGACACGGCATGGGATGGTTGCGAGGCAGCGCACAGGGCACATAGGTGTCACACCACACATACCCAGCCTCATGCCCACACATGCAGGCGGTGGTGTCAACAGCTAGTATTATGGACCCACTGCCCATAGCAGGAGCGGCCCCCATTGCATGCAGACATGTGTGCCATGTGGTTCGCCATGGGCAGGGATACAGGAACCTAATGGTTGCAAACATTGCGTATCCCCACAGGTAGAGGACCTACGGAAGAAGGGCAGAGAGATGTGGCTACACTGCCCTGGATACCTCTGCCACATGCAGTAGGAGGCAATGGCTAGGGGTGACAGTGAGTGTCCCAGGCTCTGCATTGCATAACACCATGTCCCAGTGGCACAACAGCCTGTGATGCCACATACAATGTGTCTGTGCCGTAACAAACTCATGACGCCCTGTTCATATCTGCCTTCTCCACAGAGGCTCCAGATGCTGGGGAGGGGACCTCGGCACCCACACCACCTGGTGGCAGCCCCCACGTGACTACTGAAATCACTGATGTGGAGGATGTACCTGCAGCAGCAGAGGACTCCATGGATGTGGGGGAGGAATACATGGAGGGTCGGGAGGGGTGGGAGGAGGGGGTGGCAGAGGGTGCTGGGGAGGTGGAGTGGGAGGGTGAGGGGAAGGGCGGTGGGGAGAGCGAGGGGACCAGCCAGGGCAGGAAGGGCAGGGGGCCATGGAGGGTGGGGAGGGTGGAGAGGGGGAGCCTGTGCCTGAGGGTGGCCACAGGTCACCACAGGGCACTGGGGGCCCCTACCACCTACCCCATGTGCATGGCCAAGGTGTCAGGCTGGATGTGTTACCCCCACACATTGCCACACACAGGGTCCATGCAGATGCCACCACCCAGACCACAGCCACATGGTGTGGATGAGGTGGCAAATGTGTGAGTCTCCTGTGTGTGGCGATGGGCACCGTTATGCGGACCCTGAGCGACCATGGCCATGCCATCAGGCAGTTGACAGCTGCTGTTGAGGGTATAGCTGAGGTGATGCACCACCAGCATTATCATGGCATGTTCATGGCGCATCCCCAGCCATACCCCCATGGTGGGCCTCTGGGTGTGTGAAGCACACATGTACACATGGCACACCTGCCCTGTGCTGTTCTGAGACCTGGGACCAGCACATGGGGTCCATTGGGAATTGGCCGCATGTGACCAACAGTTGTGCCAAAAGATCTGTGACATCCTGTACATAGATGTGTCCGTAGCCACGTGTCCATGCAGCTTGATATCATGGTCCACCCAGTGGTTGCCTCTGTGCATACCATGATAGGCGATACATTTGGCTATTAGGATTAACCGCCAGTGCGTGTGTGGCCCAGAACACAGGGTCGGTTCCCCATAGTTGGCCTGTTGATAGGTATTATGTGTATATTGCGTGATGTACATTGTTGTGCAACGATACAGTACGGTAGATATGCTCCCACATATCATGGACGCATGCCAGGTCTCCCTCATACGAATGTATGTCACCTTGCAAATGTCCACATGTATGCATCAGTGATGGCTCCATATTTGATGTGACACCTATTGTACCTGTTCACCAGAGTGCACCTTGCCATCATTGAATGAGGCTGTCTGACAAGGTCACCGTCGGTGACAATGCCGTTCCAAGCTGCAGTGCGTGGTGCTGTCAGCTGATACTGTGACGATGGATGCCCCCTGGATATTCCCCATGCCACTATGTCACACAGGATCATGGCTGTATTCTGATCTGGGGACTGGCCAGGGCAGTCCATTGATGTGATGGTCTCCTGCAGTGTCCAGCTAATCACCTATTTGGAGTACTGGCAGGGTGCATTGTCAACTAGGAGGAGGAACTGTCCAGGAGCCAGTTGGTGTGCTGATAGTAACATGCACAGATGCTGTATGGTGATGTACAGGGCCCCGTTGAGCACCCCATCCCTGATGTGCGGACGTACAACGCCACTGGCAACTATGCAGCCCCAGACCGTGACCGGCAGAGAATGGCACACACTGACGTTGAGACACCCTGGCTGGGAAAACAACTCGGGGACCCCCCGCACATTTGTGCAGGCCCAGTTAACAACCAGGCCGACGGTGCATTAAGTGCTGAAGAGCAATGTATCCCACATCATAGTCGACCAGTCTGAGGGCCTCCATGCCCACATGATCCTGTTGCGCATGGGTATGTCAGTCAGCAGTGGCTCATCTGGTGCCTGCCACACCCTGAGACACAACTGCTGGCACTGGCGACGGACTGCTGAGGGGCTGACACAAACCTCACTCCTGTCTGACCAACCCCGATGTAGCTAAGGAGAGGTCAACCTGTGATCAGTCAGTGAAATGCGGTGAAGTGGGCGGTCGTGGTGTGATGCTGATGCACGTGGGGGACCTGAATGGGGCATGTCCATCACTGAACCCATTTCCCACCTCATCTGTACAAATGTAACAACAGCGCCCAGACTGCAGCCAACGTCTCTGCTTATCTGGTGGCGTGCAACCCCGTCCCCGCCCATGATGAGGCCACAGACACACTCCCTGAATGTCAGGGTCTGAGTCATCCTCATGCCCTATCCAGTAGGCGTATGACAATCAAAGTGTCTGTGCATGAGTATAGCTGCACCATTTCCCAGATATCTGCAATGTGATAGGTTGGTGCAACCTGCCTCCTCATTGGCAGAAATGACGTGTGTATATTGGATAATCGAGGACCAGTTTGGACGCATGAGCCACATAAATAACTGTGGCCATCTCCCAGTGTCTGCAAGGTAGTTAAATTGGATGCATAGATGGCAAAGGTGGCAACCCTAATAGCCAAATGTATTCCCACTAACGTGTGAGACAGATGTACATGCTGGGCTAATGCCAAATGTGAACTAATTGTAATTTTAGCCCACCTGTGGGAGGGTGTTGTTCTGTTGTACCTTTTAATGGTTGTATGGCTCCTACTGACACATATTTGTATTAAAACATTGTGTAGGCAGCCAACTCTTGCAATGGTCATGTGTCCTCTGTACATACATGCTGTAGCGGTGAGTGTGACACCTGTGTGCATGTCCTAGTGTGCATGTGTGCCACATACATTGCCCCTTCCCCACAACAGGCTGTGTGGAGTGCCATGTGCGCTGCCAGATGTATCCCCTGATGACATCATGATGTTACCATGTGCTGCACCGTCCAGCAGACATGGACACATTTACGTTGTCACGGATAGTCAGTCTGTAGCAGGGATGCACCACATGATAAGATGGTGAAGAGGTGCGGATGTGGTACCCACAATGCAGCCTAGATGTGATGTATGCGCGAATGGATGTGTCTGACAGGGTGTTAGTCAGTGCGGCTCACTAAGATGGGGTCTGGTGGGGTAGAGGAGCAGCAGCTCACTACAAGTGCTGGAGGGAGGTATACTACAAAGAAAACCCCCCAAGTTCAATGACAAATTGTTGCACTCTCTACCACTTTGTTTCGAAAGTCATGTCAGCAAAACAGTTTGCTTTGTTATCATAGCCATCACCCCTTTCCTTTAAGAAATAATCTCCCTTTTGGCCAGTTCCTTCGCCTTCGAAGGATTTGTTCTTCCTTGTGGGAGTTTAAGTCACAGGCACGGGCTTTGAGGAAACGTCTTTTGGAGCGGGGTTACCCTAATAGGGTGATCAGGAGAGCTTATATCAGAGCCTGTATTTCCCACCGTGAGTGGCTTTTGCAGCCTTTCGAGTCACGGGAAGTTTCCCCTTTGAATGACACAGAAGACTTCGTCACTGGAGTTTTACCTTTTATGGCTCATTCGGCGGAGGTGTCTCGATTACTTAAGAAGCATTGGGGGGTCTTGCAGGCACGAGACTGTTTTCAGAAACCGGTGCATTTTGCATACACCAGAGGTATGAATTTACGAGATCGTTTGGTTTGAGTGACTACCGGATTTTCCATGCAGCAAGGACCAGAGGGCATGAGAGGTCATTGGGCTTGTCATCATTGTAAATACTGTTCCAATACCATGGAGGGCATACAGTGGTATCATTTGACATCGGGGCGATCTTATTCCATTTTTGGATTTTCTACGTGTCAGACGAGTTTTGTTGTTTACATCATAGTCTGCCCCTGTGATTTATTTTACGTGGGGCGCACTATACGCCCAGTTAAAATCAGGATGGGGGAGCATGCTAGTCGTATTCGAACGAGGAATTTCTCAGCCCCCATAGTTGAACACCGTGTGGCTTTGAATCACAGTTTTGTGGACTTACGATGGAGGGTCATTGATGAGGTCCTGGCGACCCCTCGGGGTGGAGACAGGGAACAGCGCCTTCAGTGGAAGGAACAGCAGTGGATATATAAGTTGCAGACTGTGATCCCCTTAGGTTTGAACTTGGAACAAGATTGGTGGAGCCTTCTCTGATTGGTGGATGGCTTCACTGAGATGTTCTAGGGGGGTGGAGCAAATAGTGTGAAAGAAGAGACTTTTGTCTGACTCCACCTCTGATTGTGACGTGTGTTTTTTGACAGCCAATTAGATAACAGTTTTTAGCTACAAAAAGATCAGTTGGCTCACGGCGTTTTTGTGGGCAATTATTTGGGCGAGATACCACTTGAGACAGGACCCGGTGGAGCCCGAAACATGCATGTCATGTCGTAGCAAGCTGTGGATGATAATATTCACCTAAAAAAGACATCGGTTTTGTCTGCTTAAGATAAGTACTGGTTTTGGTTTGCAGTGGATATACAAGGTGATTGGGCACGCTGTGGCCTTTTTGAATAAAAGGGTTCTTTCGGTAATGAGGGGATTGGTGCAGTCCTTACTCTCCAACCGATAGCCCCCGACAAAAAATAGAGGTTGTGGAACTTATTAAATTTCCAGTGGTTGTTACTGGTGGGGATGTTCAATGACTTTTATTTTTTGGAGGGGGGTATACAACTGACAGCAGCTAGGTATATCTGTAAGTCATGTCTGTTCGCCAAGCATGTGCGGTTAGTATGCCACAGTGACCCTGGTGTGTGTCTGACAGACGGTTCACCCATGTAGATAGCTAATGTGGATGATATGCGGTGACAGAGGGGAGATATACCCCACAATGTTGGTGAACAAGCAGACATATACAGAAGGTGTCAGGGGGAGGGAGGGTGTAACCCCAGGCATATGTATGGCCGTGAACACATGGCACAGTGCAAGGCACACAGGGCATGCGTGGACCTCTCTGTCATGACTGCTGCTGGTGCAGACACCCCGCCAGCCTGTGACATGGTAGGGCACATGTGACCATGGTAACCCCAATTAGGACAGCCCACTCATGGAACCCCCGAGGCAAAGAATGGACACGTGCACATCGGTAACTAAAGGTAATGCGTTATTTAATGTGGTGGTCAGTCCAATGTACAATCACAGACCTACAGCCTGTGTGACCACCCATGCCAATGCCCCCACCCTCTCCCACAACTCCCCACACCCCTTGCCGCTGCTGCTGCCTCTGGTGCTGCTGCTGGCTGCAGGATGCATCCCGCCACGGCCTTGAACGCATCTGCCACCCAGCCTATTCCAGTTGCGATCTCCACGGCAGTCCCTCACAGCTACCGTGTCTCCAGGTTGTGCTCCCTGACATCCCTGTGGAGCCCACTCACTGCCCGCATGAGGTCCCGCACTGCCTGGTATTGGGCACACTGTACCTGCTGCTGGCCAAGCATTTCCACCCATATATTTATCAGCGCCTGGTGAGTGCCTGTAGGTAGGGAACAGTGTAACCTGTGAGACATCTGTTGCCCACACCCCAACGTGTATTACCTGCCCATTCCCCACCGTGCCACACCACCCACCCCAGACATGGCCAGGGGGGCATATGTATGTGTGGAGGCCCACTGTCATTGTGCATGTGTTTGGCCCCACCAATGTGTCTGGGGGTTGGTGTGCCACACCAGCACATGCAATCATCCTGCCAGTCACCTACCTGAAGCATCCCTGCATGCTGACACCATATGTGCCCACAGCTCCTGGAGGACGACATGCATAGTGCCCATTGCTGCAGTCGATGGCCCTGGCAGTGGCAATGTGGGGCTGACCCCCACATCCTCAGGCCCCTCCCCAGCAACTGTGGTGCCTGTGTACCCGCTCCGCTGTGGTGTCTGTTCATCCTCTTGGGCAGCCACCTCCTCAGGCATCATGTCAGCCCAGGGAGGGACTGAGGCATTGCTGGCAGCAGCCTCTGCATGCGGCGTCTCTTTGACCTCCACTGGCTCAAGCTCACTGCCATTGTCCTCCTCGGCTGCCTCAATGGCCTGGATGTTACCTGGAGGGGGTGGAACAAAGTACACAGTAGATATGGGGTTGACACAGACACATACGTAGAGCACATTGTAACGTCACCACCATGGGCAATGTGTGTACCGCTTGTATGTGATGTCACAGCGCCTACACTGGGGCAGCACACGTGTGTTGGCTGTGCTGTACCTGGGAGGAGAGGCAGCATGTTGCAGTGTGTGGGGTGCAGCACCACATTGTCATGTCTGACCAGGGGGTTGGTGTTGCGAGTGCTGCACTCACAATGCACAGCACCAGGTGTGCACTGTGTGTGAGACATGGGCTCTGACCACAGAGCTACCTGTGGCCGGTGTGTGTGTGAGGCCTTTCAAGGAGTGTGGGGCCTGTCACAGTGTGTGTGAGCATCATGTATGCACTGTGGGGTACAGGTGTGGATGGTAGATGCTGCTGCAAGCGTGGCGGTCAGCCAGACATGTGTAGGGACTGGTGCAGTGCTGTCTGATGTGTGTCATGTGTGGGGGGGGAGCTATGTGGGACTGTGCACCCTATGGTGTGGGTTCCGGGGGATAGGGGGGCCCTGGCATGCATGAGGTCACATGGGGGGGTGGGCTTGGAACAGTGTCACTCGGCACTGCGGTGCATGTTTGGGGTTTGACCCCAGGTGGTGTCGGTGTTGGGTCATGTGCATCTGTTACAGAGGTCTCTGGGATGGTGCTGGGACATGACATGGGGGCAGGAGGGTGTGTATACTGTGTCTGTGGGGGGGTGTCTGCACATATGGCCATGGATTGGGTGTGCTGGGGTGGTCAGTACAAGGCCTGGCTGACTGGGGCCACACCTATGCTGGTGGCGGTGGCACGGGGTGGGTAGGCCTGGTGTGTGTGGTTTACCTGTGCATGTGCACATTACATGACATGACAAATCCCTCACCATTGGATACAAGATGTACAACATACTCCGCGGTGTCACACACCTATCGCTGGGCATGTACACCTCTCACTGCACAGGCCAGGAACAATGCAATATCTATAGTCTGCACCTAGCAACATCACATAGTTTGGGGCCCCATGAATATGAGGGTCACATGTCACTCATACATGCTCTGGAGGCCAATACAACATCTATACCTGCTGTTCCATGGAGATAGTTACTGGAAACACAGCCACGGTATGCTGGTGGTTGGTAGGGTAGGTGGCCAGCTGACAGATTATAGATCAGTGACGGCATGCATTACAGTGTATACACAGGGCCATAAGGGACCACAGATCTGTGGCTTACAGGGTATGCAGAGCTGACAGGGCAAAGGGATGTGTGAGTGTGAACAGCAGATGCATGGCAGGGGCTACAATGGGTCTGTTGCGACTTGTCACAATGTAACATGACAGGTCTGTTACTGTGCTTGTGCTGTACACCTCATGCCCTTGAGATGTTGACCTGCAGATTCCCATTGTATGCCAGCAGTGTTGTGTGTCGTACATGTGCGATGTCTGTGTGACATATTCCCCAGCTCATCTCAGGGCTCAGCTGTGTATATCCCTTGTCAATGTGCTGTGATCTATCCATGGACAGGACATATCTTGATGTTGTCTGGCTCTGATCGGCAGATGTGGAGTGGATCCCCCAGGGCATTCGCTTTCACTGTCGCTTGGTTTGCATGTTGTGTGTGTGTGCCTCTGCGACAAGGCTTCATGATGCGTACTCTTAATACCTATCCGTAGATTGCTCATAGGCCATTCCTCAAAGATTACTGCTACATATGTAAATAGTTGTTTTGCATGTCTCCCTAAGTTATCCAAGTTGTACTTCCCTGTTCTATGTAAAACCGATACTTGTTATTTATGGTTCCTTGTTCCATGTAAACAGCGCTGATACTAAAGAGTGCGGTATATAAGAAAATAAAATAAATAAATAAATGATGCTGCATCCATGTGTGTGTCAGATATGTGTGACATATGTGGCTTGTAGGGGTACACCCGGCATGGGCTGTTATGTTTCTGGTGGGGGTGGTAAGCTGTCCCTGTCTTGGGAGCAGTGTGTTGATGTGTGCATGGTGGGGGAGGGGTGTCATTCCACCTGGACGACTGTGTGCCGCTCCCCTCATTCGGGACACCTGTTCAGTGCTGTATCATATCCACCACTGTGCATGTCTGGTACACGCCTCCGAGTACCTGTTGTGGGCCCCCTGGGGACACGTTGCAACCTGTTGCTGCCCTGGTGGCGTCCTCTGCATCTGTTCGGCCACACCTGCTCTCAGGACATGGGCCCACACCACCCCATAGCATGCCCAGCATGTGCATGGTAGATAGCTGTATGTGTGCTGCATGTCTCGAACATATGTGCTTGTGGGTCAGCCGTGTCCAGCGCTGGGGAGAGGCCATGTATATAGATCAGGCCTAGGTGCTCAGCAAGCTGCTGCTCCAGGGACATGAGGCTTGGGATGAAGGGGCCACCCCCGTCAGTGCTGCTAGCATGTCGGTGTTCTGCAGTCATGTGTGCATGGACCCCCCTCCCCCCGCCTGATATCATTGAACCTCTTACGAAGGCTGTCAAGGTCCCTTGGTGGTCCCCCCAGCCTTTGTCATGGCCCCCTGCACCTCTTCCCACACCTGGGTCCTTATGCTCACAGTTGTCCATGAGCTCATGCACCCATACAGCTCCTCATAATGTTCAAGGACACTTGCCAGCAGGTTGTGATTTTCCTGCTGGCTGAATCTTATGGCCCTCTTCCTCCCCCCATCCTGCACAGGTGTCTGCTTATGCTTGACTGTGTTATGCCCCTCAGGCTGCTCCTGGGTGGGGTCAGACATACCCGATGGGCCCGCAACCTCGGACTCTGGCTGACCCATCCCTCCCGTCTCTGGGGACTGTGGCCCTGGTGTTTCCCCAGACACCCCACCTATCATGGCCAGCCACAGCATGCCCCTGCTCTCCCTGTCCTCCCTCTGCATCTCGGACCTGTCTGACCTCCTGTGGCCCTTGCCCCCTCCCCTGTCACTTTCACCAGCCCTCACCACCTAAGCCACTCACCTGCCCTGCCTCTTATCACCCCCACCATGCACCAACCCAGGGACTCACCACCACCACCACCGACCGACCTTGCCACTCACCTCCCCCACCACACACCAACCCTGCCACTCTCCTCGCCTAACCTGCCTCTGACCCTCTGTTCGCTTCACCATCAACAACACACGCCTTCAAACCCGCTCGCCTGCACTAACCCCTCAGCGTGTACAAGGTGTTCATGTTAACTTATGGTATGTTTTGCCGTCTGTGTGTGTGTAGGCATGTTGCGCATGCGCAGAGGTGATGTGTAGGGTACATACATGGAAGTGTGCACCGCATATGCGCAGACATGTACACCTCTTGTGCATGTGTGGTGCACAGTTCTGCTAAGCCCTGTCGCATGTGGGACAGGCGCGGAACCAGGTGCTGCCCATGCACATGCAGGCTGCGTATTTGTGTGGGAGGCATACGCATGTGCGATAGCAGCTCCCACCACACTGTCCATTATGGCTTGTGCATATCCTGGCACCGCAGATGCGCAGACACGTACACCTCTTGCGCATGTGTGACGCACGGTTCTGCTATGTCCTGTCGCCTGTGGGGCGTGCGTGGCAACAGGTACCACAAATGCACATGCACTGTACATATCTGTGCATCTGCGGTGCCTGGTTCCATGCATGTTGCACAGGCAACAGGGCATTGTGGAAACATGCACCGCACATGCGCAAGAGGTGTACGTGTCTGCGCATGTGCAGCACACAGTTTTGCGTACATACCCTACTCATCGCCTCTGCACATGTGCAACATTCGCACACACGCACAGATGGCAAAACATACCATAAATTAACGTGAACACCTGGTACACGCTGAGGGGTTAGTGCAGGCGAGTGAGTTTGAAGGCGTGTATTGTTGATGGTGAAGCGAACAGAGGGTCAGAGGCAGGTTAGGCGTGGAGAGTGGCAGGGTTTGTGAGCAGTGGGGGAGGTAGGTGGCTGGGTTGGTGAGTGGTGGGGGAGGCGAACGGTTGGCTTGGTGAGTGCTGGGGAGGTGTGTGGCTGGGTTGGTGAGTGGTGGGGGAGATAGGTGACATGGTTGGTGTGTGGTGGGGAGGTAGATGGCATGGTTGGTGTGTGGTGGGGGAGGTAGGTGGCATGGTTGGTGGGTGGTGGAGGAGGTGGGTGGCAGGGTTGGTGTGTGGTGGGGGAGGTGGGTGGCAAGGTTGGTCGGTGGTGGGTGTGGTGTGGTGTGTGGCTGGGTTAGTGAGTGGTGGGGGAGGTGAGCAGTGGGGTTGGTGTGTGGTGGGGGAGTTGAGCGGCGGGGTTGGTATGTGGTGGGGGAGGTGAGTGGCAGGGTTAGCGTGAGGTAGAGGAGGTGAGGGGGATTGTGTTTATAGTGTCCACTATGGCGGGCTTTGTGGTTGCTGCATGTGCACTGGGGGATGTGCAGGGCTTGCAGTTGCCTGACGGGGGAGATGGTGTCCATGGGGCTGGGGCACAGGGCAGGGGTGCAGTCCTGCTGCAACACTGACCTGCAGCTGTGGGGGCAGGCCAGGCAGGAACTATGCTGGCACGGCGCAGGAGGTGTGCCGAGTTGCAGGCTCATCAGCCTCGCCTCTACAGGCCCATGGCCCGGCTCCAGAGCATGCATGAGAACCAGGTCATCTCCCTCTACCACCTAAGCAGAGGGGCTATTAGGGAGCTCTAGGAGGATCTAAAACCTGACCTCGAGCCCCTGACTGGTCGGTCACATGTCATACCGGGTTTGGTCAAGCTCCTTGGTGCCCTACATTTCTTTGCCTCTGGCTGTTTCCGGTCATCTGTGGCTGCAGTGGGTGGCATGAGCCACCCCACCCTCTCACGCTGTTTCCACCAAGTACTGCATGCCATGATCAGCCGGGTTGGGAATTACATTGCATTTCCTGACACTAGGCAACAGTGAGGGACCCTGAACCAGGCCTTTGAGGCATTTGCAGGGTTACCACACGTGATGGGAGCTATTGATTGCACACATCTTGCCCTGGTCCCGCCCAGAGTCAGGGAGGCAGTGTTCCGCAACCGCAAACACTACCACTCCCTGAATGTTCAGGTTGTATGTGATGCAGTTATGCGTATTCTGAATGTAGTCCCATGGTTTTCAGGATGTGCAGGACACTGGGGTAGGTGGACATACAGGTAATTCGTCTGTGTGGACAGTCAGGAGCAGCACATGTCAGAGGTTATCTCTCTAATGCACATATGTTGTGGATGACCTATTTAGCGTGCTCCCCTGTACCCCATATGTTGGCCACACTTATCCACATGTGTTCGTGCCCAGTTTGTCTTCTCCAGCACTGTCTCTGGGACACATCCAACAGAGCTGCATGTGTCTACATGTCCTAGGTGTTCTAGTGGTGGGCCACACTTACACCCTTCCTTGACATTGTAGCATCGGCCAACAGTAGTGTATCAGCATTTGCAAGACCTTTAGCTCCACTATTCTCCAATTGTGCACATACAGGCCATATGTTACTGGTGGCACACTCACCCTCTCATACTGTGTGTGTGCATTTGGGGGTGGCTCTGTTATGATACAGTGTGCATGCAGTTTGCATTATCATGTGGTGGGCAGGGTCTGCACACCTGTGGAGCAGTGGTGCATGTGCTGTCTCTACCTTACTGGTGTTGACCTTGTGCACATTGTGCACGTGTGTTGCGTGTTGTGGGTTAACCTATCTCATGTGTATTGACAGACCATTGCACAACAGCATTTATGTATCCCAGATATCACCACAATTTGGACATGCGGCAACATCAGCTGGACACGGGTACATGTTAATTCGACACATTTTTATGACATCATCTGCCTTTACTGTGACATGTTGTAGACTGTGCCTGACTCTGAGGATCACAAACAGACATTTGCTGCAGACACACAGTAGGTTGCAAGTTGGATCGTTTGGGTGTGACATCTGCCTTTATATGTTTGTGTTTTGCTGTTTGTTTCATGGACCTTTCCTGTTGGGTCTCTGTGCACCAACACTGATGGACATGGGGTGCAGCTGTGATACGCCTGTGTTATATGGGCATGGATATGACCATATACATGGGACATGCTCGTCTGTGGTTGCATTTCCAAATGTCCACAACATGCAGTGTTCTGTGTTGTGATCATGTTATGTTTGCCTGTGTGATGTTTAATTATGTTGATACTGATGTTTGACTCCCTGCAATGTGCCCTGATGGTGCGTCCAGCATACTAAGACAGTGTTTGTCCTTATTCTGACACAGAGCAGCGGACACACACACAGCACATCTACTTAGGTGCATCTGTGGGCGACATCACCCACCTGTTGGAGGACACACAAACACCATTCAACTATCCCTGGGAGATGGTGCCATAGGATGTTTGACCTCTGCAAGTGGGACACATGCCTATGATGAACATTACTGTTGGACTGCTACTTTGAGTTTAACAGGCCTGTCCAACACACAGTTGCTACCGTGGTCTGGCTGGGTGTCCTGTTGATTGCACGAGACACACATGACCTTGGCTTAACTGTATCAGTAGGTACTGCCTTGTTCCCAGAGAGACCCTGACTGGTTTATTTTTGATAATCCAGTGTGGGTGGAATCTTACAGTTTATTTTCTTCTTAATGATAGTGAGGGCATGTGTATATTAATTTTTGTCTTTACATCTAAAAGGATTGAAAAACACCATCAAAAAGCATAAAATTCTTGCGTTTATTAAAAAGGAAGGCTCCAATATTTTTTCTTCAAGAGACACGATTAGAGGCATGTTTACTCAGTCCCGTGTCGATAACAGATGTGTCAGCTATGTTACCAGCACAGGGCTCATCACTAACTGCAGGAAGGCATGTATATCCATCCGACTACAGTTAGTGCAGACAAGCCGCATGGTACTGTGGAGATTGGGTTTTCATGGCCCACTAAAGCCTGCACTAGCTGCGATGCACAAGAAACACCACTGACCCACCCAGTCCCCACCCTGATGCACGCTATTAGGGTAGCATGGTGTTTTTAGCACAGGAGTTTCACACTACGTTTTAGTGTGGAATCCAAACCATACTACCCTGGTAGCCAGTTTAGTAAACATGCCCCTTAGACTTAAAGGTACTGTCAAAACTTATGGATAAATACTATTCAGTAGTTGTCTTCACGTCAGCATATAAAAAAAGAACAGAGTGGCAATTTTGATTCAAGTAAAAACCTACCCACAGTTCAATTCAGCTGACATGAGTTTGCCTGACTAAGGCTAAGTATTGCACAATCAGAAGCCCTGACCCCAGGGCTTAGGTGACATCAGTGTAGTAATTTGCTGACCATTCAGACATCAATGGAGCATTATTTAGGGGTATGTCTACTAAACCGTCTTAATGTAGCAGTGGCGACGTTATTGCAAGATATGTAACGTTATCACACGATAACGTCACATATTGCGCAATAATGTCGGCAGCGGCGTTAAGGCACACTAACGCTGTGAAATCCGGCTCTGAAGGGTGGAGTAAGGACTCCCAGAGGGCAGAGATAGGGGTCAATGGGTGGAGAGTGGGTGGGGAGAGGCTCCAGGCACACTAACGCTGTGAAATCCGGGTCTGAACACTAACGCCAGTGAAACCCTCCCGTTAGGCACATTTGCAGGAGAGAGAAACCATGTCAGTCAGCAATGTACAGCAAAGGCAGGGAAACCCAGAAAAGTGATAGTGATACATTTGCAGGAACCAAAAAGGCAAATAAACATATAAAATGACCAGAACCACATCTGAAATCCCAATCACCAAGCTGGCCAATAGTGATATTAATGATAAACATAAAGCAACACTACTGACAAAGCGCAAAAAGGAAGATATCATGTTTGGAAGGGTCTATGCTCTGTCCCCCTACAAAGTGAATTATCCTACATTGAAATAGTGGTAATCAGGGTTTTTGTCGTTTATATTGGGTAGGATTGTTCGGGTGTGCACATGTGCAGCAACAGCAGAGTGGGCACGTAGGAAAGGGTAACTTTACTGATGCTGTAAATGGGATACAGGGGGCTGCAGGCAGCACATGCTGTGGTCCAGCTGGGGCACAGTGAGGACTAGGCAGATGCCTAGGTGGCACATAGGAATGCTGAAACTGTAAAGCAGCAAGACAGCAACTGACAAGGTACCAACATGGGCACGAGTGTGTGTCGCACAGTGTCACAGGGGATATTACCAAGCAGGTACCCCCAGGGCACATAACATTGGCAGGCAGTGCTGGGGGGAAGCGCGCATGTCCATGTAGGCACCCCTACCCAAGAACCCACACCACAGGCAGGTGCCTACCGGCACACTGGATGGCCTGGGACTGTTCACCACCAGCACCACCAGCATAAGGGCATGTCAGCATGGTGGCGGAGGGCTGCTGGTGGCGGAGGGGGCAGTGGCATCTGCCCACAGCAGACCACAGCCAAGCCCCATTTAGGTGGGTGCCATGCACTGCAACAGACAAGATCTGTCTGACAAACAGTCATGGTATTCCTAGGGAATGATCTACCCCTCTGGCAACAGTTTGGTGCAGTACACACAGCCAGTGTGTTCAGGGACAGAAGGTTACAAGTTCAAGTCCCAGCTGTGGCTCCTGCCAACCTTGTCCCCATACTAAACCATGGTAATAAAGACGGAACCTTTATTGCAGATAAATTAAACATGCCTGAAATGCCTATATTTTACCCTACAGAGCACAGACACCATAAATATGTGCAATACCTAGAGCAGAGTTTCCCAACTGCAGTCCTGGAGGGCCAAACACCATTCAGGTTTCATGCTGTCCCTAATAAATATGCCTGTGCTGCATTTGTATGCATCGCCCCCATTATATGCAAATGTATCTCATGCATATTCATTAGAGACAGCATGAAAACCTGAACAGTGTTTGGCCCACCAGGACCAGAGTTGGGAACCTCTGCCCTAGAGCAGCAGCCAACAGGGGCACAAACACCAACACCCACAGGCTCCACTATCCAAAGCCTCATGGAGGGTCAGGCTGTTGGGCCCTGCACGGAGCAGCATCTTCCAATACTGGCACCTGCATACCTTAGCAATGCCGTCCTAAACTTGGGAACATGTTCCACATATATCAAAAGGTTGCTATGATTAATGTCAGCTAACAAATCCTAAGTTAAAGATGATTTGTTGATAGAGATTCATAATAGCAACCTTTCTGATATCTGTGGAGTGTGTTTCAGTTATTGATTCTGACAGTGTTTACCACCCCGGGGAGTGACCCCAACAGTATTGCGTACCATAGCAATGCCTGCACTGTGCCCAGGACTGGTGTGGCGGCCAGGGCTGCCACAAACCTCCATATTTGCACAATGCTGGCATAGGTGTGGGAGTGTGTCTATGTCTATCCAGTGTGTTGTGGCTGCCTACACCTTACTGAGCCCACACTGCTTGCACTGTTTCAAGTTTTAGCCTGTCAATGTGCATAATGAGGAGCAAGGTACTGTGGGTATGGCCCGGACAGGGTGGCCTGGGCAGGATGCATCTGCACAGGGTATAGGGCAATGGCTGGGACATTGTAGTGCCTGACCACCACCTGCATGGACAGGATGGCCACAGCATATCATGCTGGGAGGTCACTCTCACCCTGACTGAGCAATGACCATGGCATGACTAGGTTCCCCCATAGTGCTATGCAGCATTTTTCTCAAGTAATATTTATGGGTTCTTTTTTTTCTGAAGCCCAATCACTGACATAACTGCTTGGTGTGTGTACTCACATCCCATTTTTGGGTACACACAGTTCCTCCAGGAACATGTCCTATGTACTAGCTGTAGTTGGCATGTGTATGGTTGGAACACCTTGCGGGATGCAGTGGGTGGAGACTAATTGTGCCCTTTGCTAGTGAATGTCAGATAGTGGTGGGGGGCAGCTGAGCTTCTCCAGCATTCTGCCTATCTGCCATTGTCTTATGTGATGCGTACAGATCTGCATCGATTGCCCTGTAGGGTGCCTGTTCCACAGCAGGACTGGGGTTGATGGTTTCTACTGCTATCATTGCAGAGATGTACAATGTGGATCTGTTGGTGGGAGATCCTGTCCCCCCCACTCTGAGCCACAAAGGGCAGGTTGGGTGGTGTTACATAATCCGCTTTTGGGTCCAAACACCCCCTTTCACCTATAACATGTGACCATGGCACCCACACAGGATATGAACTATTCTGGGTGCATCATAGTCCACAAAGGCTAGATGTGACTGGGAAATACAGATGGACACAGGTGTATCCTAGGTGCATCTGCAAGGACTACCTAATCACACACTGATGTCAACCTGCAGCATAGCCTATCTCAGCCAAGCCAGGTGCTGCGGACCTGGTGCTGGGTGCCTCACCTCACCCTCAGGGTGAGCACAGGACCTGCACAATGTCACGGGCAGTAGCTACTCTGTGCCAGTAACATACACGGTCAGTTCCCCCTACCAGGCCTAGGTGCTGTGGGGGTGCATACCCCATTATGTGATCAGCTGTAGACTGCTGATCTGCATGTGCAGTGCATCATGGGTACGGGTGGTAACCACTGCAGACAGTTTGTGTGGTGACCTGCAGTCTTTCTGTAGCCAGCCAGCAGCATGATAGTAGCTATAGAGATGTAGCCTACTGGTTACTTCAATGACTGTCAAGGCAGAGATCATGGGTTTGATCCCACAGTGGTGTTATTTAGGAATGCTGTCTGAGGCTTTTCCTTTTCATTTCAATCATTGCTGCCAGCAGAAACACCCTCACAGTGCTGTAGCCTAAGGTGCCTCATAGGTGCCCTATAGGGCGTCCTGTAAAGCGCCCTATATGGCACATTATAGGGTGCCTTGGCAGACAGGGCACTTTATAATATGACCTATGGGGCGCCTTATAGGGCCCCTTTTGAGGCACCTTAGGTTACGGCACTGTGAGAGTGTTTTTGCTGGCAGCATTGATTTAAATTAAAAGAAAATGCCTCAGACAGCCTTTTTAGATTACACCACTGCAGGATTGAACCCATGACCTCTGCCTCCACAGTAATTGCAGTAACCAGTGGGCTACATTGTTATAGCGTCTAATACTGCACTGGCATGTACTTAGGGTTAACGCACGTTAACGTGCCACAGCGCCCACTATCGCGCGATACAGATTCTTGCTACCTTAGGACTGGAACGCCCACTCCTTATATGGCATTCTTCACATTATCGCTGCAACTAGCGCCAGTAACATTAAGACGGTTTAGTAAACATACCCCTTAGTATTCTAACAACTGGAGGGCCCCTGTGGTCTCCACACCAAAGATATTCACAGCTGCAAGCCAAGGGAAACACCTTTTCAGAACAAAGGAGCAGAGGCTGAGAACAAAAGGCCAAATACTGAATGCATATAAGCACAGGCTTGAGAAGTTTGAGGAGACAGAGAGGCGCAGAGATACACACACACACAGCACAGATACTTTCCATTATACATACATTCACATGCACTCTATATTAGCTCTATGGTAACATTCGCCCAAATGCTATATAACAAGCTGACTTAGATAAAATATTTATTCTACAAACACCTGCCTCTGTGTATCATTTTGCTACACCCATTGTCTGTGAGAAGTGGACCCAGGACCAGCTTGGAGGTGTCTGAGTATTCACATCTTTACAGACCTAGGCAATGACCCAAGCCAAAAAGAGGACTCAGACACAGTGTACACCATTCCTGACATTATGGAGGCTTGTCCATATTTCTGACACCCTGAAGTATTCAGTTTTATACCAAAGATCATATGGCAAAGAGAGGTTGGTTAGGGTGGACATGCTATTAGAAGAAGTGACACATTTTTTTGTTAAGCATTTATGCTCTTATAGTAGATTCTCCAGAGTGCTTTCAAATCCTAAATCCTGAATCATGTAGGTCAGGTTGGGGATAGCCCATTGTTTATAAGGGGGGTGGATTTTAATCTGCCCTTAGACTGTATTTTAGATAGGCAATCCAGATGATCATATCACCCTCATAGATCATGGCAGGGGCTACACTCTCTTATTGAGGAAATAGCTCTGGTAGAATTTTGGCGACTTCAACATCTAACAGCAAAGTCGTTTACCTTCTTTTCCTATTCCCCACCAGACGTAAAACTGAATTATTTTTTAATTTTGAATAATCTTTCAGCCATAAGCGATACCCAAATGATCCCAAGTATGGTATTGGAACATGCAGCTAAAACCTTCTTGATGGAGTGTGCAAACCCTAGTCCTCCCATTTGGACCTGGCAATTTAACGTAGCCCTGTTAAATGATGAGGGTTTTCAGGAAGCCATACAGATGGCCATTATCAATTATTGAGTTGTAAAACCACTCGTCACTATTCTAGTCAACTGATGGGATGTTCTAAAAAGCTACTTTCCAGGGAACTGTCATGACTTTTTCTGTAGGGATACCTAAGAAACAGATCCAAAATTTGGCGGCTGTAGATAAGAAGATTAAAGAAATTGAGCAACAGCATATTGCTATGAGGAAACATGAAACCTCAATAATGTTCCAGAGTTTGAAATATCAATATAGTTTAATTCTTAGTAGGCAAGCTAATGTTGCTTTGTTTATTAGAAAGGAACACTATTATGACAAAGGGAACAACAGTGGTCACATATTTGCCCAGTATCTGAAAGTGAAAAAATGAAAAGAAAGGGTGACATTTCTTAAAGAAGCTTCCAGTAAGGTGATGACTAAAGGCAGAGAAATATCTGAACAATTTCTGCTTTACTGTAAGTCCCTCTATAGAAAAGTGGGGACGTATTTGGAGGAGGAGGTGAGTTACCTTTTGGACGAAATAGACACCTGACTATTATGCAGCTCTATAGAGAGTTTCTTGATAGAGATATATCTGAGGAGGAAATAAAGGCAGCCAGAGGAGCCTCCAGCTAGTTAAATCTCTGGGTTCTGATGGGTACTCAGTTGAATATTATCGAGCCTTCTGCCTCTATCAGTATTCTTTAAACTGGTGAGGCAGTAGGTTCCTCTATGGAGGCTAGAATAGTAGTTCTGCCCAAAGTCTGAAAAGGATCCAGCTTCTGTGATCATCTACAGACCCATCTCGCTTATCAATGTTGATTATAAAATCTATTTTAAATTGTTAGTTCAAAGATTGGTCATTCGCCAAAATCAAACTGGTTCTATACATGGTAAAAATATATATATTTATTTATTTAGCTTTATTTATATACTGCCTTTCTCTGGATCAAGGCGGTTTACAAAGAACAAGTTGCAGATACATTGAACAGTGGTGTGAAACTATGTACAGCATGCAGACAAGACCCCAGGGTATAGGTTTTCAACCCAGTCCTCGGGGAACCCTAGGCCAGTCAGGTTTTCAGGATTCACAGATTGAATATGCCTGAGAAAGATTTGCATGTTCTGCCTTCATTGTATGCAAATCTATCTTATGCATATTCATTGTGGGAATCCTGAAAACCTGACTGGCCTAGGGTATTAACCATGCGTATGTTCTCTGCAATAAAGGTTTGTCCTTACTATCACGGTTTAGTTGTGGGAAAAAATATGTGGAGTGGATTGGCAGTAGCCCCAGCTGGGCTTTGAACCTGTGACCTTCTGTTTTTGCACACACTGTCTATGTGCACTGCACCACCGTGTTGCCACAGATATGCTGCATTCCCTGGGGAGTCCATGACTGTACATCCGACAGGGCCTGTTTGTTGCAGTGCACGGCACCCACCTGGACAGGGTTAGGCCATGGTCTGCTGTTGCCATCAGCTGCTGCCACCTCCACCACCAGTACCGCCCCATCCTTATATTGGAGACAGCATAAACCCTGAAGGATTTGTGGCCCTCCAGGACTGCATTTGGGGGAATCTGCTCTAGGTAATGTGCACGTTGCTGGTGTCTGTGCTCTGTAGGGTAAAATAGAGGTGTTTGAGCCATGCTTATGTTCTCTGCAATAAAGGTTCATCTTTACTATCACGATATAGTTGTGGGTAAAACATGGGGACTGGATTGGCAGGAGCCCCAACTGGGGCTTGAACCTGTGACCTTCTATCTCCAAACACACTGGTTGTGTGCACTGCACCGCCATGTTGCCACAGAGACAGTGCCTTCCCTGATGATACCATGACTGTTTGTCCGGCAGGGCCTGTCTGTTGCAGTGCATTGCACCCACCTGGACAGGGCTAGGCCATGGTCTGCTCTGGGCAGCTGCCACTGCCCCCCTCCACCTCCAGTACCCCTGTGCCACCATGCTGACATGCCCTTCTGCTGGTGGTGCTGGTGGTACGCAGTCTCAGGCCATCCTGTGTGCGGGTAGGCGGCTGCCTATGGTGCGGGTTCTGGGGTAGGGGTGCCTGCATATCTGTCCGCACATCCCCCAATCACCGCCTGCCACTGTTCTGTGCCCTTGGAGGTACCTGCTGGGTACTATCCCCTGTGACACTGTGATAGTGCTCATGCCCATGTTGGGCCCTCATCAGTTGCTGTCTGGCTGCTGTACAGTTTCCGCATTCCTAGGTGCCACCTAGGCATCTGCCTAGTCCTCACTGTGCCCCAGCTGCACCACAGCATGTGCCGCCTGCAGCCGCTTGCAGCCCTCTGTATCCCCTTTCCCAGCATCTGTCCAGTTGCCCATTCCGACATGCCCGCCCTGCTGCTGTGGAACATGGGCATGCCATAGGAAACCTGTCCAATGGAGGACATAACCCTGATCAGTGCTATTTCACTGTGGGATCATTCACCTTGTATGGGGACGGAGCGTAGACCCTTCTAAAATTCATATTTATTTTTTGTGGCTTTGTTGGGAGTGCTTTTTGATGTTTCCCATTACTATCACTATTGCCCAGCTTGCTTATGATTTTTTTATATTTTGTTGGGGTCATTTTTAATGTTTATTTGCTCTTTTGTTCCGTGCACATGTATCACACTGCTCACGTTTTGTAGGTTTCCCTGGTTTTGCTGTACATTGCTGACAGAAATGTTTCTCTTCCCTTTAAATCGGCTCTACCGCGAGGTTTTCACTCGCGGTATTTTTTTGCTTGAATTTCAGTCCCACTTGTGTGCGGGGAGCCTCTCCCCTCCCACTCTCCACCCATTGACCCCGTCTCTCTGCCCCTGGGGAGCCTTCCTCCGCCCTCCGAGAGCCTTTCCACGCCTTTATCCCACATCAGCGCGCCATGCACATGAGCAGGCACTTTAGTGCGGCGTGCACGTGTGCGGGGCACAAAAACACATCATTAGCATGCGCTAAGGTACCTTAGCGCATGCTATTGTGCGCCGCGCACTTGAGCGCAGTTTAGTAAACATACCCCCTAGTCTCCTACAGATAGTTAAAAGGATTGGGGACCTTTCTGGATATAAAATCCACTGGGTAAAGACAGAGGACCTTGCTTGAACAAACATATGTTTAAAATTTCATTGTGATACAGGGCTAATCGCCATTCTTTATCAGAAGCCGGCCTCTTGAAACCATCTGTTGAGGTTTTCAAGTCATCATCCAATGAAACTTAAAACTGTTTTGTCTCTAAGTCAATTTTTATGGTTACAAAGAATTCATACATTAAGACAAGATAACATCTTAAAGGCAAAGAAACTGTGTTCTAAATATCTGGAACAGGGTTATCCCTATTGGATACTGAAAAAAACTTTTTTTCCAGGTTTATATGCACAGCAAGAGTAACTGTTGCAACCACATACTAATGAAGATACTTCTACAAATGATCCTTCAGTTTGTGTGTTATCTTTCTTTATATGAGCTTCTCAATTGGCAACTATTATATATAAGCACTGATGAGTGTTGCAATTACATACTTGTTTTATAGATTGCCCAATTATGGCATATCAGTGAGGGAAGAACATCACTAATTATGTTAGCCAGTCTATGACATGGAATACTGAAAGTGCCAATCAATCAATCTTGTTGTCCGGGACCTGTTCAGTGTGGTATTTGAGAATTTTGTGTCTCTGCGATAGAAGGAGAGTCTTGGCAACATACTACTGTGAATAAAGTTTGTAAAACTTGACATCGTACTGATTGTCAAACCACTTTTGTGGTATATGCGTTAGTTTGCCCTTGTTTAAAGCTTTATGTTTGATGAACTAAACAGACTATGGTGCAATGTTTAAGAGAGCGCAGATCTAGTATTAATACTGCAGCGAAATGGCTCCTGTAGTTGAGCATTGTATACAAATGGGACATACATTTGCTCAGCTACAATGGAGAATATTGGATTGCCCCCTCCTCCGCCCCCCCCCCCTACCAGCAAATTAAGTGGTATTCCTTGATTTAAATGATGGCCCCCTTTAAAAGATCAGAGTAGGTGGATTTATGGGATTAAAAGCCATAGGGCTCGGACATCAGCATTATAAGCTCCTATAATTTTGGAGTTTTTGACCATAAGAAGGACCTTCAATATGATGAAGGATTAATTGCAATGATCTACTGATGAGATGAGTACTACTGTAACCCTGAAGCAGAAACTTGTAGTTTACCAGTTTGAAACAGGACAGTCGTATTGGTATTATGCAGTATTAATTTTAAGAGAAGCATTTTATGCATGATCACTTTCATTAAGAATGAAATGGATTTAAATGGAGGTAGCTGGATATAGCCACCTTGTTTTATAGTCCAACAAAAACATTTTTTGTTTTGAGCTATTAAAGGTGTATGGGATTTATTGTTGTCACGGCGTGGTATTGTTTTCCTACACTGATCCCTTTTATAAGCTGTGTATCTTTCTCAACATCGCTATCACAGTCTATGTTTTTTTATAGCCCATGGGACAGTTTAGACCCCAGTGACAGTGGCTAAATTTGCTGCTACTCGGGACAACCATTGTTGGTTTGTCAAGGTGAGGTGGGCACATTTTCCCATGTTGTCTTCTTGTTCAAATTTGCAACTCTTTTGGAAAACTCTTTGGGGTAAATTTTGTATGAGCCTGTCATTGCAGGAAATATTTTCTTTTCGTATTCGAATTTACAAATCAATGGCAGTGCAGACTGAACTCAGAGGGAACAAGGCATATCTCCTAGATTTTCTTTTGTCATTAGCGTTTCAATTGATTCTGAGTTACTGGAAGAAGAATTCTCTTTTCGATATAAACCAATGGTGGAATACCGTATGTGTAACAGATAAATAGGAGGAGGTAATGGCTGATAAATATAAGAAGTCATTTCAATGTGCATACAGATGTAATATAATTGATCAGTTTGTGGCAGAGCAATAATTTAGGTAATTTTACTACCTCTGTATGTCTTAGGTTGAAGTCGCAGGAATGTTATTGTTAGTTTTTAGGGGTTTTGTTACTGTGCATGCAAAATTTAAAAAAGACCTGAACACAAAAAAAAGCATTTCCTTCAACATTGTATTATTATCATTTAACCCTCCCTTGCCTCAGATGCAAACTTAGAATGTAAACCCTCCGGGGACAGGGAATTACCTACTGTTCCTAATATAACTTACCATGAGCTACTACTGAAAAGGCGTGAGCTAAATCCAAAATCCTTTTTAATTTCTTGTCAAGTATGTTTCTAAGCATCAGTTGTCAAAAATGCAGAGGCAGAAAATAATAAGAGAAGATCACAGGCCCAATATTCAGAATGATTAACGCAGCAAGCAGGATATTCAGTGGCACTAACGCAGTTCGTGCGACCGAGCACCCTGGTGCATGATTCCCGGCTAACATCAGGGAATTCCAGGGGTAGAGTAGAGGCAGCACCCGGGGTAATTAGGCAGCAACAATATTCCTCCACTGCCTGATTATCCCTAAGCAGCAAACCTTAGGTACCTTAAAGGTTAGCCTAACTTTCACCGCAGAAGCTATCCACTGCCCGGTTAGCTTTACTGGATATTCAATATCGGTGGCTAGATATGGCCACGGCATAGAATAGCCATGTTTTAAGCTCAGTTTCGACAGCTAGCCACCACTGATGAATATACCCCTCTCCCCCACCTCGCAGCCCCACATACACACATTGCTATTGATATAATTTGTCTGATTCAAAGTAAAATGCCTTTTTGCCATTTAATTAGTGTACTTTAATAATGTCTCTAGTTATAATATCACAATATGGGCAAGCAAAGAGCCAGTGTCCTTCTAAGTCACCAAATTAAGAGATCACCCATTTAACCTACCTTCCCCAATTCCTTCCTCTCCCTAGTACCCACTTGCAAGCCAAGACATATGAAAGTCAAGAAATGAGAAAATGATTATCACTTTGCAGCTTTCTCTTATAAAAACATTTTATATTTTTTATTTTATATTGTACATTTTATATTTTCTTATATTACAAGGATTCTCTTATAAAAACATTTTAGAAAGTATTCTTCCTTCATTCCAGCTTGTAATCTTATAACTAGCAGATCAATTAAAAATATTCTGTCTGGGGTAGCCTGCTTTCTGTTCCCTTCCCCCATCCAGGTTCTATAAATGCAATTAATTCCTTGAAATTGAAGTAGACTTGCTGTGCCTTTTTCATTGAACGCATCTGGTCAGTAATGAATTCAGATCCATTAATACAATGGCACTCATATTCTGTGATCCTTCTTTTTACATCCTGTCCTACATATATTAATCCTAAAGTCCATCTCAACAATTACAGAACATAATCCCAGTGGGAGGTTCATAAACATGATTCAGAAAGAATCTCTTGTCTATATATGGATGAATTATATCATTACTGTTTATAATCTTATCACAGCATATGCAATATGAGAAAGAAAAAACATTGCCTGTGTGGAATTGCAGTTTATTGCATATTAGAAATAATTTGTAGCTCCACATAGAACAACATCTGTGACAAAGAGAAGTACATTAATTTCATTTTTCTTGAGGCATCTAAGATCTCCAACAGAAGGAAAGATGAAACTGTACAAAAAGATGGCAGCTGGGCACAGATCACCAGAGCCTGAAAAATCATCAACTCGATTTCACCTTCCCTTAAAACTGAAGATCTGGTATGAAGCACTGAGAGTGGAAAAGGTGAAAACATCTCAGAAACAGAAGGAACTGCAATTAAAAAATGCCAAACCTGCATGATCAGCGACCACTAGGAAGCATAGGATAGAAGTGGTTGACGACTCCCATCTGAGGGGTACAGAGACATCTATCTGATGACCAGATATGATGTCCTGGGAGGCGTGCTGTCTGCCTGGTGCTACAATCAGAGATGTTATGGACAATTTAGTGAGACTCATCAAGCCAACTGACTATTATCCAATGCTCTTCATCCATGTTGGCACAATTGATACTGCTAGATACTTTGTTTATCTGGGAGAGAAAGTGAAGCAGATAAATGCATGGATGATGTTTTCCACAATCCTCCTTTTCATGGGTAAAGGTCAAAGCAGAGAAGCTGGTATTATGAAGATGAATGCATGGCTGTGTGTGGATAGTGTCATCAACAGAGTTTTGGCTTCATGGGACTATTTTCCAAGGGCTGCAGAATAGAGATTATGACCACCTATTAAAAAATGGATGAAGTTTCCTCCACAACAGATTGGCAAGCCTTGTTCTTAAGTGCAGTCGAGTCGGTGTCCTAAATTGTGTTTAGTTTTCAGTCAGGCAACTCATTGTTGACAGATTGGCACATATAGCTGCTGTTATTGTATCGATCCATCTCATTGCTGGCCTTCCTCTTTTGCGTTGACCTTCTATCTTGCCAAGCATGATGTCTTTCTCTAATGATCTCTCTCTTTGTATGATGTGTCCAAAGTATGAAAGATGAAGTCTTGTCATCTGAGCATCTAAAGAAAGCTTAGGTTTGATCTCCTCTAGTACTGACTGGTTTGTTCTTCGGGCAGTCCATGGTATATGCAGTATTCACCACAAGCACCATATTTCAAAGGCATCACTTTTCTTCCTGTCTATCTTTTTCATGTCCAACATTCTCATCCATTTAACATTATTGAAAATACCATGGCTTGAACAAGTAAAATCTTTGTATGGAGAGAGACATCTCTACTCCTGAGAATTTTGTCTAGGTCCTTCATAGCCATTCTGCCAAGAGCAATGCATCGTCATATTTCTTGACTGCTTGTTGCTTCTTTATTGATAGCTGATCCAAGTAGGTTAAAGTTCTCCACGATTTCAATTTCTTCTTCATCAGTGATGAACTTATTGATTTTGCCAGTTGTCATGATCTTTGTCTTCTTTACATTATTTTATTTATTTATTTTATTTATTTAACACTCATTTATATACCGCATCTTCCAGAGATCAGTTGCAGTGTACAATTAACAACGAATTAACAAAGCGAGGTTTGCTTTACATAGAACATCTTAAATTTAACATAGAACATCTTAAATTAACATTAAGGTGCAGGCCCATTTTAAGACTATGTTCCTTGATCATGAGAAGCAAATGTTTCAGCCAGTAATGTGGTATCATCAGCATAGTGAAGGCTGTTGATGAGTCTTCCACCAATCTTCACACCTCGGTTGTCTTCATACAGTCCTGCTTCTCTGATGATTTGTTCTGCATATAAATTAAACAGGTAGGGGGAAAGTATGCAGCCTTGTCGTACACCTTTGCTTATTTTAAACCATTCTGTTTTTCCTTGTTCCGTTTGAACTGTTACTTCTTGATCAATGTACAGATTATGCAAGAGAACGATCAGGTGTTCTGGTATACCAGTGCTTCTTAATGTGGTCCAGAGTTTCTCATGGTTTACACAGTCAAAAGCCTTGCTGTAGTCAATAAAGCACAAGTAGATATCCTTTTGGTATTCATTAGTCTTTTCAAGGATCCATCTGACATCCACGATGATGTCTCTCGTTCCTCACCCTTTCCTGAACCCTGCTTTCACTTCAGGTAGTTCTTGTTCCAGGTATGGTTGTAGTCTCTGTTGAATAATCTTCAGTAGAATCTTGCTGGCATGTGGGATCAGAGCGATTGTGCGACAATTTCCACAGTCAGTTGGATCACCTTTCTTTAGTATTGGTATAAACATAGATCTTTTCCAGTCAGTTGGCCATGATGTTGTCTTCCAAATTTCCTGGCAGAGCCTTGTAAGTACGGTAACAGCTGCATCATATTGCTGTAATATTTCTATGGGAATGCCATCAATGCCTGGTGCTTTGTTCTTTGATAAGGCTTTCAATGCTGCTTTGACTTCTTCTTTCATCACCAATGGTTCTGGATCATAAGGTACAGGTTGAAACGGCTGTTGGTCCACTTGATCTTTATCATATAAAAACTCTGTATATTCTTTCCACCTTTTCTTGATCTTCTCAGCATCATTCAATATAGAATCTTGAGCATCTTTTAACATTCCAATTCGAGGCTGGAATTTTTTTTTTAGCTCTTGTAGGTTTAGGAAAGCCGATCTTGTACTTCCTCTAACAGTTTCTGCTTCTATTTCCTTGCATGCATCATTGTAGTACTTTTCGTTGTCTTGTTTTGCTGCATGTTAGAAATCTCTGTTGAGTTCTGCAATTGCCTCTCTTTCTCCTCTGGCTTTAGCTTCTCTGTATTTCTGGGCAATTTTCAGAGTTTCTTCCTTCATCCATTTTGGCCATTTTTGCTTTTTTAACTTTTGTAGAGACTTCTCGCTTTTTTCCAGTACAACCTTCTTGATATCATTCCATAACTCTTCTAGAGCTCTGTCATTTGTATCTAAAGCAGCAAATCGATTTTGCAGGCAGTCTTTAAATTCCAGTTGTATATTCTCAAGGTCATATTTTGCTAAATTCATGAGTGGCTTGCTCTTTTTCAACTTTAGCTTGAGTTTGCATACTAGTAGTTGGTGATCTGTACCACAGTCAACTCCAGGTTTTGTCTTTGTTGATGTTATAGAGCTTTTCCATCGTTGACTTCCACAGATGTAGTCAATTTGATTTTTGTACAATCCATTGGTGAATCCATGTGTTTAGTCATCGCTTGTTTTGCTGGAAGAAGGACTTTGAGATGAATAGATCATTAGTCTTGCAGAATTCTATCAGTCCTTCTCCAGCTTCATTTCTGTTGCCAAGTCCATATTTTCCAACCATTTTGCCTTTTTCTTTGTTGCCAACTATTGCGTTCCAGTCACCCATGATTATCAGGATATCCTGTTTGCATGTTCTGTCAATTTCAGCTTGTATTTGTTCATAGAACTCATCGATTTCATCCTCTTCTGCAGCTGTTGTTGGGGCATATACTTGAATTATCGTTGTGTTGATAGGCATTCCTTGTAGATGAATAGAGATTAAGTGTTCACTGATTGCATTGTATTTCATTAGAGTTCTTGCAAGTTTCTTCTTTATTATAAATGCAACACGATTGACTACAGCACCCAGAGTGCTTCGAGTGTATTTTGATGACTCAGGGCTGGAGCCTTCACAAAGATGCCGCGATTATGAAGCATTGTGCTGAAAGGGAGTGCTTAAAAGGCAAGCTACATCCCCTAGTGCATCCCTTCGTGCTCATATTTGTGCCATTGTCTTTGTTTGATATATATTGCAGTTTTCTCTTGAAGTATTTTTATAATGGCTAGTTCATTTATTCTATGATGTGGGGAATGGTTGCACAATGTTTTCAAATGCTATCTCTCACCCTTTTTGTGGGAGAAGTCTGTGCAATCTTGTTAGAGTCCATGACAATCATGCTTAGGATATGTCGAGTAATCCTCCTTTGAAATTTGGTCTATTAAATGCTCGCTCTGAGATATTTTGTGATTTTATTGATGAGAAGCTAGACATCTATTGTATTATTGAGACTTGGCTCTCAGAGAACGATGTAATGGTCCTTAACTCTCTCTGCTGTCCTGGCTTTAAGTCTGTGGTATGTTCTAGATCTATTGGCAAAGGAGGTGGTGTTTTAATATTGATTCATGAGAATCTCAAAATCACTTGTCTATGTTGTTCCTGAGATGGGTCTTGAATATGTGGTGATTCCTTTTGGGAATTGGGAGATTTGCCTACTTTATAGGGCTCTGGCATCCATTATTGACCCAGCACAAGTGTGGGAACGCTTATGCTCATTGAAGCTAGATCTAGCTAACTACCTGATTTTAGGGGATTTTAATATACCTATTGATTGGTCATGTTTAACAAATCAATCTGTTGTTCAGTCAGAGATGATATCTTCCTTAAGCCATATTTAATGTGTGGATGCTCCTACTCAATATAAAAGCCATTCATTGGATTTAATTTTTATTCTTGACCATTTTTATTTGCCTTCTCTTTTAGACAAAGGTACAGTCTGTTCCTTGGTCAGACCATTGTGCCTTGACCCTTTTAATTAAGCTCAACAGAATTTGTGGTTCTCATTCTTTTCCTAAGGTTCAGAAAAAATTGGGTCCCAATGTTGACCCTTTTTAATTTGCTTCGAAGTGGGTACAAACAACAAAGGGTCTTTTTTTCTAAAGACGTGATCCTTCAAAAATTACAATAATTAATGGAAGACTTAGCACCCCTTCAAACCAAAACCATTCAGCAGTTTAAACGAGCACCATGGTATTGTAGGGAGGTGAGACAAGCTAAGATTCTATTAAGGAAATCTGAAAAAAGGTGGCATAGATCTGGTACTATGGAGAATAAGAGGAACTATATTTCATTGATGCAGGATTATTGGCAGGTTGTTGTAAGGGTCAAACAAAGGTTCTATACTTCTCGTTTGAGTCTTGTGGCATCTCGACCACGGGTACTATTTAGATTGATACATCTGCTTATTGGTTCTAATCAACTGTTACCCAGGTCTGAGTCTATTGATCCCCAACAATATGCCTTATATTTGAAGTTAAAACTCGACAGTTCTAAAGATCATTGTGGTAAAAATGGGTCTGTCGATTTAATTACTGCTGCTCCTGACAATGTGGTTCATAAATGGGAGGAATTTGCAATGGTCTCAGAGACCCAGACCAGAAATATTTTGGATTGTGTCTCTGTAGTCCCTGCAAAGTTAGATACGGTTCCTCCCTGTTTAATCAAGTCTGGTAAAGTGGCTTTTGTTCCCCTTATAACAGAGCCAATTAATAGCTCTTTTTGTGCTTCTTTCTTACCACCTGAATTCAAAAGGTTGGCTGTGCGTCCACTCTTGAAGAAGACTCATTTGGATGTAACAGTATGAAGAACTAGTGTATAGGCCTATTTCTAGTTTGCTTTATTTGACAAAACCTATTGAGTGCATGGTAATGATTCAACTGCAACAGTCTGTTGAGAAACATTCTTTGCTTGACAGATACTAGTTTGGTTTTCGCAGTGATAGGAGTACTAAAACCGTGGAGGCTGATTCAGAGTGGGACACGTCCAGGTTGTCCAGATGCAGAAAAGATGCATGGGCCCCACTTGTACCCGCTTCTGTAACTATGAGAGCTATATGTTCCCATGGCTGCAGAATCAGGGCACTTAGATGGCCCGGCATGCACGACATTCAGCCCCTGGAGAAGTCCTGGGGGCTCTCCGTCCATCCTGTACAGTGCTCCGGCTGGCATGCCTGTGCAATGGCATACTGCTCCATGGCACTAGCAGAGCCTGCCAGAAACACAGTCTGGGCCAGCACACCTCAGCCCCGACATTCCACCACCCAACCCCCAGCAGGGTCTCCAAGGCAGGATCGGGCAGCAGGGGCACTCCTGCAGTAGCTCGGTGGATTTGGGAGGACTGAATGCCCCGATCGCTGTGGCACCCAGCACTTATTCCACTTCCAATGTGGAATAAGCCGGGCTTCCAGCAGACAGCCGATGGACATACAGGGCCCTGACCTGAATAGGCCCTGTACATCCAGGTTGCCTCAGCCTGCCCCCACTCCGCTCCCTCTCTACCTCCATCCCGCCCATGTCCAGTGCTCCCCACACAAACCCTCTGTATGTGCAGGGAGTGCCAGGGCTGGAATACTGTCCAGGGCCTCTTCGCGGGTTGTACATCCAAACCGGACATGCAATCCTGCTATTTGCTGTGCAGAATCTATCCTTTACTAGTCTGAACACTTGATAACTAGTTAAATCAATTAAGAAAGGGTTACAGGATTTTAATTGCTTTTCTAGATTTTGCAGTTGCCTTTGATTCTGTCCCACATGTTGCACTCCTTGAGAGGTTAAAGATATATGAGCTAGGGGGGCCGAGCCTGTTATCTGGTCAAGATGGACGTGTAAGAGTGGTGCTCCGGAGGGCAAAAGACAAGAATCCTGATTTCTGCAATATTTGATCAAATAGTTCCTACCTACTTGGTTACCATTCAATCCCGGATATGTCGGGCTCCAAGCAGACGCAGCTGGATTTCCAAGTATCTTAAAATGCTAGTGCAAAGAGAACCAAGATGGAACCTCTCTCACCTCACAAGATGGTGGTCATTTGAGATAGTCCTGAGACTTCGCAGGAGATCTTGGCTGAGATTCGAGCAGTCAAAGAATTGGTCAAAGCTAATGGAGAATCGCTATGTGCAATGCAGGGAGATATCAATGCTTTGAGATCTTCGTTGGAGTCAAACACAGCTCGATTGGAGAAGGTAGAGAAAGTGGTGGTGTCACATGGGGAGAGGCTTGAGGCTGTTGAGAAGCAGGCCAAGTTGATATGCTCACTGCAAAGAGAGGTGGAAGATGGCAATAATCACTCTCGGCGAAACAACATGAGGATACTAGGGGGTATGTTTACTAAACTCCGAAATTGTGCGGAGCCGCGGTAGTGTGCCTGTGCCATATAAGGAGTGGGCGGTTCAGGCAGAGAAAAGAAAAAAACCTGGAGAAAGCGACCGTACTTGTGCGCGTCGCGCTAATGTGCGGAGTCCACATTAGCGCGTGGGAAGGCTAAGTGGCGCGCTGCTGGGCACAGAAAAGAACAGAGCTGTAGTACAACGATGAAGACACTGCCCAATGGTGCAGGGGCCATGGGTTCAATCCCCCATTGTGCACAACAAAAGCTGTTGTCTGAGGCAATAACTGTAATGGGTTAAAGTGCTGTAGGAGGCATATTAATTTTGTGCGGCATAAGGCGGCGCACTGTTAATTTTGGGCGACATTAGGCGGTGCGCTGTTAGGTGTGGGCGTCATAAGGCGTAGCACTGTAAATAGTGGGCATTAGGCGGCGCGCTATTAAGTTTGTGCGGTTTGGGCGGCAGAAGGCGGTGCGCTGCTATGTCATGAAGGCCTAAGGCAGTGCGGCAATGTCCAAACACAGGAATAGAGCCACAGCACAATGGTTAAGACACTGACCAATGGTGCAGGGATCAGAGGTGCAATCCCTCACAGTACCCAGTGAAAAAGGCTGGCTGAGGCATAATGTATTATGGGGATGAGTGCTGTAGGAGGCATATTAGTTCTATTCTATTTATCAGTACGAGCAAACTCACTCTCAAAGCGTGTTAACATAAGGCGGCCCATACGGGAACCCCTTATGGACACCTAGGTGGGCTATGTACCACCACCCATGGTTGAAAAACAGGGTCTCCTATCAACAGATCCACATTCTACCTCCCTGCAATGGTGGCAGTAAAGTGGACCATCAACCCCGGTCCTGCTGGGGAACAGACACCCTACAGGGCAGTCAAAGCAGCTCTATACACCTCCATAACACAATATCAGACAGACATTAGGCCTGGGTATGCTAAGCTGCACCCCACCACTATCTGATATTCTCCTGCAGCAAGCCTTCAGCCACTGCACCCTGCAAGGCACTCCATCACAACACAGACCAGCTGAAAACAGTCTGCTAGCTAGTCCTGGTGGAAATGCATGCACCCAGAACTGGGATGGCAGTGCACACCAGCAAATAAGTCAGGGACTGGGCCCCAAAAGGAAACCCATATAAATCACATGAGAGAAATACTATATAGCACTATGGGGGTGCCTAGACATGCTGTGGTCACTGCACAGTCAGGGTGAGAGTGATCCCCCAGCAGGACAGAAAGAGGTCACCCTGTCTGTGTAGGTGGTGGCCGGCCACGACAATGTCCCAGGCAGTGCCCTATGCCCTGTGCAGATGCATCCTGGCCAGCCCACCCTGTCTGAGCTATACCCATGGTACCTTGCTGCTCATTATGCACATTGGCAGGCCAATAATGGCAACAGTGCTGGCAGTGTGGGCTGTGGAAGGTGTTTGCAGCCAACACACACTGTATAGACCAGGGGTGGGCAATCTCGGTCCTGAAGGGCCACAGACCAGTCAGATTGGCAGGATATCTGTAATGCATATATATCACATGCTTATTTATTAGGGATATCCCGAAAACCTGACTAGTCTGCGGCCCTCCAGGACCGAGATTGCCCACCCCTGGTATAGACAGACACACACTCCCACACGTATGCCAGCAGTGTGCTACTATAGAGGAGTTTATCAGCCTTGCCCACCACACCAGTCCTGGGCACAGCACAGGCATGGATATGGTACGCAATACTGTTGGGGGTCACTCCCCAGGGTGGTGACCACTGTCAGAGGCCAGACCTGAAGCACACACCGCAGACATCAGAAAGATTGTTATGATGGAGCTCAAAGAGCAAACTGTGCTTAACGTAGGAATGTCTATCTGCCAGTACTCATAGCAAACGTTTGAGAGCTGTGTATCGTATACCCAGGTGTAGGGTGGCATTGCTAAGGTATGCAGGTGCTAGTATTGGGAGATGCACGCAGGGCCCAATGTCCTGCCTCTCCAGGAGGCATTGGCCAATGAGGCCTGTGGGTGTGGGTGTGTCTGCCCCTGTTGGCTGCTGCTTTACCGCAGAGGTTCCCAACTCCAGTCCTGGTGTGCCTAACACTGTTCGGGTTTTCCTGCTGTCCCTCATGAATATGCATGAGCTACATATACATGCCATGGGGGTGGTGCATAGATATGCAGCACAGGCATTTTTATTAGAGGCAGCATGGAACCTGAATGGTGTGTGGTCCTCCAGGACTGCATTTCGGAGACTCTGCTCTAGGTAATGCCCCTGTTCATGGTGTCTGTGCTAAGTGTGGTAAAAGATAGGCATATTACCAATGCGTATGCCCTCAGCAATAAAGGTTTGTCCTTACTATCACGGTTTAGTTGTGGGAAAAATATGTGGACAGGATTGGCAGTAGTCCCAGCTGGGCTTTGAACCTGTGACCTTCTGTTCTTGCACACACTGTCTGTGTGCACTACACCACTGTGTTGCCACAGATTGGCTGAGTTCCCTGGGAGGTCCATGACTGTACATCCGACAGGGCCTGTCTGTTGCAGTGGATGGTGCCATCTTGCACATGGCTAGGCCACTGTCTTCTGTGGCTAGCAGACACTGCCCCTCCACCACCTGTACCCTTCCGCCAACATGCTGGCATGTCCTTATCGTAGTAAAACCATATGACCTGATTGAGGTGTGGCACTCCAGGCCTGCATTTGGGGGACTTGGCTGTAGGTAATGCCCATTGTTATGGTGTGTGAGCGGTGTAGGGTAAAATATGGGTGTTTGCAACATGCTTATGTTCTCTGCAATAAAGGAGTGTCTTTACTATCTCTGTTTAGTGCTGGGTAAAATATGGGGATAGGGCTGGCAGGTGCCCCAGCTGGGGTTTGAACCTGTGACTTGCTGGTCCTAGAGATACTGGCTCTGTCTGCTGCACCACACTGTGGCCACAGAGACAGTGCAGTCCCTGGAGATAGGAAACCTGGCAAGAAGGAGTCGGAAGCCATGCTCTGCACATTTTTACTGTGGGCTCATTCACCTTGTCTGGGGACAAAAGTGCAAATACACCACGAAAATGCCTGCAAAAAAATGGGGATAAAAGATAGCCAAGCTGGGCAACAGTGTTATTAATGGGCAACCATACAAAACACTCCAAGGAAAGCTCCAATAGCAAGAAATGATTTTTGGAAGGGTCTCCATTCCGTAGACCCTTCCAAAATTCATTTCTAATTTTATGGAGCTTTCCAGGGAGTGTTTTTTGTTGTTGCCCATTAATATCACTGTTGCCCAGCTGAATTACTATTTTTAATATTTTTGTTGTGGTCATTTTCGCTTTTTAGTTGCACTTTTGTTCTGTGCACATGTATCACACTGCTCACGTTTTGTAGGTTTCCCCGGTTTTCCTGTACATTGCTGACGAAAATGGTTTCTCTTCCCTTTAAATGCCCTCTACCGCGAGTGTTTCACTCGCGGTATTTTTTACTTGTATATTCGGCCCCGTATATGTGCGAGGAGCCTCTCCCCTCCCCTTCCCTGCCCATTGCAGCCGTCTCTCCGCCCCTCGGGAGCCTTCCTCCGCCCTCCGTTAGCCTTTCCACGCCTCTATCGGACATTTGCGGGCCCGTACTTGTGCGAGGCCCGTTAGTGTGCAGCGCACGTGTGCGGGGGTGACGCGCACGTGTGCGGGGCGCTTAAGAGCACTTAAGTGCTGCTTTCCATGCGTTATTGCGCGGATGCGCAATTTTGCGGTGTTTAGTAAACATACCCCTAGGAGTTCCTGAGGGAGCAGAGGGTCATGACTTGATATCCTTTCTGCAGACCATGATTCCAGATGTGTTAAAGTTGCATTTCACTATGCCGTTCGAGATCGAGCGCACCCACAGAGTGCCTACTCAGTCCGTGGCCACGAGCAAGCATCCACGCCCAATCATCTTGAAAGTTTTGCGGTTTCAGCAAGTGCTGCAAATAATGGGAGCAGCTAGAGCACTTACAGCTTTGGAATATCAGGGACATAAACTTCTGTTCTTCCCGGACTTTGCGAAGGCGATGGTGGATCGAAGAAGGAGTCTTCTGGCGTTGTGTCCAAGCTTGGTTTAACTGAAGTCCCATTTTGGACTGCTATATCCTGCCCGCATGAAAGTCACGTTGCTTAACCAGACCAAGACTTTTGATGATGCCAGAGATCTACATGCATTTCTGGAGGATAAGGAGTCGGCAGTGATGTGGTGAAGGTTATATTGCATCTTCTATTTGCTACAGTTTTATGGCGCTTGTTATCATGGGCGTTCAACTGGTCTGAGGTCGTGTGAAGGCGACTTATCCATGCAGAAGCAACATTTAAGCATGTAACACTAGTATTTACTGGGACATTTTACTCTGTCTCGTTTGAAGGACATTATCTTTACTTTTAATAAGGGAGGTGGGCAAGATGCTATATTCTGAGTATTACAGGAATGTGGAGGTATTGGGTCATTGAGCCCTCCGTGTCTGTCTTGTCCTAGTGAGCTCACCCGTTAAGTTTTGTGTGTTATATAGTCCCCCTGGTTTTAGGTGGTGTTGGGAAATGTTTTATTTTTATTTTTTTTAGAGTTGGGTGTTTTATTGCATCTGATCAAATGACGGGGCACATTTCTTTGGGCTATAGGTGCAGCTACACTTTAAAGGCACTTAAGAAGTTCTTCTACAATGTAAAGCTAATTGCTACACATTGATCTGTTTCTGCAACATATGACTGTTAATTTGGAGCTATATTGTCAGTACGCTCTCCTTCAAGAATGGGTACCTGAATGTTAAGGGCATTAATAATTTCTAGCAAGAGGAATGTTCTCTTCTGTATGGTAAGATAGAAAGTGCTGACATCTCACTGCTGCAAGAGACACAATTGAATGTAATAGAGCTGTTGAAATTCGATATATAGGCCCTACTTTTAGGGTTTTCAGCTGCCCATCATAAGAGTAAGGGGATGGCCATCTTAGTATGGAAAGTTGTATCCCCCATGGTTTTAAATTCTACATGTTGATTTTCCTAGCTTCCAAGGGAAGTGTTCTAAATTTAGTGAGTCCATTATCCATGCTGCTCACAGCTAGGTTCATGCTGTAACTTCAGTCACCCTTTTGACTTAATGAGCTCTAATTATATACAGTAACGTGGTCGTCGGACTGTTTCTTGGTGGGGTCATTTTGAAGATATAAGTATGTCTATCACTCCTAAAGTGAATTATATAATAGGAATACTACTAATTTTCCTTACAAGTAAAGTATATGGTTAAATTGATAGAACTCATATTCAGCTTTCATGGAGGAATAACCACCTAGATTTGCTCGTTGGAAGCTTGGGTTTTAATAAGAGGAAGGGGAGAGGAGCTTCCCTGATTGTCTGGCCTAATACTATGGCTTTTGTAGAAGCGAGGCTCACGATGGGTGGAGGGGGCCGTAGGCATATGCTTAATATGCAGCTAAAAATAAGTGTTAGTCTCATCAAGGAGATGTCAGTAACCTGGGTTATCTGGTGTAGGACTGTCCTAACATTCAGTCTCACTGGGCTTCATTATAGAATCGTATTGGGTGGTACTGGGGCTCGGGGCCACTCTCTCCTGATTTGGGGTCGTTTTTCAGTCAGCAATTGGCATCTCGTCCTTACAAAGGGACTGTCAGTTTGTATTAGCTCCATGCTGGGAGTGGCCCTATTTCCGTTATTTCTAACTGGAAACATACTACTGAGCTTGGTAGATGCGCTTGGTGGTATACTTGTGCCTATGTTCTCTGTAGTGGAGTACTGGCTCTTCTATAGGCCTTGCATGCTTGTAGATGCTCTATGTTTCTTTTTTCATATGGCCCCTGATGATCGCATCTGCTTCATGACCTTTATCAGAAGCTTGAAAAATTGCTGCCCATGTCTTCTTATTTTCCTGGCAATAACAACGATTGCTCAAACTGATTCTTCCACTGCGCTGCGTTTTTGTGGCAGTGGAAGAATCGGTTTGAGCAATCATTGCTATTGCCAGGAAAATAAGAAGACGTGGGCAGCAATTTTTCAAGCTTCTGATAAAGGTCAAGAAGCTGATGCGATCCCCTGAGGAAACAATCTAAGTGAAACGCAGCTGAGGTACCCGAGGAAGGCGTTGGGATCACAGAAGAGTATGATGGCAGCAGTATGCACATTTTAAGCTAAGTGCAATACTGCTTTACGGCCAAAATTAAGAGCCTTAGTGATACTCAACAATAGGACAATATAGCCATAGCTCCATCTATCTTCGGATTTGTTTGATAATTTTATTTTATTAGATAATATACACTGAAGGTCATTGATGCTATTAGGCACATCAATTGGGCAAGTTTAAAAGCCCAACGAATGAATGCCGTGTAAGTCTGAGACCTTCTGTGTTAGTACAAATACATATCACTTGATTGACTATATAAGAAGATTTGAAAGTGACTATAGTTCCATGTGGTTATTATTGAGCGTTTTTCATAATTTAAAACTGAACTTCTGGCAATCCATCTTTATCATGATTTCCAGTTACGAGATACAGTCTCCATTGGGTTTTACCATATTGCTTTAGCTGATCATGTATGTTACTTAGGTATACTTTTAGATTCTCAGTTATCTTTTCATCCTCATATAAGGGAAGTTGTTAAGTGCTCATTTTTCAAGTTGCACCTTTTTAGGCAGTTGAAATATATTCTCTCTCCTGATGATTTTCAGACTGTTGTACAACTTATAGTCTTGATTCTAATGGATTATTGTAGCAAAATTTTGTTTTGTTTGCCCAAGTCATACCTAAAACCACTTCAGAGAGTTCAAAATGCAGTTGCCTGTTTATTAACAAGTATAAAATTTTGTGATGCTATTTCTCCTATTTTGGAGAGGTCTCATTTTTTGCTTTTATAATTTCTTATCTTATTTAGACTAGTGATGCTGACTTTTAAATCACTGAAAATAAGTGTAGACGTCCCTCTCAAGGTCCCTTGGGAAGCTCTTGTCATCAAGCGTTCCTTCAGATCTCAAGGGACTGGAAAGTTAAGATATCTAGCACACACACACACCCCGCCCCCCCCCCCCAAGCCGGTTACGGTATCCAAATTTTGAACTATTGTGTTTCTACATCAGTCCCTGCACTTTGCAATGAGCTTCTCTATGAACTTTGTGTTATCCTTGATTATCATGACTTTAGAAAAAAGGTCAAAGCCTTTTATTTTAGTAAGGCTTTCAGTTAATTTAAGTTATATTATGATTGTTTTGTTACGCTATTGATTCTGCTTTTATTTTTTTTTATGTTATGATTTTTATTATTGTTTAATGCCTATTCTAAACCATGGAGATCATATAGGATCTGCGGTATATATGTTCAATTAAAATACATTAAATTAAACCCGGGGGAAGGTCATAACTATAAGTACAAGGTATTGGGTAAAGCTTTTAATTCAGGCGTACCCAGCGCATGGTAACCGGCATAGTTGCAGACAGCACGGGTGCATATAACACCATTTCAGTGAGTGGTATTAGCTGCATCCGCAATGCTGCTGTAATGTGTTATCCGCATTTTCTGTGCAGTATCTGCTGGAGAAATGCTGAGCACCCCCCCAACTGATCAGGGATATTTATCATCCTGAGTATCTTGCTTATTTATTTATTAGCATTTAGCTCACGCTTTTCCAATGGTAGTTCAAGGCGGAGTCTCTAGGAATCTCAAGAGGTTCAAGCTATCAGGAGATACCACCTGATCCTCTCCTCCCAAACCCCTGACACCAAAGAGATGCTTTTTCTAGGTATATAATAACATTAGGAAGACTGATTTCCTTCCTGTTGGGTAGGGCCAGTTCTTCCTTAAAATATTTTTGTAAAAGTAGCATAGGAGACAGATAATAAACTATAGGAAAGTGAAGAAAACAGATTTTAACTCTGATGAATTTTCCAGAACTTCAGTTTTATAATGTAATGAAAGACTTTCTTTTAATAGCAGAAAGTCTCATCACCTGCAGTGTCTGAGATTGATACTCCGGTGTAGCCACTCAATTTCTCAGCTGCTCAAATGTATTATCCAACTCTTCTAGTTTATTAAAGGTTGTTTTAAAAAAGTCACATTAAAGGCTGCAATAGGAAATGTAAATATCAATAGGAACGGGAAGTTTGCCGCAGAAAGTGAAAGGATCTGGAGAAAAGACATGTTTAGCTATACTGAGGATGAGCTGGGGTTCGTGTGGTTTAAAACAGGAAAAATTTAGTAAGAACCACATACTGTCTCTGATTCTTCCATAATCTTCAGTCTTTTCTACATTTCTAAAACCTGACTAATTCTGTTTAGGTTTTTATTGTCTATTGCTAAAAAAAATAATTTCAAGAGACTCTTAGCCCTGTAAAGTGTTTATCCTTAGGGGTAAAAAGAAAGACTTTTAGCTTATCAACCGCCTACTAGTGAAAATGGCAGTCGCAATTGAATTTGCACCTTCAGTGGTTGTCTAAGAAAGAAAAATAAAAGTGTGAATGTGTTCAGCAGATTGACTCTGAGTTATAAATTGAGCATTATCAAGGTCGCCACACGATCTGCACGAGCCAGATACTGTATACAAGCATTTTTATCGTACATACATACAGGTAGAAAGGTCAACAAAAAAAATATTAATACCGTAAGTGATACTTTTTCTGTCATTGAACAGTACACTTCTCACTAGCTTTTGGGAGTTAGCCCATTTTTTGGGGTTCACCTTTATTTTTATGTATTCAAATGGCCATCACAGCAGCTTTGGTATATCTGGCCCTATGTGCCTGAAGCAACCATTCAAGCAACTGTCACTATATCCTACCTGCCCTTCCAATTATCAGCCCATCTCCCTCTTCCCTTTTGCATCCAAACTACATGAGTATGTGGTTCACCACCACTGTCTTGACTTCCTATGCTCTCAAGCCATTCTTGATTTCCCACATCTTGTTTACAGGACATCTTCTACATTCTACAGAAACAGCCCTTGCCAAAGTCTCCAGTGACTTATTTCTGGCCAAATCCAAGGACCTTTACTCGATCCTCATCCTTCTTGACCTAACTGCTGCTTTTGACACCATTGATCGCCATCTTCTCCTCGATACCCTGTTATCCCTTGGATTCAGGGGCTTCTCTGTCTGTCTTAGTTTTCTTCTTGTCTCTCCCGCCATATCTTTAGTGTATATTCTGGTGGGTCTTTCTCCACTGCTATCCCACTTTCAGTTGGTATACCCCAGGGTTCTGTCTTGGGACCTCTTCTTTTCTCTCTCTATACTCATTCCCTTGGTGCCCTGATCTTCTCCCATGGGTTTCAGTGCCATCTTTTCACTGATGACTCAGATTTACCTATCTAAACCTGAAATCTCTCCAGGGATCCAGGCCTGTATCTCAGCCTGCTTGTCTGATGTTGCTTTCTGGATGTCCTGCCGCCATCTGAAAATGAATATAATCAAGATGGAACGCTTTATCTTTTCCCCTAAACTCATCTCCTCCCTTTCCTCCTTTCTCTCTTTCTGTGGGGTAATCTTTGATGTTTTCTCTCTCTCTGCACACATCCAACAGATAGCTAAAACATATTGTTTCTTTCTCTATAACATCAGCAAAATTTGTCCTTTCCTTTCTGAAAACACTACCAAGACCCTTATCCACTCTCTAGTCACCTCCCATTTAGACTAGCATAACTTGCTCCTTGGTGGTTTCCCCCTGAATCATCTCTCTCCCCTTCAATCCATTGAAAATTCAGTCGCATGGCTAATCTTCTGCCAGCGTCACTATGCTCACATAACCCCTCTTTTCAGGTCACTTCACTGGCTCCCTAATTATTCCCTAACTATTCCTGCATCCAATTCAAACTTCTCCTTCTGACCTACAAATGCACTCATTCTTCATCTCTCTTTACATCCCTTCTCAAACTCTGCTTATCAGGCAAATCCCTTCTGTCTGTATCCTTCTCTTTCACTGCCATCTCCAGGCTTCGTTCATTCCACTTTGCTGCACCGTATGCCTGGAAAAGACTACCCGAGCTGGTATATCATGCTCCATCTCTGGTCCTGTTCAAATCCACGCTAACCACCCACCTCTGCTAGGTTATTTTTCAATCCTGATCCTCCTTATTCTCCTGCTTACCACCCATGTGTGTTATAACCATTTCCCGTAGTTTCTACCCTACTCCCCTGTTTGTTGTATTTGTCTGCCTTGCATAGACTGTGAGCTGTATTGAGCAGGGATTTTACCTTACATGTACATATACAGTGCTGTTTATGCTTTGTAGCACTATGGAAATGGTAAATAGCAGTAACAGTGGTAGTAATGCATCAGAGGTACGTAAGATAAAAAAAGAAACAGTAATGTATATTTCAGCTAATAAATTCAGCTGAAACTTCTTAAAGCTCCACAGCTTGGCAGTAGTGCCAATGGAGTTGTAGAGTATTCTGAAAATGATGTGCTGGTGCTCTGAAGAGGTATATTATCAGCAGCAAACACTGGTTTACAAGAAGAATCAAAGGTTCCAGTCCTTGAGGAAGCTGCTCTCCCATCTCTTCAGAATCTGACGTTTCTAGTATGATTCAAGGGACAATTCACTAAACAGTTTTATCATTAACATATGTGCTAAAGCGCTTCAGCTTGTGTGCAGAGGAGTATTTTTACTAATGTGCACGCCAGTAGCATGCAATTGGTTTGCCATATCAGAGCAGAGACATGATCTAATATCTGGGGACATGTGCGTGCGTTTCCCTGTCGCTAACATGCAGCACTGCACTAGCCTTCGCTCGAGTGCGCTTAAAGCACTCGTTGAGGTGGACGTTAGGTGCACTCATGCGAGTTGCAGCAGATGTACTTAGCACACGCTAACTGCAACATGCTAACTGCAACATGCCATCTGCGACATGCCATCAACACCCATGTTATGACCCTAACCCACCCAGTCCCCACCCAATCACACGCTAACCAGTTAGCATGGGATTTGTAGCATGGGGTCCTGCACTAACTGTTAGCATGGCACCCTTGGTGCATACCAAACCCCACATTACCAGTTAATGCACCTTAGTAAACATGTCCACGAATACCTTAACATTCATGAAAACCTGATCCCGACTAACTTCCCGGCTTGTTGTACGGGGAAGTTAGACAAGGATGGGAAAGGGGTGGATCAGGGACAGCATTAGGGCGGGCAGTGGGCAGTTATCGGCCCCAGACGTACAGGGCCGATTCCAATGTCAGCCCTGTACATCCGGGGCCGGCAGCTCTGAGGTGGAATAAGTTCCCCTAGTCGGGAGGAATGGGCAGGCCCGGGATTGGCAAGAGGCGACAGGGGCAGAGGACATTCCCCACAACCTGACCCTGGCCTTGGAAGGCAAGATCGGGGGTCGGGCTGTGGTGAATGAATCGTTTTGTCCGGCGGCTGGGGATCGCAGCTTTTGAATGGAGCCGCGGTACCATGGCAACCGGAAGCCATGGCACCACAGCTCCATTGAAAAGCCCTGACTGAGCTATCCGGGCAAGGCCTGTACATGTAGGCCAGACTAAATCGGGGTCCCAGCCTGCATGTACAGACCTGGACGCAATTCTGATCCTGCAGGGCTAGATGTGCCCCACAGGATCAGAATCCCAGCTAACTCTGTGCATCCAGTTCTGACTGGACGCACAGAGGGCCGGAACATCAATGTCAGAATCGGGCCCTGTGTGCATATTCAGAATTGACTGTTAAAGACTTTCCCTTTCTGGAGATTTCTGTCTTTAAGGAAGCAAAAGTTCTGAATGTCCGTACCATTGAACATATTACTTCTATATTATCCCAACTACTCTGGCTACCAATTTACTGCCGCATAAACTGCAAAGTACTCGTAACAGCCTTCAAAATAATCAATAACTTAGCTCCATCGTTCCTTAACACCCTAATTTCTAAGGAAACATCAAATCGAGACCAAAGGAGTAAAAACAAACATAAACTTGAAATACCGAAGGACTTCAGAAAAGCTAAAAAATTAACAAACAATACAGCTTTCTCACACTTTGCTCCAACCCTTTGGAACGATTTACCTGAAAACATCAGACAGCTAAATGACATAAAGACATTCCGCAAAAAACTAAAAACACACCTCTTTACTATACACTATGGCTCACAAACAAACATTGACACACAGACAACAACACATCACACCATCACAACAGCACAAACAGAAAAGCAAGCATAGTATAGCTCAGGCTCGGAGCGTCTTGTTAGTGATACATATAACATCAACCTAATTACTTTCCACTGTACATAGTTCATATTGTTATCTGTTTCATGGACTGTATTCCATGCAGCAATGTTAATAGTTCTCGAAGTTCCATGTACATAGTTCTCGAAGTTCCATGTAATTGAATAAGTACCCGTTCTAATGGTACTATTCATACCTTTGTTTTCTATAAACCGCACTTGATCCTTGGGAAAGCGCGGTATAAAAATGTTTAATTAATAAATAAATAAATACATAAATCCAGGCATGGATGTTTGGCGACCTGCTTTTGGGACTTGAAGACATGTCTACAGACAGCTGGTAGAAAACCCAGTGTGAATTACAGTGATCAAACCCTTAGGAAATGCACAGGAAGTGCTGGACTGACTCTGTTTATTTCAGCAATGAAAGGGGTCCACTTCCTCTTTGTACAATGCTACCAGCCCTCTGGGATATGTTTGAAGCAGCCTGAGTGTTTTGAATTTGGCAGAGGGCTGTTGGACAAAGAACGGGTGCAGATAGGACATGAACAGGAGATGGGATTCAGCTCCTAATTGAGGAATGAAATAGTTAAAAACTTGTTTGATTTCTTTTAAATTGTTATACCTTGTCAGAGTTGCCAAGTTATCCAGCTCCAGGCGTGAGATATTAAGCCAGTCCTGGATTTCTGGCAAGCTCACCTTGATGCATTCTGGGACCAATGGGTAAAATCAGGGTCTACAAATACCATGCTGCATTGCAATGCAAATTTAAAACCAGAACTGGCAAAAAAATCTCACTCCTGGAACTGGGTAACTTAGCAACTGTGTGGAACCAAACTAAACTGTGAGACCTTTCAGTACACGCCTTGATAATCACAGACCTGCTCTGCTGCAATTAGATTTGCCAGTTGGCTCCAGATGTGCCCAACAAGCTTGAACAAGTCCTGGGTTTACCCCATTGCATGCAGAGATACTGTATATAGTTCTGATTTCTCTATTACACTCTGAAAGAAAAGCAAGACTACAAGTCCCTGCTTGCAATGGGATGAACCCAGGTCTGGATCAAGCTTATTGGTCGCATCTGGAGCCAGTTGGCAACCCTAGCTGCAGTACCAAGAGAATTGATCCCTGTGGCTTTAGACCATACTTTATGGAAGTATAATACCTGTTCCTTAATTGAAGTGCACCAATTTGCAGAACTCTCCTTAAACTGAACTTTTCTCTTACTTTTTCCTTAGAGCTTCCAGGCCAGCTGTTCCTTTGAATCTACTATGCATGGGTTCATGTTAAAAGATTTCTGTATACCTACTTACTGTTTGTTTCCTGAGAATGCTGTTATATCTTACTCTGTAAATTGTGCTGGTAAAGCAGCGCTTGTGTTTAATTACAGCCCTCTTGTGTCATTGTGAACAAAGAGAGGTATATCACAAGGCTCAGTAAGCTGGTGTCTCAGATGTGTTCAGCTAATCCCACTAAAACAGGCTCAAGTCCCTTGAACCCTGAATACCAAGTATTGAAGTCAGGGGCTGTGGAACGCCTCTCCGATTGGCGGGGGGGGGCAAGCTCCGCCTTGATGCCACCTCAGCCCTCCGTGGCCTTCCCCTTCTGTTCTGTCCACGGGGATCCTATCACCCATGGGCAGAAGGGAATAGCTGCGATCACAGCAGACTCCTACTGTCTGCCTGTGGGAGATCAATTCACCATACAGGAGGGGAAGGCCACCACAGTCGTGGCAAAGACTTTTTCTGTTTGCCCATGGGTATCTCCCGTTGGCAGATAGGAGTCTTTGCCGCGATCATGGCAGCCTTCCACCCTGCCCATGGGGATCCAATCTCTTGTGGGCAGACAGGAGTCTGCTGCAATGGTGGATGGTGGGCAAACATTTGCTGGGGCCAAGGCCCACATGGTCCATCCCATTCGATGCCTATGATTGAAGTGCTTTAAATCACACTAGTCTCCAGCAGCCTGAAGGGGTCTGGGGTCTGTCTCCTGTAGACACAATTCACTGCAGGGCAGATAGGATGAATCCCACATTACACTAATGTCACTCGAACAGGGACTTGAAATTGCCAGAAATAGTGAGAATTTGGTAAAAGGAAAATATTATAATTTGTGTGCTTTTGAACTTATTCCATTGAAATATAATTGTGAAACATGGAAATGCAAATTATGCAGAATTGGTGCAGAGGAGAGGAAGAAATTCCTTTGGGGACAAGCACCCAAGAAATTCAGGTAGTGGTGAAGAAAAGTACAAACATTTAGAGCAATGGTTCTCAACCCAGTCCTTTGGGACCCCCAGGCCAGTCAGGTTTTCAGGTTATCCACAATGAATATGCATGAGATAGATCTGCATACAATGGAAGCACTACATGCAGATCTATCTCATGCATATTCATTGTGCATACCCTGAAAACCTGACTGGACTAGGAGTATAAAAATTCTGAGTAGGATGTATGACCCAACTAGAGTTGCCAACAAGCAGCAGATGCGCCTGACAAGCCTGATCCAGTCCTACATTTACCCCATTGTATGCAGATATATGTAGTTCTGATTTCTCTATTGCACTCCATAAGAAAAACAAGACTACAATTCCCTGCATGCAATGGGGTAAACTCAGGACTTCAGGGATGGCCCAAGCACTAGGCAATCTAGGCAGCCACCTAGGGCAGCAACTTCTGGAGGGTGGCAGAAGTGGGGCATTCTAAGTTAAATAATAGATATTCAGAGCCAGAGAGGGTATAAAGCTTGAGGTTCACCTAGGGCACCAACACCTTGAACCAACTCTAGGGCCGGCCCTGCAGTATTTGATTAAGCTTGTAGGGTGCATCTGGAGTCAATTGGCAACCCTAGATCCTACACAAGAAAAACTGATGGCTCTGTGTGTGTACCCTCATAATATAGATCCTAGGACACTCATAAAAGAATGTGCCAGAAGCTGAGGCCCCTCCCTGGAAGTTCTAGTACTAAAGGAGACTAGTGTTACCACTGATCAGTCACCAGATGGCAGCACATTAGTGAAAGAGCTCACTGATTTTTTTGCAACAGGAACCAGTGAAGTTGTTCCCTAAAAGTGTAACTGTAATTACTGACTATGTAGAGCTTGCTTCAGGAAGGAGGAAATAACCCATGATTACTTGGTAGACTATTAGTGCAGTGCAGAATTTTATCAGCTTCTGTCATGAAGAATAATGAAGTGCAAGTCTGGATGTGAAAAAAATCCTAGAAGAAGATTACATTGCAAAAAAAGTTCAAGATCACCCATATAGACAGAGTGAACTCTGTTGCTGTCAGACACCAGGCACAAGTTGGAAAAATGTATCTATCATGTTTCAGTTTTGGGGATTCATTCATTCCTCCTCACTGGAAAGACAGATTGATACATCAGTTGTCAAATAAAGTTAATACATTGTCAATTTATGAATAGGATGTGAGCCTAGTCAAAAGAGCAGAGCATGCTTTATACCTCTTCATGATAAGTGCCCATTCCTGTCTGAGTTTAATTAATTTTTATAAGAAATTATACATAGAAAAAAACACAATTATGCCTGGGGCATAAGTTATGAAATGGTGGGCTTGTTTGGGTTGATAATCTTGAACCTCAATGATAGTCCTTTTGATGTCTCATTGCAGTTCATTTATATTAGCTAATTGTGGTTATAATCATTTTTTCATGGTTGAGTACCTGTAATTTGATATTTTTAGTGGTATACTCACATATTTTGCCTTTATAACTTAAGCATAAAATAGGCACCTTTTTCACAGATTTTTTCTTAGATGTCCTGCTATAAAATTATCTTTAACCGGGCCTACAATACTGGAGGTTTGTAAATGTATAACATAGATACATACCAAAAAGTACTCCTTCGAAAATAACAAAAACACAGATGAATTCAACTGAAAATTTCTGGACAAAATACGACTCTATTAGTAGGAAGAAAAGACCTCAGAGATTAATGCCCTTTTAATTTACTTAGGGGTATGTTTACTAAAGGGCTATAAGGGAGCAACGGAGATCGAGCGATAATGGCAGCATTAAGGGTGTTTGCGGGTGATAAAAGCTTGGGGCGGGTAGTAGGCATTCTGGCAGTAAGGGCGCAAGGGTTTACTTACCAAGCGCTAACAGGACATCGGGCATTAAGGTGCCAAGCGTGCACTTTAACGCCCAAAAATGACGGTCACCTTAATGTAGGATAAGGGAGCCCGAATGAAAGGCAAGGTAAAGCTGATGGATGGATGGACAAGTAGGAGCTGATGGGTCTGACAGATCCTTTGGCATCCTACGTGGAAGTCTGTATGTGGTATGAGCATGTGGAAGATAACTGTACTAATTCAGTGAAAGCTGCCTGCGTAATGTGCATTAATGTCAGTGTGTGGCACAGGATGGGGAAGATGTGCCCCCCTGCACGATGTGTGTATCAAAGGGATGAGGGAGCAGGAGTGGTGATGTGCAGATCAGTCCCATGAGAAGCATAAGCAATACAGCGCAATGAGTATAAAGTTCCTTTGTGGGCGAGGGTGTAGCAGCTGGCAGGAGAATACATAACTGCACATAACGACAGATGCTGAAGGATGGGCAGAAGGAAGTATGGCAGTAGAAGAGAATGTGGTAAATTCTCGCAGCAATGATGTACCCAATGTGACTCCACAAATGCAGTTGTAGGGTGTGGGAAAAAAGTGTTCCTGTGCCACAGGGAAGCCCCAGTACCAGCTAAGTGGGTTGCATAGCTGTCCCAGCCTCCCAAGCACTCTACAACCCCTTGACATGTCTGCATACAACAACTGGACAACAGTCAGTAAAACTGGCCATATGGAGCAAGTAAGGGAGTGTGATGATCCCTGCAGGTGGTCATCCCATGGCCAGGATGTGGCTGCATATAATGCCAAGATGTGAGGGATCTAAAGCTGCAGAATCACAGTAATGTTGAAATAGTGGAAGCATGCTGCATATGTAATATATAGGTGCAATTATTTAACTGGTTGTCTGTAGCAGCTCAGTCCAAGCAGTGCACAGTGCAACAGAAACATGGCAATGTAAATGAAAAACAGGGATATTGATAACCTGCAATCCCCTGAGGCAAAGGAGAGTTAAGTGAACTGCCCAAAGCCACAAGGTGTAGAGGTCATTCTCTGTCAGACATAAAAAGACCCTGTAAATGTTCCCCACCAGTCCCACAAGGAGTGCTGGTGGGAATCAAACCCTGGTTCCTTGACTCCCAAGCCAGTACTCTTTTAGACTATACCGCCACTCAGGTGCCATACATCTGCAGGGCAAACAGGTCTCACCCTCTGCAATGGACTGCAGCAGAGGCCATAAAGTCATGCTCTCAGAAGGGCAGGAGCGCGATTTGCAGTTTTGCAAAGGCAATGTTCAATAGGAACACATACAAAAGCATAAGAATGTGTGTCTGTCAGTCAAAGCAGACCCTGGACTGTTCCAGGCATGAAAATGACCTGAGTATCCCACAGCCACAAAGAGAACAAGTTGGAATGGAACCCTCATCCATTGCTCACTGAGCCAGTGTGCTAACCATGAGGCTACAACACCACACCATTCTGCACAGCGATGTCCACAGAGGATATAGGTCCCTGCCTGCAATGGTTGAAAGCCACGACAGGAAACAATGTGGCTGCCACACTCACAGACCGTGGGACACCATACATAGGGCTCGCCTACTCCGGCACACATGCATTGTGGTACTGCATAGAACACGCAGTACTGTAACTGCACAATAGACACAAGGTTGCAGGGTACATCCCTTGTTGAACGCACAAAGCACATGTGAAGCAAGATGCTCATCCCATCACTGTACCCCAATGACCAACAGCACCCAAACACATGGGTCTGCTGCACCGCAGTGTGGCATGAACCCCAGAGCCAGCACATGCACAGGGCATGCATTATTCTGTGCCCTGCTGCACATGGAGAGAGAGGTTCATCTGCACATACAGCAAAAGCAAAGCACATTGAGGACCCATGAAGTGCATTGCAGACCATCCTGACCTCCTCGGGGGGGTCATGCACATGTCTCCCACCATCATAAGAGACATGCAGGTACTGGCCAATGCCCAAGTGATCACAGTCAACACTATGGCTCTGATCTGTGCCCTGCATGCAGGTATGAGTTAGCCTCATCATTACCCATAATGCACTGCAGATTCTGACCAGCATTCTGCAACTGATCACCAATTGGAGAATACAATGATCCATCACGAGTCCAGTTATATGCATGGACAGTGTGTGCCTCAAGCACATAACAACTGCAAAGTGAGCTACTGACTGCTTTTAAGCAGTCACGCTGAATGTTCTGGGGGGCACAAAACGTGCACCACAATAGATGGACTCTCCAGGTCCTGGAGCAGATGTACATCAGGGTCAGTGTACTGCAGGTATTGTTTATAGTATGTGATGCTAATCAATTGGTTGTCAGCATGATTGCAGCATGCCAATGTAACCAGTAATAGCTGCACCTGTCCTGCTCATATTGTCCAGGGACTCTCCAAGAACATTTCATGTCAGTTCCCAAGGTTACGGTAGCTGTGTCTGCAAAACCCAAATGCAGTGATGGTTGTATAGGCAGGAGGGGAGGCACTGACACCACATTGCTGGGCCTGTACAGACCATAGTTAGCAGGCCTGATAGAGCTGCTAGGCAGATCTTTTGGAAACCCCAGTCATTTGGTAGGTGTTGGTCATTACAGAGCTATGTCAGACATGCACATACCAACTGTGCCCAGAGCAACCATGTACACTCTGGCTTAGTGCAAACAGTGTAGACACTAAGAACCGCTACTTGACACTGTATAGTACAATGTCAGAGTGAGCTTGACTGCAAAACTTGATATGATTTGTGCACCCAGGCCATGGAAGTGGCAGACCAGCACCAACATGGCTCAGCTAATGACCCTACCTCTGACTCATGCACATCCTATACATACCGCTCTATGTCATGCTATACCCACAAACCACTGCTCCTCATTATGTATCCCGTCAAGCAGAACCTGGGAACAGCTTCTGCAATGCCAGGCACAGTGCATTGCTGAAGCTCAAAATACTCTGGAGACAAGCACACACACACATCACTGCAGTGTGCAAAAATAGTGCTGGTTGACTTTCCTGCCTGCCCCTTTGGGCTCCTTAGCAGCTCCAACCTTGTCAACGTATGCTCAATGTACATGTGCAGTTAGCACGCTTTGCACGTCTCCGGCACCGTTAACGCCCATTCAGTCTGCAAGTGCTATCATCCTGCCCTGTCATCAAGCCCTGGGAGTTGGAGCTTATCAGTGTGGCTAATGTGTATGTGGACTCTTGTTGGACAATTAGTTGTGGGTTGCACATTCTGATGCAGACCATGCAGCATAGGATAAAGTTAACACATCAGGACATGCAATTCCTGATCCAAAGACAGGTCTTGAACCTGTGACCCTTCTTTCACATGCACACTGGCATTGTGTGTGGAACCACAGAGCAACCTTAGGGGTGTAGCTGTAGTCATTGTCAGGCTACATGTGGGCATGAGGAGGGGTATGGCTGCGTCTGCTTAGATCTCTGAGGGCTCTGTGCCAGACCTGTCTGACAAGGTGGGTTTGGCAGCTGTAGAAGAGGGACATGTGGTCAGGTCAGTATGCTGTACTGCCTTGCTATGGTACTGCCACAACTGAAATTCATGTTTTCCACATAACTTCTGTCCAGTTAATGGGACAGCCCATGATACAGGCACACATGCAGCGCATGCCATTGTGGTGCTTGTGGGGCAGTAATGGCATAACCTCAGATCTTGCAGACTGCCTCAGCTTACATAGCTTCACATGCAAATCTGATGGTTCTTACATATGGAGGGGTCCCCAGTTAAAACACAGCTTCTTGTCATCATCTGGCAGGTGAGGGAGCTGTATGGACATTTGTCCTCTGACATGGCCTGCTGTCCCATTGCATTTATTTAACATTTCTTATATACCACCTTTCATGATATCAAGATGGTTTTTACATTGAACAAACTGAAATTACATTGAGCAGGGCATTATAACTTGGAGATAACTATTTACAGGGAACATGGGCAATGGAGGGTTAAGTGGCTTGCCCAAGACCACAAGGAGAACCTATGGGACTAGAAACCACAGTCCTTCTAGCCCAAGGTTGCTGTCCTCTAGTGGACTTTGAACCCCCTAACCTTCCAGCCTGAGGTAACTTGTCCCAACCACTAGGCCACTCCTCCACTCATTGTGTTCCTTCCTAAGTGGTATTCTGTTCCTCCCACATGCACATATCCACTCACTATGTGCAGGTGGGGGGGGGGCATTTAAGCCTAATAAGAGAAAATATTTTTTCACTCAATGCGTAATCAAACTCTGGAATTCATTACCGGAGAATGTAGTAAAAGCTGTTAGTGTACCCGGGTATAAAAAAGGTTTGGACAAGTTCCTGGAAGAAAGGTCCATAAGCCATTATTAAAGGGGCCACGGGAAATCCACTGCTTGCCCCAATACAAGCATTGTGGAACCTGTGTCCTTTGGGGAAACTCCTAGGTACTTGTGACCTGAATTGGCCACTGTTGGAAACAGGATACTGGGCTTGATGGATCTTGGTCTGACCCAGTATGGCATATCTTATGTTCTTATCCTGATCCCAGACCCAATCCATCCACTCAGTTAGCTAGCAGGGTGGCATGGTCCAACGCTCATGATGGGCAGCATGTCGGCCAATCCTTCCCTCCCTTCTATCATGGCACACTCACTGCTTCAGTGCTGCAGCCGGCTGCCTTGATGTTGCACACATGCAACTGCGCACATCTTGCCACTCCTGCCCCCCTTCACCAGTGGCTGAGGCAACATGTGCTGCGATGTTGCACTTCGTTGGGATGGGAGCGCCATGTGCTCCGATGTTCCTGCGACTGACATGCACGCCAGCCCATTGAGAGTGGCACAGGCAGCGTTGCACCAGACACACAGGGCAGGGACATTGATTTTATCTGCAGCAGGCCACATCTGCTCTGAACTACCCTCACCAGCACCCTTACACCATACTGACATGGTAGCATGATGGCTGTGGAGGTGGCACAACCCCCTTCTAACTATGGCAACATGTCTGTGTGCTGCCGCTGTCACTGTGGGGTCATGACGGACATCATCGATGTACACCCTAGGTAGCGGTCTGGTCAGCCTTACGGACCTGCCTACCCTACTGCATCACCCACATGATGCCTCATTTGTCAACATTGCACCCTTTTTGGCACTATGCTGTTGCTGCTCATGGTGCACTATCATCACTTTCTTGGGCTCCCCTATGTGTGCAGCACATGGCACACATTCAAATAGGCTCTCTCCCATCACAAGAACCCCTATCCACGAGGGTTTACTTGGCATTAGGGTTCTTAGCGCTGAAGCCTCTAATGTGCAATTGCACAACCTGGCAGCAATGGAGCATCCGCGGTCAATGTCCACTCTCCACCTCCTTTTCTTTAGTGCTGTGGACCCTTTAACGCTCATTAACATGGCATTATCAGCACCTTAGTTGGTGTTAACTGCTCCCGGGTGCCGATAACAAGCGTTAACGACACACTTGCTCCCTTACCACCCATTAGTAAACATACCCCTTAGAATCTTATTAAAGGCTGATTTCCATCATAGGTCAGAATATGTATTAATATTAAAAAATGCTTCAAAATCCATTAAATTTCCTTTTGACACTACTTACATGCTGCTTTAAAATGCTTATCATGAATATCATATAAAAACAAAATCAGATAAAAAGCTTCATAATCTTACTGTAGGTATGAAAGAATATTCCAAATGTTTCTCAAAATGCTTCCAGTGCTGTTTTAATTTTTTAAAAAAGTTGTTCTCAAAAATGCTTTCCATGTATATCTAAACAAAACCATAAATACTGCTAAAACCAAAGCATAATCCGTAAGTGCAGTGATTCTCCTCACATAAATGTAAGCAAGGAATTGAGGAAAAAAGCTCTGGTCCACATATCATTAAGAATTTGACTTGATCCAACCCAAAGCTTGCTAATCACAAAGACCATGCCTGAGCCAGTGACTTAACAGGTGCTTGCATTTCACCTAACTTAGGAGGCCTCAGGGGTTTGCATGAAGAAAAAATGTCTCTTAATGTCAGGAGAGCTTTATATGGCAAATATACTCCAAAAATGTATTTATTGTCCATTAAATGCACTAGTTTTCCACTACTCAAATGCACCCGTTGTTTTAAGGATCCCTGAAATTAGCCAATCAATTTGTCTGAAAAAACTAAAGAATCCATTCCTCAGTATATTGATTTTGTAAAAATAAGCCTGTTTGAATAGACACAGCACTGGCAAAACTGAACATGCCTTTAAAACCAGAAGTTCACTTAGGGGTATGTTTACTAAACCATCCTAATGTTACCGGCGCTAGTTGCAGCAATAATGTGAAGAATGCCATATAAGGAGTGGGCGTTCCAGTCCTAAGGTAGCAAGAATATGTATCGCGCGATAGTGGGCGCCGTGGCATGTTAATGCACGTTAACCCTAAGTACATGCCAGCGCAATGTTAAAAGCTGTAACGATGTAGCCCACTGGTTACTGCAATGACTGTGGAGGCAGAGGTCATGGGTTATTTATTTTATTTATTTATTTATTTAACAGTATTTCTAAACCGCCTTATCTTAATAATCAAGGTGGTATCACAGCAAGCAATCAGGTAAAGTGTGTGTGTTGTACATGCAGTGAGGATAAAACTTAGTTGTGTGAGGGATGTGTTGGGTGCTTGATTTGTTTGAGCTATATACAGGGTGGGCTATTTACAGTGGTGCTAGAATCATATTTTATATATATTCAGTTGTTTGGGAGGATTGGAGTGCTGTTATCCATTCTCTTAGGTTATGTGATGTGACCATAGTGCTCTATGAACAGGATGGTTTTCAGTTGTTTTCTGAAGTCTTTGAGGTCTGGAGTTGCCCTTAGATCGTCCGGTAGATTGTTCCATATTGTTGGAGCAGCCATGGAGAGAGCTCTGTCTGTTGTGTCCTTGCGTGTGTGCTTGTACTCATTTGGGGTGCTGACTCGGTTGCGTGTTTGACTTCTTCTGGGACGTGCGCTGGTCTCCGGTTGTATGAGCAGGTGGAGGCTGTTGGCTGATGTGTGTTCTTTTATCTTAAATAGGTTTATGATAGTCTTGTATCTGATGCGAGCAATGATTGGGAGCCAGTGTAAGTCCTTTAGTGTAGGTGTGATGTGCTCCTGCCTTGCGGCTCCGGATATGATTCGAGCTGCAGTGTTTTGTGCCAGCTGTAGTGGTTTGAGAGCTTGTTTTGGTAGTCCGAGGTATATCGGATTGCAGAAGTCCAGTATTGGGGTTATCAGTGCTTGACAGACTGTACGGAAGTGTTCTGGAGCGAGGAGTGGTTTCAGTCTCCTGATGATTCGCATCCTGTAATATGCTTTTTGGATTGTTTTGTCTATGTGTGGTTTGAGGTTGAGTTTACTGTCCAGAGTAACCCCAAGGTATCTCACCTCCGATCTTATCGGTATCGTGGTGCTTTGTATCTTTATGTTTGGTGGGTGTGTGAAGCTTTGGTTTCGAGTGATGATTAAAGCTTCAGTCTTGTTGTAGTTTATAGCTAGATTGTTGTTTTGGCACCACTTCGCCATTTGGGTAAGGCAGTCTGCTATCTTAGAGAAGTCCGGGTTTTCGATTGATATCGGGGAGTATACCATTATATCGTCTGCGTATATTGTGTATTGGATGTTGTTCTCTTTCATAATGTTGCATATTGGTTGGATGTAGATGTTAAAAAGGAGTGCTGAGAGTGCGGATCCTTGTGGTACTCCTTGTTGGACGTTTATGGGCCGGGAGGTGTCCTGTCCCACCTTGACCTGTAGCTGTCTTTCTGTTAGGTACGAGTGGAACCATTTTAGAGTGGTACCGTGTATACCAGTGTTCTTCAGTCTCTCCAGGAGTATATTGTGATCAACTGTGTCGAACGCTGAGGAGATGTCGATGAAGATCATTATAATTCCATTCCTGATGTCGTCAATTATTCTTATGATGCTGTCGAAGAGGTAGATCAGGAGAGTTTCGACTCCATGGTTGGGACGAAATCCGTGTTGGTTGTCGTCGAGAGTTCCGTGTTCGTCAATGTGTTCCTGAAGTTGTAGTTGAACCGTCTTTTCGATTATTTTTGCGAGGAAGGGTATGCTGGAGATTGGTCGGTATGCTGCTGGGTCCTTTTTGTCGAGAGAAGTTTTCTTTGTGATTGGTCTTACTGAGGCAAGCTTTAATTGCTGTGGCATGAGTCCTTGAGTGAGTGAGTTGTGTACCATTTTATGAATGTTTGGTATGAGGCTTGCTTTGGTGGCTTTGACCCATGACACTGGGCAAGGGTCTGTAGGAGCAGTGCTTGTGTTGATTGTGGAGATGATGTCTGATATCTTCTCTTTTGAGGGTGAGTGGAATGTGCCCCAGGTTTGGGGTGGACGTTCGTTCTGTTGGTTCTATTGGGTGTTGAGCGCTCTGTGGAGTGAAATTTGTCTTTGATGTGGTCGGCGAATATCTGTGGATCCACTTGTATTTCTCTTTCTGCTGCTTGCTCTTTTGTCAAGGTTTTTACTATTTCGAAAAGTTCTCTGGGTTTGTTGATGGAAGAATTTATCAGGTTTGTGTGGAATTCTCTCTTTGATTGGTTGATGTGTTCATTGTATTGTTTTTGCTTTGTTAGGTAAAGATGTTGGTCGGAAGTAGTTTTGTTTTTTCTCCATCTCCGTTCAATTTTCCTGAGCTCCCTCTTTTCCTGTCGTATTTTTGCTGAGTACCATGGTTTGTTTTGTCTCTTGTTGTGGTGTTGTTTCTTGGTCCTGTCAACGGATGGTTTGGCGGCGTTAGCTAGGACATTGTTCCAGTTGGAAACTTGTTCCTCCAGGTCCTCTGAGTCAATGTTCAAGTGTTGTATTGTGTCCTGGATGAATTCGTCCTTGTCAAAGGACTTGAATCGTCTTTGTGTGTGTGGGAAGTTCGCTCTTTCGCTTGTCCAGTCTTCTTGTGATTGCAGATTTGTCTCGATTAAGTAATGGTCAGACCATGGTACTGGGGTGATGGTGGGTGTAGAGATTAGGTCTCTTGAAGTTAGGTAGTTTGATGCGAAGATGAGGTCTGGGGATGATCCTAGTCTGTGTGTTGGTGCATTGACTATCTGTGTGAATTGAAGTGATGACATTGCCTGAAGGAAGGCCTCTGCATCTTTTGTATTGGCGGACTTGAGGTTGAAGTCTCCGATTAGTAGTGCTGGTTTGTTGTTTGACGTTATGGCACAGGCTTCTTCGAGTATGAAGGCTAGTTCGTCGGGTGGAGCACGGGGTGCTCTGTAGGTTAGGCAGATTGCAATATTCTTGTTCTTGATGCTAATTGTGTTACACTGCTTTGTATCTGTGAGATTCAGTGTCTTGAACTTGAGTTCTGTTTTTGCTATTATTAGGACTCCTCCTCCACGCTTGTGGATGCGTGGGCAGTTGTATGCTGAGTAGTTGTTCGGTACTAGTTGGTTGAGTAGTACACTGTCGGTAGGGTTGAGCCATGTCTCTGTGATGCATATTATGTCTGGCTGTCGCTCTTCAATGTGGTCTACCAGAGTGTGTATCTTGTTGCAGATGGATCTGGCGTTTATGAGCTCAATTGATGTTTTCTTTGTGGAAGAGGTTGTTGCGACGTGTGCTTCCTTAGGGCCGGTGTTGGGGTTTGATTTGTGTCTGTTTTGTCTCTTTGTTTGGGAGGTTGCGAGTGTCTCTTTGTGTGTGTGTTGTGGACCGAGATATGGCAGTGCAGTTGGTGGGTACCATGGTGTGTTTGTTTGGGTGTAGTGGGGGTGTGTAGTTGGTGGGAGGAGTTGTGTGACTAGTAGGTATAGTGGGAGGAAGTATGTGGTGTGCATGTTGATAGCTTGTGATGTTCTGATAGGGCGACGCCTGTGTCCTTAGGTTTTCGTCTGTTGTTTGCTTTTTTGAGGAGAGCTGTACTTGTTGCAGGGGCTTGTCCTGGGGATGTGAAGTTGTGTCTGTTGCGGTGCGGGAGCCTGTCCCGTGGAGGGAGCCTGTCCCTTGGATGTGAAGCTGTATCTGTTGCGGTGCGGGAGCCTGTCCCGTGGAGGGAGCCTGTCCCTTGGATGTGGAGCTGGATCTGATGCGGTGCGGGAGCCTGTCCCGTGGAGGGAGCCTGTCCCGTGGATGTGGAGCTGGATCTGTGGCGGACGCCTTGGTGCTGGATCTGATGCGGTGCGGGAGCCTGTCCCGTGGAGGGAGCCTGTCCCTTGGATGTGGAGCTGGATCTGATGCGGTGCGGGAGCCTGTCCCGTGGAGGGAGCCTGTCCCGTGGATGTGGAGCTGGATCTGTGGCGGACGCCTTGGTGCGGGAGCCTGTCCCATGGAGGGAGCCTGTCCCGTGTGTGTGGAGCTGGATCTGTGTTGGTCGCCTTGGTGCGGGGGCCTGTCCCGTGGATGTGGAGCTGGGTCTGTCGCGGTGCAGGAGCCTGTCCCGTGGAGGGAGCCTGTCCCGTGGATGTGGAGCTGGATCTGTGGCGGTCGTCTTGGTGCGGGGGCCTGTCCCGTGGATGTGACGCTGGATCTGTCGCGGTGCGGGAGCCTGTCCCGTGGAGGGAGCCTGTCCCGTGGAGGTGGAGCCGGATCTGTGGTGGTCGCCCTGTTGCGGGGGTCTGTCCCGTGGATGTGGAGCTGGGTTTGTCGCGGTGCGGGAGCCTGTCCCGTGGAGGGAGCCTGTTTCGTGTGTGTGCAGCTGGATCTGTTGATGAACTCTTGGTCTGACCCACTATGGTACATCCCAAGTCCCTATGTTGGATCCTGCAGTGGTGTAATCAAAAAAGGCTGTCTGAGGCATTTTCTTTTCATTTAAATCAGTGCTGCCAGCAAAAACACCCTCACAGTGCCGTAACCTAAGATGCCTCATAAGGCGCCCCATAGGTCACATTATAAAGTTCCCTGTCTGCCAAGGCACCCTATAATGTACCCTATAGGGCGCCTAAGAGGCACCTTAGGCTACAGCACTGTGAGGGTGTTTCTGCTGGCAGCACTGATTTAAATTAAAAGAAAATGCCTCAGACAGCCTTTTCAGGTTACACTACTGCAGAATCAAACCCATGACCTCTGCCTCCACAGTCATTGAAGTAACCAGTAGGCTACACCTCTACAGCTACTACCACACTGCTGGCTGGCTACAGAAAGACCGCAGGTCACCACACAAACTGTCTGCTGTGGTTCCCAGGATAGGGTAAACCCACCCGTACCCATTATGTACTGCACCTAGGCCTGGTAGGGGGAACTGACCGTGTGTGTTACTGGCACAGAGTAGCTGCAGACTGTGACATTGTGCGGGTCCTATGCTCACCCTGAGAGTGAGGTGGGGCACCCAGCACCAGGTCCGCAGCACCTGGCTTGACTGAGATAGGCTATGCTGCAGGTCCCCATCAGTGCCAGTGTGCGATAGGTAGTCCTTGCAGACACACCTAGGATACACCTGTGTCCATCTGTATTTCCCAGTTACATCTAGCCCTTGTGGACTATGATGCACCCAGAATAGTGCATATCCTGTGTGGGTGCCATAGTCACATGTTATAGGTGAAGGGGGTGTTTGGACACAAAAGCAGATTATGCAGCACCACCCAACCCACCCCACCCCACCCTCTGTAACTCAGGGTGGGGGGACAGGACCTCCCACCAACAGATTCACATTGTACATATCTGCAATGGTGACAGTAGAGAGGACCATCAACCCCAGTCCTGCTGGGGAACAGGCACCCTAGAGGGCAGTCGATGCAGATCCATAAATGTCACATAAGGCAATGGCAGACAGGCAGAACTCTGGAGAAGCTCAGCTGCCCCCCACCACTATCTGACATTCACCAGCAGAGGGCACAGTCAGTCTCCACCCGCTGCACCCTGCAAAGTGTTCCAGCCATACACATGCTAACTGCAGACAGTCTGCTAGTTAGTACATAGGGCATGGAGGAACTGTGTGCACCCGAACTTGGGATGCAAGCACACACACCAAGCAAGCATATCAGTGATTAGGCCTCAGAAAAGAGAACCCATAAACATCACTTGAGAGAAATGCTGGATAGCACTATGGGGGAACCTAGCCATGCCGTGGTCACTGCTCAGTCAGTGTGAGAGTGACCTACCAGCATGATATGCTGTGGCCTCCCTGTCCGTGCAGGTGGTGGTCGGGCACTACAATGTCCCAGCCATTGCCCTATACTCTATGCAGATGCATCCTCCCCAGGCCACCCTGTTCGGGCCATACCCACAGTACCTTGCTCCTTATTATGCACATTGGCAGGCTAACACTGGAAGCAGTGCAAGCAGTGTGGGCTCAGTAAGGTGTAGGCAGCCACAACACACTGGTTAGACAGACACACACTCCCACACCTATGCCAGCATTGTGCAAATATAGAGGTTTGTGGCAGCCCTGGCCGCCACACCAGTCCTGGGAACAGTGGAGGCATTGCTATGGTACACAAAACTGTTGGGGTCACTCCCCGGGGAGGTAAACACTGTCAAAATCAATAACTGAAACACACTCCACAGATATCAGAAAGGTTGCTATGATGAATCTCTATAAACAAATCGTGTTTAACTTAGGATTTGTTATCTGACATTAGTCATAGCAACCTTTTGATATATGTGGAATGTGTTCCTAAGTTTAGGACGGCATTGCTAAGGTATGTAGATGCCAGTATTGGGAGATGCTGCTCCGCGCAGAGCCCAACAGCCTGACTCTCCATGAGGCATTGGATAGTGGAGCCTGTGGGTGTGGGTGTTTGTACCCCTGTTGGCCTCTGCTCTAGGGCTGAGTTTCCCAAATCTGGTCCTGGTGGGCCAAACACTGTTCAGGATTTCATGCTCTCCCTAATGAAAATGCATGCGATAAATTTGCATACAATGGGGGTGGCGCATACAAATGCTGCACAGGCATATTTATTAGGGACAGCATGAAACCTGAATGGTGTTTGGCCCTCCAGGACTGACGTTGGGAAACTCTGCTCTAGGGATTGCACATGTTTATGGTGTCTGTGCTCTGTAGGGTAAAATATAGGCGTTTCAGGCATGTTTATTTTATCTGCAATAAAGGTTCCGTCTTTATTACCACAGTTTAGTACTGGGTAAAATATGGGGACAGGTTTGGCAGGAGCCACAGCTGGGACTTGAACATGTGACCTTCTGCTCCTAAACACACTGGCTGTGTGTACTTCACCAAACTGTTGCCACAGGGGCAGATCATTCCCTGGGGATACCATGACTGTTCGTCAGACAGACCTTGTCTGTTGCAGTGCACGGCACCCACCTAAACAGGGCTTGGCCCTGGTCTGCTGTGGGCAGATGCCACTGCCCCCTCAGCCACCAGCACCCATCCACCACAATGCTGACATGCCCTTATGCCGGTGGTGCTGGTGGTGCGCAGTCCCAGGCCATCCAGTGTGGTGGTAGGCAGCTGTCTATGGTGTGGGTTCTCGGGTAGAGGTGCCTACATGGACATGCGCGCTTCCCCCCAGCAGCGCCTGCCAATGTTATATGCCCTTGGGGGTACTTGCTGGGTAATATCCCCTGTGACACTGTGGGACACACACTCGTGCCCATGTTGGACCCTCGTCAGTTGCTGTCTTGCTGCTTTAAAGTTTCGGCATTCCTATGTGCCACCTATACATCTGCCTAGTGCGCACTGTGCCCCAGCTGGACCACAGCATGTGCCGCCTGCAGCCCCCTGTATTCCATTTACAGCATCAGTACAGTTGCCTTTTCCTACGTGCCCACTCTGCTGTTGCTGCACATGTGCACGCCATAACAAACCTGTCCAATATAAACAACAAAAACCCTGATCACCGCTATTTCAATGTGGGATCATTCACTTTGTAGGGGGACAGAGCATAGGCCCTTCAAACATGATATCTTCCTTTTTACGCTTTGTCAGTACTGTTGCTTTATGTTTATCATTGATATCACTATTGGCCAGCTTGGTTATTGGGATTTCAAATATGGTCCTGGTCATTTTCTATTTGCCTTTTTGGTTCCTGCACATATTCCACTACTATCACTTTTCTGGGTTTCCCTGCCTTTGCTGTACATTGCTGACGGAAATGGTTTCTCTCTCCTGTAAATGTGCCTCTAGCGTGAGGTTTTCACTGGCATTAATTTTCAGGCCTTCATTTCACGGTGTTAGTTTGCATGGAGCCTCTCCCCGCCCACTCTCCGCCCATTGACTCCACCCTTCAGACCCGGCTTTCACAGCGTTAGTGTGCCTTAACGCTGCTGCCAATGTTATCGCGCAATACGTGACGTTATTGCCGGATAACGTTACGTATCGCGCGATAACGTCGGTGCTGCTACGTTAAGACGGTTTAGTAAACATACCCCTTAATGTCATGCTGATTAACTTATGCCAATCAGAAGCTACAAATTCAAGCTGCCTGTGTGTGCAGCACTGCTCCGGTGCTTCTTTATCTTTTTCTTTTCTTTTTTGGATCTCTCTGCATCGTGTGAGTCATGAGTTTCTTGTACATTCTACTGTTTTTCATTTTGTTAATTCATTTTCCTTTCCATGTGAGATTTTTTTGATCCTGCTTCTGTGTTTCAGGACCAGCAGCGTTACTTTTTATTTCTGCCTTATGAACAGCGACGTGACTTTTCTGAGCTCCCTGAGGAAGCTGTTGGGCAAAACACCTGGTGTCGGGGCTCCAGCTGTTGATTCTGATTGCTACTTCTACATTCTATATTCTACGTTCAGACTGCTGCTTCTGTTTCTGTGTTGTTTCAGATAAATCTTTTCTGCTGCCACGCTGTGTTTATGCTGTGCTTATAAGGCCATGGTTGCTGTGTTTTCTGACTATTTCAACCAATTTGGTTTTCTGTATAGAGGTTTTTTTGACCACTGATGTCTTTTTGAGCCTGGTTCAATTATAGTGGCATTTTTGTCCATCGACTGGCTCTCCCTCCTCACTAATATTGGCAGGGGGTTGGCTGAGGTCTTTTTTCCTCTACATATTGTGATAAGGAGAGCTGTGTGGATTGAATGGAATGGGGGAAAAGTGAGGAATACACCTTTAAAAGCAGAGGTAAACAAGGTTCCCATAGAAACCACAAGCTACCGAAGCATGCAGTAGCTAGAGCTAAGCCCTGCCCTAGCAGTGACGTAAGAGCTAGTTTGAGCCCTAACAAATCTCACATGTGCAGCAAGGGGGGTGTGGCTGGAGAGAAGCACCATTTTAAAGATGCTTCAGAGTTTTGTAGGGAGGAGCCCGGCAGAGACACAGGTACAGTCTCTGAGCTTACCAGAGACATAGTGGAGAGAGAAGGAGAAGTGAAGACTGCTGATTCTTATTCTCAGAGAGCACTGGAACCAAAGCTGAAGCTTGTGTTTGGCACCCCAGAGAAGAGAAACTGGAAAGGTTTGACTCCAGGTGGGGAAACAGCTCTGATAGCAAGGAGAGCAATATACTTTGGGAAGGTACGTTTGCTTCAGTTCCCAGCAGGGGCTGTGCTGAGGACATTGTCAGGGAGCTGAGGTTAAGTGCTGAACAGAGTGCTGGCAGAAACGCAGTGAAAGCAGCTCCAAGCAGAAGTAAAAGGAATTCAAGTAAGTCCAATGAGACAGCACTAGAGGCTGTGGAAAAGCTGTTGCAAGAGAGAAAGGCTCATTCCCTAAGTAACGTGGGTGCTGACCAGAAAGAACAGTTTTTAGGAAAACTTCAGAAGCTTCTGCACAATATTAAGTTTAAACCCTGTGATAAAGGCTCCCAGGAAGACAACCCAATTGAACCTTGTGAAGACATGTAAGTAGATGTTTATGAGACACCTCTTGATAATGACGTAATTGAAATGGATTGCTCATTTTTTAAAACAAACAGCTTGAACATGTGCTAGGCTCATGCTGTGAGAAGAAGTTTGCATAGCCTGTGTGTTAAGTTGAAAGGGAAAGAACTGTTGCTGAAAACTTTGTTTACCTGACATAATAACCAGCCATAGCTGTGAAGGGCACAGCTGCTGTGTAAAGAATACTTCTGAGTTTTATGTTTCAGCCTAATTTGTTCCTGATATCCTTTACTTTGGAGAAAGAATCCTTGTCTTGTGTTGCGCTATGAATTTGATGCGAGGGGGAAACCCAGAATAAATATCTTTGTTTGCCTTGAACACCCTGTGTGGTCAAACTACGTTGTCTGAAGAGTGATAGAAACTACAAGTCCCAGCATCCTTTGCTGGAAACCAAGTCTTGGGACATTACTTAAAGACAAATAAGGCAGCCCTTTTGCCTACCAGCCCTTGGCCTAGGCAGGGGGTCACGACAATATATATATTTTGTGTATATATTTTTGGAAATATTCCAAATTGGTTGATTTTTTCTATTTTTTCGCACATGGTATTTATTATAAAAAATATATATTTTTTTTCTTTGTGCCTAGTTTGGAGTTTTGATTTTTTTTCTTTTGAATTTTTTGGCACCTTGGGGAATTATTTTGTTATATACAGCTACATCAGCCGTCAGACGTTCCGAGGGCTTTGATCTAACCACTTCATAAATGCTGTCTTTACTCTGAAAAGTCTTCAGCTCCTCCCTATTAGCCAGTTGAGTGTCTTCCAAACTGGGGCTCATCTTCCAGCACTATAGTGCAATTTGCTTTGTTGTGACCATCTATTGGGTTTTCTTGCCAGGCCTTTCTTCTGTGCAGTTTAGTTCTAGTGTTGTTGCCATTTTCACAGAAATGTGATCCTCCGCTGCCAACACCGTCCCATTCTGCTGCTGCCCAAATGGGCAGTTTGTCTTGGCCTGGGACCTCAGTTGAGACCTATCCATCTTGGGAGATCTTGCCAGTAGTTAAGCTACCGATAGCTTATCCCTCAGCATCACTGATGCACACAAGCCCTCACAGCACAGCAAGCTGCAAACCAAGTGAGGGGATATATCATCATCCCCATTGATTTTCATCTGGACTTCCTATAAACCATCTTGATGTGTGTAATGAAGGGTGGTATCCCAAATTAGTAAATAAGTAAAGAATGTCTTCTCCCTCTTATTCTCTTCAGTTCTTTGTTTTTGCTCCTGTAATTCCAAGAGACATAACATTTCTTTTAGATTTCAATGTCTACAGTATGCTATTCTCGACTTTTTTTCTATTGAAACATGGATGAATACTTAACATTTACCAATGACAATGAACAGCAGAAACAATTTGTGATGACAGAATACCCTGGAACCAGTGTTAATAAAGTATATTTAACTCAGATGCATGCTTATCTTTATGGGCATTTTATAAGGTTCTTTTGTATGCCTTTTTCCAAATCCCTTTTTTTTATAGTTCTGCAGATAACCCTTTGCCATGACTTTTAAACTCCTCAGTTGAACAAATTCTTCTGAACTTCAAATCCTGAAAATAGGGGAGATTATTTTGAGGAGGATCATTTTATAGCAGGTCACTTATGGCAATGATCCAAAATGTGCCTATTTCTAGCCTAGTTTATAAAGACATATAGATCTCTATGAGCCCTTTTAATAAAGAACAATAGGGTTTAGCAATTAACATGCATTTAGCCCTAAAAATGACATCAGGTAGTTACAAACCCTATGCGTTGACAGGCGCGTGGTCAGTATATTCCCGGCAATTACCGCACAGAACAGCACTCTAATGTACCATGGCAGTGTACACTATTACCACAGGTGCCCTGAATGGCATCTATTAAGGTAGCGTTAGATACACACATCCTACTTTCACAAGGTGCGGGTAGCGTGCGATGTTTACCCTTGTATTACCCGAATTGTGCTCGCCACATCTGCTCTCTGCCTAACGAGCATATGTGACTATTTTATAAAATCTGCATATAAATAGCAGCTGCAACCAGACTCCTCCCCTAGACACGCCTTCATGTGTGTCATATAAAAGCTTTGCCGTCTTGCCATCACACCTACTTTTATGCATGTAACTATTGGGAAATGTTGTAAAAAACATTTATATGTGTGAAAAGGACTTTACATGAGAAAAATCCTTTATAAAATTACACCCTTATTATATACAGATAGAAACTTCAATATTCCAAAAAGATGTTTCTCCCAGTAGGTTTGGCAAACACTGTTTTTTTTAATCTTTTATTTAATGCTTTTCTGAATTTACAAATCAAATCATGAAGAAACATCTATCAACAAAAAAAATAAAATTCAAAAATTATCCAAATAACACATAATAGATCACATCAAGAAGAGAGAATCAGCAAAAAAGAACCACATAAAACATACTTAAGCAATAAGGAGTAATAATAATACTCCACACTAGGGAGCGAATACAAAACAATTTTACCTCCTATCTACTTCTTAGCCATTTCAGAAGTTGACAAAACTTTCTGTAGCTGTGACACATCATTATACACATAATTATGCCCTTGATAAGTTATCAAGCAACGACATGGAAATTTCAGAAAGAAGGACGCCCCTAAAGCTATTACTCGTGATTTTAGTTCTAAAAATTGTTTGCGACGAAGTTGAGTAACACGCCCCACGTCCGGAAAAATTTGGAGTTTATGACCACAAAACAAAGCGTCCTTATGCTTAAAATAAGCTCTAAGGACTAAAAGTTTACTGGACTCAGAGTCAAACGTAGCAACAACCGTGCAACGCTTGGGTATGAGATCCAAGGTATCCTCCAAAAAGGCAGTAAGATCCTGAGCAACAGACTCCACAGGAGGGGAGGGAAATTCCCCATCCTGGTGAGGTACTGCTGACTTAGGATTACAGGAATAAACATGGAAAACTTCCACTGTACTCTGTAAACGTAATATCTCAGAAAAATATTTTTGCAGCAAGATCTCTGAGGACAGCAGGTGAGTAGAAGGAAAATTAAGGAAACGGAGATTTCTTGCCCTCTGCTGATTCTCCAAGCTTTCCAGATGGAATGAAACAGCAGACATATCTCGAATTAAAGCAACATTATTATCCCTACTCATCTGGAGCTGAGAATCAGCTAGAGCAGAAGCTCGAACCAAAGAACCTATCTGATTATCAACATTTACAAATTTATCTACTACATCTTGAGAAAAAACACACAATGCAGAGACAATTGGAGTTAGACGCTTATCAATTCGTTGCATTACAGTCCAAATGTCCATAAGAGTTATCTCACCAGCTGGAGTAGGCAAAGGAACATCTTCTCCAATTGGACCGACAGGCTTCAAAGGAAGAACCAGAGTTTCTAAAGGAGTGTCGAGAAGAGTAGAGGATAATGGCTGTGGAAAAGGAGGAGGCAGCCGAGATTCGGGGCTCAAAGAGACCTCTTCCGGCACAATTGCAGGCAGCGATGACGTCAGATGTCTGTCCATGGGTCCGACCAACTTCCCTCCAGCTGCAACATTGTCTGATCCAGATTTACCACCAGACTTCCCTTTTCGTTTCCCCATGGGCACTACAATGACGACCAGCGCTCAGAGAAACTTCTCAGGAGCACCGAAGGAGCACATAAGGAGCAGGTCTACCCCCTTGTGATGCGCCCCTTAGGACGCGACCACACGGGCCGCGAGTGAGCAAGCAGAACTTTTATGGGAACCGGAGGGGGTGTCCTCGGAGGCAGGGGCGTCCTCACAATGCCTGCAGCTCAGCACCGCGGCTCCGCTCCTCCTCACTGCACTGCTCCGCACAGCTGGTATTACGCGGCAGACTCCCAGGCAAGTTGACATACTCTCCGGCAAACACTGTTTTTATAAAACACCCTATTGGTTGTTCTACGTGCGCATCCAAAAAACAAACTATGGTCTTGCCGTATTGCATGCTAAACAGAATATGAACATAAGAACATAAGAAATGGCATACTGGGTCAGATCAAGGTCCATCAACCCCAGTATCCTGTTTCCAACAATGACCAATTCAGGTCACAAGTACCTGGCTAATTCTCGAAAAGGGTTACATTACAGCTTCATTGCGTGTCCCCTAGTCTTTCTACTTTTTGATTTTGTAAAGAACTGATCTATGTTTACCCATTAATTTATAGACCTCTATCATATCTCTCCTTAGCCGTCTTTTTCCAAGAGCCCTAACCTTTTAAACCTTTCTTCATAGGGATATCCTTCTATCTCCTTTACCATTTTCGTGGCTCTTCCCTGTACCTTTACTAATTCTGCTATATCCTTTTTTTTTGTAAACTTTATTTATTGAACCATCAAACATACTACAAACAGTCTGCAAACATTGCAAACAATATAGGTATATACAAAGGCTCCTCCGGGCGGGGGCTGACTCTTGTCCACTACCCCAGAGGCCATCCATAACATGATATGGTGCTAAAAAAGGTTTTCCTCATTTTCCCCCCCACCCCCTTACCTCCTCTCTCCTCCCTCCCCCCTCCTCCCCCCCCTTCCCAACCCCATCACAGCTCTCTCAACCTACCCACCTCTAGGAACAACCTCCACATTACCCCTTCTTTCATCCCATCATGTGAGGTCCACTACCATATCTAGCCCACAAACTATCCAACTTGGCCTATCCCACCTGGAGGACTTCATTGCGGGCACGAGGACCTAACTTTTGAATACAGGATTCCCAAATCAGCAAATAGGAAGCCCACCGTTTAGCATTGCCCCTAGCCCCTCTCCTCTCGAATAGCATCAGTTGATGAAAGCTATTACGCCACTTCCAAAAGGACGGGGGCACTTGCTCCCTCCATCTATGGAGTATCGGGTCCTTCCCCACCAGACAGGCCTTTCTCACCAGCAGTCATTCCCATCTTCGCTTTAGGTGGAGTGGTCGAATCTAATCCAACATTACCATTGCCCCGGTCCACTTAATTTGTTGTAGGAGCAAACCGCTCATGTATGCACTAATCCTTGACCAATAACGACAAATTTTCTGGCACCCCCACCACATGTGCCCCAAGTCTGCAAGGGGACACAAACATCTAGGACACCCCCAGTACAAGCCAGGCCAGACCGCATCGCTCGTCTCGGAGAAAAGTGGGCCCGAATCAGAATTTTGAATTGCACTTCGCGCCACCTAATCCCCTCCACCATTCCCACAATCCGTCGCAGGGTTTTACGAATCGATCCTGGACGCACCTCCTGGCCTAACTCCTCTGCCCATCTTGCCTCTTCCCCCAAATAGTCCTGTAGGACCGTATAATGTTCCAATCTTTTTTTTAATGCCGAAATTGTGGGCGGGGACTCTGCGCCCAGAGCGAGAAGTTCTAAGTTTTGCGCCGACCGTTCTGTCCTTAATTCCCCCTCTGGGAGGGAAGCCACATAATGAGATACCTGAAGATATGCAAAGTAGTGGCAACTTTCCAGCTCATACTCCCTGCAGAGGGTTTCAAGCATCTTGCACCATCCACTGGAATCTAACACATGTCCAAGGTGCCAAATACCAGCTGCACCGTTGAAACATTGACGTAGTGCAGCCAGGGGTAAACTGAACATTGCCCTGCAAAGGCAACCAGCTCGACACAGCCGGAGAACCCCCCCCCCCTCAATAGTTACACAGTTGCATCCATGTGCGTCTCACCGGACTCACCAGAACACTGCGAAGCACTCTCCCAGGCAGAAGGTGACCCTCTATATGTAAGGCCGCCAGTAGAGACTGGGGGCCCACCAAAGCTTCTTCCAGCGCCCTGGGAGTATAGGTCCCCATATCTCCTAACCAGTCCCCTAGGTGCCGCGCCTGGCATGCCAAGGAATAAAGCTTTAAATCTGGGAGCCCCATCCCTCCATCACTCCAACTTCCTTTCAGACTACTCATCGGGATCCGTGCTCTCGCCCCTTTCCATAAAAAATCGTGAATCTCCCTTTCCAAACTAGCCAAGTCTCTTTGCAGCAGCCATACCGGGAGTGTTTGCATCCAGTACAAAATCCGGGGCATAATCACCATTCCCACCGCTGCCACTCTCCCCCCTAGTGACAACAGAAGGGGGTGCCAAGCCTGCAACTGCGTCCGAAGTCTAAGGGAATTCCTCTCACAATTTCGCCTATATAGCTCTTGCGGCTCTCTGGTTAAGAGAATTCCTAAATAAGAAAAAGACTCCCCTGCCCACCGTAGTGGGAAAGTACCTCTCCAATTTCCCCTTAAGTTCCCCAAAACCTCTAAGGCCTCGGACTTATCCATGTTAATGCGTAATCCAGCGAAATCCCCAAATGCAGAAAATTCTTCTAGTAGCTTGGGCAATGATTGCTGTGGCGACAGTAAATGTACTAGAATATCGTCCGCAAAGGCTGCTATCTTAAACCCATACCTGCCAATGCGCATCCCTAGAATTTCCTTGGATAACTCTATTCGCCATATCAGGCAGTCAAGAGAGAGCACAAATAACAGGGGAGAAAGGGGGCATCCCTGCCTTGTACCCTTCTCCAGAGGAAATTTATCCGACAGCAACCCATTGCACAACACACTCGCGGTGGGTACCGCATAGAGAAGTTAGACCATATCGCAAAAGGAATCCCCCAGCCCATATTGGGGCAGGAGGGTGTGCATATATTCCCAGCTCACTCGGTCAAACGCTTTTTCCGCATCAAAGCTGACCAACAATGACTGCCACTCCTGTTCCCGAGTCCACTCCAGGGACGCCAATATTTTTTATATATTACGCACCGCATACCTGCCCTTCACAAAGCCCACTTGAGACTCGTGTATCAGCTCCCCCAACATCGGGGCTAGACGATCCGCTAGTACTTTCACCATCACTTTCAAGTCAAAATTCAACAATGAAATTGGTCGATAAGAAGCAGCCTGCATATGATCTTTACCGGGTTAGGGTATTAGTACAATATGTGCATGGTTCTCCCCCCATCTAGTCACCCCTTGATCAGCTCTTTTATGATATACAGCCACTAATGGGGGAGGTGTCAAATCTCCTAATAATTTATAAAATTCAGCCCCCAGTCCATCTGGACCAGGTGTCTTGTAACAGCTAGCCTTTTGGATGGCTTGGTGGACCTCATCAAGCGTTATGGGTCTCTCCAGTTAGGCCCGCTGTTCCTCCCCTAGTCTCGGCAGCCTCAACTCCCGTAGATATTCCTCCAGACCAGGTCCAGAGCCCTCCTCCCTCTGGTATAGTTTCTGATAAAAGGAGCGAAAAACCTGAGCTATCTCCCGCTACCCCTTTTGCAATTTACCCGGATCGTCCCAAAGCGCCGCCACCGTCTTGGTTCCCCTACTACCCTGAAGGCAGCATGCCAGCAGTTCCTGGCTTGTCTCCAAACCGGTATAACTGATGCCAGTAGTGCATAAAAGATTTCTTTGCCCTTTTATGAAGTAGCTCGTTAAGGGCCATTTGAGTTTCCTTTAGTGCCTTCCTATTAGCCGCTTAGGGATACCTCCCATACTTATGTCTGTCCTTAATCGTTTGTTTTTCAAGACGGACAATTCGCTCCGTTAACTGCCTCTTTTTCCGCGCCGAATACCCAATAATGTCTCCACGCAGAACCACTTTGGCCGTTTCCCAATATAATTCCGGGTCAGTCTTATGCTGCTCGTTATGCAATGCAAATTCCTGCCAACGCAGCTTAAGGAAAAGATGAAAGTCGGCATCCTTATACAGATCTAATGGGAACCGCCAAATACGGGAATGTGGATCGGCCCGGGCCCATTCCAACTCCACCCAAATCAAGGCGTGGTCAGAAATCTCTGACGGGCCAATTTGAGCATCTTCCACACGAGTAAACAGTCCCCTCGATACCAAAATATAATCAATACTAGTACTTGAACCATGCGCTCGTGATTGGTGTGTGAAATCTCGCTCCATCGGATGGAGCAGGCGCCATGGGTCAACCACCCCTAGACTCCGTTGAAGGCCTTGCAAAACTCTGGTCATAGACGAATGCGTTTTGTCCTCTCCCCCCTTAGTTGTATCCAGCGCTATGTCAAAGACCCCATTGAAATCGCCCCCCAGTACCAAGGGGATATCTGGCAGCATTTCAATCCGAGAAGCCAATTGTGCATAGAAAGCGCGATCTAAAACATTGGGACTATAAATATTGCCTATCACCGCAGGCCGTCCCTCCAGTATCCCGTGCAATAAAACATATCTTCCACTTGGGTCTGAATAGTCCCTTTCCAAGACAAATCTTACACGTTTATGGATCAGAATGGCCACTCCACCCTTTTTCCCAACCCTGGCCCACCCACTCTCTTTGAAGTTTCAGATGTTCCTCGGCAATCTGGTGGGTTTCTTGGAGCAGGGCAATATCGCATTTTTGTCTAGCTAGGGCTTGCAACAATTTGGATCTCTTAATTGGGTTCCCAAGCCCACATACATTCCAAGATACAATCCTCAGGGCACCAAATACCTGATAAGTCTACACCGTACGGTATGGAGATATCTCCAGGCAGGACTCCCCCAGCCTAGGGCTCCCCCTTAAGCCAGTCTTGCATGTTGTTCCCCTTGTGCCACTCCCCTTTAAGATGTGTTACCCTCCCCCTCCCCCCACCTTCTGTAACCCCCTGCCTCTCACCCCCAACCCCCCACCCTTCCATCTACCTCCCCTAGTTGTTTCTACCCCCCTTCCTCAATTAACTCTCTCCCTCCACTCCCTCTTTGGTCACCAGATGTGTACGGACCCCCCCCCCCCCCACGACTACGGCTCTCATGCCCACCCTCCCCCTCACCCCCATATTTCCTTCCCCACCCCAACCTCAGGTTGGGCCTGCAAAGAAGTTTACCCCCACTTCTCCTTACAACTACCCATAGCAGAAAGGAGGAGAAGGTACAGGCAGAGAACATTGGAAAAACATAATAGACCTTCCCCCCTCTCCAACAATCCATTCATTCTCTCCCCTCCCCCGAGGTGCCCGCTTTAGCATTCCCACCTACCCCGACAGCAACATTCACCTTAACATCCCACCAACAAAAAAATACAGCAACCATTCAACTACCCTTTGCATCTGGCAGTCCAGGAAGGAACACTCCTCCCTATCCACCTCATTTGTCCACAGGTATACCTGGCACTTAGTCCATGAGGCTATCACAGAAGTCTCTCGTACAGGCAGAGCATCTCCGCTCTTCCAAACTGTCAAAGGCTCTGCTCTAGTCTCCATTTTCCTCATCAAGTTCCACCGCTATCACAGCTTGAGCTCACCCGGTCCTCAGGGACTACCATCCTGCTCCCTGATAATGGTTGCTTGCTTCTGCGTCAATTCCTCCACATATTTCACCGCCTCAGATGCTGTAGCAAAACTCTGACGTGTACTGTCATGTATAATTTGGAGTCGGGAGGGATACTGTACCATAAATTGAATTTTGGCTTCCACCAGCTTCTGGCAGAGGGGAGCATAGGCCCTCCTCCGTTGGCTCAAAACCGCCGAGTAGTCCTGTGCTATTCGCACTCTCACATTATCCTTGACCACAGTTCCCATTTTCCTAGCTGTCCGCAGCACCGCTTCTTTTTGGGGGAAATGCAAAAACTTCGCCAACACCACCTGGGGTCTGTGGTCCGTTGTTTGTCGAGGCCCCACTCTATGCACTCTTTCTAAACTAAGCCATCCATGATCCTCTCCACCTTCCCACATATACAGTATCAGGGACTCCAGATAACTCTTTAAGTCCTTGCTCGGAATCCCCATAAAGCGGAAATTATTGCGACAGAATCGGTTCTCGAGGTCATCAACTTTGGCCTCCTTCCCCTGCAACGCTGCTTGCATTTGCTTCACCTCTTGCGTCAAGGCCTCTATGCTCTCCTCCACCAGTCCTATATGGGCCTCTGCCTCCTGCATCCTGCTGCCCAGCAAATCCACCGAACTCTGCAAGGCATCCAATTTATCCTGCAGGGTATCAAATTGAGCCACCAGCGCATTAGATACTGCTGTTGAGATCTCCTCGATTAGTGCCGGTGATGTTAGTGAGCTGGGCGCGTGGGGTGATTCCGCCATCTTGTGTTGCCTGGCCATCTGCTCCTTCTCCCTTCTGCCTGCTTTTACCGCTGCTGCCATGTCCGGCGCACCGCGGGAGTCGCTTGGGTGAGTTTCCCACCTCTCCTCCTGAGATGCTGATGACGCCTGAAGGCTTAGGCACGGCTCGTTATGTTGGTAGAGGAGAGGGAAGCCCGGATCTCAAGCAGATCACATCTACTCGGTCTCACCACACCATGTGATCTCCTGCTATATCCTTTTTAAGATATGATGAACAGATGCACACAATATTCAAGGAGCAGTTGCACCATGGAACGATACAGAGGCATTATAATATTGGTTTTGTTTTCCATTCCTTTCCTTATGATTTCTTGCATACTATTTACTTTCTTGGATGGCGCTGCACACTGGGCGGAGGGTTTCAAATTATTATCCACAATGACACCTAAATCTTTTTCCTGGGTGGTGGTTCCTAATGTCAAACCTTGCATCATGTAACCATAGTTTGGGTCGTTCTATCCTAGGTGCACAACTTTGCACTTTTCCATATTAAATTTCATCTGCCATTTGGACGTCCAGTCTTCCTTTTAATCAAGGTCCTCTTGCAATTTTTCACAATCCTCTTGTGTTTTAACAACTTTGAATAATTTTATGTCATCTACAAATTTGATCACCTCACTCGTTCCCATTTCCAGGTCATTTATGAATATGTTAAAAAGCAGGAGGCCCAACACAGCTTCCTGGGGTACTCCACTATTCACCTTTCTCCATTGAGAAAATTGACTATTTAGCTCAACTCTATGTTTTCTGCCTTTAAATGAATTCCTGATTCACAACAGTATACAGCACTGCCTCCTATCCCATTACTTTTTAATTTCGCCAAGTCTCTCATAATAAGAACATAAGATATGCCATACTGGGTCAGACCAAGGTCCATCAAGCCCAGTATCCTGTTTCCAACAGTGGCTAATCTAGGTCATACGTACCTAGCAGTTTCCCCAAAAGATACAGCTTCCGCAATGCTTGTACTGGGTCAAGCATTGATATCCTGGGTTCCTTTTATTAATGGTTTATGGACCTTTCCTCCAGGAACTTGTCCAAACCTTTTTTAAACCCAGCTATACTAACAGCCTTTACTACATCCTCAGGTAACAAATTCCAGAGTATGATTACACGTTGAGTGAAAAAAATATTTTCTTTTATTAGTCTTAAATAGTTTACCCTGTAGCTTCATTGCATGTCCCCTAGTCTTTCTATATTCTGATAACGTAAACAATCGATCTACGTTTACCCGTTCCACTCCGTTCATTAATTTATAGACTTCTATCATATCTCCCCTCAGCCGTTTCTTTTCCAGGTTAAAGAGCCCTAACCTTTTTAGCCTTTCTTCATAGGAGTATCCTTCCATCCCCTCTACCATTTTGGTGGCTCTTCTCTGAACCTTTTCTAATAACGCTATATCCTTTTTAAGATACGGCGACCAGAATTGCACACAATATTCAAGGTGCGGTCTCATCATGGAATGGTATAGAGGCATTATAATATTTTTTGTTTTATTTTCCATTCCTTTCCTTATCATACCTAGCATTCTATTTGCTCTCTTGGCCACCACTGCACACTGGGCCGGGGTTTTAACATGTTATCCACAATGACGCCTAAATCTTTTTCCTGGGTGGTGGTTCCTAATGTGGAACCTTGCATTGTGTAACCATAGTTTGGGTTGTTCTTCCCTAGGTGCATAACTTTGCACTTGTCCACATTAACTTTCATCTGCCATTTTGATGCCCAGTCTTCCAATTTATCAAGATCCTCTTGCAATTTTCCACAATCCTCTTGGGTTTTAACAACTTTAAATAGTTTTGTGTCATCTGCAAATTTGATAACCTCACTCGTTATTCCACTTTCCAGGTCATTTAAGAATATGTCAAAAAGCAGCGGACCCAGCACAGATCCCTGGGGTACACCACTATTCACCTTTCTCCATTGGGAAAATTGGCCATTTAGCCCAACCCTCTGCTTTCTATCTTTTAACCAGTTCCTGATCCACACTAGTACACTGCCTCCTATCCCATGACTCTTTAGTTTTGCCAAAAGTCTCTGATGAGGGACCTTGTCAAAGGCTTTCTGAAAGTCCAGATACACTATATCAACCGACTCACCTTTGTCCACCTGTTTATTCACACTTTCAAAAAAACATAACAGATTAGTAAGACAAGATCTTCCTTGTCTAAAGCCATGTTGGCTGAGTAATTTTATTCTTTATGATGGTTTCTACCATCATCTCTTGTGAAAGGTTTTCTGAAAATCCAGATACACTATGGGGGTCATTCCAACAGCAAATAGTGGGGATGGACGCGGGATCAGAATCGGGTCTACCTCTGTGAGTCCCGATTCTGATCGGTCACACAGGGGGCTGGACGGCCAGATTGGAATGTGCTTCCACATCAACTGGCTCATCTTTGTCTATCTGTTTAGTCACATCTTCAAAAAAATATGACAGATTAGTAAGACAAGACTTTCCTTAACTTGGAAAAGAGACTGCTGAGGGGAAATATGATAGAGGTCTATAAATTAATGAATGGAATGGAACGGGTTAACTTGGATCGATTGTGCGATCAAAAAGTAGAAAGACTAGAGGACATGCAATGAAGCTACAATGTAACCCATTTAAGACTAATAAGAGAAAATATTTTTTTACTCAATGCATAACCAAACTCTGGAATTCATTACCGGAGAATGTAGTAAAAGCTGTTTGTGTAGCTGGGTTTAAAAAAGGTTTGGAAAAGATCCTGGAAGAAAGGTCCATAAAACATTATTAAAGAGAACCCGGGAAATCGGAACCTGTGTGTCTTTTTGGGAACCTTCCAGGTACTCGTGACATGGATTGGCCACTGTTGGAAACAGGATACTGGACTTGATGGACCTTGGCCTGACCCAGTATGGCATATCTTATGTTCTTGGCTAAATCCATGTTGGCGTTCTCTCATTAAACCATGACTATCTAAATTTTCAGCAACTTTATTCTTTATAATGGTTTCTACCATTTTGCCTGGTGCTGACATCAGGCTCACCGGTCTGTAGTTTCCCGGATCACCCCTGGAACCCTTTTTAAAAATTGGCATTACATTGGCCATTCTCAAATCTTCAGGTACTACAGATGATTTTAATGATAGTTCACAGATTACTAATAGTAGGTCTGCAATCTCATATTTCAGTTCTTTCAAATACTACTACTACTAATACTGAACATTTGTAAGGCACTACAAGACGTACGCAGAGCTGTGCAGACACATGTAAAAGACGGTCCCTGCTCATCAAAGCTTACAATCTAAAGATATACATTAGCTGTAGACATGGTATACATCTAGGGGGAATGGTAAGGAAACACAAAGGAGATCAGGTGAGTCAAGATCTGAAGTGACCTACCGCTTCTGACCCCCTCCAACACAACTTCCTGTCGGAGGGGGTCAGAAGCGGCAGGGTATGTGTGCCAAAGTGTCAGGGCATGTGTGCTGCAAGCACCATGATATGCTGCCCATAGAGGTCTCCTACCCTAGGTGGCTACCTAGCCCTCCTAGTGGATGGGCCGACCCTGGCTGCAGAGAACCTTTCTACTCTTGCCCCTGATCCTGGCTGGGTCCCTATAGGCTTGTGGACCTCTTTTTCCTCTTATCCTCTTTTCTCCAGGACTTCTGTACACTATGAAGGGTCACTCTGCTCTCCATGGCAGCAGCCTCTTGCAGCTGCACGTGTAGCTGCCTATGCACCATGGGCCGCCCGCCCTGCCAGAACTGGCGGCAGTGATAGGTGGTGATGCAGCTCAGCTTGGGGAAGGGTGGAGTGGATCAGTGTAGGAGGTAGGCACAGCAGAAGCCCTTGGGCTGTCCCTGCCCATAGCTTACAACCTGTAGGCAGCAGATTGAAAGTTCCTACCCCCTCTCTCCCAGGAATAGCCAGGCACATGAAGAGGGAATTTAACAAGGAACCTTGGGAGTGGAAGTGGTCTAACATCAGAGGAGCATGAAGAGGCCCTCTCCTCCAGAGAGGAAGAATGACATCAGAAACCTTTTATGGAGCTTCAAAGAAGAAGATCAGAATAGAGCATAGGCACAGGGGAGACAGAGCCTGTCATAGAAAAATATAGAGAGCATGTGCTGAAGATACAGAAGATCAAAGGGCTCATGTGCTATGGAGACAGAAGTCTATGGAGCTGGGAGGAGTTGAGCTGAAACAAGATATGGAGAATTTTACCCTCCCTCCTGAGAGAGGGAAATAAGGCAGAAGAGTAATTGAGAAGGCCAGAAAGCAGGGAAAAGCTTAGAGTCAAAGAAGTAAATTTAACCCAGCAGACAGATGACAGACAGGCAAAGAAGAAAACAATCAGGACTGCAGCTTCGGTGAAGTCCCGAAAAAAAGCAGACCCAATGAAAAACTGCCAGCCTGCCCAAAGAAGATGTAAACAGCTTGAAGGTAAGCACTGGGTGTAGTGCTGACAGAAATAGACAATGACCATGCAGGGACTTGTAGTAGTGGTCTTTATTTTCTTATGAAGTGCAATAGAAATATCAGAACTACAAGTCCCTGCATGGACTGGCGTAAACTCAGGATTGGATCACACCTGTCGGGCAAATCTGGAGCCTGTTGGAAATGCTATCCAAAACACTATTCAAAGGTAGTACACATACTGAGTTCAGGCCTACTCTTTGGATGGGACCCAGAGAGGGTTTTTTTTAAATTAATTTTGTAGATAGGCACAAGAGGGCACGATGACCCACAGCATGGGAGCAACTTAGATCTTCACAGAATCTGAGTAGCATATCAAACTGGAACATCCACAAAGCAGAAGGAACTACACATGAGGTGCCCAGTGATGAGACCTAAGCTTGCACCATTAAACCACTGGCCACAATACCAATTTAGCTAAACCTAATTAACCCTATAGGGGATGCACATTGAACTGAGGGTCACAAGAACACAGACACATTCATGAAGGGGACTGTGTACAAACAAACTGTGGAGTGACAGGGGAGATAACAGAAGTGCACACTACCTTTTAAATAGTTGGGAAGGATCACTTAATGGGGATACTGAGGGGAAAATAATTGATGGTTAAGTCTGGATCTTCTGAGACAAAGTGTAAAATTCGTTGCAAATAAACAGTAATGCTTTCTCAGACTGATTGACTGTAGTGAACTGCATTTGCTTGTATTTCTTACAAGTGTTTTTCCAACAATTTTGTTCTTTTCTTTTTATTCCCTATTCCCTATTCACCTACCTCACCTGAACAAATAATATTTTCTATCTGACATTTCCCACTACCACTGTCTCCCTCTTCTAATAACCTTAACCATTTATTCTGGTGCCAGCCCTACTTGCCAATCTCCAGGGAAACCTTTTGTGAGTGTAAATTGTAACCTCATGGATGGGTGGTATCTTTTTGGATCCCTCCCTGTTGAAAAGTTGGTGCTCAGTGGCTGGCTCAGCACCAGTGATGCAAGAGGAGCCTGAGCCTCTGACCCCACCTGCACAGGTGTGTGGGTTACAGAAAGATAAAGGATTGTTTCTTTGCTGTAAGGGGTTTATGGAAACACCTGCCATTGGGTGGTAGTGGCTTCTGGCCCAAGAAAAAGCACAGTAGTTGGTAAAGAGGCTGCCTCAGTGGTGACAGGAAGGCCATTTGATAGCCTAAACAAAGAGTTCTCAACCCAGAGAGTGGTTTTAAACTAGAGTTTCAAAGTTCAAACGTTCCTGGTCATTTTCAACAGCAGTTTCAAAAGGATTCAAAACTTTGTAGTCAGGGGCGGCTCTATAATTAGGCAGAATGAGGTGGTGGCCTCAGGCAACAAACATTTGGGGGTAGCAAAAATGACCCCAAAATAGCCGCCTCACTCTACCTTCAGTTTAAAAAAAAAAAAGCGCGGACAAACTGCTGCGGCCACAATAGCTTTTAAAATGAAAGTAAACCGGTGCAGAGCCTCCCAGCGCTATGGAACCTCTAGGGCCCCACATGCTGCTGCATCCTGCCCCCAAAAGTAAGTGATGCTAGAGCGGGACACGGCAGCAGCAGAGGTTCCATAGCACCGGGAGGCTCTGCACCGGTTTCCTTTCATTTCAAAAGCTATCGCAAGCAGCTGAAAGGGAAGGAGCAGAACTATGGAGAAACGGCCGGCAGAGCAGAACGAACTACACGGGGTGGGGGAGGAGGAGAGAAGAGGAATGAGCTACACGGGGGGGGGGGATGAGAGAAGAGGAGCAAGCTACATGGAGGGATGAGAGAAGAGGAATGAGTTACACGGGGGGAAAGAGAAAAGAGGAGCAAGCTACATGGGGGGAATGAGAGAAGATGAATGAGCTACACGGGGGGGGGGGGGAATGAGAGAAAAGGAACGAGCGACCCAGGGGGGCAGAAGGAGAGGGAGCTGAAGGGAACCAACAGGGGGCTGGACGAAAGCTGACAGGGGGAAGAGGGGTCTGGAAGGGAACTGAGAAGGGCAAAGGGGGCTGGAAGAAAGATGACACAGGGGGAAAAAAGGACTGGAAGGGAGCTGACGGGGCAAAGAGGGGGCTGGAAAGGAGCTGACAGGGGAGAAAAGAGATGGCTGGAAGGGAACTGAGAGAGGGGAAGGAGATGGCTGGAAGGGAACTGACATGGGGGGAAGGTGGGGGCTGGAAGGGAAATGACATGGGGGGAAAGAGGGGGATGAAAGGGAACTGACACCTGGAAGTGGGACTGGAAGGAGCTGACATTTGGGGATGAGAATAGGAAGGAGGCTGGCTGGGAGGGGGCACTGGGACTCAGATCAGGACCAGCATGACCAGAGAATAAAATGGTGAGACACCAAAGGTAGAAAAAAATAATTTTATTTTCAATTTAGTGATTGGACTTTGTGCTATCTTTATAGTTTACACAGTATGGGGAACTGCATCTCTTATCTGGTGTTGCACTACATGCAGAGTCTGGCTTCTTGGGATTTCGGTTTAATTTTTGTCTATATATTTTATTTTTACTTTTGGTTGTGAACACTTATTCTGTACTTGGTGAGAGTCTGTGTTCTGAGTGTGTGACCAAGGCCATGTGTTCTGTTAATATGAAATCTTAATGCAGGGATCTGTACTGTAGCAATTTGCTTTGTTCAGTTTTTCAAATAGGTGTTAGATGTTCTAGGGCCCGCTGCAGTATTTATAGTGCTACTTTTTTTGTATGAGTTTTGGAAGTTTATGCTGTTAATGGTATGGTAGATTTGGCCTTGTAGATCTTTGGTGACTTTTGTAGGGTTTTATATTAGTTCCCAATATTCCTGGTACTGGAGAATATTTGTTAGTGAGATGACCAGAATCAGATTTTTTTTTTAAAGACATTGAATTTTGTGGGTGAATGTCCTAGTTCTGCTCTGCACCCACTGTTGAGGGAGGAGGGTTCTGTGGATGCAAAATATATGTTCAAAAAGAAAAAGCAAGAACCATAACACAGTTTATAACAAAATAAAAAATAAAAATGAGTGATAATTTTGTTTTATAAAGTGTGCTGTGGTTCTCCCTCATTCTTTTAGTTCCTTGGTGTACAAACATCTTGCATTTCCTCCATATTATCTAATCAGCTTTTTGGTTTGGTTCAGTCCCTGACTGGAGTTTTGAGAAGGTGCTCCTCCCCCCAACACTACGGGGGGGGGGGGGGGGAGAGGGGGCACATCTCATCCTTCGCCCCAGGCCGCAGATTGCCTTCAGCCGCACCTGTTTGTAATCTTCAAACAAATATTTGAATAGCAGTTCAAAAGAATTCTTAAACATCTTTGTATTTTTTTAAGCTGCATTTCTGAAAGGCTTTAGGCCAGTGGTTCTCAACCCAGTCCTCAGAACACATCTAGACAGTCATGTTATCGGGATAACCACAATGGATATGCATGAGAAAGATTTGCATACAATGGAAACAGTGCATGCAAATCTTTTCATGCATATGTATTGTGGCTATCCTGAAACCCTAAGTGGTTACTATAGGTGTTTCCTGAGGGCTGGGTAGAGAACCACTGGCCTAAAACCTTTTAGAAATGCAGCTTATAAAACTGCGAAGATGCGTGAGAATTCTTTTGAACTATTATTTAAATATTTGTTTGAAGACAACAAAGTTTTGAATCCTTTTGAAACTGCTGCTGAAGATTGCAAGGAAAGTTTGAACTCTTTTGAAATTCTAGTTTAAACCCACCCTCTGAGGTTACAAGAAAGTGCTGAGCTTTTTGGAAGCTATCCTTTAAAATATTCACTGAAGGAATACACAGAAGTGACCTACCTAAAACCTTTGTTGCTCAAGGTGAGCAGGTAATTCCAGCTGAGCAGGAAAACAACCAGATGGTGAAAGAAAGACGAGAAAGGAGACTTTTGTGAGTGCCTGAGAGAATCTGTCATAACCTATATTAAGTAAAACCTCCTTTAAAGACTAATATATAAATGCCAATGTATTGACAATACCCCAGTCCAAACTAACAATCACTCAATACAAGAAAAATATTTTTTGGAAAACCATCAAAAGAATTCACAAGAGCAGATTCATAACTTCAGGCTCTCACCGCTTTCATCATTGGTCCAGTATTTCACCAATTCTCAACTTGTGCAGATATATTGGGGTCTATTCTGAATAACGAATAACAGGCATGGACATCCTGTTGGGACGTCCATCCCCGCTATTCGTCTGCCTTTCCTGTCTGCCAAGCCTCCCCATATAAACAGGGAGTTGTATTAGGAAGTTAGATGGGGGCAGGAAAGTGGTGGCACAGAGGCAGAGATGGGGAGGCTGGTGGGTGGTCTGCAGCCCTGGATGTACAGGGCCAATTATGATGTCGGCCCTGTATGTCCGGGGCTGGCAGAGTAGACGGGGAACTTATTCTACCTCTGATGTGGAATAAGCTCCCCTAGACAGGGGGAGATGGCAGGCCCGGGGCGTGTCAAAGGTAGGAGGGGGTGCAGTGGATTCCCCGCAGCCCAACCCTGGCCATGGAAGGCCAGAGAGGGGGAGGGGTCAGGCCTTGGGGAAAGCACAAAGTCGATGGCGGCCAGAGATTGCGGCTCCTGAATGAAGTCACAGTGCCATGGCAACCAGGTGCCATGGCAACCAGACGCCATGGCGCCACAGCTCCATTCCAGAGCCTTGACTGAGGTAGCCAGGCAGTGGCCTGTACATGCAGGAGGTTGGAATCGGGTCTGGGCCTGCACGTACAGGCCTAGATGGGATTTGGATCCTGTGGGGGTTGGATGTGCCTCGTGGGATCAGAATCCCATCTATCTCTGTGCGTCCTGTTCTGACCGGATGCACAGAAGCCGGGACGTCCAACATAGAGTAGGCTTCCACGTCACTCACTGTGATGGGATATATAGGAAATTCAAAAGGGAGACCTTTTAATTTTCAAAAGTGAGACTATGATAAAATGAGGAAAATAGTTAAGAAAAAACTAAAAGGAACAACTGTGAAGTTTAAAGATTTATGTCAAGCATGGGCGTTGTTTAAAAATACTATTTTAGAAGCCCAGACCAGATGTATTTTGCACATTAAGAAAAGTAGAAGGAAGGCCAAAAAACTGCCAGCATAGTTTAAAGGTGAGGTCAGAGATGCTCTCATAGCCAAAAAAGCATCTTTCAGAAAATGGAAAAAGGAGCTAAATGATGAAAATGGGAAACAACATAAGCACTGGCAAGTTAGATGCAAGGCATTTATAAGAGAGGCAAAAAGAGAATTTGAAAAAAGAACTTACCATGGAAGTAAAAATGCATAATAAAAACTTGTTTTAAGTACATTTGTAGCGAAAAACCTCTGAGTCAGTTAGACCATTACATGATAGAGGAGTCAAAAAGGGTGCTAAGGAATGACAAGGCCATGATGGAACAACTGAAAGAATTCTTTGTTTCGGTCTTTACTGAAGAAGGTGTTGGGAAGTTCCCATACCTGAAATGACATTTAAAGGTTATGTATCAGAAGAATTGAAAGAAATATCAATAAACTGGGAATATGTATTACAACTATTTGATAAACTGAAGAATAGCAAATCACCTGGTAGTCATCCAAAGGTGTTGAAAGAACTGAAATATGAGATTAGAATTGAAATATGAGATTGCAAACAAACCAAAAGCCAAAAGTCAAAGCAAACCACCTCCAACAGAGCCTTATCTTTCTCGACACCAGCACTATGGAACTCCCTCCCAGATGAACTGAGAGCCCAAAGTGACATTAAGGACTTCCGCAAGGCACTCAAAAAGTTCACAGAACACTTCTCACACCTAACCTAGGGCTCCAAGCCCCACTGGCACGCATAGAGGAGAATAAGTACCAAATGTCTAAAAGTCTGCATGTACGTCTTGTTGCCCCACCCCTCTCGTTCAATGTAGACCCACTGTGTTGTCGACCACTTTGATTGAAGGATAAAGTGGGATATAAAACTGATTGAATTAAAAAATAAATAAATAAATACTATTATCTGTGAGCTATCATTAAAATCATCTGTAGTACTGGAAGACTGGAGAATGGCCAAAGTAACGCCGATTTTTAAAAAGAGTTCCAGGGGTGACCCGGGAAACTACAGATTGGTAGGCCTGACATCAGTACCGGGCAAAATGGTAGAAACCATTATAAAGAATAAAATTACTGAACATGTAGATAGTCATGGTTTAATGGGAGAAAGCTAACATGGATTTAGTCAAGAAAAGTCTTGTCTCACTAATCAATTACATTTTTTTGAAGGTATGAATAAACAGGTAGACAAAGGTGAGCTGGTTGTTATAGTGTATCTGGATTTTCAAAAAGCCTTTGACAAGGTCCCTCAAGAGAGATTCTTGGCGAAACTAAAATGTTATGGGATTGGAGGCAGTATGCTATTGTGGACCAGGAACTGGTTAAAAGATAGAAAGAAGAGAATAGGGCTAAATGGCCAATTTTCCCAATGGAGAAAGGTGAATAGTGGAGTACCCCAGAGATCTGTTCTGGGGTGGGGGGTGGTGGTGGTAGGAGGGTGGTGTTAGGACCCATAGGCGGATTATGTACCACCACCCAACCCACTCTCTGTGGCTCAGGGTGGGAAACAGATCCACATTCTACCTCCCTGCAATGGTGGTAGTAGAGGGGACCATCAACCCCAGTCCTGCTGGGGAACAGACACCCTACAGGGGAGTCAATGCAGATCTGTATGCATCCATAAGGCAAGGCAGACAGACAGTAGGCCTGGAAATGCTCAGCTGCCCCCACCACTATCTGACATTCTCCAGCCGCTGCACCCTGCAAGGTGTTCCAGCCAAACACATACTAACTGCAAACAGTCTGTTAGCTAGTCCATAGTGCATGTTCCTGGAGGAGATGCGTGTACCCAGAACTGGGATGTCAGCATATACACCAAGCAGATAAGTCAGTGATTGGGCCCCAAAAAAGAGAATCCATAAATATCACTTGAGAGAAATACTATATAGTACTATGAGGGAACCTAGCCATGCTGTGGTCACTGCTCAGTCAGGGTGAGAGTGACTTCCCAGCATGACATGCTGTGGCCACCCTGTCCATGCAGGTGGTGGCCGGGCACTACAATGTCCCAGCCATTGCCCTATGCTCTGTGCAGATGCATCCTGCCCAGGCCACCCTGTCCGGGCTATACCCACAGTACCTAGCTCCTCATTATGCACATTGGCAAGCTAACACTGGAAACAGTGCAAGCAGTGTGGGCTGCGTAAGGTGTTGGCAGCCACCACACACTGGATGGACAGACACACACTCCCACACCTATGCCAGCATTGTGCAAATATAGAGGCTCTTGGCAGCCCTGGCCACCTCACCAGTCCTGGGCACAGTGCAGGCATGGCTATGGTACGCAATACTGTTGGGGTCACTCCCCGGGGTGTAAACACTGTCAGATACCAGAACTGAAACACACTCCACAGACATCAGAAAGGTTGCTATGATGAAGCTCAATCAGCAAATTGTGCTTAACCTAGGAATTGCTATCTGCGATTATTCATAGCAACCTTTTGATATATGTGTAATGTATTCCCAGGTTTAGGGTGGCATTGCTAAGGTATGCAAGTGCTAGTATTGGGAGATGCTGCTGCACGCAGGGCCCAACATCCTGCCTCTCCATGAGGCTGTGGATATTGGAGCCTGTGGGTGCAATTGTTTCTGCCCCTGTTGGCCGCTGCTCTGGGGCAGAGGTTCCCAACTCCGGTCCTGGTGGGCCACACACTGTTCGGGTTTTCATGCTGTCCCTAATGAATATGCATGTGATACATTTGCAAACCATGGGGGCGGCGCATAGATATGCAGCACAGGCATCTTTATTAGAGACAGCATGACACCTGAATGATTTTTGGCCCTCCAGGACTGCTCTAGGTATTGCACATGTCTATGGTGTCTGTGCGCTGTAGGGTAAAATATAGGTGTTTGAGGCATGTTTATGTTATCTGCAATAAAGGTTCCCTCTTTATTACCATGGTTTAGTAGTGGGTAAAATATGGGGACTGGGTTGGCAGAAACCACAGCTGGGACTTGAACCTGTGACTTTCTGCTCCTGAACACACTGGCTGTGTGTACTTCACCACCATGTTGCCACAGGGACAGTGCAATCCCTGGGGATACCATGACTGTTCGTCAGACAGGGCCTGTCTGTTGCAGTGCATGGCACCCACCTACACAGGGCTAGGCCATGGTCTGCTGTGGACATCTGCCACTGCCCCCTCCACCAGCAGTACCCCTCTGCCACCATGCTGACATGCCCTTCTGCTGGTGGTGCGCAGTCTCAGGCCATCCAGTGTACCGGTTGGCGGCTGCCTATAGTGCGGGTTCTGGGGTAAGGGTGCCTGCATTGATGTCCACACTTCCCCCTAGCACTGCCTGCCAATGTTCTGTGCCCTTGGGGGTACCTGCTGGGTACTATCCCCTGTGGCACTGTGGGAAACACACTCGTGCCCATGTTGGGCCCTCATCAGTTGCTGTCTGGCTGCTCTACTGTTTCAGCATTCCTATGGGCCACCTGGGCATCACCCTACTCCGCACTGTGGCCCAGCTGCACCACAGCATGTGCCGCCTGCAGCCCTCTGTATCCCCTTTTCCAGCATCTGTCTAGTTGCCCGTTCTGACATGCCCACCCTGCTGTTGCGGAACATGTGCACAGCATAGGAAATCTGTCCAATAACAAGGGGAAACCCTGATCAACGCTATTTCACTGTGGGATCATTCACCTTGTATGGGGACAGAGCATAGACCCTTCCAAAATTAATATCTTTTTTTTTAGCTTTCTCGGTAGTGTTTTTTGCTGTTTCCCATTAATATCACTATTGGCCACCTTGGTTATATTTTTTTCCATTTTGTTCAGGTCATTTTCAATGTTTATTTGCCCTTTTGTTCCAAGCACATGTATCACACTTATCACTTTTTATAGGTTTCCCTGGCTTTGCTGTACATTGCTGACGGAAATGGTTTATCTTCCCTTTAAATCTGCTCTAACGCCAGGGTTTCACTAGCATTAGTTTTCAGACCCGGAATCCACAGCGTTAGTGTGCAGGGAGCCTCTCCTCTCCCACTCTCCACCCATTGACCCTCTTTCTCCACCCCTGGGGAGCCTTCCTCCACCCTCAGAGCTCGTTTGCGCCGCTGCATGCATTATCGCATGATAAGGTACCTTATCACCCGGTAAAGCGCCATTATCGCGCGATAACGTGCCTTATCGCCAGATAATGTCTCAGCAGCGCAAATAGCGCCCTTTAGTAAACATACCCCCAAGACACATCAAAACTGGTTTGACAAAAATTGCAATAAAATCAGTCCGCTTTGGAAGCATCCTGCTTACTTAGACTGAATAAAACATCCATAATCAGTTCCTTTTTTTCTGTACGGGCACTTGGTGGTACTGATTACCAGCACCTTTTCCATTTGCCTGCTAAAATTCACCTATGGCCCTCATATATATGAATACCGGCCCCTTTTTGCTAGGAAAAATGCGCTAATCTGTTTCTAAGAAAAGTGCATGTCAAGAATATGTGCAGTATACTACAAGCTAAACTTAGAAATATACTTGATAGATGGTGGAGCAATAAGGTAGGAGATTCAAGTCTGAGCAGACAAAAGGGATATGAAAAGCATTTACAGTGTCCTATGAAAGGTTTATGGCAGATAATTAAGCATAACACCACCTTTTCATAGTACATTTGGCAATCCATTTACACTATAAGTGATAAATTACAGATCCTGCATAGGCAAGCAAATCACTTTAGCAATCTTTTAAAGTATGTTTCTAATGCCAGTGATAAAGCCTTAGACACCTTTGGGCCATTTTCCCTGCCAGTCTTAAAAAAGAGCCTACATTACCGAACAGGAAAGCAGCCAGTACTGATAAAGTGATGGCTAATATCTACAAGAATGGGAGTCAATATCTCATTGAAATATTGGCCCACCTATTCACCCTCATTTATTTGTTTGTTTATTCATATTGGGCCCAATATTGAGTTGGGCAGGCTATGTGCCCCTACAGTGCATAACCTGGCCACCAACCCTTAACCATAGATATTCAATAATGCTGGGGTCATATGCAGCCCTCACATTGAATATCCGGGGATCACCGCAGATGCCGGAAGCCGCAGTAGCTAACTGATCAGCAGTGATATTGCATGCTGCCCAATTAGCTCCTGCACCTTAAAGATAGGCAAGGGTTTTCCTTGCCTATCTTTAAGACGCAGATCGCTAACCAGGCAGCATGCAATATTGCTGTTACCCGGTTAGCACTTGTTGCCGCCTCTGCTCCGCCCTGGAACACCCCGACACGCCCCGAAGCTAACTGGATAGCATCAGGGTGTGTAGGGGAGTTAGGAGGGGATATTCAATGGCACTAACCATGTAAGTGCCGCTGAATATCCCCTTTTAAAGCATTTCCCTGGTTTACTGGGCTGTAAACCATGTAAATGTTTTTCGAATATCAGGCCCATTCTGTCTAATTACCATAGGTTTGAAGCGGGATTACAAAGAACATGCAAAATGAATTAGAAGTCAGACAAAATTAAACATATCTTTGAATTGTAGTACAAGATTCTTCATTTAGATCTAAAGGTATCTCTGAATAGAAACATTTTAATGCTTTCAGAAAATCAGACATCATCTTGTATTCTCACCTTGTTCAGTAGACCGTTCCATATTTGGGCAGCAAAGACGGTAAAGGCTCTGAAACTTGTACTTCGCAGTTTACTGAACCAGGCAGGGCCCGTTTAAGAGGTGAGTCACTGAAGCACTGGCTCGGGGCACACCAGAGTAGGGGTGCAGGAATCTTACCTCACTGGCTCACTTCCAGCCTGCCACCTGCCTCTGCGGCTGTATTAATGTTTAACATAGCTGAGGAAGCATCTGCTTTTGCCCCCATGGTTGTGCTGTACTCAAACTGCTGGCACCATGGCATTTTTGTCGCCACGCTTCTCGCTGCATGGCTCTGCAGTGTGTTTTGGCTTTTTCCGGGCCAAGCCTCATCCTCTTCTTGCTTTGCACCTTTGTGGGTGTACGCCTCTTTGGGTGTTCTGCTACCGGCTTTGGCATGTAGTTCCTATCAGACTGAATCTATGAGAAACTGAACCAACATGGTAGGGGTACACTACCAGCCCGCCACCATTTATGAGCCTTGATCTCACTTTTGGAAAGTTCTTTTCAGATTTGCATTATTGTACTTGTCTGGGAATTCATGCATTGAAGCTCAGCTACTGCTATAACCTGGAGTGAACAATGGTATTTCCTTCTCTCAAGAGTGATGAGCATGGAGTGCTGACAGAAGAAGGGACCTCCACCTAGCTTGAAAGCCAAATCAACCCTAGCTATCATGGATTAAAAGATTGCACTGCCATCCACCATTCTCCATTACTGTACTTGTTGAGTCATCAACTAAGAAACCCTTTGCTTTTTCTTAATAACGGCTGTTCCCTCCATGGATGCTTCTTTCACCCTAATACCTCTTCTATCAGGATGGATGAGAATGGGAGGAAGGCCACACCTGCCTAGCCAGGCTGATAGCCACATCAACCCTAGCTATCATGGGTTGACAGATTGCCTTTTCATCTACCATCCTCTGTTACTTTACTAGTTGACTATAAGACTTTTGCCATTATTATTAGACTTTCATTATAGGGGCTTCCAGCCTAACATGCTGCTGCATTCAGCTCTTCTGGGCTGTTGCTGCCAGTGCTCCAGCCCCACTACCACTGCTTTTGAGGCCTTCACCATGGTACCTGCTTCAGCATGTCATCCAAGTAGTCCATGAATGTTTTTTTCCACTCCAGGAGGATCTTCTTCTATACTTAAGATTCCTATGCTAGGGCCAAAGTACTCAGTGCCAGAACTCTAACTTTTGGGCAAACGGTATAGTGAATTCACTCCCTCCTGCAGCATGGGCTCGTGACACCTCTTCTGCTTTTTTAGTTCATTCCAATCTAGGTGCTGTGCTGGTTTTATTGACATAATTTAGGTCCGTGATCAGAGCCACTTTTACCTATGGGCAGCAAGGCAGTTGGGCCTCTGCTGTGAAGGTCCCAGGGCAACTCCCCTTTTGCCCATGGGTAAAAGTGTCCCTAGCTGGTCTCCTTACTATTTTAGTCCTCTCAAAGTGCTTTGGTATGCTTCCACCAATTGTGCTGTTTTGCCCTCTTCCAGGATCTTGAGACATTCATTGCACTCTTTGTATTGCTTTGCCCTTCTAATGGTGGTTTCTGGTACTCATTCTGTCACTATACATACTTTTTGCCCTCTTCTGGTGGCCCTGGGGGGTTGTGACAGTCTTGATGGCTTCTAGTGCTGTTTCAGATGCCTATCATCATGTTTCATGCAGATTTGATTAAAAATTAATGGGAAACCTGACTTTTGCATTGCAAAATAGATTCCTCCATAGAGGAAATGAGATAAAGGAATGATCAAAGGCTTCTGTTCCTGAAGACTAACCAAAAGGGTATATTCTGACACACAAAAATGAGAAAATCCAAGTTATCAATGTCCCTTTTTAATGTACATCATCAAGTTTAAGTTACAATGTAAACTGCTTTGACTGAAATGATAAAATGCTATAAAAAAAACCTGTTAAATAAATAAATAAGCTTAGTAAACTGGGCCCTAACGAGCTGCAATAGACATCAGAGGATATGCTCCTGTCCCTCCCCTCAAGCTTCAGGGCAACACTAGGGAGGAAAGAACAGCAAGAGAGGTCATCACTGCTGGTTCCTAAGGGCCCAATTTTTTAAGGCATTTACACGGTTAACAGCCCATGTTAACTGTGTAAATGCCTTAATTGGATATTTTCAATGACACCTACATGGCTAGTGCCTTTGAAAATCCCTTATTAAGTCCCCTGCGTGCTCCGATGCTATCCGGTTAGCATCAGGACATGTTGGGGGTGTTCCAGGGCGGAGCAGAGGCGGGGAATGGTGCTAACCGCATAGCAGCTATTTTGGATGCTGCCTGGTTGGCGCTCTGTGCCTTAAAGATAGGCAAGGAAAAGCCTCGCTTATCTTTAAGGTGCCGGGGCTAACCGGGCAGCATCCAAAATCGCTGCTGCCCAGTTAGCCTTGGCAGCTTTCCAGCTGTGAGGCAAACTCTGGATTTTCACTTCTGTCGCTACAGAAGTGAAAATCTGGGATTAAGGGATCATAGGCAGGGCTATGCGGCTACAGCGCTTGGCCCTGCCCAACTGAAAATTGGGCTCTAAGTTTTTGGACTGGCTCCTAAATTTAAAGAGTTTGTTAAGGCTTGTGTTAAAGTACAGTGTACATCTATTGCTGTATTTGAATCAAGGCAAACTCTGAGGAAATTTAATGATAATATAATCGCTGCTTTTTTTCTAGGAAATAAGGTGCCAGTACACGCATACAGGAACAGATTTAGAGGACGGGTGATTGTGTATGGCTCCGCCCCCACAATAGCCACACCTCTTGCAACCAGCCACAGAGCATATGAAACGGCAAGATTGCAAATATTACACATATTTACACCAAATACAAAATAAGTGACCATAAATTAGAAACAGAAATGTGCAGAGAAAAACTGAATTGGATACCCTAAGAAACCAGATTTTAATTCATCACTGAAGAAATAGAAACAGACCTATTTGAAAATCACACCCTAAAATATCAGAGATCTGCACATTCCTATTCCCAAAGTTGACATTAAACCAACATAGTACCTTCAACACACACAAATGAACAACAGGGGAATGGTGGCTAATCCCTAATGCATGACCCACCCAATGGTGTATCATAGGTTTCCAGTGCCTGGGGGCCAATGTCTATATTTGCACCAGGACTCAAACAGCACTAATCCCACCTAAGGAAAAGCAGCATTGCAAATATTACATCAGAATTTAAGACACCAATACATCTCCTACTGAGAAAACAACACAAGAAGGGCTCCTACAGATTCCTACACAGAAATTACATGCTAGCAGAAGCACTCACCTCGACCACACACGCAAAACAAAGACAGACCCCAACCAAATAAAGAATAAGGGGCCACAAATTTGAAGTAAAAATATGAAAACAACTAAACTGGAAATCTCATTAAGAGAAATAGATATAGATATGCATTTTTTCTAGTACAGATCAAATTACAAAGACATCAGAGATGCACATTTCCCAAAGCTGACATATTCCAATTAGAAATTTAAAATAAAAAGTATTTTTTACCTTTGACTGAACTCTTTAATTTTCTAGTCATGTTGTTCCCATTCTCTTTCTTCTGCTTTTTCCTGTTTGTTTCTTCTAACTTGCTTTCCAGGCTCTGCTGTATATTTGTCATTTCTCCTCTCTCCTCCTGTATTCTTCCATACCTTCCCTACATTTGTCTCTGACATTGTTCTTTCACTTTTAGCTCTTCCCTTTCCAGTTCTCTCTTTTCTGTCTCGCTATCCTCTCATATTTCATCCCTTTTCGTCCTCCAGTCCTCAGTCTCCCACTTTTGACCTTCAGGCTAGACCTATCAGCTGTTAATCCATTTCTACTACAACTACTACTACTAATCATTTGTATAGCACTACAAGGCGTACATAGTGCTGTACATATAGATCATCATAACTTACAATCTAATCACGGCAAAACACATAGCAAAACTGGACACTAGAGTATGGTCAGATGCACATAAGTAGTGGACAAACGAGTAAGGAGCATCAGGATCCAAAAGCGGCTTCAAAGAGGTGAGTTTTCAGACAGGATTTGAATAGAGCTAGAGAAATATAGAAACATGATGGCAGAAAAAGACCATATGGCCTATCTAGTCTGCCTTTCTATATCAATTATGTTTATGTTTATACATTTGATATACTGCTTAGGCCGAAGCATCAGAGCGGTTTACAATAATATATCATTTGAGAAAATATGAAAGGAACGCCATTTATGAGATAGGACAGAATAGAGGACAGACACAGTCAAAAAGACAAGAGGAGGAGAAAGAAAAGGAACAGCAGGTTACGATGATATACGAGCATGACAAACCAGTCCACATCTTCAGTGAAAACTTCAGAACAGACGCCAAGGACCAACGCCTAAGGGCCACACCAAAGGGCCCTCTGGCGAGGCCCTCAGGCGCGGGCGCGCCCCTGAAGCGGCGGTTTTCAGCTGTTGTTAAAAGAAGCTGATTGGCAGGCTGAGGGGGAAGGAGGGGCTCCTGCTCACACCTCCGGTGTAATCGCTGCTCTTCTGCTCGCCCCTGAAGCGGCGGTTTTCAGCCGTTGTTACAAGAAGTTGATTGGCAGGCTGAGGGGGAGGGAGGGGCTCCTGCTCACACCTCCAGTGTAATCGCTGCTGTTCTGTGCGCACCTGAAGCGGCGGTTTTCAGCCATTGTTAAAAGAAGCTGATTGGCAGGCTGAGGGGGAAGGAGGGGCAGAGATCTTGGTTTGGATTGTTGGAGAGATAATTGGTGTAGAGAGGTAGATTTGGGAGTCATCAGCATAGAGATGGTAATGAAAGCCATGGGAGGAGATAAGCACGCCAAGGGATTGGGTATAGAGAGAGAAAAGGAGGGGGCCCAATACGGAACCCTGGGGTACACCAGCATGGAGTGGGGTGGGAGAGGAGGAGGAGCCGCCAGAGCATACACTAAAGGAGCGATGGGAGAGGTAGGAGGAGAACCAGGATAATACGGAGTCCTTGAAACCAAGCAAGGAAAGGGTGGAGAGGAGGAGATTGTGGTCAACAGTGTCAAAGGCAGCGGAGAGGTCAAGAAGGATGAGGACAGAGTAGAGGCCCTTAGATTTAGTGAGGAACAGTTCATTGGAGACTTTTGTAAGAGCCGTTTCGGTGGAGTGTAGGGGACGGAAGCCGGATTGTAGTGGGTCCAAGAGGGCCTGGGAGGTGAGGAAGTCGAGGCAGTGGCAGTGGACTGCTCATTCTAGTAGTTTAGATATGAAGGGAAGGAGGGAGATAGGTTGATAGTTAGAAGGACAGGTGGGATCGAGCGAGGGTTTCTTGAGGAGAGGTGTGACCACAGCATGTTTGAAATCAATGGAGACAGTTGCAGTGGAGAGTGAAAGGTTGAGAATATGAGAGATGGAGGGGATAATGGTGGGGGAGATGGGGTGTAGAAGATGGATGGGGATAGGGTCAGAGGAACAGGTGGTGGGTTTGGAGGAGGAAAGAAGGAGTGTGGTTTCCTCTTCGGAGATCATAGGGAAGGAGGAGAGGGTAGAAGAGGAAGTCAAGATGGGGGGAGAATTGGGGAGGGGTGAGGTAGATGAGGGTGTGGGGAATTGGAGGGTAATCTTGTGGATTTTGTCATGGAAGTAGTCAGCAAAGGTTTGGGCAGAGAGGGAGGGCAGGACTGGGGGTGGGGGCACCTTGAGGAGAGAATTGAGGGTATTAAAGAGGCGGCGAAGATCAGAGGCTAGGGAGTTAGTCAGATGGATGTAGTATTTTTGTTTGGCAAATGCTATCGCTGACTGGAAGGAGCCAAGCATGAATTTGAAGTGTAGAAGGTCTTCCGGGGAGCGGGATTTGGTCCAGTTACGTTCAGCAGAACGGGCACAGATGGGTAAATAACGGGTTGTAGATGAAAGCCAGGGCTGAGGAGCAGAACATCTAATTGGATATGGGGTGGGCAGGGCAAGAGTATCAAGAGCCAAGGAGAGTGCAGCATTAAAAGAGCCTACTGCCTCGTCAACGGACTTGGAGGACAAAATGGAGGCAAGAGATGGAGAAATGGTGGAAAAGAAAGTCAAGGGATCAATATTATGAAAGTTTCTAAATAGGTCGGAGGAGACGGGATGGGGTTGAAACAGTGGAAGCTGAAGATTGAAGGTTAAAAGGTGATGGTCAATGAGGGAAGGATTGAGTTGTGGAAGTTTAAGGGAGAGGAATTAGAGAAGAGTATCAGGTCAAGGCAATGGCCGTGCAGGTGGGTGGGGGCAGTGGAGCAAAGTTGGAGGTTAAACGAGGAGGTGAGGGCGAGGAGCTTTAAAGCATGGGGGTCAGAGGGGTTATCGACGTGAATGTTAAAGTCACCAAGAATAAGAGTGGGTGAAGAGGGATCTAGAAAGACGGAAAGCCAGGAGTCGGTAAAGAAGGTTGATTTGGATTTGCCGGGTGGGCGACAGATAACAGCTACTCGGAGGGGAAGTGGTGTGAAGAGGCGAATGGAGTGGACTTCAAAAGAGAGGGAGGAGTGTGATTGAGGCAGCAGGAGGGATTGGAATTGGCAAGAGGGAGAAAGTAGAAGCCCAACCCAGTGGAACGAGGTGTATGGGAGAACTGGTAGCCCCCGTGGCAGAGAGCAGCAGCTGATGTGGTTTCGTCTGGGAGGAGCCAGGTCTCAGTTAGGGCAAGAAGGTGTAGTTCATTAGAGATAAAGAGATCATGAGTAAAAGGAAGTTTGTTAGTGAGTGAGCATGCATTCCATAGGGCGTATGAGAATGGGAGAGTGGAGGGGGAAAGGAGAGGGATATGGATAAGGTTGGATAAGGTAAATGAGGACTTCTTTTCAGAGTGAGATAGCGGTCTAGGGGGGCTGTTATGTGAGGATCTATTGACAGAGTAATACAGAGGTCTAGAGGGACCAGGGCATTGGTGGGTGTCTCTGGATGAGTGTGCCCTCCAAGAGGGACATAAGGGAGGGGAAGTGAAAGGGGAATGAAGGGGGATATTGATGATATCAGATAGGCTATGGGAGGATTTCTTTTTAGAGTGAAACAGAACTCTAAAGGGGATTGGGATGGGGTTGGGGTCGATATCTCTGGTTGAGAGACTGGGGTATGAGTGAGGGAGGGCAGAATGGGAAAGGAGAGGGATATGGACGAGATTAGATACGGTGTGTGAGGAGCTCTTCTTAGAATGAGAAAGAAATCGAGGGGGACAGGGTTGGGGTTGATATTACCTGATGAGTGAAGGAGAAGGAGTAGTAGGGAGCGGGGTAAAGCAGAGGCAGTACGGCGGAAGCGAGGGTGGGTTGCCTTAACGAGAGAGGGGCTGGTTGAATGAGGGGGAGGTTGAGATGTAGTTCAAGGGCAGATGCTAGCTTAGAAGACAGAATGGAGGGAGAAGTGAGGAAGGTAGAGGGAGAGTAGGGGGGAGAGGAGTGGAGGGCACACTCATCCAGAGATACCCACCCATACCCTGGTCCCTCTAGACCTCTGTATTACTCTGGCAATAGATCCTCACATAACAGCCCCCCTAGACCGCTGTCTCACTCTGAAAAGAAGTCCTCACGTAACTTATCCAACCTTATCCATATCCCTCTCCTTTCCCCCTCCGCTCTCCCATTCTCATACACCCTATGGAATGCATGTTCACTCGCTAACAAGCTTCCTTTTACTCATGATCTCTTTATCTCTAAAGAACTACACCTTCTTGCCCTAACTGAGACCTGGCTCCTCCCAGACGATACCACATCAGCTGCTGCTCTCTGCCACGGGGGCTACCAGTTCTCCAATACACCTCGTTCCACTGGCCGAGGCGGTGGTGTTGGGCTTCTACTTTCTCCCTCTTGCCAATTCCAACCCCTCCTGCTGCCTCAATTACACTCCTCCCTCTCTTTTGAAGTCCACTCCATTTGCCTCTTCACACCACTTCCCCTCCGAGTAGCTGTTATCTATCGCCCACCCGGCAAATCCAAATTGACCTTCCTTACCGACTTCGACTCCTGGCTTTCCATCTTTCTAGATCCCTCTTCCCCCACTCTTATTCTTGGGGACTTTAACATTCACATCGATAACCCCTCCGACCCCCCATGCTTTAAAGCCCCTCGCCCTCACCTCCTCATTTAACCTCCAACTTTGCTCCACTGCCCCCACCCACCTGCACAGCCATTGCCTTGACTTGATACTCTTCTCGAATTCCTCTCCCTTAAACTTCCACAACTCAATCCTTCCCTCATCTGACCATCACCTTTTAACCTTCAATCTTCAGCTTCCACTGTTTCAACCCCATCCCATCTCCTCCGACCTATTTAGAAATCTTCATAATATTGAACCCTTGACTTTCTCCTCCACCATTTCTCCATCTCTTGCCTCCATTTTGTCCTCCAAGTCCGTCGACGAGGCAGTAGCCTCTTTTAATGCTGCACTATCCTCGGCTCTTGATACTCTTGGAGCTGTAGAAGCTCTATGCATTGAAATTACATGTAAAAAGGAGAAGGCAATGGCAGTGGGGTGGTACTATCGACCGCCTGGTCAGAATGAACAAATGGATGATGAAATGCTCAAAGAAATCTGGGAAGCTAGCAAAAGTTACAGAACAGTGATAATAATGGGTGATTTCAATTACCCCGGTATTGACTGGGTCAATTTCACTGCAGGACATGCTAGGGAGAAAAGGTTTCTAGATGAAATAAATGACTGCTTCTTGGAGCAGTTGGTTCATGAACTGACCAGAGGGGAAGCCATTTTAGACTTAGTCCTTAGTGGAACACCAGATCTGGTGCAAGAGATAAGGATGTTGGGGCCACCTGCCAATAGTGATCACAGCATGATCACGTTTGACTTAAGCAATGGAGGAGGGATGATAAGGAAATCCACAGTACTACCTTTTAACTTTCGAAATGGAGACTATGATAAAATGAGGAAAATAGTTAAGAAAAAACTAAAAGGAGCAGTTGCAAAGGTTAAAGGCTTACATCAAGCTTGGGTGTTGTTTAAAAATACTATCTTGGAAGCCCAGACCAGTTGTATTCCATGCTTTAAGAAAAGTGGAAGTTCAAAAAACTGTCAGTATGTTTTAAAGGTGAGGTCAGAGAGGCTGTTGTTGCCAAAAAAAGCATCTTTCAGGAAATGGAAAAATGAGCCAAATGACGAAAACTGGAAACAGCACAAGCACTGGCAAGTTAAATGCAAGGCATAAGGCAGGCAAAGAGAGAATTTGAAAAGAAACTTGCTGTGGAAGCAAAAACACTTAATAAAGACTTTTTCAAGTATATTCGTAGCAAAAAAACCTGTGAGAGAGTCAGTTGGACCATTAGATGATAGAGGGGTAAAAGGGGCAGTAAGAGGGTACAAGGCTATAGCGGAGGGACTGAATGAATTCTTTGCTTTGGTCTTTACTGGGGAAGATGTAGGGATGTTACCCATGACCAAAGTGGTATTTAAAGGTGATACTGTGAAAGAATTGAAAGAAATATCGATACACCGGGAAGATGTATTACAACTATTTGATAAACTGAAGAGTAGAAAATCACTTGGACTGGATTGTATACATCCAAGGGTATTGAAAGAACTGAAATATGAGATTGCAGACCTGCTATTAGTAATCTCTGAACTATCATTAAAATCATCTGTAATACCTGAAGATTGGAGGATCGCCAGTGTAACACCAATTTTTATAAAGGGTTCCAGGGGTGATCCGGGAAACTACAGACCAGTGATCCTGACGTCAGTACCGGGAAAAATGGTACAAACCATCATAAAGAACAAAATTACTCAACATGTAGATAGCCATGGCTTAATGGGAGACAGCCAACATGACTTTAGACAAGTAAGTTCTTGCCTTGCTATTCTGTTATGTTTTTTTGAAGGCATGAATTAACAGGTAGACAAAGGTGAGTCTGTTGATATAGTGTATCTGGAATTTCAGAAAGCCTTTGACAAGATCACTCATCAGAGACTTTTGGCAAAACTAAAAAGATGGGTAGGAGGCAGTGTACTATTGTGGATCAGGAACTGGTTAAAAGATAGAAAGCAGAGGGTAGGGCTAAATGGCCAATTTTCCCAAAGGAAAAAGGATAATAGTGGAGTACCCCAGGAATCTGTGCTGGGTCTGCTGTTTTTTAACATTTTCATAAATGACCTGGAAAAGGGAATAATGAGGGAGGTTATCAAATTTGCAGATGACACAAAACTATTTAAAGTTGTTAAAACCCAAGAGAATTGTGGAAAATTGCAAGAGGATTTTGATAAATTGGAAGACTGGGCATCCAAATGGCAGATGAAATATAATGTGGACAAGTGCAAAGTTATGCACTTAGGAAAGAACAACCCAAACTATGGTTACACGATGCAAGGTTCCACATTGGGAACCACCACCCAGAAAAAAGATTTAGGCAACATCGTGGATAACATGTTAAAAACCTCCGCCCAGTGTGCAGCGGCAGCCAAGAGAGCAAATAGAATGCTAGGTATCATAAGGAAAGGAATGGAAAATAAAACGAAGGATATTATAATGCCTCTGTATCATTCCATTGTGCGACCACACCTTGAATATTGTGTGCAATTCTGGTTGCCGTATCTTAAAAAGGATATAGAGTTATTAGAAAAGGTACAAATAAGAGCCACGAAAATGGTAAAGGGGATGGAAGGATACTCCTATGAAGAGAGGCTAAAAAGGTTAGGGCTCTTCAACCTGGAAAAGAGATGGCTGAGGGGAGATATGATAGAGGTCTATAAATTAATGAATAGAGTGGAACGGGTAAAAGTAGATCAATTGTTTACGTCATCAGAATATAAAAAGACTAGGGAACATGCAATGAAGCTACAGGGTAACCTATTTAAGACTAATAAGAGAAAATATTTTTTCACTGAACGTGTAATCAAACTCTGGAATTTGTTACCGGAGGATGTAGTAAAATCTATTAGTGTAGCTGGGTTTAAAAAAGGTTTGGACAAGTTCCTGGAGGAAAGGTCCATAAACCATTATTAAAAGGGACCTAGGATATCACTGCTTGATCCAACGCAAGCATTGAGGAACCTGTGTCCTTTGGGGAGACTGCTAGGTTCTTATGACCTAGATTGGCCATTCTTGGAAACAGGATGCTGGGCTTGATGGACCTTGGTCTGACCCAGTATGGCATATTTTATGTTCTTATGTAAGCAGAGCAGGATCCAAAAGCGGTTTCGAAAAGGTGAGTTTTCAGCTTGGATTTGAAAAGGGCCAGAGATGAAGCCTGACATACAGACTTAGGGGTATGTTTACTAAGCAGTCTTAGGGGTATGTTTACTAAACCTTCTTAATGTGCGCCCGGCGTTAGTGTGCAGGATGCCATATAAGGAGTGGTTGTTTCAGTCTAAAGTAGCAAAACGGGATTAGCGCACGATAACATGTGCTGCTGCGCACATTATCGGGCAAAGCGCCGCTAAGCGCGTTACCGCACGATAATCTTAAGTAGGCGCACAGACATCCAAACATAGAAACAGAAGTGTAGCATAATGGTTAATACACTGACTGATGGTACAAGGGTCATGAGTTTGATCCCCCAGTGTGCCTAAGGCTGGCTGAGGCATCAGCTTTGACATGTAAGTATTGTTTCCTGAGGCATTTTATTTGTATTTTAATTATTGCTGCCAGCAAACACACCCACACGTGCCGTAACCTAAGGTGCCGCATAAGGCACTCCATAGGGCACATTATAAAGTGCACTGTCTGCCACGGCACCCTATAAGGCGCTCCATAGGACACCTTATAAGGCACCTTATATGGGCTGTAACCATAAGGTTCCTCAGAAGGTGCTTTATAGGGTGCCCTATAAGGCACCTTATAGGGTGCCTTCTGAGGCACCTTATGGTTACAGTACCCTGAGGGTGTTTTGCTGGCAGCACTAATGTACATTGAAAATAGACAATGCTTCGGACAGCCCCTATCAAATAACCCCACTGTGGGTTTGAACCCATGACCTCTGGCTCCACAAGCAGTGAAGTAACTAGTGGGCTACACAGCTCCATAGCTGCTAGCAAACCCCTGGCTGGCTGCAGAAGGAATGCACATCACCACACAAACAGTCTGCTGTGGTCACCAGGATAGGGTTAACCCACTCATGCCCATGATGCACTGCACATGCAAATCAGCAGTCTACAGATGATCACAAGATGGGGTATGCACCACCACAGCACCTCAGCCTGGTAGGGGGAACTGACCGTGTGTGGTACTGGCACAAAGTAGCTACACACCATCACATTGTGCAGGTACTGTACTCACCCTGAGGGTGAGATGGGGCGCCCAGCACCAGGTCCACAGCAGAAATAGGCCATGCTGCAGGTCCCCAGCAGTGTTGTGTGAGATCGATAGTGTCTGCAGACACACCTTGAATAAATCTGTATTTTTCAGTCAAGGTTTAACCCTTATGGACCCATAGGAAGATTATGTACCCCCCCCCCCCCTGGGGCTGAGGGTGGTAAACAGGGTCTCCCACCAACAGATCCACATTTTACCTTCCTGCAATGGTGGCAGTAGAGGGGACCATCAACCCCAGTCCTGCTGGGGAACAGACACCATACAGGGCAGTCAATGCAGCTCTGTACACATCGATAATGCAATAGCAGACAGACATTAGGCCCAGAAATGCTCAGCTGCACCCCACCACTACCTGATATTCTCCTGTAGCAAGCCTCCAGCCACTGCACCCTGCAAGGTGTCCCAGCAAGACACATACTAGCTGCAGACAGTCTGCTAGCTAGTCCATAGTGCATGACCCTGGAGGAAATGTATGCACCCAGAACTGGGATGTCAGCATACACACCAAACAGATAAACCAGTGATTGGGAGCCATAAATATCACATGAAAAAAAAATATAGAGCACTATGGAGGAACCTAGCCATGCCGTGGTCACTGCTCAGTCAGGGTGAGAGTGATCTCCCAGCAGAACATGCTGTGGCCACTCTGTCTGTGCAGGTGGTGGCCGGGCACTACAATGTCCCAGCCATTGCCCTATGCCCTGTGCAGATGCATCCTGGCCAGGCCACCCTGTCCGGGCTATACACATGGTACCTTGCTCCTCATTATGCACATTGGCAGGCCAATACTGGCAACAGTGCTGGCAGTGAGGGCTGTGGAGGGTGTTTGCAGCCACCACACACTGGATAGACAGACACACACTCCCGCACCTATGCCAGCATTGTGCTACTATAGAGGTGTTTGGCAGCCCTGGCCACCACACCAGTCCTGGGCACAGTGCAGGCATAGATATGGTACGCAATACTGTTGGGGGTCACTCCCCAGGGTGGTAAACACTGTCAGACACCAGACCTGAAGCACACACCGCAGACATCAGAAAGATTGCTATGATGGAGCTCAATCAGCAAACCGTGCTTAACGTAGGAATTGCTATCTGCCAGTAATCATAGCTACCTTTTGATAGCTGTGTACCGTATTCCCAGGTTTAGGGTGGCATTGCTACGGTATGCAACTGCTAGTATTGGGAGATGCATGCAGGGCCCAATGTCCTGCCTCTCTAGGAGGCATTGGCTAATGGAGCCTGTGGGTGTGGGTGTGTCTGCCCCTGTTGGCTACTGCTTTACGGCAGAGGTTCCCAACTCCAATCCTGGTGTGCCAAACACTGTTCGGGTTTTCATGCTGTCCCTCATAAATATGCATGAGATACGTCTGCATACCATGGGGGCGGTGTATAGATATGCAGCACAGGCATTTTTATTAGAGGCAGCATGGAACCTGAATGGTGTTTGGCCCTCCAAGACTGCATTTGGGAGACTCTGCTCTAGGTAATGCGCATGTTTATGGTGTCTGTGCTCTGTAGGGTAAAATGTAGTTGTTTTTGGCATGTTTACGTCATCTGCAATAAAGGTTCTGTCTGTATTAGCACGTTTTAGTAGTGGGTAAAAAATGGGGGCTGGGTTGGCAGAAACCATAGCTGGGACTTGAACTTGTGACCTTCTGCTCCTGAACACACTGGCTGTGTGCACTGCACCACTGTGTTGCCACAGAGACAGTACATTCCCTGGGGCTACAATGACTGTTCATCAGACGGGGCCTGTCTGTTGCAGTGCATGGCACCCACCTATACAGGGCTAGGCCATGGTCTGCTCTGGGCAGCTGCCACTGCCCCCTCCACCACCAGTGCCCCTCTGCCACCCTGCTGACATGCCCTTCTGCTGGTGGTGCTGGTGGAGCGCAGTCTCAGGCCATCCAGTGTGCAGGTAGGTGGCTGCCTATGGTGCGGGTTCTGGGGTAGGGGTGCCTGCATAGGTGTCCACGCTTCCCCCCAGCACCGCCTGCCACTGTTCTGTGCCCTTGGGGGTCCCTACTGGGGACTATCCCCTGTGACACTGTGGGAAGCACACTCATGCCCATGCTGGGCCCTCATCAATTGCTGTCTAGCTGCTCTACTGTTTCAGCATTCCTATGGGCCACCTAGGCATCACCCTAGTCCACACTGTGGCCCAGCTGCAGTACAGCATGTGCCGTCTGCAGCCCTCTGTGTCCCCTTTCCCAGCATCTGTCCAGTTGTCCATTCCGACATGCCCACCCTGCTGTTGTGGAACATGTGCACCCCATAGGAAACCTGTCCAATGGAGAGGGAAACCCTGATGAGCGCAATTGCACTGTGGGATCATTCACCTTGTATGGGAACGGAGCGTAGACCCTTCCAAAATACATATCTTTTTTTTTGGAGCTTTCTCGGGAGTGCTTTTTGATGTTTCCCATTAATATCACTATTGCCCAGCTAGGTTATGTTTTTTTTATATTTTGTTGGGGTCATTTTCAATGCTTCTTTGCACTTTTGTTCCTTGCACATGTATCACACTTATCACTTTTTTGTAGGTTTCCCTGGTTTTACTGTACATTGCTGACAGAAATGGTTTCTCTGCCCTTTAAATCAGCTCTAACGCCAGGGTTTCACTGGCTTAGTTTTGAGCCTCGGATTTCACATCGTTACTGTGCGGGGAACCTCTCCCCTCCCACTCTCCACCCATTGACCCCTTCTCTCCGTCCCTGGGGAGCTTTCCTCCGCCCTCTGGGAGCCTTTCCCTGCCTTCAGCGCTCATTTGCACCGCTGCGCGCTAAGGAACCTGAGCGTCTGATAAAGCGCCATTAACGCGCGTTAAGGCACCTTAACGTGCGGTAACGTCACAGAGCGCACATTAAGAAGGTTTAGTAAACATACCCCATAGTATAGTATATGACGGCAGATAAAGACCAGCATGGTCCATCTAGTCTGCCCAGCAAGTCGGTAAGAGTAGGTGCCCCACCGCTCCATGTAGGTCACTCCTATTTGCTGAGATATAAGAGATAGTTCTGCTTATTTTGATTTTATCTTGTTGCTATATAGGGATCCATTGTGTATGTCCCATGCCATTTTGAATTCTGTCACTCTATTTGCCCCCACCACTTCCATCGGGAGGGCATTCCAAGCATCCACCACCCTTTCAGTGTAAAAGTATTTCCTGACATTGCCTTTCAGTTTACCATCTTGCAGCTTCATGTTATGCCTTCTAGTTTTACAGTTTCCTTGTCTTTGGAAGAGGTTTGTTTGTTCATTAATACTCTAAGTATATAAAGGTCTGAATCATATCTCCCCTGTAGCTTGTTCCAGGCATAAGGAGCAGCAAGGTGGAAGGATCGAAGTCTGGAGTTGGCAGTAGAAGAGAAGGGCACAGATAGAAGAGATTTGCCAGAAGGGCGGAGTTCCTAAGCAGGGGTGAAGGGAGAGATAAGAGAGGAAAGATAGCGAGGAGCAGCAGAATGAGTGCACCTATAGGTCAGTAGGAGAAGTTTGAATTGGATATGGAAATGGATAAGGAGCCAATGAAGAGAAGAGGGGTTGTATGAGCATATTGAGGCTGGCAGAAGATTAACCGTGCAGTTGCATTTTGAACAGATTGAAAGGGAGAGAGATGATTCACAGAGAGACCAGCAAAGAGGAGGTTGCAATAGTCTAGATGGGAGGTGACTAAAGAGTGGATAAGTGTCTTAGTAGTGTGTGCAGAAAGAAAGGGGTGAAATTTCATGATGTTATGGAGAAAGAAACGACAGATTGGATGTGTGTAGAGAAGGAGAGGGAGAGGGAGGGGTCGAAGATGACCCCCAACTCATAGCTCTAATGTACATAGTTGTAGATACTGTAAATAGTTCCCCTAGATTGAAATCCAATTTGTTTCTCCCGTTCACTGAAAGTGCATAACAGATACTCTGAGATGCATAAATGTTATCTGTAAACCACACTGATTTTAAAGAGCACAGTATATAAAAGCAATAAATAAATAAATAAATATGAGCCGAGGAGACAGGGAGGAGTAGAGGGTTATCCATGAGACTAAGAAAGGAGGAAGGGGGAGGTGGGTTTAGGGGAAAAAATATGAAGTTCTGTTTTGGCCATGTTCAATTTCAAACTGCGGTGAGACATGCAGCCAGAAAGCCAGGCCTGGATTGCTGGAGAGATTTCAGAAGTAGAGAGGTAGTAAAGATGGTACTGAAAACAGTGGGAAGAGATGAGTGCACCAAGGGACTGGGTATAGAGAGAGAAAAGGAGAGGGCCCAAGACAGATCCTTGGGGTACACCAACTAAGAGCGGGATAGCAGTAGAGGAGGATACACTAGAAAAACCACTGAAGGAGCGATGGGAGAGAGAAGATGAGAAACAGGACAGCACAGAGCCCTTAAAACCAAGCGATGACAAGGTATCAAGGAAAAGACTGTGGTCAACAGTGTCAAAAGTAGCAGAAAGGTCAAGAAGGATGAGGATCGAGTAAAGGCCCTTGAACATCAAAAATAGACCAAACATTATGGAGAGCTGGTAGTCATAAGAACATAAGATATGCCATACTGGGTCAGACCAAGGTCCATCAAATTGAAAATGGCCAAAACAGAACTTCATATTTTTTCCCCTAAACCCACCTCCCCCTTCCTCCTTTCTCAGTCTCATGGATAACACTCTACTCCTCCCTGTCTCATCGGCTCTCAACATTGGGGGTCATCTTCGACCACTCCCTTTCCTTCTCTACAGACATCCAACTGATAGCTAAAATCTGTTGTTTCTTTCTCCATAACATCATGAAATTTCACCCCTTTCTTTTTGAACACACTACTAAGACACTTATCCACTCTTTAGTCACCTCCCATCTAGATTATTGCAACCTCCTCTTTGCTGGTCTCTCTGTGAATCATTTATTTATTTATTTGACATGTTTTGTATACAGCCTTTTTCTTCAATCAAAGCGGTTCACAACATACTACAAAGATCATACAAAGGCAGGGAGGACATGCACCACCTTATCATTACATCAAAGTGGTTGGAAGTGAGACTACATAGCACAGGGAATGCCAATACATACATTACAATACAATTAACTAACATAGTCATACCTTCAAACAGAGTTACCAACTATATAGCAAAGAGCAGATGTTTCTTTTGCCTCGCACGGTCCAACGCCTAAGGGCCACGCCAAAGGGCCCTCTGGTGAGGCCCGCAAGGTGCGGGCATGCCCCTGCAGTGACAGTTTAAAGGTTCTTCCCTCGCGATCCACATCTCTCTTCCTTTCAATCTGTTCAAAATGAGATATGATTCAGACCTTTATATACTTAGAGTATTAATGAACAAACAAACCTCTTCCAAAGACAAGGAAACTGTAAAACTAGAGGGCATAGCATGAAGCTGAAAGGGGGTAAACTGAAAGGCAATGTCAGGAAATACTTTTTCACTGAAAGGGTGGTGGATGCTTGGAATGCCCTCCCGATGGAAGTGGTGGGGGCAAATAGAGTGACAGAATTCAAAATGGCATGGGACAGACACAATGGATCCCTATATAGCAACAGGATAAAATCAAAATAAACACAACTATCTCTTATATCTCAGCAAATAGGAGTGACCTACACAGAGCGGTGGGTACACCCCTCAACAAAGGCATGGGGAGCGGTGACCTGCACAGAGTGGCAGGGGCACCTACTCTTACCATCTTGCTGGGCAGACTAGATGGATCATACTGGTCTTTATCTGCCGTCATATACTATACTATGTTATCTAAGTCTGTATGTCAGGCTTCATCTCTGGCCCTTTTCAAATCCAAGCTGAAAACTCATCTTTTCGAAACCGCTTTTGGATCCTGCTCTGCTACATAAGAACATAAGATATTCCATACTGGGTCAGACCAAGGTCCATCAAGCCCAGTATCCTGTTTCCAGGAATGGCCAATCTAGGTCATAAGAACCTAGCAGTCTCCCCAAAAGACATAGGTTCCTCAATGCTTGCGTTGGGTCAAGCAGTGATATCCTAGGTCCCTTTTAATAATGGTTTATGGACCTTTCCTCCAGGAACTTGTCCAACCCTTTTTTAAACCCAGCTACACTAGCAGCTTTTACTACATCCTCCAGTAACAAATTCCAGAGTTTGATTACACGTTCAGTGAAAAAATATTTTCTCTTATTAGTCTTAAATAGGTTACCCTGTAGCTTCATTGCATGTTCCCTAGTCTTTTTATATTCTGATGGTTTAAACAATCGATCTACTTTTACCCATTCCACTCCATTCATTAATTTATAGACCTCTATCATATCTCCCCTCAGCCGTCTCTTTTCCAGGTTGAAGAGCCCTAACCTTTCTAGCCTCTCTCAATAGGAGTAGCCTTCCATCCCCTTTACCATTTTCGTGGCTCTTCTTTGTACCTTTTCTCATAACTCTATATCCTTTTTATGATTCGGCAACCAGAATTGCACACAATATTCAAGGTGTGGTGGCACAATGAAATGATACAGAGGCATTATAATATCCTTCGTTTTATTTTCCATTCCTTTACTTATGATATGTCTTCGCTGACCACCTCAGGCCGCAGCAGCTCTCTCAGTCGGAGATCGAGCAGCTGGGGCTGCTTCAAACCGGAGACCAGCTTTTCCCGCCGCTGCCGTTCGGCTGCCCAATCGGGGCAGAGGCAGGCACTTTAAAAGGAACGCTATCCAGCGCACCCATGCCTTGCATGCCTGCGCCTGAGGGCCTCGCAAGAAGGCCCTTTGGCGTGGCCCTTAGGTGGAGGCCCAACTTATCTAAGCAGCGAAGGATTGGCCAGAGCCGAGGCTTCACCGCGCCAAGACGAAACACATAGCTGAGCATCACCAAAACGTTGTCGGACATCCACAGCTGGATCTAAAAAAAGAGACGCTCCTGACACCATCATCAGCTCTCCCCTCCGGGGATCGAGCCTCCAGCAGACTAGAACTGGCCATCTTGGCGTGTTGCAGCATTTAAAAGAGCAAGCCCTACAGAAGCAACACGGACTAATCCTAGCTGTGAACTCATTCCAGCTCCGAAGTAAGCAACCCTTTTCACCCCGATACTGTTTATATACATTGTTGTCTTATGTTCCAAACTAATAGCTGTGATTTTCCTCATGTCAATATAATATAACTGCCCAATGCTACACTGTTACAACTTGTGCCTATATTACAACATGTGCTTATGTGTCTTATGCTCCAGACCAATAGCTGTGATTTTCCTCATGTCAATAAAATATAACTCATTAATATGCTCCAAACTAATAGCTGTGATTTTCCGCATGTCAATATAACTGCCCAATGCTACACTGTTACAACTTGTGCTACAAAAGTATCTAACTACTGTGATATTTACCGATACTTATATAACTCCTCTGAATAGACGCTTATTCCAGTTCTACTGCTGTCCCTGCCTTTCCCCCACTCACACATTATCCTTTATTCCATAACCTACATTGCCCACCATATTTCTAACCTATCCCAGAATGGCTCTTCCTAACTCATGCTCGTTTAAGCTATGGTCAACTTTCATTATACTATACATCACTTTGCTTACCTTCCCTTATGCTCTAATTCTGACTCATAGCGCCCCCATACCAATAATCCATTCCCTCAGACACACGCACACCCTACCACATCTCTACCATGCTCATTATAAATCCCCACTACCGCACTTGTAAACTCAAACCAATTAGTGTAAATCCCGACCTTAAACTCAGTTCTCCCTCTGACCTCCCCCATCCCCCTCAAATGTGCCCTACTCAATGTGCACTCAGCTAGAAATAAGATCCCCTTAATTGCCGACCTTATATCCAATTATGACCTTGATATACTTTGCCTCACCGAAACTTGGTTCCAAGACTCTGACATGGTCCTAATAAACCAACTATGCCCCAAAGCATACTCAATCAACGTATGCAACAGAACAAATGGCAGAGGAGGAGGTGTAGCTGTTATATCAAGATCCCACTTACAACTCTCTACAGTCGAATCCACCTCTACCTCAGGCATGGATTCCATTAGAGTCTCCAACACTACTCTCTCTCTCCACCTTTTATACAGAGCACCCCTAACTGACTCAACTGATCTCTCCACGATCCTAGACACAGCCTGCTCCCCCCAACCTGCCTCACGCCCCCTTATAATCTTAGGTGACCTAAACTTGCACTCTACAACTCCAAAACAATCCTCTACATTTCTCCAAGCAATGAACACTCTCCACTTCACCCAAATACTTGAATAACCTACACACTCCAAAGGAAATATCCTTGATCTAATATTTATCCCACAACACTCATTATCCTCCAATCAGGTCCCACAAACTATTCAACCCATACCCTGGTCAGATCACGCTCTCATCCTCTTCTCTGTCCCCTACTCCACTCACAGAAGACAACTACCTACCCATCTTCAACATACCCATAAATTTAAACAATTCAACGCAGCCAACTTTCTAGAGAAAATAATCCCATCTCTTGATCTACTAAATAGTATGAGCCTGAACCAAGAGTCCCACATCTCTAAATGGAATGAAATCCTATCTACAGCCTCTCTACTCCCACCTAAACAATTTCCTCAAAAGCACCGCAGAAGAGCCCCCTGGTTCTCTACAAACCTGAGAAACCTTAAAAGAGAGCTTAGATGTCTTGAACGTCAATGGAGACGCTCTCAAGACACTAACGCACATATCACCTACATAAATAAACTCCATGCCTACTGCTCCGAAACCCTCATCCATAAAAGAGAATATAATGAAAATATCATCCAACGGTCTCTTAATAAACCCAGAGAGTTATTCTCCATTACCAAATCCTTAATAAATGAACCCCTACATCAGGACCAGCCACCAAAAATATCTGCACAAACTATAGCTAACCACCTTATCTCTAAATTCCTCCTGCCCATCTCAACTAATAACCCCCAGCCCATTGCTGACTGCAGCTCCCAACTGCATGAGCCTATCCACTTAAACACATGGAATGAATTTGAACCCCTCGCACTAGATAACGTAACTAATGTTATCAAAGATCTAAATGCCTCTACCTCTGCCCTTGACCCTTGCTCTGTCCGCTGGATCAAATCTACCAGAAGTTCCATCAGACCCCTACATTCTACATATTGTAAAATCCTCCCTCCTGACAGGTTCTGTACCACCTCCTCTTAAGTGTGCCACGATCCGTCCAATCCTAAAAGGATCCAAACTTGACCCCACTTCTCCTACTTCTTACAGACCCATCTCTAGTATCCCCTTCCTTACAAAGATAACTGAGAAGCTAGTCCATACCCAACTTCAGAACTATATTGATGATCACTCTCCCCTAGATTTATTCCAACATGGTTTCAAAAAGAACCATGGAGTTGAAACCCTCCTTACCTCCCTACTAGATTCCTTGTACCTTCACATCCAGAATCCTACCCAAGGATCCTACTTATATTCCTTGACTTATCTGCTGCTTTTGATTCCCTTCCCCACCATCAACTCCTAAATAGACTCCATGATATAGGACTGAGAGACACAACCCTAAGCTGGTTCCGCTCCTACTTAGATAACAGAACACAACAGATCCATATTGGAAATGATACTTCCCTTCCATTTATCCTAAAACAAGGTGTCCCCACAAAGATCTAGTCTATCAGCTCTACTATTTAACATCTTCCTTCAACCGGTATGCAAGATTTTCCAAAGCTATGGAATTCAGTACCAATTATATGCGGATGATATGATGTGCTTTGCCCCATTTAGCCTTATAAACCCCAATTTTACTAAGCTAAGTGAATGCCTAGCTAGCCTAAAATCTTGGCTCTCCCAGCACAACCTCCTAATTAATCAATCCAAAACTGAGGCTCTTCAAGTATTTTCCAATGCCACATACACCCCACCTCCAACCCTTACTATTGGCGATCTCTCACTCACTATAAAAAAACAAGTGAAATATCTTGGTATTATCCTTGATCAGAACCTCTCCTTCACTGATCAAATAAAGAGAACCTCTAATATAATATACGCAAAGTTACGTACCCTTCGGAACCTCAAACCTCTCTTAAGCCCTGACTCTTTTCGTTCTGTCTGTCAGGCCCTTACAATCCCTTCTCTTGATTACTTATCTACCATGGCCTTCCCAAGAACAGCATACAACCGCTCCAACTAGCCCAGAACACGATAGCGCGGCTTATAACCAACAACTCCAGACGATCCCACATCACACCAGTCCTCTATGATCTCCACTGGCTCCCCATTCAATACAAAGTTAAATTCAAGGTACTTACCCTTACACATAAAATCATCTCCAATGAGTTGACACCATGCTTCTCCCCACTCCTTCCCTCCACCAATAACACAAGATCACGCCGCTCCATTACCAAAATCCTACTGACCATCCCAACAAATAAAAGATATAGCAAGCAATCTACTAGTAGCAGGGCCTTCTCCCTCTATGCCCCATCCTTATCAAATGCCCTTCCTCATGAGCTGCGAAACTGTTCAGACCAAACCGAGTTCCAAAAGAAGTTAAAAACTCTTCTCTTCCTTGAACATTTTTCCCTACCACCTTAGAACTTAGCCCTCTGCCTCCACCTCCTCACCCCTGCCTTTTCAAAATCTATCATGCTACCATGTGGTATTCCTGTATGTACCTATGTAAATAGTTGATCATTATAAATAGTTTAATATCAGGTTTTAGTTAAGCCAACATGTAAATAATTGAGCTATTCTTTAGCAAATGTTGTTAACCTATTTGTATATAGTTACCCTGCTCATACCTGTACATAACCCCCTGTTATATTATTATACTGTTATACTGTTACTACACTGTTATATTGTAAGTCCAGTGCAGACATCCTGCACTGCACAGTTATGTTGTATGTAAACCACACAGATAATAAAGAGCGCGGTATGTAAGAAAATTAAATAAATGAATAAATATTTTCTACATTTTTTACACCTGTATCCTTGTTTCTTGTTCTATGTAAACAGTTGAAATATACTGCCATGTAAAGTTCTATGTAAACCGTCTTGAATTGCAGAAAGACGGTATATAAAAATTGTTAAATAAATAAATAAATTAAATAAATGATACCTAGGGGTATGTTTACTAAACTGCGGTAATCGTACATAATGCGAGTTAGGTAACGTTAACGATCGTAAGCGCAGCATAACGCACGTTATGCTGCGCTTACGATCGTTAACGTTACATAACGCGCGTTATGATGCGCTAATGATTGTAATGCCCTGCGGCGCGGTAAAACACCGCAGAAGGTGGAAAGAGGGCAGAGAGAAGGGGTCAATGGGCGGAGAGTGGGCGGGGAGAGGCTCCCTTCACACTAACGCGCTGATCTGGAGAGCTCAATTCCAACGTGAATGAAAACCTGCTGTTAAATGCACATTACAGGGGAGAGAAACCATTTCAGTGTCCGCAATGTACAGCCCAGGAAGGGAAACCTAAAAAAAGTGATACGTGTGATACATGTGCACAGAACAAAAGGGCACATAAACACTGAAAATGACCCCAACAAACTGGAAAAAAAAACATAACCAAGCTGGCCAATAGTGGTATCAATGAGAAACATCAACCCCTCCCCCCCCCCAAGTAAGCTCCATAGAACAGATATAAATCGTGAAAGGGTCTATAATCCGTTCCCATACAAGGTGAATGAGCCCACAGTGACATAGCGCTGCTCATGGTTTTCCCCACCATCGGACAGGTTTCCTATGGCGTGCACATGTCGCGCAACATCAGGGCGGGCATGATGGAATGGCAACTGAACAGATGCCGGAGAAGGGGATAAAGAGGGCCGCAGGCGACACATGCTGTGGTGCAGCTGGGCCACAGTGCGGACTAGGGCGATGCCTAGGTGGCCCATACGAATGCTGAAGCAGCAGAGCAGACAGACAGCAACTGCTGAAGGCCCAAAATCGGCACGACTGTGTTTCCCACAGTGTCACAGGGGATAGTACCCAGCAGCTACCCCCAAGGGCACGGAACATTGGCAGGTGGTGCTGGGGGAAGCGTGGACACCTATGCAGGCACCCCTACCCCAGAACCCACACCATAGGCAGCCACCTACCTGCACACTGGATGGCCTGAGACTGCGCACCACCAGCACCACCAGCAGAAGGGCATGTCAGCATGGTGGCTGAGGGATACTGGTGGTGGAGGGGGCAGTGGCAGCTGCCCAGAGCAGACCGTGGCCTAGCCCTGTGTAGGTGGGTGCCGTGTACTGCAACAGATGGGCCCTGTCTGACGAACACTCATGGTGTCACCAAGGAATGTACTGACTCTGTGACAACAAGGTAGTGCAGTGCACACAATCAGTGTATTCAGAAGCAGAGGGTCAGAGGTTCAAGTCCCAGCTGTGGTTCCCGCCAACCCAGTCCCCATATTTTACCCACTACTACAACGTGCTAATACAGACAGCACCTTTATTGCAGATGACGTAAACATGCCCAAGACACCTACATTTTACCCTACAGAGCACAGACACCATAAACATGCAGATTACCTAGAGCAGAGCCTCCCAAATGCAGTCCTGGAGGGCCAAACACCATTCCGGTTCCATGCTGCCTCTGATAAAGATGCCTGTGCTGCATTTCTATGTGCCACCCCCATGGTATGCAGATGTATCTCATGCATATTCATGAGGGACAGCATGAAAACCCGAACAGTGTTTGGCACATCGGGACTGGAGTTGGGAACCTCTGCCGTAAAGCAGCAGCCAACAAGGGCAGACACACCCGCACCCACAGGCCCCATTATCCAAAGCCTCCTGGGGAGGCAGGACTTTGGGCTCTGTGTGCATCTCCCAATACTAGCACTTGCATACCTTAGTAATGCCACCCTAAACCTGGGAATATGGTACACATCTATCAAAAGGTTGCTATGAGTACTGGCAGATAGCAATTCCTAGGTTAAGTACACTTTTCTGAGTGAGCTGCATCATAGCAACCTTTCTGATGTCTGTGGAGTGTGCTACAGGTCTTGTGTCTGACAGTGTTTACCAAACTGGGGAGTGACTCCTACAGTATTGCGTACCATAGCCATGCCTGTACTGTGCCCAGGACTTGTGTGGTGGCCTGGGCTGCCCAACACCTCTATAGTTGCACAATGCTGGCATAGGTGTGGGGAGTGTGTGTCTGTCTATCCAGTGTGTGGTGGCTGCCAACACCCTCCACAGCCCACACTGCTAGCACTGTTGCCAGAATTGGCCTGCCAATGTGCATAATGAGGAGCAAGGTACTGTGGGAATAGCCTGGATAGGGTGGCCTGGCCTGGATGCATCTGCACACGGCATAGGGCAATGGCTCGGACATTGTAGTGCCTGGCCACCACCTGCACGGACAGGGTGGCCATAGCATGTCCTTCTGGGAGGTCACTCTCACCCTGACTGAGCAGTGACCATGGCATGGCTAGGTTCCCCCATAGTGCTATATAGCATTTTTCTCATGTGATATTTATGGGTTTCCTTTTGGGGCCCAATTACTGACTTATCTGCTTGGTGTGTATGCTGACATCTCCATTCTGGGTACATGTATTTTCTCCAGGACCATGCACTATGGTCTAGCTGGCGGACTGTCTACAGCTAGTATGTGTCTTGCTGGAACACCTTGCAGGGTGCAGCGGCTGGAGGCTTGTTGCTGGGGAATGTCAGATAATGGGGGGGGGGGGCAGCTGAGCATTTCCAGGCCTGCTGTCTGTCTGCTTTTGTGTTATGGATGTATACCGCTCTGCCTGTTCCCCAGCAGAACTGGGGTTGCTGGTCCCCTCTACTGCTGCCATTGCAGTGAGGTAGACTGTGGATCTATTGGTGGGTGATCCTGTTTCCCACCCTGAGCCCGAGAGGGTGGGTTGTGTGGTGGTACATAATCTGCCTATGGGTCCATACACCCCCCCCCCTTCACCTACAGCAGGTAATGATGGCACCAACACAGGATATGCACTATTCTGGGTGCAGCATTGCCCATAGGGACTAGACATGACCGAGACATACAGCAGGACACAGATGTATCCTAGGTGTGTCTAACTGAACTACCTATCACACACTGATGGGGACCTGCAGCATGGCATATTTCAGCCATGAAAGGTGCTGTGGACCTGGTGCTGGGCGCCCCACCTCAACCTCAGGGTGGGCACTGTACTGTGGCTACTCTGTGGCAGTGCCACACACGGTCTGTTCCCCCTACAAGGCCGAGGTGCTGTGGGGGTGCATACCCAATCTTGTGCCCATCTCTCGACTGCTGATTTGCATGTGCAGTGCATCATGGGTACGGGTGGGTTACCCCTATCCTGGTAACCACAGCAGACAGTTTGTGTGGTGACGTGCAGTCCTGCAGCCAGCCAGGGCTTTGTTCGCATCCTTATAAGGTGTCCTATAGGGGACATTATAGGGTGCCTTGGCGGACAGTACACTTTATAATGTGCCCTATGGAGTGCGTTATGGGGTGCCTTATGCGGCACCTTAGGTTATGCCACCATGAGGGTGTGTTTGCTGGCAGCACTAATTAAAATACACGTCACATGCCTCAACAATTGCTACTTAAATATAAAGGGTGCTGCCTCATACATTATTAGGCCCACTGGGGAATCGAGCCCATGACCCCTGTACCATCAGTCAGTGTTGTAACCATTGTGCTACAGCTCTGTTGCTGTGCTTGTATGCCTGCGCGCCTTCTTAAGATTAACGTGCGGTAACGTGCCCTGTAGCGCTCGTTCATTTATGGCGCCTTGTAACGCGCATTCTCAGTGCGTTCTCGGAAACGATGTACTGCCCATGTCCTTATTTGGGGTTTCTGTCTCTACCGCGGCTCCTAACGCGAATCGCACTAACGCAGTTTAGTAAACATACCCCTTAGCATTCTATTTGCTCTCTTGGCCGCCGCTGCACACTGGGCGGAGGGTTTTAACATGTTATCCACGATGTTGCCTAAATCTTTTTTTCTGGGTGGTGGTTCCCAATGTGGAACCTTGCATCGTGAAACCATAGTTTGGGTTGTTCTTTCCTAGGTGCATAACTTTGCACTTGTCCACATTAAATTTCATTTGGATGCCCAGTCTTCCAATTTATCAAAATCATCTTGCAATTTTCAACAATCCTCTTGGGTTTTAACAACTTTAAATAGTTTTGTGTCATCTGCAGATTTTATAACCTCACTTGTTATTCCCTTTTCCAGGTCATTTATGAATATGTCAAAAAACAACAGACCCAGCACAAAACCCTGGGATACTCCACTATTATCCTTTTTCCATTGGGAAAATTGGCCATTTAGCCCTACCCTCTGCTTTCTATCTTTTAACCAGTTCCTGATCCACAATAGTACACTGCCTCCTACCCATCTTTTTAGTTTTGCCAAAAGTCTCTGATGAGGGATCTTGTCAAAGGTTTTCTGAAATTCCAGATATACTATATCAACAGACTCACCTTTGTCTACCTGTTAATTCATGCCTTCAAAAAAACATAACAGATTAGCAAGGCAAGATCTTTCTTGTTTAAAGCCATGTTGGCTGTCTCCCATTAAGCCATGAATATCTACATGTTGAGTAATTTTGTTCTTTATGATGGTTTGTACCATTTTTCCCGGTACTGACGTCAGGCTCACCGGTCTGTAGTTTCCCGAATCACCCCTGGAACCCTTTATAAAAATTGGTGTTACATTGGTGATCCTCCAATCTTCAGGTTTTACAGATGATTTTAATGATAGTTCACAGATTACTAATAACAGGTCTGCAATCTCATATTTCAGTTCTTTCAATACCCTTGGATGTATACAATCCGGTCCAAGTGCTTTTCTACTCTTTAGTTTATCAAATAGTTGTAATACATCTTCCCAGTGTATCGATATTTCTTTCAATTCTTTCGCAGTATCACCTTTAAATACCACTTCAATCATGGGTAACATCCCTACATCTTCCTCAGTAAAGACCAAAGCAAAGAATTCATTCAGTCCCTCCACTATAGCCTTGTCCCCTCTTACTGCCCCTTTTACCCCTCTATCATCTAATGGTCCAACTGACTCTCTCACAGGTTTTTTTTTGCTACGAATGTACTTGAAAAAGTCTTTATTAAGTGTTTTTGCTTCCAAAGCAAGTTTCTTCTCAAATTCTCTCTTTGCCTGCCTTATCAATGCCTTGTATTTAACTTGCCAGTGCTTGTGCTGTTTCCAGTTTTCGTCATTTGGCTCATTATTCGATTTCCTGAAAGATGCTTTTTTTTGGCAACAACAGCCTCTCTGACCTCACCTTTAAACCATGCTGACAGTTTTTTGAACTTCCTTCCATTTTTCTTAAAGCATGGAATACAACTGGTCTGGGCTTCCAAGATAGTATTTTTAAACAACCCCCAAGCTTGATGTAAGCTTTTAACCTTTGCAACTGCTCCTTTTAGTTTTTTCTTAGCTATTTTCCTCATTTTATCATAGTCTCCATTTCGAAAGTTAAAAGGTAGTATTATGGATTTCCTTATCATCCCTCCTCCATTAATTAAATCAAACGTGATCATGCTGTGATCACTATTGCCAAGTGGCCCCAACACCCTTATCTCTTGCACCAGATCTGGTGTTCCACTAAGGACTAAGTCTAAAATGGCTTCCCCTCTGGTCGGTTCATGAACCAGCTTCTCCAAGAGGCAGTCATTTATTTCATCTAGAAACCTTTTCTCCCTAGCATGTCCTGCCGTGACACTGACCCAGTCAATACCGGGGTAATTGAAATCACCCATTATTATCACTGTTCTGTAACTTTTGTTAGCTTCCCTGATTTCTTTGAGCATTTCATCATCCATTTGTTCATTCTGACCAGGGGTCGATTGTACAACCCCACTGCCATTGCCTTCTCCTTTTTACATGGAATTTCAATCCATAGAGCTTCCACAGCGAATTTTGTTTCCTGCAAAACTTTAATCCTTTGTGATTCAATGCCCTCTCCAACATAGAGCGCAATCCCTCCACTAATTTGATCAGCTCTATCATTACGATATAGTTTGTACCCAGGTATCACAGTGTCCCACTGGTTGTCCTCCTTCCACCATGTCTCTGAGATACCAATCATATCTAACTTCTCATTTAGTGCTATATATTCTAACTCCCCGATCTTATTTTTTAGACTTCTAGTCTTTGCACACAAGCATTTTAGAGACTGTATTTTATTCATATTAATCTGGTGATCGATAGGCAGGTATAATTTGGAATCTTTAAGTTCTACCTGCTCTGTACTCAAGGGCATTTGGGCTAGCTTTGTCTTTATTGGAACCTCTCTGCTGATGTGCCCTAACTTCATTTTTTGGTAGTATCCTTCAAGGATACATTATTCTGAACCATGCACTCTTTGGTGACTGTCGGCTCTCCCCTATTATCTAGTTTAAAAGCTGTTTTATCTCCTTTTTAAAAGTTAATGCCAGCAGCCTGGTTCCATCCCGGTTACCGTGAAGCCCATCCCTTCGGAAGAGCCCCTTCTTTCCCCAGAATGTTCCCCACTTCCTAACAAATCCAAAACCCTCCTCCTTGCACCATTGTCTCATCCACGCATTGAGACTCCGGAGCTTTGACTGCCTTTTGGGTCCTGCGCTTGGAATGGGAAGCATTTCGGAGAACACTACCCTGGAAATTCTGGATTTCAACTTCCTAACTAAAAGCCTACATTTAGCCTCCAGAACCTCCCCACCACATTTTCCTATGTCATTGGTACCAACATGTACCAAGACAGCAGACTCCTCCCCAGCACTATCTACGACCTTGTCTAGGTGGCGCTTGAGGTCTGCTACCTTTGCACCAGGCAGGCATGTTACCAGGCGATCCTCACATCCACCAGCCACCCAGTTATCTACATGCCTAATGATCGAATCACCAACTATTACGGTTGTCCTAACCCTTCCCTCATGGGCACATGGCCCTGGAGAAACCTCCTCGTTGCAAGAAGGTTTTACATCACCTGGAGGACAGATCCTAGCTATAGGATCACTTCCTACCACACCAGGGTGATGCTCTCCTGTCACGTGACCTCTTTCCTCCATGGCAACAGGGATGCTGCCAGATTGGAGGTGGGACTTCAGGACTATATCCCTGTAGGTTTCACTATGTACCTCTCTATACCTCTCTATCTTCCTTATGTCTTCCAAGTCTGCTTCTCTTGCCTCCAGAGATTGGACCCGTTCCCTAAGAGCAAAGAGCTCCTTGCAGCTTGTGCACACATAAGACCCCTCATCAACTGGGAGAAAATCAAATATGTGACACTCAATGCAAAAGATTGGAAAGCCCCCCATCTCGCTGCTGGATTGCTGTCTGCATCTTAGTTTTAATGTTGTGTTTAGATATTTAAGTTCTTTACTTACTAAGGGTTACTGGGGATACTTATACTAATAAAACTATACCTAAGTTGTTTAATGTACTTTGTTCGTCTGAAGTTTATCCCTCTGTTCCCCCAGTTCCCCTGTCCCATCACTTGTTCCTTCTTTTTCAGGCACCCGTATTTCCTTAGTCCCCAAACTCCGCTACCTTGGTGTCATTCTCGATAGCAACCTTACTTTCCATGATCACATCTCCCACATTTCTCAGCGCTTTTTCTTCTGTCTCCGACAAATTCGGGCCATTTGACCATTCTTATCTCCTCAAGCCCTTACTACCCTTCTACTTTCCCTGGTCATCACTAGATTGGACTTTTGTAACATCATCTATGCTGGTATTCCCCAATATCAACGACACCGTTTACAGCTAATACAAAACACAGCCGCCCGGATGATACTACATGCCTCCCCTCGCGATCATATCACCCCGCTGTTACAACATCTCCACTGGCTCCCACTCGCATTCCGGATTTCTTTCAAAACCCTTACATTAGTGCACCGTGCCATATATCTCTCCCGACCTCAGTACCTCTCCGATCTGCTTACCTTTCATACTCCTACTCGCAGCCTTCGCTCCATCCATATCAACCGTCTTCACCTCCCAGCTCCCTCCAAAGCTCACTTACAATCTACCCAGAAATCAGCCTTCTTTTATTTGGGCCCCTCCCTCTGGAACTCACTTCCCACTTCCCTCTGATTAGAAGAATCCTACCCCAAATTTCGCTCCCTTCTCAAAACCCATCTTTTCTCCTTAGCTTTTAATGTTTCTCTATAAATTGTTTCCTCTGACCCCCCTCTTCCTTCCCTATTACTGTTCTTACCTGTCTCCTGTACCTATCCAATTATTGTAACTTCCTTTTCCTTTTCTATTTCGAATTTGATTTGTATTGTAAACCGCCCCGATGTAATGGGGGGGCGGTATATCAAATGTAAATAAACAATAAACAATAAACAATAATTAATCTCAGGTCCTTAATGTATGCTGATGAGAATAAACAGCTGCACCTGAGAGTGAATATGGCACCTCCTTTCCTTTAAGAGGTTTAAGCACCTATAAAGCTACGATTATCCCAGGGGTAGGTGGGAGACAGGGAGGGAGGGAGGGAAAGAAGGCTTATTAAAAGCTGGCTGCTACACAGTACCCTGCCTTGTGCTTCTAAGGTAATCTGTGACCAATCTCCAGGGGCAGTCCCATGGCCCTTGCTTGGATACAGGGAGTCTTGGGTTCTAAATTTAACCAGAAAGCACTGTTCTGTGTTTTAAAATTAAACTGAAAGCTCTTTGCTGATACTAGGCCCTGACTATGACATTTAAAGTAGACGCTCTCTGCTGGGTTCTAAATTTAACCAGAAAGCTCTCTGCTGTGTTTCAAATTGAAACTGAAAACTCTTTGCTGCTACTAGGCCCTGACTGATTTAACAAATACACTGGGTTCACAGATTAATCAGCTTTAATCTAAATAATTCTTTTTCCCCAAGATTTAGAAAAAGTCAGAGAAGTAAATACTTACAATTGCAGATCTCTCTCCAGAAGTAGCAGTCCCCCTTTGTAGTCCTTCATATCAATCTCCTATGTGTTTTCTTACCATTTCCCTAGATGTATCTTTGTCCTCAGCTGTTCTGTTGTCTGTCTTGACTAGATTGTAAGCTCTGATGAGTAGAGACTGTCTTTTCTATGTGTCTGTACAGCGCTGTGTATACCTTGTAGCGCTATACAAATGATCAGTAGTAGTAGTACATCATTCTAAACCGTGGGCAGGTCAATTCAACTTCCATTATCTCAGGTACAGACTTAGAGGCTAATATGCAGCCTGCATGTTGTTTTTTGCAAACCAGGTTTTCCTTGAAAAAACATGCAGGCAGTGCTCCATAATGAAAGCATGTATATTAGTACAGGGTACCATACACTATTAGACTAACTAAAACTGAGAAAGAGTTAATTCTGTTCAGAACCTTGCTTAGAAATAAAACTTCATATATTAGCTTACTAGGTGAAGGTTTACATAAATAAAGAAAGGGCACGTTGTACCCCAGCCTCTCTGTCTCAGAGATACCAGATAGCAGTCTCAGGGTTATTAGCTAAAATACTTTCAGGGTTAGTAATTAGTAGATATCAAGAGGTATTAGCAGTAAACAATTATGTCAATTAGGTCATTCTATATCTTGGATTCCTGTATGTCTCCTTATAATGGCCATGTAACAGTAAACAATTATGTCTTGTACTCCATTTATGGCTCCACATTGACCCACACTGAATAAGTTGACCTACAATATGATACATACATGACGTATAATGATAAAGTGAAATTATGCTGTATCATCTACAAAAGCCTTATAAATAAAGTGAACCATGGCTAAGAAGTTAGAGTAAACAGGGAGAACGTGCTTCTCTCAGTTTCTCTCCACAAAGCTTTGGTGTATTTTTCTATAGAACTGTGTTGTATTTATTGCTATCTTGATAACCTTCCCATTGTTTGTGAATGTAGTTATTTGTAGCTTCAAGAACCCAGTGAGGTTACTGGTGAGGAGAGAGTTAAGTAAGCTCTTCAGTTGGTGCCGTGACTCATCTACAGATTTCAACGTTCCTGGCAAGGAGGGAAGGTGTTTGTGAGTATTATCTGGTGCCAGCAATGAGCAATCTGTTAGGTGAACAGGAGTTGACTCAATTGTGTGAATGGCATGTTGAAGCTATGGGTTTAGCTCTTCAGAAAGGTAGCCCTTCTTATTGTATGCGTGAACAATATGGAAATAGGGCTACTAATTATATTGTGCACTGGCATGCACTGACTAATAATAATGTGCTGTTACAATTTCCTTTAGAGGGAACGTTTTCTGTAGATAAGCTTTGTTATCTGAAATGTGCTTTGCAGACTAGACACAGAAAATATGCGATGCTCATGAAGGGCTAGTGTTTAGTTGGTGGCAGCGAATGGCACATAAATTGAAAAATGAATTGTTTGTATTAGTGAATGTTGATACAACGAGTGAACCACCGGAGAAAGCAGAGGTGGCTGCATTTGAAGATGTTCCAGGTGTATTTCCGTCATCTTCCCCTGTCTGTTCTGAGAATTATGTAGTTTCTGAAGGGAAGATAGTCACTCGTCTAGCGAAATTAAGATATGAGATAAGAGATAAGCTAAGAATATTGGGAAATACACAGATCATGAATTTTGGGACTTGCAATGTGTCCCAACTCAGAGAAATGAATGATCTTCTTAGTCGTGAAACAAAATGTACTGTACATGTTATAGATTCCTTAGAGGAAACATTAAGAAATAATATTTCTGCTACAAAGGAATTAGGTATTTCTAGTAAACTTGTTGATGATATTGAAAAGGGTCTGAATAAGCATTTTATGACCTATAGAGAGAAATGTATTCAACTACATAGTGCTATAAGTTTTTTTCAAACTGTGTTGCATCAGTATAATAGTTCATGTCCTACTTGGGCTGCTTTAGATAATTTGCTTAGAACTGCGTTCTATAACCCAGCTGATTTTTATTCAGTTTGTGACATACCTTGTGATAGATTTCCAGGAGAAAACGCAAAGTGATAATTTTTGTTTTAGTGGTTAAAAAAATGATTTTCTGTTAAAATCACTTACAGTAGTAGTAGTACACTTATAGCAAACCTGTGAAAAGGACTGGTTGAGATTAAACATCTTTAAGGCAGGATTCATTAATTGTTTTTGTAAATGTTTAATCCCGTGAGTAAAGGTATTTTTTACAACTTTAATAATAGATTGGCCAGCAAGAACAGCTGATGTAAGTCTGAAAAAGTACTGATATAAGTCTGAAAAAGAGCCTGGTGCAGTGAGCTGACATTTGATGTGAAATGACTGAGTTGCTCAAGCTGACGATTGCTCAACCTTCCAGGAGTAAGGGGAGGGGTACGATTGGAGCACGAGAAAGTCATAGGAATCTTCAGCGAGACAGTTCAGATAAGCTTGTCATTGAGCTTTTGCAAGCAAAAACTGTCTCTGGAATCAGAGCAGGGGGATGGTCAGAAGAGATGCTTTCCCTGCTATTCTTTGCAGATGTCACAACTATTTACCCTGATCCTGGAAGACTTCTATCTGCTCTGTGGGCTGCCCCGGGATAAAATGTCGCACATTGTCAGTTGTGTTTCTTTCCTCTGAAGTGCTGTTTTCCTGCAGATGCAAGCATCATTATCTTGGAAAACTTTCATCTACAGTGCTGGGATCAGATATCGGATGCCTTTCATCCTGCCTGTACGGGTCGCCGTGAGACCTGAAGTTTCGTTTCTTAGACTGTCAGCTGTGTCCATTGCCAGCCATACCGTGCCAGCCATACCGTGTCACTTCAGTATGTGAGACTTCAACTCTTTTTGTGCTACAAGCGAGATTTGATGGCTGTACGGTAAGACGCTGATAAACTTGTACAAGAAGCTGTACGCAGTTCATAATGTGATTTTGCCAACTTCTCCCTGGATTTTCAGTATGATTTGGCAAAGAAAAAAATGCAGTTTTGTTTTTATCTGCTCTTTTTGAAGGTTAGTCATGCATATTTGCAAAGGCCCTAGAAACTGCATTATCTGATGAAGAAACTCAACCATTCCTTTTTAATTTTCTTATGTGAATGATTTGTTTTTAATGTAAACTGAATTACTTATGTCATTGGTCAGATTTGTGCCTTTTATTAGTTTATACTGTTAAGTTAGGTTTGAGGGTTAAATCTGTCTCAACTGCATTTTGTTTGTTTTTTAATATGTTGTTATTGTTTAGCTTCCACCTTATCGCAGTAGAAGGTTTGTTTTTGAATGCTACAATATACTGGGAAATGCGCCATGTTTTAAATGTAAACATGTACTGGGAAGAGTGCCATGATTATTGTAAACTACTCAAATGGTTTGTAGCTCTTTCTGATGTTTCTGTTATCTGTGTGCTTTGTAAGTCTTCACAATTGGTTGTAAACCAGAGCAAACTAATGAAATAACTTTGGGGCTCCCGTAATGTCTACATTGTTTAATAGCAATATATTTTTTTTTTACAATTGAAACTTCCTGGTTTCTGGTTCTGCCGCGACGGCTAGCAGACGAACTTGCAAATGGACAACCGTTTTGCAGACACATGCAAAGAAAACCGGCAAGCTGTTTTTAAAGCATCAGTGTTACTGACTTGCAGTATTTGGCACTGGTTAAGATGACTTTATTTTCTCTTTTGTCTCTTTTTGAAGATACTTCTTTCGTTTTGAAGATACTTCTTTCGGAACCCAGCTTTGAACTTCGTGACGTTTTGGGCAGCTGGGAAACGGATCATCTGTTTATTTGCCCTGCTCATCTTTTGTTTTTTATTTGCCTTGTTTTTTGCAGGAGACGTTTTACCGCTGTGGTTATGCAATTTGTCTTTTGGTTATTGTTTTTTTTGGTACAAAAGTAATCTGTTTGAACTGTTTCAGGACTGGTACTGTAGGGATAGTTTAGGGAAAGATATTGAGACTCCTGCCTGCTGAATTCATTTTATTTTATTTTGATTTTGCACCCTGTTTTGGTATCTGTTCTGTATCAGAGGAGGGAGACGGTGTCCCTAATAGGGCACTATGATACAGCCTCCGATTGAATAAAGCTTTTCCTTTTTAGTCCTTATGGCAGAGTGTGTTTCCCCGGACACTATTTGAAATAATTAATGAATGCCTTGGCAATTATCCCAGACACCCGGTGTTGCGCAGCGCTATCTTAACTTATTGTGTACGGTTGCACTCAGCCCTGTTTGTTTTCCTTTTATTGCAAGAGATTCTCCTTAACGAGATGACAAGTACTTTATATCTGGGATCCGCAGAATTATTTTAGCAGAAGTAAAGTCACTCGATTGGGTTCTGCTTAAGCCTGCATCCGAAGACACTCCCAGCTCCGGAGTTCCTGGTCCATGTCGTGTGTTCCTGGTGGGATATTCAGTGTGTAAAGTGAGAAGACATTCTCAACGAATGCATCTTATACGGTGGCCCCCTCACAAGTCCAGAAAGTGGCTTCCTGTGTCGGTGAATCAAGAGTTGCAACGCAGAGTTTTATTGGACAAATAGTGATTGAAGAAAAGGACTTTTATGATTCAAAGTATTTTCTGAAAGAACAACAGAGACATTACAAAGAGATTATTGTATTAAGTAAATTCTAAATGGACTATTCATGTAAAATACTTTTATATGGCATTTAAAATGTTTTTTTACATGAATAGACCTTGCAATACACACTAATTGCCTCAGTAAAAAAACAGAGCAGTCACTATGACTTCATCCTGAGGGGAAACATCCCTTTTTCTTCTTAAAGATTTATTCAGGATGGATAACAAATTAATATAGTAAAGTTCAATTCACTATGGGGTATCCACCAGGGCTATATATCAAGCACCTAACCAACCTCTGAGAAACTCTGCACTATAAAATACTAACCGAAACATCAATTCTCAAATCAGAGATTACAAAAACAGCACAACAAAAATAAATATGCTCCACATTGACCCACACTGAATAAGTTGACCTACAATATGATACATACATGACGTATAATGATAAAGTGAAATTATGCTGTATCATCTACAAAAGCCTTATAAATAAAGTGAACCATGGCTAAGAAGTTAGAGTAAACAGGGAGAACGTGCTTCTCTCAGTTTCTCTCTACAAAGCTTTGGTGTATTTTTCTATAGAACTGTGTTGTATTTATTGCTGTCTTGATAACCTTCCCATTGTTTGTGAATGTAGTTATTTGTAGCTTCAAGAACCCAGTGAGGTTACTGGTGAGGAGAGAGTTAAGTAAGCCTAGGAGAAGGAAGAATTCCTGGAGAAGACAAAATGGAGAGCAGAAGGAGGGGGCAGTGGAGAGTGAAAAAGTAGGATTTAGACAAGGTGTTAAGATGCAGCTTAAAAGAGAGTGAAGAGTTAACGGAGACACACAGTGTTTTAACAGAGTTATGAAAAGAAAGGGAAGAGGAGGCGAAAACAGGGATTGAGAGAAAAGAGGATGCAAGAAAAGGAAAAATCAATGGCCTCACGTTTCAAAATATTGAGGATGAGGTGATTATCAATGAGCCATTGATGAACAGATTGAATACAGATCTGTAAAGAGGAGATATACTACTACTAGTACTGTATAGAGGATCTGAATGTCATCAGCGTATAGGAAAGGAGTGCAAGTAAGTGAATCAGGAGAGGAAGAAGAGCCATAAAAATGTTGAATAAGGTAGGTGCTAAGATGGGGACCCCAGAGAGGAGAGAAAAAGAGAGAGAGCCTAGAGTTAGAAAGAACTTGAAAAGAACAGTCAGATAAATAAGAGGAGAACCAGCTGAGGGCAGAATCGCAAATCCCAATGGAATAAAGGCATTGGAGAAGAAAAGAATGGTCAACACAGGGATGACATGAGGAGGATTCAGAGGGATGTGGGGTCATGTGCAGAGACTGATTGCAGGGGCTCATTTTCATACGTCAATAGGGGCTTAAATATGGGGCTAAAACGTTGGGCCATGTGCAAAGACAGGGTCGCTCAATGGTAGGGCCGACCCTGGATCACTAGATCGAAAGCAAAAGAGAGGTCTAAAGAAATAACAGTTACCATGGTCAAGCAAGAACCAGATTTCATTCATGAGAGCACACAACAAGGATGCTGTGGAATGGCCTGTCCGAAAGCAAAGAGAGGATGATATGCTCTAGGAGTTTGAAGAGGTAGGTCAGATTGGAGATAAGGTGAAAATTGGAAAGTGATGAAGGATCCAAAGATGTTTTTTTCAGGAGAGGTGGCTGACCATGTGTTTCCAGGACAGTGGGACATATCTATCAGAGAGACTGGAGTGAAAAAGGGGGAGAATACTAGGGGAAAGAGGAAGTCAGCCTTGAAACCAGATGGATGAGCCATTGGTCTAGAGGAGAAGAAGATGGACTAACTGCCTTGCATGCATGCCCCAGAATTGGTAGGGATAAAGGGGAAGAAAATGATCAGATAGAGACAAGGGAGGAAGAGTTGGAAGAAGAGGAGGAGGAGCTGGTCAGGGGAACCTTGGGAAATGAAGCATGAAGAGTAGAGGTTTTATCAAATAAAAAAGAAGCATAGACAGTTGACGAGGGGAATGGGGAAGGATCATAAGGAGCTGAGGTGGGAGCTAGGGAGTCAGGGAGATGAAAGAGTTAATGAGGTTTGTTTGCAAAGAAGAGAATAGGATCCTGAATAAAGGTAGAATATGCAGATCGAAGAGAGCACCTATAAAAAGACGTGGCTGCCTTGCAAAGGGCCAGATCAGATGAACAGGATTTATGCCACTGTCTTTTGTGATAATGGACTTGACGGTGGAAGATGTGGAAACCAGAGTGGAACCAAGATTTGGAGGCAGTTTGATGGGCCTGGAAGGGCTTAAAGGAGCTACAGAATACAGAAAAGAAGAAAGAACAAAGCACAACTCTGACTCAACTTTGACATTTAAACAGTAAAGTGAAATACAAGGGGACCTTTTACTAAGATGTGGTAAGCTGTTACCATGAGTTTTGCATCTGTGAAACCCTCACGGTAAGCACTACCATGGGGCAAATGTCTGTGAAAAAGCCACGCTTTCTGCACTCATGGAAGGAGGGTGGGATGGGGTGGAATCGGAGTGCCAAGAGGGCGTGTCAGCCAGTGACAGCTAGCTCACATGACAGTGCTACACATTAGCTGTCACAACTGCTGATAGCATGGCTGCAATCACCGCCATCCAAAGAGGTGGCAGGAAGTGCAGCCGTGCCACCAGCAGCCCAGTAGCATGGCCACAGCCAATGCCCCTCTGGTGATCTGCCCGCCTCCCCCAAGTAGGACCCCCCCTGCAATCATCCCTCTCACGGGAGCCATCAATGCCACTGTCAAAAAACGCCCCCCCCCCCCATCACCACCACCAACACCAACACACCCGCTCCCTCCCAACACCCCAGAACTATCTGGGGTCCAACTGGGTCCACCAGGATCATCCTGTGCTAGTCTCGTGGTGCTACTACTAGGTGTTGTGAGATTAGCACAAGGTCATCCCAGCATCATTTTAAAGACTGCCATAGCTAGGGTAGAATGGAGGAGGACTGCTCCAATCACCTCTAGACCACCAGGGTTGACCCAGTTGGACCTCGTATAGGTTCCGGAAGGAGGAAAGGGGGCAGATGTGTTGGTGGGGTAGAGCTTTTTGACAGCTGTTAGTGGGCCATTTGCAGGTCCTCCATGGTACATTAATTTCTTAAATAAACCTTAAAAATATCCAATAATTGGACAAAAAAGCAAATTTGATCTGAAAACAAAACAAAAGCTTTTCCATGCACGTCTCTATCCTATAGAGAGCAGTTTTCAAAATATCTACAAAGCTTGCAGGTCACTCCAAAGTTTCCCTATGTAAATTTTTGGTGGAGGAGGAATCCAATTTTTGTAGTGCAATGTATGCACATGAAAATACTCATTCATAGGAATTTTCTTTTGAGAACCTGACTGCTACTTGTTACCTGGATTGGCTATTGTTGGAAACAGAATACTGGGCTTGACCCTTGGTCTGAACCAGTATGGCATATCTTATGTTCTTAAATTAAATCCCTGTTTATTGTTATTTGAATTTAATCTCAGTTTGGGAATTCCTTTCATCAGGAAAAACTTATTGAATGGGAACCTTTGCTTATAACTGAAGTCCTTAATAAAAAAAAAAGGCAAAAACAGTTTCCTTAATGTAAAGGACCATCAGAAGAATTACTATTTCAGAATGGCTTCAGAGAGCATTAGTCCATCATATAGTTCTAATTTTTAATTCATATCTTTTTGGGGTCTCAAAACAGTTAATATTATCAAATAGTCCAAAACCGAAGGCAATAACTCAACAGTCCATGCATTCTCCGACTCATTCTCTCCTAACCCTTGAAACTTAAAAAATTCTCTGATGTAAACCCGATACAGGCCGCGTTTCAAGGATAACAAAGTTCCTCTGCTTCAGAGGAAAATGCACGTTATAATACAAAAAAAACCCACATTCAGAGCTTCATTGAAAATGGAGCTTGAAAGAGAGAGAACACCGCCTCACAGCAAAAAAAGAGCACATTAAGGTGCCCTTTCACTAAAGCGTGCTATCCACTTAACATAAGAACATAAGATATGCCATACTGGGTCAGACCAAGGTCCATCAAGCCCAGTATCCTGTTTCCAATAGTGGCCAATCTAGGTCATACGTACCTAGCAGTATCCCCAAAAGACACAGGTTCCACAATGCTTGTTTTGGGTCAAGCATTGATATCCTGGGTCCTTTTTTAATAATGGTTTATGGACCTTTCCTCCAGGAACTTGTCCAAACCTTTTTTAAACCCAGCTACACTAACAGCTCTTACTACATCCTCCGGTAACAAATTCCAGAGTTTGATTACACGTTGAGTGAAAAAATATTTTCTCTTATTTGTCTTAAATAGTTTACCCTGCAGCTTCATTACATGTCCCCTAGTCTTTCTATATTCTGATAGCGTAAACAATCAATCTATGTTTACCCGTTCCACTCCATTCATTAATTTATAGACCTCTATCATATCTCCCCTCAGCCGTCTTTTTTCCAGGTTGAAGAGCCCTAACCTTTGTAGCCTCTCTTCATAGGAGTAGCCTTCCATCCTCTTTACCATTTTGGTGGCTCTTCTCTGTACCTTTTCTAATAACGCTATATCCTTTTTAAGATACGGCGACCAGAATTGCACACAATATTCAAGTTGCAGTCGTACCATGGAACAATAAAGAGGCATTATAATATCCTTTGTTTTATTTTCCATTCCTTTCCTTATGATACCTAGCATTCTATTTGCTTTCTTGGCTGCTGCTGCACACTGGTCGGAGGATTTTAACATGTTCTCCACAATGACTCCTAAATCTTTTTCCTGGTTGGTGGTTCCCAATGTGGAACCTTGCATTGTGTAACCATAGTGTGGGTTGTTCTTTCCTAGGTGCATAACTTTGCACTTGTCCACATTAAATTTCATCTGCCATTTGGATGCCCAGTCTTCCAATTTATCGAGATCCTCCTGCAGTTTTCCACAGTCCGCTTGGTTTTTAACAACTTTAAACAGTTTTGTGTCGTCTGCAAATTTGATAACCTCACTAGTTATTCCCTTTTCCAGGTCATTTATGAATATGTCAAAAAGTAGCGGACCCAGTACAGATCCCTGGGGTACTCCACTATTCACATTTTTCCATTGGGAAAATTGGCCATTTAGCTCTACCCTCTGCTTTCTATCTTTTAGCCAGTTCCCGATCCACAATAGTACACTGCCTCCTTTGACTTTTTAGTTTTTCCAAAAGTCTCTGATGAGGGACCTTGTCAAAGGCTTTCTGAAAGTCCAGCTACACTATATCAACCGACTCACCTTTGTCTACCTGTTTATTCACACCTTCAAAAAAACATATCAGATTAGTAAGACAAGATCTTCCTTGTCTAAAGCCATGTTGGCTGTCTCCCATTAGGCCATGACTATCTACATGCTGTGTAATTTTGTTCTTTATGATGGTTTCTACCATTTTCCCCGGCACTGACGTCAGGCTCACAAGATCTATAATTTCCCGGATCACCCCTGGAACCCTTTTTAAAAATTGGCATTACATTGGCGATCCTCCAATCTTCAGGTACTACAGATGATTTTAATGAAAGTTCACAGTTTACTAATAGCAGGTCTGCAGTCTCATATTTCAGTTCTTTCAACACTCTTGGATGTATACCATCTGGTTCAGGTGATTTGCTACTATTCAGTTTATCAAATAGTTGTAATACATCTTCCCGGTGTAGCGATATTTCTCTCAATTCCTCAGCAGTATCACCTTTAAATACCACTTCAGTCTTGGGTAACATCCCTACATCTTCCTCAGTAAAGACATGTTATTTGACACACGCTAACTGTGCTCTTGGGCCATTGGTAACAGTTACCATGGGGGCACAACAGCTGACACATGCCAAGTTTCATGCTGCCACTCGCACGTTAGGGTGCAGAATGGGCGTAGTAGAGGCAGAGAACAGGCATGATGAGCACATTACAGTTTGTGTGGGTGTACATATCGCACGCTGCCAATACCGCTATTAACCAGATTCAGGGTAGAGGTTAAGTGCAGCTGCAGTAATAGCCATGCATTAACTGTCAGGAACATGCTGGCCATGACCCCTACAGTTACCATGGAGGCTTTGCACTTAACGCACGTTAGTTTTTGCATTAAACACACATTAAGTGCAAAACAATGCAATTTTATAAAAGGGCCCCTTTTTGGGGACTTTTTATTTCTTCATTTTGTACATACCATAAGGGTAATTTTATGATAGGGTGCATAGGTTAAGAAGCCCTGTAGGCATCTACTTAGGTGCTATTTTATCAGGACAACCAGCTCTCAAGACAGGACGTTAGCATAAAATACTATGGGGTATGTTTACTAAACCGTCTTAACGTGTGCCCGGCGATAGTGTGCAGGTTGCATAAAAGGAGTGGGCGTTTCAGTCTTAAAGCAGCAAAATGGGAGTATCGCGCGATAACGCGCGCTGCTGCGCACATTATCGGGCGAAGCGCCGCTAAGCGCGTTAATGCGCGGTAATCTTAAGTAGGCACCCAGACATGCAAACATAGAAACAGAGGTGTAGCACAATGGTTAATACACTGACTGATAATACAGGGGTCATGACTTCAATCCCCCAGTGTGCCTATTGCATAAGGTTGAGGCATCAGCTTTAGTATGTAAGTATTGTTTCTTGAGGCAGTTTATTTGTATTATAATTATTGCTGCCAGCAAACACACCCTCACGTGCCGTAACCTAAGGTGCAGCATAAGGCACCCTATAAGGCACTCCATAGGATATCTTATAAGGCACCTTATATGGACGGAAACCATAAGGTGCCTCAGAAGGCGATTTATAGGGCGCCCTATAAAGCGCCTCCTGAGGCACCTTATGGCTACAGTACGCTGAGGGTGTTTTTGCTTGCAGCACTAATGTACATTAAAATTAGATAATACTTTGGACAGCCCTATCAAATAACCCTACTGTGGGTTTGAACCCATGACTTCTGGCTCCACAGTGAAGAAATCAGTGGGCTACAGCTCTAGTTGGTTGTAGAAGGACTGCACGTCATCACACAAACAGTCTGCTGTGATCACCCTGATAGGGTTAACCCACCTGTACCCATGATGCACTGCACATGCAAATCAGCAGTCTACAGATGAACACAAGATGGGGTATGCACCCCCACAGCACCTCGGCCTGGTAGGGGGAACTGACCGTGTGTGTTACTGGCACAGAGTAGCTACACACCGTCACATTGTGCGGTTACTGTGCTCACCCTAAGGGTGAGGTGGGGCATCCAGCACCAGGTCCACAGCACCTTCCATGGCAGAAATAGGCCATGCTGCAGGTTGCCAGCAGTGCTAGTGTGTGAGATAGGTAGTTCCTGCAGGCACAACTTGGCTGCATCTGTATTTCTAAGTCAGGTTTAGCCCTTATGGACCCATAGGCAGGTTATGTACCACCACCCCATTCTCTTGGGGCTGAGGGTGTGAAACAGGGTCTCCCACCAACAGATCCACATTTTTCCTCCCTGCTAATGGCAGCAGTAGAGGGGACCATCAACCACAGTCCTGCTGGGGAACAGACACCCTAAAGGGCAGTCAATGCAGCTCTGTACACATCTATAAAGCAATAGCAGACAGACATTAGGCCCAGAAATGCTCAGCTGCACCCCACCACCATCTGATATTCTCCTGTAGCAAGCCCCCATTCACTGCACCCTGCAAGGTGTTCCAGCAAGACACATACTAGCTGCAGACAGTCTCCTAGCTAGTCCATGACCCTGGAGAAAATGTATGCACCCAGAACTGGGATGTCAGCATACACACCAAACAGATAAACCAGTGATTGGGCCCCAAAAGAGAACCCATAAATATCACATGAAAGAAATTTTATAGAGCACTATGGGGGAACCTAGCCATGCCGTGGTCACTGCTCAGTCAGGGTGAGAGTGATCTCCCAGCAGGACATGCTGTGGCCACCCTGTCTGTGCAGGTGGTGGCCGGGCACTACAATGTCCCAGCCATTGCCCTATGCCCTGAGCAGATGCATCCTGGCCAGACCACCCTGTCCGGGCTATACCCATGGTACCTTGCTCCTCATTATGCACATTGGCAGGCCAATACTGGCAACAGTGCTGGCAGTGTGGGCTGTGGAGGGTGTTTGCAGCCACCACACACTGGATAGACAGACACACACTCCCACACCTATGCCAGCATTGTACAACTATAGAGGTGTTTGGCAGCCCTGGCCACCGCTCGTCCTGGGCACAGTGCAGGCATGGCTATGGTCCGCAATACTGTTGGGGTCACTCCCCAGGGTGGTAAACACTTTCAGACACAAGACCTGTAGCACACTCCACAGACATCAGAAAGGTTGCCACGATGCAGCTCAATCAGCAAACCGTGCTTAACGTAGGAATTGCTATCTGCCAGTAATCATAGCAACCTTTTGATAGCTGTGTACCGTATTCCCGGGTTTAGGGTGGCATTGCTAAGGTATGCAAGTGCTAGTATTAGGAGATGCACGCAGGGCCCAATGTCCTGCCTCTCCAGGAGGCATTGGATAATGGAGCCTGTGGGTGCGGGTGTGTCTATCCCTGTTTGCTGCTGCTTTACGGCAGAGGTTCCCAACTCCAGTCCCGATGTGCCAAACACTGTTCGGGTTTTCATGCTGTCCCTCATGAATATGCATGAGATACATCTGCATACCATGGGGGAGGCGCATAGAAATGCAGCACAGGCATCTTTATTAGAGGCAGCATGGAACCTGAATGGTGTTTGGCCCTCCAGGACTGCATTTGGGAGACTAAATCCTAAATCCTTTGCTATTTGGTTCACACTTGGGAGTCCCCCCCCCCCACCTGTGCCCCTTCCCTTTCCTCTCAGTCCATTCCTCTTGTCTCCTCACTCCGTTATTGGGGTGTTTTCCTTGATTCTTCTCTCTCCTTTACGGCGCATATTTCTTCCATCGTTCAGCGCTCTTTTTTCTCCCTTAGACAGCTCCGAGCTGTCCGCCCTTTTCTTTCTTCCTCTGCTCTGGCTACTCTTCTTCTTTCCCTGGTGATGTCTCGTCTGGACTATTGTAACGTTTCCCTGGCTGGTCTCCCCCAATCCCAGTTGTCTCGTCTTCAGCGTGTCCAAAATACTGCTATTCGTCTCCTAACTTATGCCTCTCGTTTCGATCATGTCACTCTTCTTCTTCTTTATCACCATTGGTTACCTGTCTCTTTTCATGTTCAATATAAAATTCTTATCCTTGCGCACAAGGCTGTTCGCACTGACACCCCTCCTATCTTGCTGATCAGATATGCTTTTGTACCCCTCATCGTCTGCTTCGTTCTATTCACACAAATCGGATGTCTCTTCCCTCCCCCTCCCAGGCCCGTCTTGTTTCTACCCATTCCTCTGCCTTCTATTTTCTGGCCCCAAGCCTTTGGAACTCGCTCCCCACCTCGCTCCGTGCAGAAGAATCCTACCAGTCTTTCAAAACCCAACTTAAAATCCACCTTTTCCACCTAGCATTTGACCTCCCATCCTCATTTTCCCCCTTCCTCCCCGTCCCATGATGTTATATTGTAATTGCTATCTGTACTGCTCTCCTCCTCCTTTCCTTTCCTTTTCTTTTATTGTTTTAATTAGCGTTCCTTTTCCTTTCCTTTCTTGCAGCCTCATTTTTAAATTGTTTAAAGTTTTATTGTAAACCGCTCAGGTGCCTATGGTGTTGGGCGGTATAATAAGTTTTAATAAACATAAACATAAACATAAACAAACTCTGCTCTAGGGTATGCGCATGTTTATGGTGTCTGTGCTCTGTAGGGTAAAATGTAGGTGTTTTGGGCATGTTTACGTCATCTGCAATAAAGGTTCTGTCTGTATTAGCACGTTTTAGTAGTGGGCAAAAAATATGGGGACTGGGTTGGCAGGAACCACAGCTTGGACTTGAACCTGTGATCTTTTGCTTCTGAACACACTGGCTGTGTGCACTGCACAACTGTGTTGCAACAGAGACAGTGCATTCCCTGGTGATGCCATGACTGTTCATCAGACAGGGCCTGTCTGTTGCAGTGCATGGCACCCACCTACACAGGGCTAGGCCACGGTCTGCTCTGGGCAGCTGCCACTGCCCCCTCTACCACCAGTATCCCTCTGCCACCATGCTGACATGCCCTTCTGCTGGTGGTGCTGGTGGAGCGCAGTCCCAGGCCATCCAGTGTGCGGGTAGGTTGCTGCCTATGGTGCGGGTTCTGGGGTAGGGGTGCCTGCATAGCTGTCCACGCTTCCCCCCAGCACCGCATGCCAATGTTCCGTGTCCTTCGGGGTACCTGCTGGGTACTATCCCCTGTGACACTGTGGGAAGCACACTCGTGCCCATGTTGGGCCCTCAGAAGTTGCTGTCTGGCTGCTCTACTGTTTCAGCATTCCTATGGGCCAGCTAGGCATCACCCTAGTCTGCACTCTAGGCCAGCTGCAGCCCTCTGTGTCCCCTTTTCCAGCATCTGTCCAGTTGCCCGTTCCGACATGCCCGCCCTGCTGTTGTGGAACATGTGCACACCATAGGAAACCTGGCCGATGGAGTCGGAAACCCTGCTCAGCGCAATTACTGTGGGCTCATTCACCTTGTATGCGGATGGAGCATAGACCCTTCCAAAATTCATATTTTTTTTTTGAGCTTTCTTGGGAGTGTTTTTTGATGTTTCCCATTGATATCACTATTGGCCAGCTTGGTTATTTTATTTTTACATTTTCTGCTGTACATTTTCAAGGTTTATTTGCCCTTTTGTTCTAGCCTCCCACTCTCCACCCATTGACCCCTTCTCTCCGCCCCTGGGGAGCCTTCCTCCGCCCTCCGGGAGCCTTTCCCCACCTTCAGCTCTCGTTTGCGCCGCAGCGCGCGTTATCGCGCAATAAGGTACCTGTGCGCCTTGTAAAGCGCCATTATCACACGATAAGGTACCTTATCGTACGATAACGTTACAGAGCGCATGTTAAGACGGTTTAGTAAACATACCCTACAGAGTACAGACACCATAAACATGCACATTACCTAGAGCAAAGCCTCGCAAATGCAGTCCTGGAGGGCCAAACACCATTCAGGTTCCATGCTGCCTCTAATAAAGATGCCTGTCCTGCATTTCTATGCGCCGCCCCCATGGTATGCAGATGTATCTCATGCATATTCATGAGGGACAGCATGAAAACCCGAACAGTGTTTGGCACACCAGGACTGGAGTTGGGAACCTTTGCCGTAAAGCAGCAGCCAACAAGGGCAGACACACACACACCCACGAGCTCCATTATCCAATGCCTCCTGGAGAGGCAGGACATTGGGCCCTGCGTGCATCTCCCAATACTAGCACTTGCATACCTTAGCAATGCCATCCTAAACCTGGGAATACAGTACACAGCTATCAAAAGGTTGCTATGATTACTGGCAGATAGCAATTCCAAAGTTAAGTACAATTTTCTGATTGAGCTGCATCATGGCAACCTTTCTGATGTCTGTGCAGTGTGCTACAGGTCTTGTGTCTGACAGTGTTTACCACCCTGGGGAGTGACCCCAACAGTATTGCGTACCATAGCCATGCCTGCACTGTGCCCAGGACTGGAGCGGTGGCCAGGGCTGCCAAACACCTCTATAGTTGTACAATGCTGGCATAGGTGTGGGAGTGTATGTCTGTCTATCAAGTGTATGGTGGCTGCAAACACCCTCCACAGCCCACACTGCCAGCACTGTTGCCAGTATTGGCCTGCCAATGTGCATAATGAGGAGCAAGGTACCATGGGTATAGCCTGGACAGGGTGGCCTGGCCAGGATGCATCTGCACAGGGCATAGGACAATGGCTGGGACATTGTAGTGCCCGGCCACCACCTGCACAGACAGGGTGGCCACAGCATGTCCTGCTGGGAGATCACTCTCACCCTGACTGAGCAGTGACCACGGCATGGCTAGGTTCCCCCATAGTGCTCTTTAGTATTTTTCTCATGTGATATTTTTGGGTTCTCTTTTGGGGCCCAATCACTGATTTATCTGTTTAGTGTGTATGCTGACATCCCAGTTTTGAGTGCATGCTTCTCTTCCAGGGTCATGCACTATGGACTAGCTAGCAGACTGTCTGCAGCTAGTATGTGTCTTGCTGGAACACCTTGCAGGATGCAGTGGCTGAAGGCTTGTCGCAGGAGAATATCACATGGTGGTGGGGTGCAGCTGAGCGTTTCCAGGCCTAATGTCTGTCTGCTATTGTTTTATGGGTGTGTGTACAGAGCTGCATCGCCTGCTCTGTAGGGTGTCTGTTCCTCAGCAGGACTGGGGTGGTCTGATGGTCCCCCTCCACTGTCACCATTGCAGGGAGGTAGAATGTGGGTCTGTTGGTGGGAGATCCTGTTTCCCACCTTCAGCCCCAGAGGGTGGGGTGGGTTGGGTGGTGGTACATAATCCACCTATGGGCAATGTTCCCTCTAATTTTCTATAGGCTGTGTGCGCATAGAATATCAGCTGTGCAGCTTTTGAAGGAAGGTTAAATTTTTGTGCGCCACATAACGACACTCGGAGTTATATACTTTAAAATTTTGACTACATGTCAGAATACAGTATGTACACCACATTGATTGCACTAGAAAATATTGTAGAACTTGTGAAAACCATAAATACACAACAACTTTTCAATTTTAAGAACGTCTGTGTTGTTTTCTATCAGAATCAGAACCGTAATTTTTGTGCGCTCTGTTGTAAAGTATGTGCGCTCACTCGGCAAGGTGTGTGCGCGCGCACACGCGCACGGCTTAGAGGGAACAGTGCCTATGGGTCCCTAAGGGCTAAACCCGACTGAGAAATATAGATATATCCAAGGTGTGTCTGCAGGAACTACCTATCTCACACACTAGCACTGCTGGTGACCTGCAGCATGGCCCATTTCTACCATGGAAGGTTCTGTGGATCTGGTGCTGGGTGCCCCACCTCACCCTCAGGGTGAGCACAGTACCCGCACAATGTGACGGTGTAGCTTCTCTGTGCCAGTAACACACACGGTCAGTTCCCCCTACCTGGCCGAGGTGCTGTGGGGGTGCATCAAAGCGGATTTCACTGCAAACCAATCAAGTAGGGTAATGCGGGGGGTGTCGGCACGCAGTGGTTGTGAAGGTAGTGTTCGTGATTGTGTGGATAGGTAAATCTAGATTCGGGGTGCAATATATACAGGTTGAGCTATCTACATTTGGCTATATACATTTTAATAAGAGTAATAGGATGCTTTTATGTTGTGGGTGTCATTTCTTGTGTAATTCGTTTTGTGGGGTGGTTAGGGTGGATTGGTGGTCTTCATTGGATTGTTCAATGAATAGGGTGGTTTTAAGTAGCTTCTGGAAATCCTTTATATCTGTTGCTGATTTTAGTTTATCTGGGAGGACATTCCAGATAGCAGGGGAAGCAAGAGAGAAGGCTCACATGGATGTGGATTTCTTCATTCTTGTGAATAGAGTAGGTGTTGGTATGTTGTTATTGGTACTGTTTCTGTCTGGTCTTTTGTTTGATTTTGTTCCAATGAGTTCTTGTAGTATTCCTGCTGAGATTTTGTTTTTAATTTTGAAGATGGTGAGCGCTGATTTATATTTTGCCCGTGAGGAGATTGGTAGCCAGTGTAGATCTTGTAGTATTGGGGTTATATGGTCTTGTATCGAAGCACTAGTAATAATTCGGGCAGCAGTGTTCTGGACTATTTGTAGGGGGAGGGTGGTTTGTTTAGGCAGACCTTGGAAAAGTATATTACAGTAGTCCAGTAGGGGTGTAATGATGGCCTGGCATACTGTACGGAAATGTTCTCTATTGAGGAGGGGTTTTAGTCTCTGGAGTGTTGCGAGTTTTAAGAAGGCTGTTCTGGATATCTTGTTGATATGCAGTTGGTGGGTGAGTTGCTTGTCTAGAATCACTCCAAGGTATCTGACTTTGTCTTTTATTGTGATCATTATGTTGATAGCAGTAGGGGGAATGAATGTAGAGTCTCTTGTGATGATAATTGCTTCAGGGGTTTTTTGGGGTTGATGTTTAAGTTGTTGTTGGTTAGCCAGGTTGTTATTTCTTGAATGCAGGTTGATATGGTGGTATTGTCAGGGGAGTCCAGTTGAATAGGGGTATATGCCAGCATATATGGTGTATTGTATCTTGTCTTTGTTAAATATTTTGCATTTGGGCTGAATATAGATGTTGAAGAGGAGAGCTGATAATGATGAGCCTTGTGGAACTCCTTGAGTAGTCTTGAAGGGTTCTGAGGTTAGGTTACCAGATTTTACTCTCTGCTGTCTGTCTTCAATGTATGATTGGAACCATTTGATTGTGGTATCTTGTAGTCCAATCTCCGTTAGGCATTTCAATAGGATGTGATGGGAAACTGTGTCGAATGCTTATGATATATTGATAAATATTAGTAGGAAGCCCTGCTTTATCTTGTTTATTCCTTTGATTAAGTTATTGAATAGGTGTATGAGTAGTGTCTCAATGCCATGTTGTGGACAGAATCCGTGCTGGTGGGGATCTAGTGGTGCGAATTCGTCAATGTGATCTTGGAGCTGTCTCTGTACAATTTTTTCAGTCATTTTAGCCAGAAATGGGAGGCTGGATATTGGGCGGTAGGTTGAAGGGTCGGTAATGTTGGATGAAGTTGATTTAGGAATGGGGCGGATAGTAGATTGCTTGAGGGCTTTTGGCATGTAACCCTGGGTGAGAGAGGTGCTCACTATCTTTTGGATGAATATGTTGAGTTCTTTTTTGGTGGATTTAATCCAAGTTATCGGGCAGGGGTCCGATGGAGAGGTGGTGGTGTTTAGAGCAGTGATGGTTTGTTCTATTTGTTTTGTTGATGGAATGCTGAAGTTCTTCCATTGATTGGTAGTTGTAGAGCCCCATCTGTTGCTGGTGTGTCCATAAGGTGGATGTTCTTATGGTGTGTGTTAGTTCTGTTCTTGGCTATTAGGTAATCAGCAAAGGTTTGTGGGTGTATTTTGCTTTCATGTTTCATTGTTGGGTCTTTTGTTAGGGTGCAGATGATGTTGAAGAGCTCTTTAGGTTTGTTACAGGCTTTTAGTACAAGGTTTGTGTGGTATTGTTGTTTATGTTTGTTCATTAGGCTATTGTAGGTTTTTTTTGCATCTCCTGGTATTGTTTCAATGTTCCTCTCTAATCTCACAGTCCCTTTCCCTATCCCTCATTCTTATAAACTCCCTTACATATACACATTACCTGGGTAAAAAGAGTGGAACAGGTAAACATAGATTGATTGTTCAGTCCTTCAGAAAGTAGAATGACTAGGGGACATGCAACAAAGCTACAATGTAGCACATTTAAAAACTAATCTGAGAGAATATTTTTTCATTCAATGTGTAATCAGACTCTGGAATTCTTTGTTGGAGGATGTACTAAAAGTTGTTAGTGTAGCTGGGTTTAAAACAGGTTTGGACAAGTTCCTTGAGGAAAAATCCATAAACCATTATTGAAAGTTGACTGGGGAAATCTACTGCTCATTCCTGGAATAAGCAACATGAAATCTGTCTACCTTTTGGGAATCTGTCAGGTACTTGTGATCTGGATTGGCCACTGTTGGAAACAGGATACTGGGCTTGATGGACCCATAGGGGTATGTTTACTAAACTGCGGTAACGTAGCAGCGGCTATGTTAAGGCGCCTTAACGTTACATAACGCGCCTTAACGTTCCTGGCCGCAGTAAGTCCAGAAAAGGGTGGAGAGAGGGCGGAGAGAAGGGGTCAATTGGCGGGGAGTGGGCGGGGAAAGGCCTCTTTCACACTAACGCAGAGAAATTAAGGGCTGAATCCTAACACAACTGAAAACCTGCCGTTAGCACACGTTTGCAAGAGAGAGAAACCAGTTCTGTGTCAGCAATGTACAGCATAGCCAGGGAGCCCTAGAACAGTGATAGTAGTGATAAATTTGCACCAACAGCATAGTGTCTGGTATGAAAGGCCACTATGGTGATGGCACAAATGGGGCATGGGAGCTGCAGGCGGGACATGCAGTGGGGGCTACTGGGGCATAGGGTGGACTAGGCAGTTGCCGAGGTGGCACATAGGAATGCAGAAAATGGAAACCAGCAAGACAGCAACTGACCAGGGTCAGACATGTCCATGAGTATGTGGCCCACAGTGTCCCATCCAGGAGACATTACCCAGCAGGCACCCCAAGGGGCGCATAACATTGACAGGCGGAGCCTGGGGAAGCATGGACATCTATGTAGGCACCCCTACCCCAGAACCCACACCTTAGGCAGCTGCCTACCTGCCCCCAGGATGGCCTGGGATGGCGCACCACCGGCACCGACAGCATATCGTCATGGTGGCATGGCAGAGGGGGTGGGTGATTGTGCTGGAGGGAGCTGTGGCACCTGCCTGCAGTGGACCTAGGCCATGCCCTGTACCAGAATGTGGTGTGCAGTGCAACAGAAGAGGTCTGGCCGAGGAAAGCAAAGATAGCCCCAGGGACCACTATGTCAGTGTGGTGCAGTATACTCAGCCAGCATGTCCAAGAACAGAGGGTCAGAGGTTCAGGTCCCATCTGTGGATCCTGCAGAGCATCTCCCCATAGTTTTAGCCCACAATGCAGTCACAACAACAACATGGGAAAACCCCAAAGCAGTGTTGCACAGGGGTACGGACACCCACTCACAAGGGCTCTACTATCCACAGCTTCATGAAGTGTCAGGCTGTTGGCCACAGAACAGAGCTGCAGTTATCACCAGAGCACTACTACTACCCCCTGCATGGATTAGCAATGTCGGCACTGTAATCAGGACCAGTGCAGCAGGTAGGGTTGTCAACCACCTCCATCTCTGCACAATGCTGAGATAGGTGTGGGAGTGTGCGTATGTCTCTCCATTGTTTTGTGTCTGCCAACACCTCACTGAGCCCACATTGCTCATACTGCTTCCAGCATTAGCCTGCAAATGTGCATAATGAGGAGCAAGGTATTGTGGGTATGGGCCAGACAGGGCGGATTGGCCAGGATGCATCTGCACAGGGTGGAGGGCAATGGCTGGGACACTGTACTGCTCAACCACCATCTGCATGGACAGGGTGGCCACAGCATGTCATGGGGGGGGGGGGTCACTCTCACTCTGACTGAGCAGTGACCATGGCATGTCTATGCTCCCACATAGTGCCACACATTATTTTTTTTTCCCCAGTGATACCTGTGTGTTCCTAGTTCTGGGGCCCAATCACAGAGATACCTGCTTGGTGTCTGTGCTGTGCATTCCACCCCTGTGAGCATGCACTATGGATTGGTTAGTGGGCTGTCTGCAGTTCATCTGTGTATGGTGGGAACACCTTGTAGGATGCTGCAGGTTCTGTCTGTTGATGAATGGCAGACCGTGGCATGGAGCAGTTGCACCTACCCCAAGCATCACTGCTGGCCTGCAATGGTCACAGGTATGGCACTGAGCCAGCAGCCCTGGAGGGCTGTCATCTGCCAGCAGGACTGTGGTTGCTGGTACTGCAGCCAAGGTGCAGGCACCTGTCCCACTACACCCTCATCTACAAAAGGGGTGATTGAGTCCCTCTTGGGGGGGTATATAGTACATACCACTTAAACGCACAGTGGCAGTACTACATCGCCCTCATGCGAGTCTAGACACCCCACTGCCCTGATAACAGGTACCCAGCCAGACCTTAACACCAGGTGCGCACTAATCGAGGTGGTGTCCAAACCCACATGTGATTGCAGACCACTGCTGGGAATACCTGTCACACACTGGCAGTGCTGGGGATGTGCAGTAAGACCTAGCTCTAGGTACCACATGTACTGTGGACCTAGTGCTGGGCGCCCATCCAAACCCTCAGGGTGAACACGGAACCTGCACAATGGCATGGTCTGTAGATACTCTGTGCCAGTATCACGCACTGTCAGTCCATCTTACCATGCTGCAATGCCGGAGAGGTGCAGACCCCATTTGTTGGTCAGCTGTAGGCTGCTGTTCTGCATGTGCAATGCATCATGGGTGCTGGTGAGGTTACCCTATCCTAGCACACAGAGCAGACGGTTTGTGCGGTGACCTGCAGTCCTTCTGTACCTAGTCATTGTTGTGCAACAGGCCATAGAGGTATAGTCTACTGGTTAGTACACTGACATTCTAGGTGGAGGTCATGGGTTTAATTCCTCATTGTTCCCTCCTGTCCAAGGCAGATATTTTGCTTGCCTGTGACAGTCATATCTTTGCAGATACATGCTGCCAGCCCATAGTGCCCTCACCACAGTTGCCAGCAATCCTTATAAGGCGTTATAAGGCTTCTAATTAGGCACATTACAAGGCACCTTATTGAGCACAGTACAAGGCACATTAAGGCACGTGCCTTATACTGTGCCTAATAAGGTGCCTTATAACGCGCCTTTTAACGTGCCTTATAACGCGCCTTATAAGGCGCGTTACCTGACACGGCTTGCTATAATGATGCCCCGCCCATGCCTTTATATGGGCATCTGTACCTTTACCGCGGAACCTAACGCAAATGAAATTACCACAGTTTAGAAAACATACCCCTTAGTCTGACCCAGTATGCATAACCTATGTGTTCACTCACACATGCAATCATAAACTAATTATTAGTAAGCATTCTCACACCAGTAAATCTACTGAAGACGAGACAGGACGACAAGTATGAGGAAAACAGACAAAAATAATTTAAATTTCAAAAAAGCACAAAAAATATATTTTAATCTTTTTTCAGAATTTCTTCAATGGGAGTCTATGTCCTATGGTACTGGTGAAGACAAGCAGCACTTGCTGAAAGCAAAAATGAGATTTCTTCTTTTTTTAAGGAGAACCAGTCCCACTGTGGATGCTCCAACAGAAGTACATCGTGCTGATGCTGAAAATGAGAAAAGACCAGTCATAATAAACAGCAGAGCGGGTTACTGATGGCCCCTCTGGTCTTACAGAACCAGTGGCTACCACCTGTAATCAAGCTCTATCAAGGACTGCTTTCACCCTGTGGAATTCCTTGCCAAGCAAGTGAAGATTAAATGTAGTTCTGCTTTTATTCTCCTGAGCTTTGAAAATCTGGCATTTTGGGGCAAGTTAATTTGCTGCAGGAGCATTCTGTTAGGATTTTATCTATTTTAAACTTTTATTTAAACTTATTTTAAGACAGTCTTTCTACCATTCAAAGTGGTGTACATAGAATCAATTAGCTTAACAGGGCATTGAAATGCAGACAGTTGTACAGAGAACCAGGAACATATTAATAACAATAACTATATACATGTTACTTAATAATAATACAGTCAATATGTGTACATTTGGGAGCTGTGCTATGCTTGGTCCGGAAGGCATCCAGAGGGGAGGGCAGCGTCTAGAGTAGAGGACTGTCTGGGTTGGGTTAGGTGGATTGTGCATCTGGGACTCAAATCGCATTGAAATGATCTCTTGCATCTGGGACTGAAGTTGCGTTGAAATGATCTCGAAAGAGGTGCGTTTTCAGTTTCTTCCAGAAATCACTGAGGTCGGAACATTCTCTTAGGTCTGGAGGTAGGGTGTTCCATAGTCAGGGGTAGGTCAGGGGTTCAAATCCCACTAGAGGACAGCAACCTTGGGCCGGAAGGACTGGGGTTTCTAGTCCCACAGGTGCTCCTTGTAGTCTTGGGCAAGCCACTTAACCCTCCATAGCCCATGTTCCCTGTAAAATAGTTATCTCCAAGTTATAATGCCCTGTTCAATGTAATTTCAGTTTGTTCAATGTAAACCGCACTGATGCAGAATAGCGCGGTATATAAGAGAATGTAAATAAATAAATAAATAATAAATAGTATGGGAACGAATAGGGCAAATGTATGGCTAAAGGTCATCTGCTTGCTTCTGACCTTCTGAGGCAGGACTGAAAGGAGGTTGAGGATGCTATGGCATCACAATCTATGGGTTTTTGTAATTAAGGTTTGGAGACAGTTTTCTGATTCCCTGTGTAGGACTTTAAATATTGTCATTAGAACCTTGTATCTAATTCTTGATGAGATGGGGAGCTAGTGTAATTGCATTAGTCTGGGAGTGATGTGACACCGTTGAGGGGCACCGTAGATTCATCTTGCTGTGGTATTCTGGGCCATTTGTAAAGGCTGAAGAGTGCATTTAGGGAGACCTTGGTATATGATGTTGCAATAGTCCAGGATAGGGGTTATCAAAGCCTGCCACATGGTTCGGGATAGCTGTGGGAATAGACGGATCATACTGTAGCTAAAACTCTTATTAGTGCAAATAAGACTCCATTTTCCACTGTCCCTTGCCTTCTTGCTGAATGCTTTTCTAAGTTGCCTTACCATTTGGCTAGTGCAGGGAATGACTATGAAAAGGAAAGTTAAGTTTTGCCAGGATATTGCTAATGCTGTAACTCGATAAGCAGAATAGCTGCCATCGCATGAAGGAGAAATGACTGTATAGTTAGAAAAGGTGTTTTACAATGGTTGACCACACTATGGGGTATGTTTACTAAACTGCAGTAATGTTACAGACCGCGCGTTATGTAACGTTAACGCTCGTTAGGTAACGTTCACACGCAGTATGTAACGTTAACGCACGTTAATGTTACTTAATGATCGTTAATGTACCCGGCCGCGGTAAACACTGTAGAGGGTGGAGAGAGGGCGGGGGGGAAGGGGTCAATGGGCGGGGAGTGGGCGGGGAGAGGCTCCCAGCACACTAACGTGCTGAACTGAAGGGCTGAATCCTACCGAGAATGAAAACCTGGCGTTAGATGCACATTTGCAGGAGAGAGAAACCATTTCAGTGTCAGCAAAGTACAGCATAGGCAGGGAGCCCAAGAAAAGTGATAGTAGTGCTCCATGTCCAGCACCAGCATAGTGCCCAAGTATGAAAGGCCACTATGGCGATGGTGCAAGTGGGGCATAGGAGACTGCAGGCAGGACATGTAGCGGGGGCAGCAGGGGCACAGGATGGACTAGGCGGGCGCCTAGGTGGCACATAGGAACATAGAAACCAGAAATCATCATGACAGCAGCTGAGAAAGTCCAAACACAATCCACCTACATCTACCTGGTCCACCCAAGCTAACAGTTGTCATGGCACTGATCTGACATACCCCCAGCCAACCCTCCCCCAAGTGGAAAGAAGAGACTATTGGTAGGCGGTGATGGGGGGGGATGTGAGGATGCTCATGTATGCCCCATGCCCCAGACCCCGCTCCCTAGGCGACCACCTACCCACACAGTGGATGGCCTGGGACTGCGCACTACCAGCACCGACAGCATATGGCCATGTCAGCATGGCAGGGGGGATGCCCGTGCTGGAGGGGGCAGTGGCACCTGCCTGCAGTGGACCTAGGCCATGCCCTGTACCAGTACGTGGTGTGCAGTGCAACATAAAAGGTTTGACTGAGGAAAGGTACAGGTAGCCCCAGGGACCACCATGCATCTGTGGCAACAGTGTGGTGCAGTACACCCAGTGAGTGTGTCCAGAAGCAGAGGGTCACAGGTTCAAGCATGTCCCTATGTTTTACCCTACAATGCAGATACAACAGCAACATGTGCAAAGCCCAAAGCAGCGGCGAACAGGGGTACAAACACCCACTCACACAGGCTCCACAATTCAAAGATGCATGGAGAGTCAGGCTGTTGGCCCCAGCATTGAGCTGCAGTTATCACCAGGGCACTACTACTATCTAATGCACAGTTTAGCAATGTCAGCACTGTGATCAGGACCAGTGTGGCGGGCAGGGTTTCCAACCACCCCTATCTGTGCACAATGTTGCAATAGGAGTGTGTGTGTGTATGTCTATCCATTGTTTTGTGGCTGCCCACACCTCACCGGGCCCACAATGTCCCACTGTTACCAGCATTAGCCTGAATATGTGCATAATGAGGAGCAAAGTGTTGTGGGTATGGCCCGGACAGGGAGGATTGGTCAGGATGCATCTTCACAGGGTGTGGGGCAATGGCTGGGACACTGTAGTGCCCGACCACCGCCTGCATGGAAAGGGTGGTCACAGCATGGCATGCTGGGAGGGCACTCACTCTGACCGAGCAGTGACCATGGCATGTCTAGGTTCCCACATAGTGCTCTATATCATCTGTTTCCAGTAATCCTGTTGTGTCCCTGGTGCTGGGGCTACAATCACTGAGATGCTTGCTTGGTGCGCATAGTTTCTCTGTAAGCATGCACTATGGACTGTCTGCAGTTAGACTGTGCATGGTCAGAACAACTATACAGTGCAGTCTGACTGTGTTGTCTGCTGGTGACTGGCAGATAGTGGCGTGAGGCAGTTGGGGCTTTCCAAAACTAACCCCATCATTGCTGCTGTTTTGCCACTGCCCCGGCCACAGGCATGGCTCTAGCCCACCAACCCTACCGGGCTGTTGCATACCAGCAGGATGGAGGTTGCTTTACAGGGTCTGGGGCACCTGTTCCTTACCTACAAAAAGGGTTATGTGAGCCCTTTGGGATATGTAGTGTTATACCACTTTGAACTATTAAAGCACTGCTACACAAATCTCATGCAAGTCTGGAAACCCCTCTGCCCTGATAACAGGTGCCCATGTCAGCCAGACCCTAACACAGGGTACACACTACTCTGGGTGGTGTCTGGTCTCAGAGAGCCACATGTGACTGCAGGATACAGATGGACACCAAATTACCTTCAGCTGTACTGCAAGGAATACCTGTCACACACTGGTAGCAATGGGGATGTACAGCAGGGCCTATCTCTAGCACCACATGTACTGCAGACCTAGTGCTGGGCACCCGTCCTATCCCTCAGGGAGAACACAGAACCTGCACAATGGCATGGTCTGTAGCTACTCTGTGCCAGTATCATGCACTGTCAGTCCATCTTACCATGCTGCAGTACCGGAGAGGTGCAGACCCCATTTGTTGGTCAGCTGTAGGCAGCTATTCAGCATGTGCATTGCATCATGGGTACTGGTGGGGTTATCCTATCCTGGCACTCAGAGCAGACAGTTTGTGCGGTGACCTGCAGTCCTTCTGTACCCAGCCATTGCAGTGACATTATAGCCTACTGGTTAATACAATGCCATTCTTGGCAGTGTTCATGGGTTCAATTCCTCATTGTTCCCGCCTCTCATGCCTGTCCTACTCAAATAGTGTGCATGCCTGTAACAGTCATATTTTTGCAGATTTATGCTGCCAGCCCATAATACCCTTGCAACAATTGCCAACATTCCCTCGGTCCATCTATCTGCATCTGTCAGCTGTCTAGAGCAGTGTTTCCCAACCCAGTCCTACGGGGCACACCGGCCAGTCAGGTTTTCGGGATATCCCTAATGACTATGCATGAGATATATATGCATTAGAGATATCCTGCCAACCTGACTGGTTTGTGGCCCTCCAGGGCTGGATTTGGAGACCCCTGCCTTACACCTCTGTCATTTAAGATTGTGAGTGGGCAAGGTACAGATGTCCTAGACATTGAAAGGGTATATAGAATGTGACACATTCCTCCTCGATTCTCACCACCACCAAAAAGTTGTCTAATAGACAATATTTTGGTGGTGGTGAGAATCGAGGAGGAATGTGTCACATTCTATATACCCTTTCGATGTCTAGGACATCTGCACCTTGCCCACTCACAATCTTAAATGACAGAGGTGTAAGGCAGGGGTCTCCAAATCCAGCCCTGGAGGGCCACAAACCAGTCAGGTTGGCAGGATATCTCTAATGCATATATATCTCATGCATAGTCATTAGGGATATCCCGAAAACCTGACTGGCCGGTGTGCCCCGTAGGACTGGGTTGGGAAACACTGGTCTAGAGTCCTGTCTGCCTGTGCAGGCTGTCACCCCATGTCATGCACTGCTACCCTTTCCTGCATTGCGCCTCTTCATGCTTGCCTTGCCTGTGCCTGATCTGCATGGCACCACCATTCCTCTGTCCACCCATCATTGTAACTATCCTGCCACCTCCGCCTCCACTGAGGGACACGTATTCCTATCGTCTGCCATCAACTGTCTTTCCAGAACTTTACATTGCCAACACCCTGTGCTGTGGTACAGTTACCCCCACCATGTTTGTCATCAGTATTGGCAGCCATATGGGATGCCCGCAGATATGGCAGGTCCAGCGGCTCCCAGCTCTCCTTCCTTCACTCACCTGTTCATTGCCTTTCCTGAGTGCTCTATCTAGTGTTAGGGCTACATCTGTCTCTGTTCCTCTCACAGGTCATGCATGTCATCCTGCAGCACCTTGCAGCCCTTAGGTCACATTAACCTAGGGCACCATAACCTTGTTAGGCCACCGTAACCTATGGTTCCGTAACCCAGGGTGCCCTCTAAGGTGCCCTGTCCAGGGGTGCCTAATACAGCACATAGCCTAAGGAGTCCTACTGTATAGGGCACCTTACAAAGCGCCTTATGAGGCACCTTACAAGGCACCTTATAGGGCACCTTACTTATACGGCAGCTTCCAAGGCACCTTATAAGGCACCTTACTTATACAGCACCTTACAAGGCATCTAACAAGGCACCCTACAAGGCTCCTTCTAAGGCACCTTACTTATATGGCACCCTACAAGGCACCCTACAAGGCACCTTACTTATACGGCACCTTACAAGGCACCTAAAAAGGCGCCCTACAAGGCGCCTTGTAATGTGCCTTGTAAGGTGCCTTATGAGGCGCCTTGTAGCGCGTGTTAGTTTGTAACATGGGTTAGCTGATATGGCTTGCTGTAACGATGCACCGCCCACGCCTTTATATGGCCATCTGTACCTTTACTGCAGAACCTAACGCGAATGACATTACTGCAGTTTAGTAAACATACCCCTATGCCCATTTGTTCATGTGTTGTTATATATTAAGTCATGCTGCTTTATTTGGACTGTAGAACGTTCTTTACACCCTTTCGCATAATATCCTAATGTGTATTTAAATGAAATTATGTGGTGGCCAAAGTATGGGCAAATGTGTTTGGTTTCCTGCTTTGAGGTTGCACTGATATTTTTCGAGCATGCTCAGTGTGTTTCCTATACTAGAGATCAATGCCATTGACAATAGAATTAGTGCATAAAGAACTCTGTTCATGGCCATTTATTATCATTCTCTAAAAGTACATTTATTTATATTCCATGCTATTCTGCATCAGTGCAGTTTATATTGAACAGGGCATTATAACTTGGAGATAACTATTTTACAGGGAACATGGACTATGGAGGGTTGAGTGGCTTGCCCAGGACCACAAGGAACAACTGTGGGACTAAGAAACCCCAGTCCTTCTGGTCCAAGGTTGCTGTCCTCTAGTGGGATTTGAACCCCCAACCTTCTGGCCTAAAGTACCTTGCCCCAACCACTAGGCCACTCCTCCACTCCAATGGCTACCAGTACTGATGACATTGTTTATTTGAAGAACTTATCCAGACTCTGATGTTGCCCAACTTTTCAAATATAAAGAAAAAAGGTTGATAAAGATGGCACAGCACAAAATCTTTAATACAAACTCTGCCAAATGTTTTCATAGACAGGGGAAGAGCTATATCATCTCTACTGCCTAGGAGAAATGGGAAAAAGCATTACAGCAAATTCTTATGAATTCTCATTTAAGCAAACACAAATCCAATTGGCCGTTTCTAATGTGCTTCCATGAGTTTGAGCAAAAAGTTAAAGATGAACAAACATTCTGGTTTTCAAATTCTCCTGTGTGAAGTATCTAAGAAAAAAAAATTCTACCATTTTACTGCCTTCCAAAGGGATTTCCAAAATTTTCAAAAGCTATTTGAGGCTAGATCCCAAAAACAAGTGGGAGGTGGAGCAATTTTTAATAGTCCACCGTGTGCAAGGTATGTGTGCACATTTTCTATGTAGGAATTTTGTAAATAATTTTCAAAGAGAAACTATCAGAAAGTTCAAATAGCTTCCTGTGATGGGGTGTATGAGAAGCTTCCCATTCCCCATACCGATATATCTCCAACAAGACTAAAGACATGCCCCTGTTAAACACCAGAAGCCGGGCCCCTTTAAACACCAGAAGCCCGGCTGGCTTGAATATACCTGGGAAGGGTCTGGTTGGAGAAGGACCTTTTAACTGGGAGGGAAGAGACATCGAAGGGGAGAGAAGAGCCCAAGGTGTTCAAGAGTATATAGTGACCACCTACCTCTAAGGAGACACTACGGGAAGGTAGGAGCTAGGGCGTTTCCACATTGATCAGCAGGCTTGTGGTAGTAATGCTGTGAAACCCAGAATGAAGGAACTTTGGGGGAGGGAAGAATTGCTTCTCTGCTACTGCTGTGAACCCACAGTAAAGGAACTTTGGGAGAGGAGAGAACTGTTTCTCTGCTACAGCTGTGAAACCTAGAGTGAAGGAACTTTGGGAGAGGAGTGAACGGGGTTACTTACCTGTAACTGGAGTTCTCCATGGACAGCAGGATGAGTCAGCCACACCTGGTGTCGTCCTCTGGGTGGTGCCAAGTACGGAAGTGCTCTCTAGAGCTCAGAAAGATGAGACTTTCTGAGCCCACCCAGGTAGCCCACCCTACCGCTCCACCCCCTAGCCACCAGTACGTTCCAAGCTATGCCGCCGGCTAGGAAGCGGTCCTTAGGGTGGCCTCCTCCAGGGGAGGTGGGTGGGATTGTGTGGCTGACTCATCCTGCTGCCAACGGAGAACTCCAGTTACAGGTAAGTAACCCAGTTTTCTCCATGGACAAGCAGGATTTCGTCAGCCACACCTGGTGTCTCCCTAGCTAGATATGCTGGGGGAAGGAGGCCCGTCGTTGGTGTATGGACCTGAATGGATCAGAACTCAGTTCAACAGATCAACAATGCACGTTTATTCAAGACCAGTGGTGAAAGTGCAATAGTGCTACCGCAACGCAACAAGACCATATACAGGGGTGCGTGCAGCATAAGTGTCAACAGTGCAAAAAAAAGTTTTACAACAACAGTGCAAACAGTGCAACAGTGCAACAGCAGAGAAGCGGGCAGCATAACAGCTCAACAGTGCAACAATTACAGTAACAGTGCAGACATTGCAACAGTGTAAATAGTCATTAGAGGCAGTGTAACAGTAATGTCCATTGTCCCGAACAGCAGAGTAGAAGCAATTGTACTCCCTTTATTGGGTGGAGGCAGAGGCAGCGGCAGTGCTCAATTGCGGCCCAAGGCCGTGGAAAGGATCGAAGGAGACGAAGAGTTGCTCGCCCTGCCGGATGGCTTGTGTTCTTTGCAGGTAGATCCGGAGGGCCCTGAGACAGTCGAGGGTGTGCAGGCATCACTCCTCGTCCGAAGAATGAGGTTCCGGGAAGAAGGATGGAAGCTCTATGGACTGGTTGACATGGAAGGCCGAAGACACTTTTGGTACGAACCTAGGATTGGTCCGCAAGGAAGCGTGGCTGTGGTGCAACTGTGTGTAAGGAGGATGCGATACCAGCGCGTGCAATTCGCTAATCCTCCTTGCGGAAGTGATGGCCATGAGAAAAAGCGTCTTCCAGGAGGCAAATTTCATGTCGGTTGACTGGAGAGGTTCAAAGGGTTCTTGTGTCAGGCGCTGCAGGACCGTGTTGAGATCCCAAGGTGGTACGGGTCGCCTGATTGGGGGCTTCAGATTTGACAGGCCCTTCATAAAGCGTGATGTAAGGGGCAGTGCCCCGATGGAGGTGGCCCCTTGCAGAGGTGAGTGGAAGGCAGCTATTGCCGAGAGGTGAACTCGGATGGACTGCGTCTGTAGGCCCAGGTTAGACAAGGACTTGAGGTATTGCAGGACATGAGGAAGCGGGTATGTGGTGGGTTCCAGACCTTGGTTTGCACACCAGATGCTGAATCTTCTCCATTTAAGGCCATAGGACTTTCTGGTGGAGGGTCTCCTGTCCGCTAGCACTACGTCCTGTACTTCGGTGGGCAGCTGGAGATTGGAAAGGCTTAATCGCTCAACCTCCAGGCAGTGAGAGATAGGGCTCCGAGGTTGGGATGTTGTATTCTGCCCTCGTCCTGTGTCAATAGGTCCGGTCTGAGGGGTAGTCGCTTCGGGTCTCCCCACGCTAGGCGTAGTAGCAGGGCAAACCACATCTGGCGCGGCCAGTGGGGAACTACCAGTATGGCTTTTGCTTTGTCCTGGACAATTCTTTGTAGGGTCGCTGGGATGAGGGGCATTGGCGGAAACGCATACACCAGTGACCACTCCCCTCAACACATGTCGAATGCATCCCGCCGCCAGCCTCCTGGCTAACGGGTGCCTGGAGCAGAACAGGGGGCATTTGGCATTCCGTTCTGTGGCGAAGAGATCGATGTCCGGGGACCCCCAGTGCCGGAAGAGACTGTCGGAGACTTTCCGGTGTAGAGTCCATTCGTGGGGCTGGAGCTGTCTGCTCAGTCTGTCTGCCAGGGTATTCTGGTCCCCTGGGAGATATGATGCCCGAAGGGAGCATTCGTTTCTCAAGGTCAGGGTCCATATCAGTGTCGCCTCCTTGCAGAGGGGGCATGAGCCGGTGCCCCCTTGTTTGTTGACGTAGAACATGGCCACCTGGTTGTCCATCTGAATGAGGATTGATTTCCCTCGCAATTATGGGAGAAACGCTTTCAGCGCATACCTCATGGCCCTTAGCTCGAGGAGGTTGATGTGTAGATGCCTCTCGTGTTGGGACCACTCCCCTTGAGTGCTTAGGGATTGCATGTGGGCGCCCCAGCCAGTGTTCGATGCATCTGTAGTTAGAACAACTTGGTGATCGCGGGGGTGGATGTCCTTCCCCACCGACAGGTTGACTGGCGTTGTCCACCAGCGGAGCTGGGTATGGATTTGCGGAGTCATTTTGATTGTGGTGGAAAGAGGTTGACAATTCTGGTTCCAATGAGTACGTAAGTGCCATTGAAGTGGGCAGGACGGAGGTGGCGGCCGACATATGCCCCAGAAGGCACAGTATGGCTCTCGCCGATGAGGTCGCTGCTTCTGTTGCCTTGCCCGCTAGTGCGGTGATGGCGCACAGTCTGCATTCTGGGAGGTAGGCCTTTGAAATCTTGGTGTCGATCACGGCCCCTATGAACTCCAGTCTCTGGGCTGGTGAGAGGTGTGACTTGTTGAAGTTGATGACGAATCCCAGAGAGGATAGTAGTGTCATAGTTGTCTGCAGGGCTTCCTGCAGCTCCTGGGCTGAGGGGGCCGTGAGGAGCCAGTCGTCGAGGTATGGAAAAACTGCTATGTTCTGCCTGTGGAGGTGTGCAGCTGCCACGGCCACACACTTCGTGAAGACCCGCGGGGCGGGAGACAGGCCGAAGGGTAGGACTCTGTACTGGTAGTGTTGGTCTAGCACTTGGAAACGGAGGTACTTCCTGTGCGACTTGTGGATGCGGATGTGGGTGTACGCGTCCTGTAGGTCCAGGGACGCCATCCAGTCGCCCGTCTGAATCAGGGGGAGGATGGTGTTCAGGGAGTACATCCTGAATTTCTCTTTGCTGATGAACTTGTTGAGCCGGCAGAGGTCTAGGATGGGACGAAAGCCGCCCATCCGTTTGGCAATGAGAAAGTATCTGGAGTAAAAGCCAGAGCCCTTCTCGGGATGGGGAACCTCCTCTATGGCCCGAGAGTGCAGCAGATGTAGCAGTTCCGTGGCCATGGCCAGGCGCAGATGTTGGGGTGTGTCGCTGACAGGTGGCGAGTTCTGGTGCGGAGGGGCTACGAAGCATATGCGGTAGCCTTCCCGAATGACCCTCAAGACCCAGGTGTCGGAGGATATTCGTTGCCACTCTGGTAAGAAATGGGTCAGGCGTCCCCCGGTGCGGGGGGTTCGCCGAGACCTGGCGTCAAAAGGAGGGCCCACCTTTGTTTGTGGGCACGCTTGTCTTCTTCTGTTTGCGGTCCCTCTGCGTGCTTTGCTCATGAGGGGTTCCTTGATAAGAGTTGCTCTTGTATATGTTGTTTTGCCATTTGTGGTTGGAAGGGTATCTCTTGTTAGAGGAGTAGTAAGGCTTCCTCTGAAATTTGTTCCTCTGGGAACTGTTGTGGCGCTCAAAGCCGTCTTCCACCAAGGTCTGTAGTGTGGTACAATGCTCTTTCATATCACTGACCGTGTCTTTCACCTTGTCGCCGAAGAGAGACTTGCCGGAGCAGGGAGTGTCCGCAATTTTGTCATGCGTGTCGTCGCGCAGGCCAGACGCCCTCAGCCATGCCCATCGCCTTGCTGAAATGGCTGTCCTGGCGGTTCTCAGCACCGTGTCGAAGGAGTCAAAGGTAGCACTGGCCAGGTGCTTGCTGCATTCGGACATGTCCGCGAGTGCCGATGATGTCAAGTTCTGAGATTCTTTCGGGAGACAAGCCAAGGCGGCTTTTAGGTTTGCCATGCATGCATCCTGGAAGAAGACTTGCTGGAATTGGTGGGCTGCTATCTTCGCGTTGAGCATGGCTCCTTGATACACCTTTTTCCCGATATCATCGAGGAGCTTATGGTCTCGACCGGGCGGGCTGTTGGCGTGTGTGCGTGAAGACTTGACGTGCTTGAGGGCTGAAGACACCACAATGGATTGATGTGGCAGCTGTAAGGCTACAAAACCTGGAACAGGCTGCACCTGGTATTTTGTTTCCAGCCTCCTGGGAAAGGGTCGTCCGGATGCCGGTGTCTGCCAAAGCCTCAGATGGTTGTCTCGTAGTGTTTGGTGGATAGGTAAGGTGAAGACGGTTTTCGGGGTGGATAGGTATTTCAACACCTCTGGTACCGGCTCCCTCTTGTCGTCCCGGCCTTGTAGGGACAAGGCGGATGCCAGTTTGAGTAAAAACTTGGGGTAGGTGAGATCCTCTGGAGGGGGAGCATCCTCTGGATCCGGTGAGCCTGCCCTGTCGGGGGTTGCCCTTTCACTCTCGTGGGCAGTTGACCCCACAATTGCCCCTCCATGCTCGTCCCTTTCAGCTTCAGGGGGAATGTCCTCTGGGGGTCCGGTGCATGGTGAGGGTGCCCTGCACTCCCCTGTAGTCTGATCTGTCTCTGGGGTATTTGGCAGAGAGTCTGCTGGGAGAGGAGCTTGCTGAGGTAGTTGAGAAGGAGCCGCCATGGTAGATTGTTTCAAGAGCTGGGACAGCAGGCGTAACATGGAGCTAGACGTAGACTTGCTCCTATGGCTATGAGAGGGGCTGGAGGAGGTAGAAGGGCTCACCTGACTCCTTCTCCGCTTCTGGTGTCGCTGCCCACTGCGGCATCTAGATGAATGTCTGCCCTTGTGCCTGCTGCTCCGACGCTGGCTGGAGGAGCTGCTGCTGCTACTACTGTGGCTGGAGCTGCGTTGCCGCTTACCTCTGTGCTTTCTGCTCCATTTTCGGCGTGACGAGCGGCTGCTACTCGAGCTGCTGGAGAGGTTGCGCTTTGCACGTTTTTTCCCCCCACGGCGAGGCCGTCTCTCGGGGTCGCTGCTGCTGCTGCTACTACGGTTCTGTTTTCGGCACATAGGGGATCCGGCGCCGAGGAGAGAGCCGTTGCCATGGCTCCCTGCTGATGCCGAGCGACAGCGAGGCTCGTGGGCGGAGCTGGAGGACCGGCGCCGGCAGGCATCGTTGGCAGCGTTGTCCTCAGAGTCTGCAGGCTTGCCGTAGGAGGGGGCGGAGCTGGAGGACTGCCTTCCAGAGGTGGAGGACCTGGCTCGGGCGCCATTTTCAGCCACCGCATGGCTCTCCCAGATGCGTTTCTCTATTTGGGAGCTTGCAGGCCTCACCTCCCCCACCGAGACTACTGCGGGCGACAGGCATGGTGGAGGGGGGCCCGATGGGAGATTCTCAGAGCCGCGGTCATGGAAGGAGGCCGCAACGGGCGCATCCAGAGCCGGGGCATGCAATGAGGAGGCAGAAGCAGGAGCAGGTACCGGGAGGACAGTAGTACCTGCGTTTTCGGTGAGGAACTCTTTTAAGTTATGCCCCCGGATTTTTAGGGCTCTGGGGGACATTCTCCCACAGTGCTCGCAGTCTTCAATCTTGTGGTCCGGCCCCAGGCAACGCAGGCATCTGCCATGCGTGTCGGTGATGCTCATCTTCCTCTTGCATAGGAGGCATTTCTTGAATCCTGGTTTAGTCATGTTTGAGAACTAACAAAATAACAAAAGGTAGGAGAGAGAGAAGGGTCTGTCTTGCTGGCAAGGCGGAAGGAAGGTACTGGTGGCTAGGGGGCAGAGCGGTAGGGTGGGCTACCTGGGCTACCTGGATGGGCTCAGAAAGTCTCATCTTTCTAGGCTCTAGAGAGCACTTCCGTACTTGGCGCCGCCCGGAGGACGACACCAGGTGTGGCTGACGAAATCCTGCTTGTCCATGGAGAAAACGGGGTTACTTACCTGTAACTGGAGTTCTCCGTGGACAGCAGGATAAGTCAGCCACACCTGGTGTCGTCCTCCGGGCGGCGCCAAGTACGGAAGTGCTCTCTAGAGCTCAGAAAGACTTTCTGAGCCCGCCCAGGTAGCCCAGGTAGCCCACCCTACAGTTCCGCCCCCTAGCCACCAGTATGTTCCAAGCTATTCCAACGGCTAGGGGACGGAGTCCTCAGGTGGCCTCCTCCAGGGAAGGTGGGTGGGATTGTGTGGCTGACTTATCCTGCTGTCCACGGAGAACTCCAGTTACAGGTAAGTAACCCCGTTTTCTCCATGGACAAGCAGGATTGCGTCAGCCACACCTGGTGTCTCCCTAGCTAGACTTGCTGGGGGGAGGAGGCCCGAGTATGTACCAGAAAGGGTCAGAGACTAAGGTCAACGGTTAACCAGTGCACATTTATTCAGGAACAGTGGAAAGGTGCAAGGTGCTACTCAAACGAGGCGGCGGAGTACCGCCTAAGTGGTAACAGTGCAACAACAACCCGTAACAGAGCAAGAAGTGGCAACAGTGCAAACAGCAATAACAGTGCAATAATGCAACAGTAATGTAACAGTGCAAACAGCAATAACAGTGCAAGAAGAGCAACAATGCAACAGTGATGTTAACAGGCAACATTGCAATAATCCCAGTGAAGTGTTAGATTGTCAACTGTCCCAACAGTAGAAGATACCGCCATTGAGCTGCCCTTATGGGGCAGGGGCAGTGGCAGTGTTCAGTTGCGATTCAAGGCTGTGGAGAGGACGGCCGCTCCAAGCGCGCAATCCTCCTGAACGCGGAGGTCAAGGCAATAGTGTCTCTGAAAAGTGTGCGGTGAGGACCAGGTGGCCGCTCTGCAAACATCGGCTAGTGGCACAGCGCGGAGATTGGCAATGGACATAGCCAGAGCCCTGAGATGGTGGGGGCCCACTCTTGGGAGGCCCTTTTTGCTTGATGGGTCGAGACAATAGGCGACACAGGCAGAGACCCAGTGGGACAACGTCCTCTTGTTGACAGGCCTCCCAGGTCTGTTCGGATCGAAGGAGACGAAGAGCTGTTCGCCTTGTCGTGTGGCCTGTGTTCTCTGCAAGTAGATTCGGAGTGCCCTGAGGCAGTCGAGGGTGTGCAGGCGTCGCTCCTCATCTGAGGAGTGAGGTTCTGGGAAGAAAGATGGAAGCTCAATGGACTGGTTGACATGGAATGCGGAAGACACTTTCGGCACGAATTTCGGGTTAGTCCTGAGAGAAGCGTGGCTGTGGTGTAGCTGTGTGTAGGGAGGATGCGAGACCAGCGTGTGTAACTCGCTAATCCTCCTAGCGGACGTGATGGCCACGAGAAATAGAGTCTTCCAGGAGACGAACTTCATGTCGGCTGACTGGAGCGGTTCAAAGGGCTCCTGTGTCAGGCATTGAAGGACCGTGTTAAGGTCCCAAGACGGCACCGGTCGTCTGATTGGGGGCTTCAGATTTGAAAGACCCTTCATAAAGCGTGACGTTAGGGGCAGTGCCCCGATGGAAGTGGCTCCTGTCGGCGGTGAGTGGTAGGCCGCTATCGCCGAGAGATGGACTCGGATGGACTGTGTCTGTAGGCCCAGGTTAGACAGAGTCTCGAGGTATTGCAGGACATAGGGGAGCGGGCATGTGGTGGGCTCAAGGCCTTGGTCCGTGCACCAGATGCTGAATCTTCTCCATTTAAGGCCATAGGACTTTCTGGTGGAAGGCCGTCTGGCCGCTAGCAGTACGTCCTGCACTTCGTTGGGTAGTTGGAGATTGGAAAGGCTTACCCGCTCAACCTCCAGGCAGTGAGAGACAGGGCTCCAAGGTTGGGGTGCTGTATCCTGCCCTCGTCCTGTGTCAGTAGGTCCGGTCTGGTTGGCAGTCGTTTCGGCTCTCCCAGCGCCAGGCGTGATAGCAGGGCGAACCACATTTGGCGCGGCCAGTGAGGGACCACCAGGATGGCTTCCGCTTTGTCCTGGACAATCCTTTGTAAGGTCGCTGAGATGAGGGGTGTTGGGGGGAACGCATACACCAGTGACCACTCCCCCCAACAAACGTCGAATGCATCCGCTGCCAGTCTCTTGGTCGACGGGTGCCTGGAGCAGAACAGCGGGCATTTGGTATTCCATTCCGTGGCGAAGAGGTCGATGTCCGGGGACCCCCAGACCCGGAAGAGGTTGTCGGAGACATTGCGGTGTAGGGCCCATTCGTGTGGCTGGAGCTGCCTGCTCAGTCTGTCTGCCAGGGTGTTCTGATCCCCTGGAAGGTATGACGCTCGAAGGTGGCAGCCGTTTCTCAAAGCTAGTGTCCATATCAGTGTGGCCTCCTTGCAGAGGGTGCGAGAGCCGGTGCCCCCTTGCTTGTTGATATAGAACATGGCCACCTGATTGTCCGTCTGGAGGAGGATCGACTTCCCGTAGAGTTGTTGGAGAAACGCTGTGAGGGCATATCTCATGGCCCGTAGTTCGAGGAGGTTGATGTGCAAACGCCTCTCCCTGGGTGCTCAGGGATAGCATGTGGGCGCCCCAACCAGTGTTTGATGCATCTGTGGTTAGAACAATTTGATGCTCGCGAGGGTGGATGTCCTTCCCCACTGACAGGTTCGCTGGCGATGTCCACCAGTGAAGCTGGGTGTGGATTTGAGGAGTCATTCTGATTGAGGTGGAGAGAGGTTGACCACTCTGGTTCCAATGGTCGCGTAGATGCCACTGGAGTGGGCGCATTCACAACCTCGCCGTGGGGAGGACTGAAGTGGCGGCTGCCATGTGCCCCAGAAGGCATAGGATGTCCTTGGCAGGTAAGGCCGCTGCCTTGGCTGCCCCGCTCGCTAGCGTTGTGATGGTGCAGTCTGCGCTCTGGAAGGTAAGCCTTTGAAATCGTTGTGTCTATCACAGCCCCTATGAATTCTAGCCTCTGGGTAGGTGAGAGCTGTGATTTGTTGAGGTTGATGACGAATCCCAAGGAGGACAGCAGCGTCATGGATGTCTGCATGGACCTCCGAAGCTCTTGGGCTGAGGGGGCCGTGAGGAGCCAGTCGTCGAGATATGGGAAGACCGCTATGTTCTGCCTCCTGAGGTGTGCCGCTGCTACGGCCACGCACTTCGTGAAGACCCGCGGGGCGGGGGACAGACCGAAGGGTAGGACTCTGTACTGGTAGTGTTGGTTCAGCACTTGGAAACGAAGGAACTTCCTGTGCGATTTGTGGATGCGGATGTGGGTGTATGCGTCCTGCAAGTCCAGGGACGCCATCCAGTCGCCGTGCTGGATCAGAGGAAGGATGGTGCTCAGGGAATACATCCTGAATTTCTCTTTGAGGATGAACTTGTTGAGGCGACGGAGGTCCAGGATGGGTCGGAAGCCTCCCGACCGTTTGGTAATGAGAAAGTACCTGGAGTAAAAGCCAGAGCCCTTCTCGAGAAGGGGAACCTCTTCTATGGCCCGAGAGTGCAGCAGTCGCAATAGTTCCGTGGCCATGGCCAGATGTAGCTGTTGAGGGGTATCGCTGGCGGGTAGGGAGCTCTGATGAGGAGAGGCTATGAAGCGTATGCGGTAGCCTTCTTTGATAATCCGCAAAACCCAAGAGTCGGAGGATATTCGCTGCCACTCTGGTAAAAAATGGCTCAGGCGTCCCCCGGTTCGGGGGGTACGCCGAGATTTGGCGTCAAAAGGAAGGCCCACCTTTGTTTGCGGGTGCGCCTGTTTTCTTCTGCTTGCGATCCCTTTGCGAGTTTCGCTGGTGAGAGGGTCCTTGGTAGGAATTGCCCTTGTACCTGTTGTTTTGCCATTTGTTGTTAGAAGGGTACTTTTTGTTGGCAGAGTAGTAAGGCTTCCTCGGAAACTTGCTCCTCTGGGCGCCGTTGTGTCGCTCAAACCCGTCCTCTGCCAAGGTCTGTAGCGTGGTACAATGCTCTTTCATATCATTGACCGTGTCCTTTACCTTGTCGCCGAAGAGGGACTCACCCGAGCAGGGAGTGTCCGCAATCTTGTCATGCGTGTCATCCCATAGGCCCGATGCCCTCAGCCATGCCCATCGCCTTGCTGAGATGGCTGTCCCGGCGGTTCTCAGGGCTGTGTCAAAGGAGTCAAAGGTTGCACTTGCGAGATGTTTGCTGCATTCAGACATGTCAGCGAGTGCTGCTGATTTCAGGGTCTGAGAGTCCTTTGGAAGGCAAGACAAGGTGGTCTTCAGATTAGCCATGCATGCATCCTGGAAAAGGACTTGTTGAAATTGGTGTGCCGCTATCTTTGCGTTTAGCATGGCTCCTTGATAGACCTTTCTCCCGATATCGTCGAGGAGCTTGTGATCCCGCCCAGGCGGGCTGTTGGCATGCGTGCGCGAAGATTTGACACGTTTGAGAGCTGACGACACAACAATGGATTGGTGAGGTAGCTGTGCGGCAGCAAATCCGGGAAGAGGCTGCACTTGGTATTTTGTCTCGAGCCGTCTGGGGAAGGGACGGCCAGAAGCAGGGGTCTGCCAGATCCTCAGGTGACTGTCCCGCAAAGTTTGGTGAATAGGCAGGGAGAACGCGGTCTTAGGGGTGGCTAGGTACTTTAAAACCTCCGGTACCGGTTCCTTCTTGTCATCCAGGCCCTGCAGGGACAAGGTGGAAGCCAGTTTCAGGAGGAACTTGGGATAAGTAAGGTCCTCCGGAGGGGGATGCTCCTCTGGCTCCGGGGAGGCTGCCCTATCAGGGGTCGCCCTTTCGCTTTCGCGGGCGGTAGACCCCACAATTTCCTCCCTGGGATCATCCCCATCGGCCGCATGGGGGGGGTCCCCCAAGGATCCGCTGTATGGAGAGGACGCCCTGACCTCCCCCGCAGGAGGATCCAACTCTCGGGAAGCCGGTAGAGTCTCAGCTGGGGGAGGGTTCAGGTGGGGCAGTTGCGTAGGAGGCGCCGTGGTTGACTGCCTCAACAGCTGAGATAGCAGGCGTACCATGGAGCTTGAAGAGGACTTGCTCCTATGGCTATGGCAGGGGCTGGAGGAGGTAGAAGGGCTCACCTGACTCCTCCTCCATTTCTGGCGCCGATGCCCTTTGCGCCTGGAGGAATGGTGCCTCTTGCGTTTGGTGCTGCGGCGCCGGCTGGGAGAGGTGCTGCTGCTGCTTGAGCTGGAAGTGCTACGCCGCCTGTTTCTATGCTTGCGGCTCCGTTTGTGGTGGGAGTGGCTACTACTGGAGTTGTTGCTGGCAGATCTCTTCCTCCGGCGTTTTGACACGTTCTTCCCCCCGCGACGGGACTGTTCGTCTGAATCGCTACTGGAACGGCGATTTCGGCGCGCGGGGGGTTCAGCTCCGGGGGGGTGAGCGTCACCATGGCTACCCTTGGCCGCCGAGTGGTGTAGAGGCTCGTGGGCGGAGCTATCGGATCGTCTCCGAGAGACCTCATAGGCAGCCTTAGCCTTTGTGTCCACAGGCTTGCCGTAGGAGGGGGCGGAGCTGGAGGACTGCTTGGAGGACCTGAGCCGGGCGCCATTTTCTTCCCCTGCATGGCTCTCAATCCCCGGGTTAGAGAGGGAGTTTACAGGCCTTACCTCCCCCGACGGGACCACCGCAGGCGAAAGGCAAGACGGTGGAGGTCCAGCAGGAACATCGCTAGCACCGCGGTCATGGACGGAGGCCGCAACGGGCGCATCCAGAGCCGGGGCATGCAGCAAAACGGCAGGAGCAGGATCAGGTACCAGGGGGTTTGCTTCACTTTCCTCTGCAAGCAGTTCTTTTAGATTGTGTCCCCGGATCTCCAGGGTTGTAGGGGACATTCTCCCACAGTGTTCACATTCTTCGGAGATATGGTCTGGTCCCAGGCAGCGCAGGCAGTAGCCATGTGTATCTGAGCTGCCCATTCTCTTTTTGCAGCGAAGGCATTTCTTTAACCCCGGTTTCGTCATACTACTACGAACAAAAATAACAAAAGGGGAAGAGAGAGCAGGGGTCCGTCTTGATGGCAAGGCGGAAGGAAGGAAACTGGTGGCTAGGGGGCGGAACTGTAGGGTGGGCTACCTGGGCGGGTTCAGAAAGTCTTTCTGAGCTCTAGAGAGCACTTCCGTACTTGGCGCCGCCCGGAGGACGACACCAGGTGTGGCTGACGCAATCCTGCTTGTCCATGGAGAAAACTGTTTCTCTGCTAAAGCTGTGAAACTCAGAGTGAAGGAACTTTGGGGGAGGGGAGAACTGTTTCTTTGGTACTGCTGTGAACTACCTGTAAATAAAGCATTTTCCTGGCTCTGTGGGGGTTTGTGTCCTGCCTGTTCACAGCATACTACACTGCCCTTTAAAAATTAGCTGAAGGCATGCACATACAAACAGCAGCGCATGAAACGACACACAAATATTTAAAATGCACATGCGTGCAGGCTATTTTCTATCCTCACCCAAATCATGCTCCTTGGAATGTCCCTTAGCAATGCAGATGAAAAGATGCACACTGTGGAAGGTTGAAACTACTTTTATTTTCATTGATGGGGATAAGTCTAAGCCAAGAGTGTCTACCCAAGTAAATGCTCTTGAATATTGCTCTAAAATAGCAGAAATACTTTGGGGTCCTTTTATTAAAAGTGCATTAGGTTTTTGCTTGTAACGTGCATTTAGAGTGAAAACTAACATGCTATCAGGAGCATGACCAGAATGTTTCCAACAGTTAACATCTGGATGAGCACCCTAACACATGGTGCTATTACTGCAGCTGTGCTTACCTCCACCTATTGAAGTGGCATTAGGTGAACCTGTGCTTATGGCAACATTGACAGCATGCGCTATGTCTTCTGCACAACTGCAATGTGCTCTCTGCCCCTAACATACCCATCCCTGTTTAATGTACATTACCAAGTTTCAATGTAAACTGCTTTGACAAAATGATAAAGCGGTATTAAAAACCCCGTTAAATAAATAAAAATAAAATAAACTCAACACCCTGACATGGGATTGGCAGTTAGCATGAAAATTGGCATGGGTTAGCCATCATGGCCCTGCAGTAACTGGCCCAAAGTACAATTAATGGGTGCTAAATCGTGTGTTAGTTGCATATCTCACTAGTACATAAAGGGCCGATATTCAAAGCAAGTTGTGCATTCACCAGTGAACGATGTACTCGTAGCTTGCTTAGCTGTGCATTTTTAAAAGTTATATGGATAATATTGACTGTTTAACTTGCCGAATGACCAGATATGGTCCATATAATAAGGGGCCGGGATAGGAGGGGGCAAAGGCAATAAATGGCTGTTATCTATTTATTGTAGACCTACTGAATAGGGGGCCTGAATCTAGGTGGATAGTGCTGGCGCAGTCACCACTGAATATGTAAGTTCAGCACCCCTACTTATAGGGGCTAATAAAGCACCAACGCCAGTGCTTAACCTCATATGGTGGCCATGCCTGTTAAAAATCATAGGGCCTGATAGTGATGCTTGCTGCATTCCGTTGTTTGAGTGCCTCCTTCATTGGATATACAGGGTGGCCCAAAAAAGTGAGAACATCTTGTAGCATATAAGTTATTTAAAAATTCAAAAAGACAGATGTAAATGATTGACAAATTAAAAAAACAAAGATGGCAACCGGAAATTGTCAAAATAAAGACGTTATATAGCTAAAAAAAGGTAAATAAGTAAACTATTTAAGCTTTTAATTTACGAGATGTTCTCACTTTTTTGGGCCACCCTGTACATCACATATCTCAATGTAAATCAGTGAACTGGTCATGTGCCTCTTAATCTCACCTTCTGTACTGAGTAGATCATCAGTTCTTTAGGAAAGTCAGTCACTTGCATTTGATGTATTCTAAATTGGTGGGGAAAGGAAAACGGTAAAAAAAATGATATTTTGTTATCAATGGTTTATTTTCACAAGATGGTTTTTTGATATGATTATATAGATATGTTCCTATATAATAAGATACATATCAGATAACACATTTCTCCACAGTCCTGTTTTAGCTATTCAGTAAATTAAATTGCACACTTGAAACCACAAGTTTTAAAGGATTACTGCATTGCCCCATCCATATTTGCTTCCCACACCATCCTGAGCATATCTATCTCTGGGGTATGTTAACTAAAGCGTGGTAGCCAGTAGCACAAGGTTTAGCATGGGTCTAACGCACATTTTGGCTGCACAGTAGCAAGGAGCACAAGGCCCAAAGGCGACCATGCTGAAAATGCTACGCTACTTGAACAGTGCACAAATAGGTGACGTTAAGGTGGAGGGTGGGCGGACAGTGGGTGGAGGCATGACATGTGACTGGGGCAGGTGCACTAGTCACACACTAGCTACACAATCATGCCACTAGCATGGGCAGAAATAACTCCTGCCTCTGGCCAGGCGGTAGTTGCACCTGCCTTGCTACCACATCATGTGGTCTGTATGCAAGTGGTATGAAATAGGAAAAAAAGGCAAACAGGAAAGATAGCAAAATATCTAGGCACCTGCATAGGCCAGGAGGGAGGAGAGACAGCATGGTGCAGCCGCCTGACAGCCACAAAACTAGGGCCAGTAGGTCAGGAGTGATCCTGTTGGGGCAGTGGGCAAACCTCCACAGATACATCAACAGCTATCCTGATGGACTGTTGCCCACATCTGCATATGAAATGGATCGATGTCAGAGGGATGTTGGTGTTGTGTGCTTGAAGATGTCAGGAGATAGGGCGTATGCTTCATGTTTCCACCAGTACTGGCCACAGAGCTGAAGTTGGAGGCAGCAGAGTACAGGGGGCGGGGCATGCAAATTAGATGTTTCTCATACTAGCAACATGCTGGTGTGACATCAAAAGGTGCCATCTGACCCCTACCTCCCCTGCATGGGGAGGCATGTATCAGTTCATACATACACCTGGAGGCCCATGCCATTGCCTAATTCCTATGGGCAGATGGCCCCTCACCCTGACCAAGGGAAGATATGGCTGAGGCCTACCTGTTCTGAGCCGTTATGTAACATTTTTAGTACTGACCATGGGCTTGCTTTGTTGGAGTTTAATCATCTCTAATTCCTATGTTTAGGTAATGAGGTATTCCATTAGCCTGGGAAGCTCTTCTGGTTTTCCCTGGTCTGGTGGGCCTTTGGATTCTAGACAGCTGGGATACTCAACTTGGGAGTTGTCACCTCCATGTGGTTTTTTCCCAGAACTCCTCCCAATAAGAAAGGACATGGATGCCCTCTGTGGGTACATGCCAGGCCACAGGGGTAGGTGTTCTATATGGTAGGTTATGGAGGTGCTTCTTGATCTTATGGACCACATGTAGTAGAGAGAAGTGCTGATTGTGCACCCCCACCCCTCTGCTGAGCTGCACCATACTGCCGCTGATTCCGGTGGCAAGGGGGAGACAGCAAGGCTCAGTGGCAGGCCATGTGTTTCGGCACACATAGCCTGCCGCTTCTGGACCCTTGAAGTTACGTCAGAGAGGGTTCAGAAACAGCAGGCCATGTGTGCTTATGCACGTGGACTGCCACCGTGCCAAGCCACACTTCCCCTCAACCCCACTGCCGGAATCAGTGATAGCATGGTTCAGCATGGGAGAGGGCATGGCTCAGGGGGGCGGCAGAAATCCTTGGGCTGGCCCTGATCTGCAGGGAGTGCTAAATCCAGCAGCATGAGTTCTAACTCAACAATGTGATCACATCTCTCCAGTTTTTTACACTTTGCATTCTTATCTATTCAATGGAGAATTAAATTTTAAGGGGGTAGTTACTAAAGTGCATTATGGGAATAATGCATGATATTTTTCCCTTAACGTGTATTAAAGGTCAAAACATGCATTATTTTACTGTAACACACTTATTTATCACACCGTGCTTTACAAGCAAAACCCCTCATTATTATTCAAATAGAATTATACAGCTAGCATTGAGAACCACACACCACATTACTCCCAGAAAAATAACACCAGCTGAAAACTGGCATTATTTCTTCTGGCCAGGCACATCAGGTCACTAACATGTGGCCTGATGCTCCATGTCTCATCCTCCCCCCCCCCCCCCCCAGCACCACCAATGAGTCAGAGGCCCCCGAAACCCACCCCAGTCTCCACAGAGACCCTGATACCCCCTAAGGCCCAGTATAAGACCTCTCAAATACGCCCACCCCCCAATCCCTATTTAGTATCCCCCACCTCTGAAGACAATGCAAAAATCTTTTTTGGAGAAATTTCCAAAGGGATTATCACAGGTAAATAGGGCAGTGTTAGGGACAGGAACTGGGCAGGCCAATATTTTGAAATCCTACACCTTCTGTAACTCATATAATTTAAAATCTGTGAAGTACGGAGGATAAAGGTACCCGCACAGCAATGACAATCGCGATTTTTCAAAAGGGAAACTTCACAGAGAGTTTTTCTTTGAAAATCAGGTTGCTGATCCGAAGAAACAAGTTACACACAAGTCACTTAAAATTCTCCTCTCCGAGACATTTTTACTTGATTAATTACAAAATGCTATCTAAGATAGATAACCCAACTAAAGTTTGAGACCCAGAAATCTGGCACAATAATGTTTATATAGGCCAGAAGCAAATGTAAAAAAAAAACTTGGATCAAAGTTAATCAGGACCAAATCAAATTTATGCAAAGTTGGTCCAGGAAGTGGCTGAAGTTAATTGTTGGATGCCTATCCTTAACAATTTGGCCAAGAGCTACCCTCTGATACACAGAGCTCAGCAATTACTTTCGACAATGGGCAGTATCGTCACATCTCCCAGCTTAACCTTCCTAGACTTATTTTAGTCTTGATTCTTTAATTATTTCTCTTCTTACTATTACAACTGTTATTATGAATGCCAAGAGGCAGTGAAATGAGATTTAGGATAACTCTGAGGGCATCATCTTGTTACTATTGTCTTGAGTCATGTGGCAAAACAAGTAACAGCAATACACATCCCTTGCAAAATAAATGTGTTAGACTTCAGTAGTTCTGTCACAGAAAATAGCAATTATGAAAGAAAAGATTACCCTTGTTAGAAAAGAAATCCATTTTGGTGATGTAAATACTGCTTTCAAGGCTTCTCGAACCTAAAGTTACAAGAAAGATTATAAGATTAAATGTTTTGTTACTTGTGTTCCTTAAAATTCACTACAGTTGAAGAGCATCAGTTTGCACAAAATAGGATGTTTATGAAAAAGCAAAAACCAGAGACGCATACCGCCAATCAGTTCAGGATAATTAGAAGAATGTATGTTATAAGGATCACAGCCCGAAGGAGAATAAAGCTGCAAATACAGTATTCTCGGTAACATTCAGAACATAATAGAAATACCAGTTCTATTCTCCTTCATGACACAAGGTTCCATGTCATGAAGGACAAGCTGAACAAATTCTAACTTTTCCCCACAGCATTTATGGCCTTGTCCTGCTTTTTATGAGAAACTAGATCCAGGGTCCATGCAACACTTCAGCTTTGTACCCCTTGCAATTAGCTTTTAGACCTCTAGCACCATCCCTTCCCCCTCCCAAGATTTTGATTATCAAACTCAATTGTAATCATCTCAACACCATCTCTCCCAGAACAATTCTATGAAAATACATATTTGAACATCACACTTTTACATATTAAACTTTGTTTTGCAAATACATACATGAGGGAGATTTCAAAAACCCACTTAGAAAGGTAAATGGACTATTTGCATTGATCGTACTTCCTGCAGGTAAAAAAACACAACACACTGAAGAGTTTGTGTGGCTGCCAGAACCCATTGCTATGCTTTAACTGTTGCTGCTTTTTGATGCCCCATTTGTCTGCCTAGTTTGCCTAGTGGTTATACCAGCCCTAATTAGATATAAAAGCCACAGATCTGTATACAGAAATTGCATAGTATCAGAATATGTCACCTTGTTCACACATTGAAACACAGACAGGTCTTCACCAGATATGGAGTGAGTGACCACCAAACAGAAATAGAAAGATGCAACGACTGAACTGGAAACCCCAAGAAGCCAAATTCTGTATGCAATGGAGCAGTGAAGAAATAGAGACAGAACAGTGGAAAATGCAAGAGGTGCATGTTTCCAAAGACCATAAAGAAAATCAATGATTTCCCATAAAAGAATGAGCAGAAAGAACTCTGGGGGAAACAGGAGAAGCAGCAGCTACAGCAGCAAAATATGTGGCATCTTGCTGTCAGGCCGGAAACATCATCTGACCAGGGACAGCACCGAAGAGCACCAGAGGCTGAGAACTGCCATTGTTATTGTCCTTTTACGCCGGATGGCATGTTAAAAGAGGTCATTCATGTACGCTGGTGACCACTTATGTGTGTAAAAGAATAAAATACCAACATTTATGCACATTGCTAGCACCTAAAAAAAAGGTGCCTCTTTATAAAATTCCCTCCATAGAGGGTGATTTTATAACAGGGCATCATGACTAGATGCCTACAGAGGTGTCTATGTAAGCCCTAATATATAAACACAAGTAGGCACCTACTTGCATTTAGAAAATACTAGCATTTGTAGCAGAGAGTGTCTTGAATGTAGGCGCATGCAGTTATGAATTTCTACAAGTAGGGCCTAATGCAATTAGCAGACCTGCTAACCGCATTCGTGTCCTTGGCCAGACAGTTAGTGCTGCTGAATATCCATGGGTTCCGCTGCTTTACACCCTGATGCTAGTCGACGAACGGGGCGTTCCGGGGTGGCGCCTGGCAATAACTCGGCAGCCGCTGCCTGATTATCGGAATGTGGAGAAAGTGAGGTGTAAAGGCTGGTCTAAGTTTCACCAGGGCCCGGATATGGCTCTGACATTGCATATCTGGGTCGAATGTTCAGTGGTGGCGGTTGGCCACTTTAGCAGCGCTAGCCACTGCCGCTAAATATCAGGCCTGTCTTTTTCACACTTACTGTATGTGCATAGATTATAATCTATAGAGGGATATTCAGCGACAGAGGCCAGCGGTGCTAGAGTGGCTAGTGGTTGCCGCTTCAGAGTGAAACTGGATATTCAGTGCTGGGGTCATATCCGGCCACCAGCACTGAATATCCAGGTTGACTGGATAGAGTGTTAGCTAACCAGCAATGGCGATATTCAGCCTTTGCCCAATTAGCTAAAGTGACTAAAGTTAGGCCAGTCTTTAAAGTACCTTACTTTAGCCCATTTAGGATAATCGTCTCCAACCAGTTGTCCTCAGGTGTAGCCCCCGCTCCAACCCCAGAACACCCCAACGCTAGTCAGCTATCATTGGGGCGTATGGTAGCTCAAACAGGAAACATCCTGGTGAGCGGCATTTAGGCAATTTGCAGGTCTACAAGCTGCGTAAATGCTTTTGAATATCCCTGCCTACACACATGTGCAAACTCTGCCCATGCTCTTCCCAGATCAAGCCCCCGCTGCGCCTACCAGCAAAGTAGATGTCTTTATGCCAGTGTGTACTGTTATGTCAGTAAGTATTTTATAAGAGGTCATTTACACATATATGTGGCCACATACACATGGGAAGAACTTTGTAAAATTACCTCCATTGTGACTTAAATGACCGCAAATTAAGGTTTTGTCAGCCGCATAAACCTACAGCAAAGGATCCGAGGAAATATGGCCCCTGATCTGTTAGACTGGGGCAGTCACCAGTACAATCATGACAAGGATAGCAGAAGAGTATACAAAAGAGATGAATCAACAGCCCAGCGACAGTACTATGTGCTGCAATGTGAGTGACGTGGGTTTGATTCTCTGGTCTGGTTTCTACATCTTTTGCTGGCTGGAGCTGTATTCACAGTGTCTGGGGGAAGGACTCTCAGTGATCATCCAAGAACAGTACACACCAGCTGGATAAAGGATACACACAAATTGATATCCAAAGGAAACTACAATCTGTGGCCTTTGACCAAGGGTTTTCTCTAGAATGATAAGGCTACATGGGTTAAAGATCAGGCAAAAAGCCTGGGTAACGATGAATGTACCTCCTGTTGCCTCTGCAACATTAGAAGTCAGTTCTGATTGACCAGGAGGAAGAAAGAAAGAGGGGAAATCTCCCAAGCCAAAAATAAATAGGAGGAAGGTGAGAAACTGAGGGATGGAAACATGAAAGTTTTGAGTAAGACAAGGAAGAAATTTCATGGGTGTGTATGGCCATACACCATTTCTTAATCTATTTTTGAACAGGCAAAGAATAATTGAAAGGATATGGATCCTTTGACATTCCTTTCTATTTAGAACATGAGTGATGAGCAAAAGGTACAGGGAAAAATGGGTCTTACCAACTGATTAGGAAATAGCACTTCAGTTCAAAACAAAAGGAATGAGGTGGGGCCAATAAATTCATACATTGCAACATCAAGGAAGAATGCAGCCAAGCTTGATATATTCATTTCCGAGGTAATAATTTGACTCAGGAAAATGGCATGGATATGATAGTAACAATGAAGCAAAGTATTTTTTAAGAACAAGACAACATGAATGATTTGGCGGAGATTTTACAATAAAGCATGAGACACTGTGTAAAAGATTTGTGAGTGGTAATGCAAGTTAGGTAAAACCCATATGACATACGTCATGACATATTTAAACTGGCACTGCAAACAACGAGACTTTACTGGACAGGAAATGAGTTGGAGATAGAAATATTTATATGGTCTTGATTCCCCCTAATGCATCTTGCTGGTGGACTTCACTGGTAGCCTTGGTAGTAAAATAATTGGTATAGTACAAAATAAGATTAGCTCAAGCCCACATGTGATATGGAGAGATCTGGGAAAACGTGATTAAGCAGTAACCAGGAAAGGGGGGACAGAGAGGCTGAGAATTCAGGATTTAGAGAGACGATGGCATCTCGCATCATACTGAGGCTGTATATGATTATATTGTGCAAATTCAGATGATTGGTAAACGGGAGAAGCCAGCAAATGCGAAAAATTTAAAATCCTAATGGGTCAGTATTCAAAGGGAGATATATGGATAACTGCCAGAGTTATCCAGATATTTCCCTTAGCCATAGCTATCCGGATAGTGCCAGGGCAATGCATGGACAAGCCCAAAACGTATCCACATTACAGCAATATTCAGTCTGAATAATTATCCAGATAAATTTAGGCCAGACAAAAATCTGCTCTAAGTTGTCCAGATCGCAGACTGAATGTCGCTTCTAGTCAGATATTGACCACCACTGACAGCAGTAAGCGTATATTCAGCACCAGCCGCGATCTGGATAGCTGAGTTAAAGATACCATATCTTCTTGCACCGCCACAGCAGGTGTTTAAAAAACACCAATCACAGTGACTCAATACTGACTGGAAAATTTTTAAAAGAACAGCTCTAAGCTTATATACAACTTGCTTTAACCAACAAACTGAGAGGCAGAAATCACTAGGAAACAAAATGAGAGGCATTTAAAAGGAATTTGCAATGTTGCCATGGAAAATGTATATCCATAGGAAAGTAATATAAGGACAAAAAAATAAATCCCCATGTGTCTCAAAAATATGAAAAAAGATGATCTTTAAAATAATGGAAAGAGAAGAGAAAGAGGAAGCATTATACAGTAATTACAAAGCACACAACAAGGAGCACGCAGTCAGACAAGATAAAATTAACAATGATGAATTATATTGTCACAGTTCAGTCAAACCCTTTCCCTATTTTTTGTTACATAAAGATATTTCACAGACAGAACATGGATAGACTTGATGAAACACCCTGATCTTCATTCAGATTAGGCACTGATGAATTAGTTTACAAAGTGGGGATACTCACCCAGACTCTATTTATGAAAGACCAATGCTGTGTATTATCTAGTGGTGGTTTGGCCTGCTTCAACCTAACTGGCTATGTAACATTCAACAATCTGTTTGTAAAAGCACATGTAAAAAAATCCATACCTGTTTGTCCATAAGAGTTCCACAGACCAAGATAAAGAAACCCTAGAAAATTATAGAAACAATAAGATCATTCTTTAATTTCAGGTTCTATATTGTTTTTTACTATCACTATCTAACATACTGGAGTGGAGGAGTAACCTAGTGGCCAGAGTACTGGCTTGGTAGCTAAGCAACCAAGGTTCAATTCCCACTAGCACTTCTTGTGCCCTTGGGCAAGTTACTTAACCTTCCATTGCCTCAGAAGAAAGGCCTGGTAATTTACTTCTGGTCACAGTGCCAAGAAAACCCAAGAGCTTCTGGGTCACCAGAAGTCAACATTGACTTGAAGGCACATCACTACTAACAGATGAAACCTTTTGTAAAATGTAAACTATGATTCCAATATTCAAAAGACCCAGGCACTTAACGTTAAGAGTTGGGCAACAAGGGCCCTAATTTTAGCATAGCCACATGTAAATAGAAGTATTTACCCCAATATGTACATCAAATCATAGAGTGGAGGAGTAGCCTAGTGGTTTGAACACTGGCTTGGTTACCAAGCAACCAGGGTTCAATTCCCACTAGCACTCCTTGTGGCCTTGGGCAAGTCACTTAACCCTCCATTTCCTTGGAAGAAAGGCCTGGCAATATACTTCCAGTCACCCTGCCAAGAAAACCCAGGAGCTTCTGGGTCACCAGGAGTCAGGACTGACTCAGAGGCACACATTGCATTGTATTCTACATCAGATCAAGGTGCCATAAATAGAAAATCATTATCACATATAACAGGACTCATAATACTTATTAATAAAAAATCATATTCAACCCAATGTACTTTAATAGTATTAAATAAATCTTATTGCACATATCCAATTTAACATTTCTTTCATATTATACCCGGAACAAAAACCGTGGAATTTACTGGCTCAGATAAAACTCCTGCCACACCACCTGGTCACACTCATCATCATTCCATGGGTATATGAAAATCATGAACAATGATGTAACCATTGACATAAACATCCATACCTATAGACAAACATCTCTTTGAATAAATAAACATTATTGAGTCTATTCTGTACCGCAAATAGCTATTCGCCCCCTTCTGTCCCTGGCAAAAGCCTCCTTGTATGAACAAGGAGTTTGTATGGGAAGGCTTAGACAGGGCCGGGAGGGGGCATTGCAAAGGCAGAGTGAGGGCAGGCAGTGGGCGGTCCGAGACCCCAGATGTCCAGGGCCTCGGATCTAGATGGGGGACTTATTCCAACGTGGAGGTGGAATAAGCCCCCTGGACTTCGGGGGACGGCAGAACCGGGCAGCGGCAAAGAGGTGAGGTGGTGCAGGGGGTTCCCCATAGCCTGACCCTGGCCATGGAAGGCCATATCAGAGGTCAGGAACAAAGATTGTAGTCAGCGGCCGGGGATCACAGCTCCTGAATGGAGTCGTGGTGCCATGGCAATGGGATACCATGGCACCGCAGCTCCATTCAGGAGCCTGACTGAGTAAGCCGAGCAGAAGTCTGTATGTGCAGGCCGATTGGAATCGGGTTCCGGCCTGCATGTACAGGTCCAGACCTGATTCTGATCTCACAGGGCACATCTAGCCCCAGTGGAATCAGAATCGGGTCTCCCTCTGTGCATCCCAATTCTGATCGGATGTATAGGGGCCTGCACACACTCATTGGAATGTGCCTCCATATTGCTAACTATTTACTCCCTTACACAAAGCTAACATATTAACGCTATATAATGCAGTATATGTTATCAAGAGTGATGATCCAAACTTTACCCCTCTTTTTGGGGGAACCCTGAGAATTATATGCAGCGGCTCAATCAAGCCTGACCCCAGCCGCTGGTTTTGCCATTTAATAATGGCTTTGTCAAAGGACATATCGGTCCCCGGTGCATGGGATTCTTGGCCAAACTAGCTCACTCCTCTTTCCCCAAAATAATCCCCTCCCCATACATGACTCCCACTCCACCCCCAAAGATACCATCAAAATCCCACTCATCCCCTTCAAAAACCCCAATCTGATCCAAACCCCCCCCCCCCTCACCCCTCTAAGAACCCTTGGGCCTACCTCAATCCTGCTGATGTAGTGGAGCCCAAATGAGAGCAATCCGCACTTGCTCCTATCCAGGCCAACACAGGTTTAAAATGATGCACTCAGTTACATGACATGCTGAGCATGGGACAGACGTAAATCTTAGTGCTCGCAGGCCTAACTCCCCCTGAAACATAACCGGCAGTAATACTTTTGGAGATTGCAGCTGGGGACCTCTCAGGAAGGTTGGCGAAACCTCTGAGAAGGAGTGTGGTGGCCGACCATGGTTCTGATAGTGGCTTAAGTGGCATGCAAAGACAAGGACCAGCCACAGCCTTCCAAGTCCAAGATGGCCGATGGAGCACATACCGCTGCGGCCTCAGTGGGGATGGGGCTCACGGCAGAAATTACAGCAGAGGCAGCTGCAGCTATGGAAGCAGCTCTTGACGGCAAGTTTGACTGGGTCTTTGCAAAATTGGAGTCCCTACAGAGCAGATTAGAGGACTATGGCAAAGAGAAAGCTCAGCACGAGGGTGTCAGTGGTGGAGAATGTGGAGCCTTGGAGACTACGTGCACCTGGTTGCAGTCTCAAGTGCAGGTCCTTGAGGAACAGCTAGATTATCAGGAAAACTGTGCAAGGCAGAATAACCTGCACTTCATTGGTTTACCAGATTTGTTGGAAGAATGGGAGCTGCGTAGTTTCATGGAAACCTTGCTGGTACAGGAACTGCGGCTGGTAAGAGCACATTGCATTGGACCTAAGAGAGAGGGGAACAGAGGAGCTCAGACTGTGATCATCAAGCTCCTTAATTTCATGCAAAAACAAGAGATCCTACAGGCCCTTTGAGGAGGGGGCTTTTTAGAGTACCAAGGGAAGAAAATCCTTTCTTTTCAAGACTATTCAATCTGGTCCTCTCAGCTCCGTTGAGCGTTTTCCCTGGTATGCACCAAGCTCTATGCACTGAAAATCAGGTTTGTGCTACAATATCTTCCCCGTCTCCGGGTCTACCATAATGGAACTGTGCAGTCTTTTGCAAACCCCCAGGAGGCAACTGAGTTCTTGCAAAAGTGTGAACAAGACCCTCCTGCGGCATCTCTGTGAGATTTGATGGAGGCCACTGGGGGCCCCCTAGGATGGCCACCTAGGGAAGCCCCTTAATTTATGGACTTCCTGAATTGATACTTGGACCTTCCCTCTGCATGGCACGTATGTGGAGGGCTTGTTGCTCCCCCACCCCTGTTGCTATGGGGACTGCAGAGGACTTTCTTGGGACTTGTGGCCATGTAGACTGTTGGGGAGAGAGGTCGGGGAGGTCTATGGAAAAGTGCATTTCTGGGTTGTGTGTTGTGCGGGAGGAGCTGGGGATGTGTGAATGGGGATGTGCTTGTGGAGGTGGAGACGCAGTGGTTAAGATGTGAGGAGGGAGTTGATTGGCAGATCTGTGTTGGTGGGGCTGGATGGGATGACTTGGGTGGTGGGCAGGGGCTCCTTGAGGATGAAGTCCTGCTTGGACTACCTGCAGGGGGGTTAGGCAGAAGCATTATACATAACGTACTTCTACATGGGGGAGGATGGGGGAATGGAGGTTTGGGGGGATGGGTGGGAAGGCAGGGGAGTCAAGTGCAGAGGGAGGAATGTGTGTGAGTGGAGGAGAGGATATCCGGGTGAAGCTGTGTGGCTGGGGCAGCCCATTCTGTGTTATTTCAGCACGGGCAGTGGCAAGTATCCCTTTGGAGATGAGAGGACACATAATGGGGCCACTTAGGTGTGTCACCTGGAAAGTAGGGGGGGCTGCATTCTCCCATTAAAAGACATAAGGTTCTGCGGGCCTTGCGGAGGCACCAAGCCAGTATTGCATTGATTCAAGAAACACATCCGTCCAACCTGGAGCACACGAAGCTGGCCCGTGGCTGGGTATGGGAGATGTTCTGTTCCTCATCTGGGATTAAGAAAGCAGGGGTGACTATATTGTTGAGCAAAGCTCTGCCTTATAAGATCCATAAAGTGGTGGGAGTCCCAGAGGGGAGGTCTGTCATTGTCCATGGGGAATTACAAGGGCATCAATTGGTGCTTTGTAGTCAGTATGCTCCTAATGTTTATGATTTTTTTTAATAAGCGGGTGCTTAAGGAATTGCAGAAGTGGGGGGGGGGAGATGATCTGCTGCTTGGAGTGGATTTCAACAGAGTCATAAACCCACAGATGGATAAATCTCATAATCTAGGCAGCAACAGGATTGACCTTAAATGGGGTGTCCCATTGGTATGTGAACACCTGGATTGCATTGATGCATGGAGGGTGCTACACCCCCGGTACAGAGATTATACCCATGTCTCAAGAACCCATTGTACTCAGTCCCAGATTGATTACCTTTTGATATCTCAGCCCTTGTTTTCCAAGGTGCAGGTGGCAGTCATTGGCCCAATCAAAATTTCTGACCATGCGCTTGTGTGGGTGGATGTGGAGGGGGGGGGGCAGTCTGAGACTGGAAGGCAGTGGCAGTTCCCCCTGGCATTATATGATGACATGAAGTTCCGGGAATTTGTCCAGCAGAAGTGGAGAGAGTACATGACATTTTATGCCCAGCACCAGGAACAAATCCAGCTATTTTGGGAAACAGTGAAAGCTGTCCGGCGAGGGCATATTTTGGAATACAGCATGCGTAAGCACCGAGATCTAGATAGGCAAAGAGTGGCTAGCCATCCCTCCAGGGAAACCTATGAGCAATACCCTTCTGCATCCAAGAGCCAAGAAATCTTTCCTTTACTATCAGTGCAAATTCTTCCATAATGGGGACAAACCCAGGTGCCTTTTGGCGTGAGTGACACAGAAGGGGAAGGGAACCTCTCATGTCACTGCAGTACATCAGCGTGCTAGCACGATTGTGAATTCCGAGAAAGACATTGGGCAGGAATTTAGGACTTTTCTGGAGACCTTGTACAAGTGTGTAGAAGGGGGGAGGGAATAGCTGGGTACTTGCAGGAGGTAGATCTCCCCAGACTCAGTGATAAGGCGCAAACACGTTTGGATACCCCCATCACCTTGGAGGAGGTGACGCGGGTGATTAAACACACCTGGGCCCAATGGGTATAGTGGAGAATTCTATAAGATACTGGGGGTGGAGATCTCTCCTATCTTAGAAAGTTTATATAATGAGATGATGCAGACTTCCCAGCAACGACTTTTATGACCATGGTCCATATTGCTCTAATTTTAAGGCCTGGGAAAGATCCAATGGATGTTGCCTCATACCGCCCTATTTCCCTCCTAAATTGTGAGCTGAAGTTTTACTTCAAAATTCTGTCAGACTGCCTGGTGGTGCATATCCCTGAACTGGTCTCAGAACACCAAGGTGGCTTTGTAAAGGGAAGGTATGGCCACCATGTAAGGCAAGTTCCGACCTCATTGGAATGAGTTCAGTCCCAGTCCACCCCATCACTATTGGTTAGCTTTGATGACAAAAAGGCTTTTGCTCGGGTGAACTAGGACTTTCTGTTCACGATGATAGTTACAGGTTTGGGGAGACTTTTCAAGAGGCGGTGCAGGCTATATACAAAGGGCCCTGTGCATCCATGCTAATAAATGGGGGTGTCACCGACCATTTTGCACACCTGAGGGACACGTGCCAGGGGTGTCTTCTATCTCCCCCTGATGATTATATTAAGCTTGGACTTGTTGCTACTATGCATCCAAGCGTGCCTGGCAATATGGGGCATTCGAATCAGGGACCGGGAATTCAAAGTGGCAGCCTTCGCTAATGGCATTCTGGTCCACTTGGTGGATTTTAAGAAGTCCCAGAAGATGTTATTGGAGGAGATTACAAGATACAGTGCTCTTTTGGGACACAAACTTAATTTTTTGAAACCAGAGGCTTTGACCTGGGAGGTGAAGCTCTGTAGAGACTGGTGGGGTACTTTTCTGCTTTGTTGGGAGAAGGGGTCCTTTCACTATCTGGGGGTGCAGGTAATGGGGGACTCCCAGGACCAATATGATAGTAATGTGCTGCTCTTGCTGGACTATTCTAAGGATATTTTGGGGGTCTGAAAAACGTACCCCTTGTCACTAATGGGCCGAATTAATTGTTAAAGATGGTCCTGTTCCCAAAGTGGTTGTATGTTTTACAGATGTTGCCACTCAACTTACTACTGGGACTTGCGTGCCTTAGGACATCTCATCTCTGCATTTTGCTAGAGGGGTAGAAGGGCACATATTCCCATTCATATCTTGGAGTGGTGATCCCAGGGAGGGCGAGATTGCCAGATATGCACTTATATAATATAGCCTGCTTGCCGAGGCACCTTTGGGAATGGGTGGCAGGGACCTCCGACTATACTCCCCTTGAATGGGAATCTGCATGGGGCTAACCATTACACTTTGTTTCACTGCTGCATGCCCCTCTCCTGGGCAAGATCCCATGGTGCATGCGCTCTTCATGCATATAGGAAGATACTGAGTGATGTCACTCTTTGTGTACATACAGGTTTGTGAAATGGCTGTTTCTGCTGTTTCCTGGTGGTTTAATGGGGCTCAGATGTGAGTGACCTCCTCTAGAGACTACTGCTAGAGGATCATGGATGCATGATTTTATATTTAAATATGTGAGCGTGCCGTTTTTCGACACCTCCACATATAAGTGCCAGCAACTATACATACACTCATATAAGGACTCCATTTCAGACAAATATCCATACAAGTGTAGCCAATTAAGGAGCAAAGCACCAAAAACTGAATTTTAACATTTTAAACCCCCGCCCTCCAAAAAAAAAAGCATAAAGCTAAGCTCAGTCATACCACTGAATCCAGCAGTTTGAAAAACTTATGCATGTCTTGGAGGTGGTGAGAAAGCTGACAGGATGGGCCCATTATTCAAAGGCATTTATATGGTTTACAGACCTATAAACCTGTGCAGTGACAAACTTAAGTTAAATGTCGACTGCAGTGTTTAATGCAATGCATATATTCAGCATCACTATCCACATAGATAGTGGTGCTGACATTGGTTAATGCACTCACTATGCCAGTGCTATGTTAGCTTAGGCCTGCTAGTCAGCAGTCCTAAATAAAATGGGGGTTATTTTAGAAGCCCTATTCATGATTCTCACATCTTAAAATGTGATTTCAGACATGCGAATCACATCGACATCCCAAAAGCCATTTTAGAACACCCCAAGTTAACACATGTCTAGCACAATCATGTCTATGTCTCATTGAGGCATGCCAGGGGCATGCTGGGGTATTCCCAAAGAGATACACATGTCTACCCTATCTTAGAATGGCACTGCGCATTTGGACTTAGCAGTGAACATGCCCATATCTATATGTTTTGGGCCCAATATTCACTTCTTCAGGCTATGCGCCACTATGTTGCATAGCCATGCCCACTGATCCTTAACCCCAGATATTCAATGCTGAGATCATGTGCGGCCCTGGCATTGAATATCCGGGGATTGCTGCACACGCCAGAAGCTGCAGTAGCTAACCAGTCAGTAACAGTATTGGATGCTGCCCAGTTAGCTCCTGCGCCTACAGGATAGGTGAGGTTTTTTTCTTGCCTATTTTTTAGGCACAGGTCACTAACCAGGCAGCATGCAATATAGCTGCTGCCCGGTTATGAATCATCTCTACCTCCGCTTCTCTCCGGAACATCCCCAACATACCCCAATGCTAAGCGGTTAGCTTTGGGGCACGTAAGGGCCATTATTAGGGATGTTGTTGTTGTTAAGTGCTGTCGAGTCGGTGTCAACTCATGGTGACCCTCTGGATAGTTGTCCTAAATTGTGTTCGGTCTTCAGTCAGGTGGCTCATTGCTGACAGCTGCTGCTATTGTATCAATCAATCTCATTGCTGGCTTCCTCTTTTGCGTTGACCTTCTATGTTGCCAAGCATGATGTCTTTCTCTATTGATCTCTCTCTTCTCAAAATGTGTCCAAGTATGAAAGTCGAAGTCTTGTCATCTAAGCTTCTAAAGAAAGCTTAGGTTTGATCTCCTCTAGTACTGATTGGTTTGTTCTTCCGGCAGTCCATGGTATACACAGTATTCACCGCCAGCAGCATAATTCAAAGGCATCAATTTTTTTCCTTTCTTTTTCACTGTCCAGCTTTTGCATCCATATGATGTTATTGGAAATACCATGGCTTGAATGAGTCGAATCTTTGTATGAAGAGATACATCTCTGCTCTTGAGAATTTTGTCTAGGTCTTTCATAGCCATTCTTCCAAGAGCAATGCGTCGTCGGATTTCTTGACTGCTTGTTGCTTCTTTATTGATAGTTGATCCAAGTAGGTTAAAGTTGTTCACAATTTCAATTTCTTCTCCTTCAGCGATGAACATAACATAACAAAGTACCATAGTAACATAGTATATGACAGCAGATAAAGACCAGTATGATCCATCTAGTCTGCCCAGCAAGGCAGCAAGAGAAGGTGCACTTATTGATTTTGCCAGTTGTCATGATCTTTGACTTCTTTACATTAAAGTGCAGGCCCATTTTAAGACTATGTTCCTTGATCATGAGAAGCAAATGTTTCAGATCATCTTCACTTTCAGCCAGTAATGTGGTATCATCAGCTTAGCGAAGGTTGTTGATGAGTCTTCCACCAATCTTCACACCTCTGTTGTCTTCATACAATCCTGCCTCTCTGATATTTTATTCTGCATATAAATTAAACAGGTAGGGGGAAAGTATGCAGCCTTGTTGTACACCTTTGCTTATTTTAAACCATTCTGTTTCTCCTTGTTCCGTTCAAATTGTTGCTTCTTGATCAATGTACAGATTGTGCAAGAGAACGATCAGGTGTTCTGGTATACCCATTCTTCTTAATGTGGCCCAGAGTTTCTCATGGTTTACACAGTCAAAAGCCTTGCTGTAGTCGATAAAGCACAAATAGATATCCTTTTGGTATTCTTTAGTCTTTTCAAGGATCCATCTCACATCCGCGATGATGTCTCTCGTTCCTCGCCCTTTCCTGAACTCTGCTTGCACTTTAGGTAGTTCTTGTTCCAGGTATGGTTGTAGTCTCTGTTGAAAAATCTTCAGTAGAATCTTGCTGGCATGTGGGATCAGAGCAATTGTGCAATAATTTCCACAGTCAGTTGGATCACCTTTCTTTAGTATTGATATAAACACAGATCTTTTCCAGTTAGTTGGCCATGATGTTGTCTTCCAAATTTCCTGGCAGAGCCTTATAAGTATGGTAACTGCTGCATCATATTGCTGTAATACTTTTTTGGGAATACCATCAGTGCCTGTTGCTTTGTTCTTTGATAACACTTTCAATGCTGCTTCGACTTCTTCTTTCATCATTAATGGTTCCGGATCATAAGGTTAAGGTTGAAACGGCTGTTGGTCCACTTGATCGTTATCATATAAAGCTCTGTATATTCTTTCCACCTTTTCTTGATCTTCTCAGTATCATTCAACATAGAACCTTGAGCATATTGTAACATTCCAATTCAAGGCTGGAATTTTTTCTTTAATTCTCGTAGCGTTAGGAAAGCCGATCATGTTCTTCCTCTAATAGTTTCTGCTTCTATTTCCTTGCATGTGTCATTGTTGTACTTTTCCTTGTCCTGTCTTGCTGCACATTGGAAATCTCTGTTGACGTCTGCAATAGTCTCTCTTTCTCCTCTGGTTTTAGCTTCTCTGTGTTTCTGGGCAATTTTCAGAGTTTCTTCCGTCATCCATTTTGGCCGTTTTTTCTTTTTCACCTTTTGTAGAAACTTCTCTCTTTCTTCCTTTTTGATGTCATTCCATAACTCTTCTGGAGCTCTGTCATTTGTATCTAAAGCAGCAAATCGATTTTGCAGGCAGTCTTTAAATTCCAGTAGTATATTCTCAAGGTCATATTTTGCTACATTCATGAGTGGCTTGCTCATTTTCAACTTTAGCTTGAGTTTGCTTACTAGTAGTTAGTGATCTGTACCACAGTCAGCTCTAGGTTTTGTCTTTGTTGATGTTATAGAGCTTTTCCATCATCGACTTCCACAGATGTAGTCAATTTGATTTTTGTACAATCCATTGGGTAAGTCCATGTGTACAGTCCTGCTTGTGTTGCTAGTAGAAGGTGTTTGAGATGAATAGATTGTTGGTCTTGCAGAATTCTATCAGTCTTTCTGCAGCCTCATTTCTGTTGCCAAGTCCATATTTTCCAACAACTTTTCCTTCTTCTTTGCTGCCAACTTTTACGTTCCAGTCACCCATGACTATCAGGATATCGTGTTTGCATGTTCTGTCAATTTTGGTTTGTACTTGTTCATAGAACTCTTCAATTTCATCCTCTTCTGCAGCTGTTGTTGGGGCATATACTTGAATTATAATTGTGTTGATAGGCATTCCTCATAGACGAATAAAGATTAAGCACTCACTGAATGCAGTGTATTTCATTACAGTTCTTGCAAGTTTCTTTATTATAAACACAACACCATTTATTCTTTGTCTTTCATTTCCAGCATAGTAGACCATGTGATCATCTGATGCAAAGTGCCTGATGCTGTCCATTTCAGTTCACTGACACCCAACAGATCAAGTTGTACACATTCCATTTCATTCTTGACCACCTCCAACTTCCCTTGGTTCATACTTTGTATGTTCCATGTCCCAATATGTAAGACATCTTTACAGCTTCTGATTCTTATTTCATGCGCAGCTACATCAGCAGTCAGATGTCCTGAGGACTTTGTTCTAACCACATCATAAATGCTGGCTTTACTCTAAAAAGTCTTCAGCTCCTCCCCAGTAGCAAGTTGAGTGCCTTCCGACCTGGGGTTCTCATCTTCCAGCACTATAATGCAATTTGTTTTGTTGTGACTATCCATTGGGTTTTCATGGCAAGATACAGGCTTTTCCTCAACGCAGTTTAAGTTTAGTGTTGTTGCCGTTGTCACAGAAATGTGATCCTCCACCAACATCGTCCCATTCTGCTGCTGCCCAGATGGGTTTTCATGGCAAAATACAGAAGTAGATTGCCAGGCCTTTCCTCTGCGCAGTTTAAGTTTAGTGTTGTTGCCGTTGTCACAGAAATGTGATCCTCCGCCGCCAACACTGTCCTATTCTGCTGCTGCCCAGATGGGTAGTTTGTCTTGGTCTTGCACCTCAGCTGAGACCTGTCCATCTTGGGAGACCCTGCCAGTAGTTAATCTATTGATAGCTTAGCCCTCAGCATCACTGATGCACACAAGCCCTCACGGCATGATAAGCTGCAAACCAAGTGAGGGATTATTAGGGATATTCAAGGGCATTAACCATGTTAGTGCTATTGAATATCCCTCTCAGTGGCAGTTACATGGTTTACAGAGCTGTAGACTGCGTAACTGCCCTTCAAATATCATGTCCTTTATGCTTATGTTTATGTTTTATTGTGCTTGATATACTGCGCATTCACAAATTGCAGCAGGGCAGTGTACACCCTGGCCACCAATAAGCATCTGCAAAGTGCTCATTTTGTCAGCCGAAAACCTGAACAAAGAGGACAGTGCCCTCTCACTCTCCCACTAATTTTCGTCTCTCCAAAAAAGCATACAGGTAAACAAATAGACAGTTTTCTTGGCTGTCGCGCCACTGCATTCTTGCAAAATGGCAGGCCAGGATGGGTATGTGGTGAGAGATTCACATGCCTATTCTGGAATAGCATCACAGACACGTCTGTGTTGCCGGACTCACGGCCATCCATATTGGACATGTGCAAGTTCCTAAAATCTGTATGCCCCATGTATTTCTATCTGATGAAGAGATTTATCTTTTAGGGTGGAGAAGTACCAATCTTAGAAAACACACGTGCCCACCTACACTGCTGCCCCTCCAACGCAATTTTGGATGTTTTGACTTGGATGTCCCAGATTGCAGCTAAACGGCCTTTCTAAAAGTGTCTTCATATGTAAATTTCCATTTAGTGGCTGAATATCACTACTATCCAGATAATATTTAAGCCTATACTTGCCTCACCCAGACCCAGCATACATTACAAATACATGAATACTGTGAAGCAATTTAGCGATTTAAGTGATCTGATATTCTTTATATATTTTCCTAAAATACACAGTAAAGTATTTATGTATTGGCCAAACACCGGCCCAATTATTTATGTGTCTGCAGAGTTGTAAAATTAGCCTTTAAATATCTATCCCCTAGAGGAGAGATGGGGGATATGATAGAGACATTAGAATACCTCAAAAGTTTAAATTATGCATCAAGAGCAAACTGTTTTCAATGGACAGGATGTTCCAGAACAAGAGGCCAAGGTAGAGGATTCCAAGGGGATAGATTCAGAATTAACAGGAGAAAATACTTAGGGGTATGTTTACTAAACCGTCTTAAATTGCGCCCAGCGTTAGTGTGCCGGATGCCATAAAAGGAGTGGGCGTTCCAGTCTAAACGTTGCAAGCGCGAGTTATCGCGCGATAATGTGCGCAGCGCACGTCAATGCGTGGTAAGCACAAGTAGGCGCGCTGACCTGCAAACATAGCAACAGAGGTGTAGTACGATGGTTAATACACTGACTGCTGGTATGGGGTTATGAGTTCATACTCCCAAGTGGGCCTGTTGAGGAAGGCTGTCTGAGGCAGTTCCCTTTTTAATTGCAATCTGTGCTGCCAGCAAACACACCCTCAAAGTGCCTTAAAATAAGGTGCTGCAGAAGGCGCCTCCTAAGGCACCCCAGAGGGCACCTTTTACAGTGCACTGTATGCCAAGGCACCCTATAATGTTGCCTATAGGGCACCCTAGAGGGAGTTTTATAGGGTGCCCTATGAGCCACTGCAAGGGTACTGCACTGTTGTGGATGGCAGCACTGCACATGTTAATGCGTGTTAATCCTAAGTAGGTGCGCTGACTTGCAAGCAGCAACAGCAGCATAGCACAATGGTTAATACAATGACTGATGGTACAGGGGTCATGAGTTCAACTCCCAAGTGGGCCTAGTGAAGAAGGCTGTCTGAGGCAGTATCCACTACATTTGCCCACTGTTGGCTGAGGCAGTTCCCTTTTTAATTGAAATATGTGCTGCCAGGGATTTCCAAGATGGCGGTTTGAAGGGAGCTTTGTGCGGCGGTGCCATTTATATATGGGGAAAAGGAAAGCTAAAGGGGCTAAGAAGCCCTCCTCTACCCCGGCTACCTCAACCCCTTTACCTCAGCAAGCGGTGGGTCCGCTAGATCGTTACCTGGCTCCGCGGCAGCAGTCGGGATTACCGGCGAGTGGAGGCCCTAGGGATCTCTCGGCCGAATTGAGCACCTCGGCGGGAGGCTCCGGGCCAGATATCTCTTCGCCGGAGCAGTGGCGGCCCCCTAAAGAACCGTTACTGACGAGGAGCTCGGTGTCGACGGTCGCCCCTCCCCCAGCGATAGGAGGGGGAGCGGGGTGCGGAGGGACGGTCTCATCGAGAAGCGGTGGAGTTACTGCTGCTTTGCCCTCAGCCAGTGCCATAGAGTTTTCTCTATCGGCGTCGGGGTCTCATAGTAGGATGGCTGCCATCTCTCCTACCTCTGCTCCCTTGCAGGTGGAATCTCGGCATGAGGAGCTTGAATCTGTTGGAGTGTCTCCTTCTTCAATACTCTTTTCATTTGAGCGGCCTTCGGAATTCACGTTGGAGACTATCTGGTCCGCAATAGTGAAACTGGGAGAACTTTTGGTCCCGCAAGTATCATCTTCAATTTCTCAGTTGCAGTCTCATACTACTCTTCTTCAACAACATACTTTAGAGATTTCGGCGGTTCAGAGCTCAGTTTCTGAACTTCAACAGAGAGTGGAACAATCTGAAAATTTAACCTCTGGGTATCAGAAAAATATGATTGCATTGCAGACTAGAATTGAAATGCTTGAAAATCTTTCTCGTTATTCTAATCTCTGTCTTGTTAATTTTCCCAGGGCTCAGTCTATAGGAGCAAAGGAGTTGCTAAAAAAATATATGATAGAAGTTCTTGGGGTTCCGAGTGAATCTCACCCCCCTTTGGTCAGGGTTTATTATCTGCCTATAAAAAAAAAAGTGGAGGGTGGTGGGGTTATACCCGGAGTAGATTTAGCTGACTCCTTGGATGTTACTACTATGTTAGAAGCTTCCTTGACTGACACAGTTGTTCCTGCTACATTAATTGTTACTTTTGCCTTGAATTCTGATAGGGACTGGTTTTTGAAAATGTATTTCCGTAAACGGGACATCTCTTTTCTCAGTTTAATGGTTCGGGTTTTCCCTGATTTTTCACGGGAAACCCAGAAACGTAGGAAGGAGTTTTTACTTCTTCGCCCAGCTATTTTGTTATTGGGGGGCCAGTTCTTTTTGAAATTTCCTTCCAAATGTTTGGTCAAAATGAATTCTGTTTCATATGTTTTCTTTGAACCTTCACAGTTACTTGCTTTCATAAATGCCCGTCGCCCCTCTGAGGGAGTGTAAATACCACTGCATAGAATGTATGCCTGATTGTCTCCCTTCAACTATTTCCTTCAAATTTGGTTATATTTTGTTTTCACTAGGAAGTCCTGTTGTGGGCTATAGAAGGAGCGGGAAATGTTATTATTACTTCAATGTTTTCCTATCTACGGTTGTTGTTTGTACTCCAACTTGTTTTTCATTCTGTCTCTTTATTTCCATTCAAGTTATTGTTGCTTGAATTTGTTTGTAAAATTCATAAATAAATAATAAAAAAAAAAAAGAAATATGTGCTGCCAGCAAACACACCCTCAAAGTGCCATAAGATAAGGTGCTGCAGAAGGCGCCTCCTAAGGCACCCCAGAGGCCACCTTTTAAAGTGCACTGTATGCCAAGGCACCCTATAATGTTGCCTATAGGGCACCCTAGAGGGTGCTTTATAGGGTGCCCTATGAGCCACTGCAAGGGTACAGCACTGTTTTTGATGGCAGTACTGCACATGTTAACGCGTGGTAATCCTAAGTAGGTGCGCTGACATGCAAGCAGCAACAGCAGCATAGCACAATGGTTAATACAATGATTGATGGTACAGGGGTCATGGGATTAATCCCCCAGTGTGGCTATTGCATCTGACTGCCTGAGACATTGCCCTTTACTATCAGCAGTGGTTTGTGAGGCAGTTTCCTTCTATTTCCATTTGTGCTGCCAGCAAACATACCCTCATAGTGCCATACCCTAATGTGCCGCATCAGGCATCCTATGGGGCTATCCAGGGGACACATTATAAGGTGCACTGTCCGCCACTGCACCTTATAATGTTCCCTTATAGGGTGCATTATAGGTCACCTTATGGGGCACCTTTTGGGCGCTTTATAGAGCGCTTTTGGGGCACCCTCAGGCTATAGTACTGAGGGTATTTCTGCTGGCAGCACTACTTAAAATTAAGAAATATGCCTCTGACAGCCCTATCAGAGAACCCCACTGTGGGTTCACACCCATGACCTCTGGCTCCACAGGCAGTGAGGTCACCAGTGGGCTACATCTCCATAGCTGCTAGCTAACTGCTGGCTGGCTACAGTAGGACCTCAGGTCATCCCACAAACTGTCTGCTGTGGTTACCGGGATAGGGTTATACCACACATACCCATGATGCACTGCAAATGCGAATCAGCACTCTACAGATACCCACAGGATGGGGTATGCACCCCCATAGCACCTCAGCCTGGTAGGAAGTACTGACCGTGTGTGTTACTGGCACAGAGTAGCTGCAGACCGTCACATTGTGTGGATGCAGTGCTCACCCTGAGGGTGAGGTGGGCCTACCGGCACCATATCCACAGCACCTGGCTTAGCTGAAATAGGCTATGCTGCAGGACTCCATCGATGGCAGTTTGTGATAGGTAGGTCTTGCAGATACACTTTGGCATACACCTGTGTCCATTGGTATTTCGCGGTTATGTTTAGCCCTTGAGGACTGTGATGCACCCAGAATGGGGCATATCCTGTGTGGGTGCCATGGCCACATGCTTTAAGGAGGAGGGGAGGGGTGTTTAGACCAGGGGTGGGCAAACCTGGTCCTGGAGGGCCGCAGACCAGTCAGGTTTTTGGGATATCTCTAATGAATATGCATGAGATATATATGCATTAGAGATATCCTGCCAACCTGACTGGTTTGTGGCCCTCCAGGGCTGGATCTGGAGACCCCTGCCTTACACCTCTGTCATTTAAGATTGTGAGTGGACAAGGTGCAGATGTCCAAGACATCAAAAAGGTTAGATAGAATTTGTCACAGTCCTCCTCACTTCTCACCATCACCAAAAAATTGTCTATTAGACAACTTTTTGGTGGTGGTGAGAATCGAGGAGGAATGTGACACATTCTATATACCCTTTCGATGTCTAGGACATCTGTACCTTGCCCACTCACGATCTTAAATGACAGAGGTGTAAGGCAGGGGTCTCCATATCCAGCCCTGGAGGGCCACAAACCAGTCAGGTTGGCAGGATATCTCTAATGCATATATATCTCATGCATGTTCATTAGGGATATCCCGAAAACCTGACTGGTCTGCGGCCCTCCAGGACCGGAGGTGCCCACCCCTGGTTTAGACCCATAGGCAGATTATGTAGTACCACCCATACTGGCCCCCTGGAGCTCAGTATCCCCCACCAACACATTCACATCCCTGCGATGGTGGCGACCATCCACCTCAATCCATCAGGGGTACAGACAGCTTACAGGGTAGTCCATGCAGTTCTGTACACATCCATTGGGCAATAGGAGACAAACAGTAGGATTGGAAATGTTCAGCTGCCCCCCACCAATATCTGACAGTCTCCAGCTGTTGCACCCTGCAAGGTGAGCCAGCCATTCACATACAAACTGCATACAACCTGCTAGCTAGTTCATAGTACTGGAGGAGATGTGTTCACCCAAAACCTGGGATGTGAGCACACCCACCAAGCAGATAGGTCAGTGATTGAGCCCCCAAAAAGGGAAACCCATATATATCACTTCATAGAAACTCTATATAGCGCTATGGGGGCACCTAGCCAAGCCATGGTCACTGCCCGGTCATGGTAAGAGTGCCTCCCAGCAGGACATTCTCTGGCCACCCTGTCCGTGCAGGTGGTGGCCGGGCACTACAATGTCCCAGCCATTGTCCTATGCCCTGTGCTGCTTCATCCTGCCCAGGTCACCCTGTCCAGGCTATACCCACAATACCTTGCTCCTCATTATGCACATTGGCAGGCTAACACTCTGAACAGTGCGAGCAGTGTGGTCTGCATAAGGTGTTGGCAACCACCACACATTGGATGGACAGACACACTCTCTCACACCTGTGGCAGCATTGTGCAAATATAGAAGCATTTTGCAGCCCTGGCCACCTCACCAGGCCTGGTTACAGCACAGGCATGGCTATGTTATGCAATACTGTTGGGGTCACTCCCCAGGGTGCTAAACACTTTCGGACACCAGACCTGCTACACACTCCACAGACATTGGGGAGGTTGGTATGGTACAGCTCAATGAGCAGTTTGTGCTTAACTTAGGAATTGCTATCTGCCATTATTCATAGCAACCTTTTGATATATGTGTACCTTATCCCCGGGTTTAGTGTGGCATTGCTAAGGTATGCAGGTGCTAGTATTGGGAGATGCACGCAGGGCCCAACATCCTGCCTCTCCATGAAACTTTGGGGAATGGAGCCTGTGGGTGCAGGTGTGTCTGGCCCTCTTGGCCGCTGCTCTAGGGCAGAGGTTCCCAACACCCGTCCTGGTGGGCCAAACACTGTTTGGGTTTTCATGCTGTCCCTAATGGCTATGCATGAGATACATCTGCATACCATGGGGGCGGTACAGGGACATGCAGCACAGGCATCTTTATTCGGGACAGCATGGGACCTAAATGTTGTTTGGCCCTCCAGGACTGCATTTGGGGGACTCAGGTGTAGGTGATGCGCATGTTTATGGTGTCTGTGCTCTGTAGGGTAAGATATAGGCGTTTGGGACATGTTTCTGTTCTCTGCAATAAGGGTCTGGTCTTTACTGCCACGGTTTAGTAGTGGGTAAAATATGGGGCCTGGAATGTCAGGGCCACAGCTGGGATTTAAACCTGTGACCTTCTGCTCTTGAGTGCACTGTCTGTGTGTACTGCAACACACTGTGGCCACAGAGATGCAGTATTCCCTGGAGATACCATAACTGTTTGTCAGGCAACGTGTGTCTGTTGCACTGCACGGCACCCACCTGAACAGGGCTCGGCCGCGGACTGCTGTGGGCAGCAGGCAATGCCCCCTCCTCCACCCGTACCCCTCTGCCGCCATGATGACATGTCCTTATATTGGGGACGGTGTGATCCCTGTATGATTTGTGGCCCTCCAGGACTGCATTTGGGGGACTCGGGTTTAGGTGATGCGCATGTTTATGGTGTCTGTGCTCTGTAGGGTAAAATATAGGTGTTTGGGGCATGTTTCTGTTCTCTGCAATAAGGGTCTGGTCTTTACTGCCACGGTTTAGTGGTGGGTAAAATATGGAGCCTGGAATGTCAGGGCCACAGCTAGGAATTGAACCTGTGACCTTCTGCTCTTAAGTGCACTGCCTGTGTGTACTGCACCACACTGTGGCCACAGAGATGCTGTATTCCCTGGAGATACCATGACTGTTCATCAGAGAGGGCCTGTGTGATGCAGTGCATGGCACCCACCTACACAGGGCTCGGCCACGGTCTTCTGTGGGCAGCTGCCACTGCCCCCTCCACCCTCTGCCACCCTGCTAACATGCCCTTCTGCTGGTGGTGCTGGTGGAGTGCAGTGTCAGGCCATCCAGTGTGCAGGTGGGCGGCTGCCTATGGTGCGGGTTCTGGGGTAGGGGTGCCTGCATAGATGTCCACGCTTCCCCCAACACCGCCTGCCAATGTTCTGTGCCCTTGGGGGTACCTGCAGGGTACTATTCCCTGTGACACTGTGGGAAGTACATTCGTGCCCATGCTGGGCCCTCATCAGTTGCTGTCTGGCTGCTCTACTGTTTCAGCATTCCTATGGGCCACCTAGGCATCACCCTAGTCCGCACTGTGGCCCAGCTGCAGCACAGCATGTGCCGTCTGCAGCCCTCTGAATCCCCTTTCCCAGCATCTGTCCAGTTGCCCATTCCGACCTGCCCACCCTGCTGTTGTGGAACATGTGCACGCCATAGGAAACCTGTCCAATGGAGAGGGAAAGCTGATCAGCGCTATTTCACTGTGGGATCATTCACCTTGTATGGGGATGGAGCGTAGACCCTTCCAAATTTCATATCATTTTTTTGGAGCTTTCTTGGGAGTGTTTTTCGATGTTTCCCATTCATATCACTATTGCCCAGCTTGGTTATGTTTTTTTTTATATTTTGTTGAGGTCATTTTCAATGTTTATTTGCACTTTTGTTCCGTGCACATGTATCACACTTATCACTTTTTGTAGGTTTCCCTGATTTTGCTGTACATTGCTGACAGAAATGGTTTCTCTTTCCTTTAAATCAGCTCTAACGCCAGGGTTAGTTTTCAGCCTCGGATTTCACAGCGTTAGTGTGCAGAGAGCCTCTCCCCTCCCATTCTCCACCCATTGACCCCTTCTCTCCGCCCCTGGGGAGCCTTCCTCCACCCTCCGAGAGCCTTTCCCCGCCTTCAGCGCTCGTTTGCACCACTGCGCGCGTTATCGCGTGATAAGGTACCTGTGCGCCTTAGAAAGCGCCATTATCATGCGATAAGGTACCTTATCACGCGATAACATCACAGAGCGCACATTAGGACGGTTTAGTAAACATACCCCTTAGTCACAGAAAAAGTGGTGAATAAATGGAACAACCTTCCAATAGAGGCAATAGAGGCATAAAAAAAAACAGAATTCAAGCACAGAGGCTTGCTAATCCTGATGAATTTAGGGAAAACACAGAGACCGGCTGTGATCTATGGAACTGCAATAAGAAGCAAATACTGGGCAGATTAGATGGGCCTTATGCTCTTCTCTGCTGCTGTAGTCTGTTCCTGTTATCATGCATAAATTGACAACTGAAGGACAGTACAGAAAAACAAATTAATGTAGCATAAAATACTATTATATTGCAGCTTCTGACATCAAGTATATTGAAAACATTTTAATTAAAAGTCACACTTTACTCACTTGGAATGCATTGAGTATCGTAAATATATAATGGACCACCTGGGAACTGTTATCGATAATTGTTGCAAGTCCAAATCCCCAACTGAGCCCTAAAAGTGGTGTCAGGATTACAATACATCTGATAATTTGCACAATAATGTTCCTTTCGTTTGTTCGTGGGCTTTCTCCAGTTGATGGTCTCAGTAACACAAATATAACTCCCAAGACAATGATAAAATTCAGAGCAACGATAAGGAGTGCAGGGATAATGAAGGCCAGCAGCGCTTTGCTTTCATTCCAGTTGAGCCAGCAGCCATCGTCTCTCAGGTATGGTTTATTTGGTTGCGTGATAGTTGTGGCTAAGGTAATAATTGATATGACGAGAGGACATCCATAGCCTACGGCAAATGCAAACAAAATCAGAGAAGACTTTCTCATGTTATGATAAACCATCAGTACACGATAACTGATCAGAAGGGCCATAATTAGCATCCAGAAAAACAGGGAAAGATAGAACAAATGGATAAAAAATGTAGCAGCTATACAGGCGCCCCATTCCAAGGTATCCTTTTGGTAAAGCGAAGCTCCAACAATGAACGAGATATCAGCAATCAGAAGGGACATTGCTATGTTGACAATGGAAAGATGGCGCATATATGATATTTCCGTTTTTGTGACATGATGCCATAGCAGACCCTCGATTGTGAGGCAAACCAATAAACTACATATGGAGATACCAATCCCTACAAATGTAATGATATGCAGTGCCGCAGATTCTGCTGTTTTAGTTGACATCAGAATTGAAAAAGATGTAAATTTTTTGGAATGATCACATTTGCAGGTAGCTGTCTCATCATATTCTTGTTCCATCCTACATGGGTCTGACATCCATTCTTTCTGCTCCATGTCCCAGCCTACACATTTAGAATTGGCCTGTGATTTAATCTTCTTCTGGAAAGTGAGTAAAAGTTTGCTATTATTTGTATTTAGAACCAGCGATACAACAAATCCATTCAATCTTCTGTTTAATAAACTTGACAGAATTTCTCCAAACGTTGAGTACAGAATAGCGATAGCACGAGAATTAATTGGTAACGTCTGAAATTCTTCTTGCTCAGTCAATACAGAACCAGTGAGTTCTGTGCCATTTAACCTCACTGAAAAGTTGATATTTCCATCTCTGTTTTGTTTGGTGACTTTAAAGCTTTTCATATAAATAAAGTCTTCTCTTACATCTACCGAACTGTTAATTATGTGGCTGGCAAATTCATTCACATATTGTAGTAAGGCTGAACTATTGCCTATGCTGTTGTTAATTAATGTCCATCTATCAATTGCAGAGTTATTGAGGATGTGGTTTGCTATTGCGCCATAATCCTGAAACAGAAAGAAAAATACTAATTAGGTTAAACATATAGGGGTCTGCCTAGAGCCCTCCCTCAAAACCTTCAAAGCAAACCTAAAAACCTACCTATTCTGTCTAGCTTTTAAACCTTTCTCCACCAACTGCCCCTCTCTCCCCGCCCCCCCCCCCTCCCCCCCGGTGATGCCCGCTAATCCATTTTCTCCTGCTGCCTCTCCTATTCTTTTTTCTTAATCTCTTTCTAATTCTTTCCTATCCTATCAAATAATGGCGTTCTTTTCTACCTTTAGCAGCCTTTTTTTGTTGTAAACCGCTCAGACGCTGTTGTGATGAGCGGTATATTAAGCAACCTAATAAACAATAAACAATGTAAATGCCTTAACCCTTTCCAGGCCGAGCCCGAAACTCTTGGGATCCAAAATTCTGACTAAATATTCCTATCAAATGGTATATAATACATGACCATAGCAGAAGGAAGATCACTATTAGAACATATTGAATAAGACGGGCAAAGTTTTCCTGAAATATGCAAGAATTAACCCGGCTGCAGAATGTGGATTAAAAATTTAAAGGAGGCCTTGAAAGGGTTAAATCAAGATAATCAATGGCATTTACAGTATACGGTTAGTGCCATTGAATATCCCCTTCTAACCCAGCTACATACCCCAATGCGATGTGGTTAGCATTGGGACATGTTGGGGGCGTTCCGGGGTGGAGCAGAGGCGGAGACTGTCGCTGACTGGGTAGGGGCGATATTGCACCGTTACCCAGTTAACGATCAGTGGGTAAATCTAGGCATGGCAAATGCTGGCCTAGATTTACCCGTGGAAGCTACCCAGGTAGCGGTGCAATATCACTGTTACCCGGTTAGCTTCAGCAGCTCTGGGGCATGTGCGGTAACCCCAGATATTTAATGCCATTGCCACGCCAATGAATATCCAGGGTTAAGGGTCAACAGGCAGGATTATGCACCGTAACAGTGCATAACCTGCCCAATTCAATATCAGGCCCAGAATCCCTTATCTCGGCTGCACATGTAAAACACAGACCACCACCAATAAAGAATAAGAAACTACAAAAGACAAAAATTGAAAGGGAAAATCCCCAAATCAGACACTGATTTGTGAATCATAGAAGAAAGAGAAACAGAAATGCATTTCCACCTATAATGAGCTGTAAGAAATGCACATTTTCAAGTTGACATATTTCATTCTCTAAAAATTGACACTCCTTTGTACCTTTCTTGTCTTATCTTATTGTTTTCCAGTGGTGTTGGTCCTGGTCTCTCTTTTCTACTTCCTCTTGTTGGCTTTCTTCAAAGTCCTTTTCCAAGATCCCATTTCTATTTTCTGTTTCTTCACACTCCCTGTCTTCTTTGACCTTTCCTTCGCTACATCTCTCTCTAAAATTGATCTTTCTATTTCTCTCATTTGACTTTTATCAAACTATAGCTTTATTCCATCCCTCATTCTTTTTCCTATAGTCTTCTGTCTTCCTCTTTTCACCGTTCACCTACTGTACTTGCAAGTTTTCCATTTCTTAATCTTACTTCCCTGTACTCCTTCCATTCCACATCTGTCTCATTCCTTTACCAGCATCTACCCCCCCCCCACCATCTTTTACCCACTTTCTAGTCCACCATGTTCTACTTCTGTACTCATCTCCTTCCCTGTCTCATTTACCATCTTCTGCTTCTCATCCCTCTACCAGCCCCAGCTCATTCCCTACATTTATCTCTCTACCTCCAGGCCCTTTCTTATGTCTTACCCAGGGCCGGATTTACCTATACGCCAACTACGCTGTGGCGTAGGGCCCACAAAAATTGAAAAAATTGTTAGGGTTCTTAAAATTAAATTTAAAAAAAAAACGCTGGCTGCTGCCGCGGCAGCATGGACTGTCCCGCGGGGCCCCCTCTGCTGCCGCGGCAGCATGGACTGTCCCGCGGGGCCCCCTCCGCCCAGCTGAATCCGTCCCTCCCTCCGTCCCTCCGTGCCGGCTTTGAGAGGCGCGAAAGCCGGCACGGAAGGAGGGAGGGACGGTTTCAGCCGGGCGGAGGGGGCCCCGCGGGACAGTCCATGCTGCTGCTGCCGCAACGGCAGCAGCCAGCGTTTAAATTTATTATTAAATTTTACTTGAGCCGATGGGGGGTAGGACTGGTAATGGGCTGGGGGGGTTAAGACTGGTAATGGGCTGTGGGCTGATGGGGGCTAGGACTGGTAATGGGCTGTGGGCTGGGGGGGTAGAACTGGTAATGGGCTATGGGGGGGTTAAGACTGGTAATGGGTTGTGGGCTGATGGGGGCTGTCTGGTAATAGGCTATGGGGGGGCTAGGACTGGAAATGGGCTGGGGGGTTAAGACTGGAGGTGGGCTGATGGGGTTAGGACTGGTAATGTGCTGTGGGCTGATGTGAGCTGGTATGTACTCATAATCGCATATGGGGGGCGCTAGGACTGGAAATGGGCTGATGGGGGGGCTAACACGAGGTGGGCTGATGGGGTTAGGACTGGAAATGGGCTGTGGGCTGATGTGGGGTTAGGACTGGCAACGGGCTATGGTGGGGATAGGACTGATAATGGGCTATGGGGGGCTAGGACAGGAAATGGGCTGATGGGGAGGGGTTAGGACTTGAGGTGGGCTGATGGAGTTAGGACTGGTAATGGGTTGTGGGCTGATGGGGGGGTTAGGACTGGCAATGGGCTATGGGGGGCTGACTGGAAATGGGTTGATGGGGTTAGGACTGGAAGTGGGCTGATGGGGGGTTAGGACTGGTAATGGGTTATAGGGGGGGCTTAAACTGAAAATGGGGTGATGGGGATTAGGACTGGAAGTGGGTTGATGGGGGGGCTAGGACTGGTATTGGGTTGGGGGGTTGCTAGGACTGGAAATGGGCTGATGCAGGGACTAGAAGGGAATGGATGCTGGGTGAGGCTGGAACTAGAAGGGAGCTGATGTTGGGGGAGGATTAGAATGGGATGGGGCTGGAAGAGTAAAATGGAGAAGGGAAAAATATTTTGTGTGGGAGGGATAAAAAATCTACTATTGGCCGGGTATTGGGAGAGTAAGTGGGGATTGAGGATGGAGGGGTAAAATTTGAGTGGATGAAATAGGAATGAGGAAAGAGCAAAAGGAGAAAGATTAGTATGTTAAAGCAGATGTAGAGAGAGAATGGAAAAAAACTAGAAGAGAGAAGAAAGGACAAATGGACAGCAGACGATGGAGAGTTAGCAGAAGACACAAAGAAACCAGAAGAAAGTGTCTGGAGCAATTGCAGCTGAAAAAAATGCACAAAAGGTAGAAAAATCTCTCTTTATTTTGAATTTATTAATTGGAATATGTCAGCTCTGGTAAATGTGCATCATTAACGTCTGCGCTTTGTTTAGTACAAGAGCAAATTAATGTATAGTTTTATTTCTACAGTGTTGTACATTCCAAGTTTGGCTTTTGGGATTCCCAGTTTAATTATGACATCAGGGCCAACAGCATGCAGCTGATCCAGCATGCTTGTTTTTATCTTTTCTGGGGGCCCACAATTTTTGTTGGCATAGGGCCTCACTCAAGGTAAATCTGGCCCTGGTCTTACCCCTATTGAGGCTTACCTTTCCCCACTTTCATTTCTACCCTCTTTCACCTACTTCATGGAAACCCTGTCCCTTCCTGTGGCTCTCATCCACTCTGTCCTTTTCAACTGCCCCAACCCCTTCCATTCAGTTTATTTATTTATTTCTCTTGTATACCGTGCTATTTGACATGACATCAGTGTGGTTTACATGGAACATTATATTGAACATTACATTGAACAGGGCATTATAACTTGGAGATAACTATTTTACAAGGAACATGGGCAATGGAGGGTTAAGTGGCTTGCCCAAGACCACAAGGAGCACCTGTGGGACTAGAAACCCCAGTCCTTCTGGCCCAAGGTTGCTGTCCTCTAGTGGGATTTGAACCCCCAACCTTCCAGCCTGAAGTACATTGCCCCAACCACTAGGCCACTCCTCCACTCCTTCAGTTCCTTCAAACCTTCTCCTCTCCCCATATTTCTGCAGCCCTACTCATACTCCTCACACAATCACCATGGCCATACTGTCCTCTTAATCTCTGGTCAATTTCTTAGTCCCCACTATCCTCCCTAGCAACTCCAAGTTCCCACTCACAATCCCACCCAAGCCCTGAGTTCTCACTTAAACTCCCAATACCCACCTATTTTAGAATCTTTCTTCTGTCTTCTCACCCAATCTTAGAGTCTCCACCTGTCAGAATCCCACATCCCCAGTCCCTAGTACTTAACTCCTGCCTCCTACACCCCTTACCCAGCACCCACCCATTTACTTCCTTATCCGAGTTTTATTAACTTTGTCTTTCTTCCTTCTTACCCCAGCATGCGTTCTTATACCCTTCCCTCTTAACCTTCCCATGGTTGACTTTACTTGTCTACCCTGCATAATATCTGTCCTCTTCTTACTTCTCACTCCCCCAGCACCTCCCTCTTTTTTCTACTCTGACCCTAGCATTTGCCAGCAACAGCCCCCTTTCCATTCCAGGACTCCAGCCCTAGAATTATCTCCCTTCCAGTCCCAGCCTTTTTCCAGTCCCATCTCCCCAAACATAGTATCAGCCCATTTCCAGTCCCCCACAGCCAGTATCAGTCAGCCCTCCAGACCCTGTATCAGCCCATTTCCAGTCCCCCTGTCACAGTATTAGCCCATTTCCACTCCCAGCCCCCATTCCTAATATTAGCCCATTTCCAATATAGATTAGCCCTCCACCCCTGCATCATCCCATTTTTAGCCCCCCTCCCCAAGTCCCAACATCAGCTCATTTCCAATATCAGTCTGCAGTCCTAGAATCAGCCAGCCCCCCAGCCCCTGTAACAGCCCATTTCTGGTTCCTCCAACCACAATATCAGCTCACTGTCAGTCCCTGCCCCCCCCCCCCCCCATCCCCAGTATCAGCCACCCCTCATCCCTCCCTGTGGCAACACAGCCACGGGAACATTTGCTTTTGCTCCTATGGATATATTAATGCTCAGCACAGCCGCAGGAGCATTTAATTTTGGTCCTGTGGCTGTGCTGAGCATTACTACAGCCGCGGGAGCAAACCAAATGCTCCTGAGGCTGTATTAATGTCTAAAACAGCTGCGGCTCAGGAGGCAGAGAGCAAGACAGTGAGGCAGGATTCCTGCGCCCCTATTGTGGTGTTCCCTGAGCCAGTGCCCCACTGGCTCACCTCTTAAGCAGGCCTTGGAAGGGGCTCACTGTACATGAAAATGAGATAACCTCCAATTGCATGTAATTATGATCTCTCACTTGGTTTGCAGCTTGTCGTGCTGTGAGGGCTTGTGTGCATCAGTGATGCTGAGAGCTAAACTATCGGTAGTTTAACTACTGGCAGGGTCACCCAAGATGGACAGGTCTCAGCTGAGGTGCCAGACCAAGACAAACCACCTATCTGGGCAGCAGCTGAATGGGATAGTGTTGATGGCGGAGGATCACATTTCTGTGACAACGGCAACAACACCAAACTTAAACTGCGCGGAAGAAAGGCCCGGCAATCTACTTCTGTATCTTGCCATGAAAACCCAATGGATAGTTACAACAAAACAAATTGTGCTGTAGTGCTGGAAGGTGAGACCCCCAGGTCGGAAGGCACTCAACTAGCTACTGGGGAAGAGCTGAAGAGTTTTCAGAGTAAAGCCAGCATTTATGATGTGGTTGGATCAAAGCACTCGGGACGTCTGACTGCTGATGTAGCTGCACATGAAATGAGAGTCAGAAGCTGTAAAGATGTCTTACACATTGGAACATGGAACGTACGAAGCATGAACCAAGGGAAGTTGGAGATGGCCAAGAATGAAATGGAACATGTACAACTTGATCTGTTGAGTGTCAGCGAACTGAAATGGACTGGCATCGGGCAGTTTGCATCAGATGATCACATGGTCTACTATGCTGGAAATGAAAGACAAAGAAGAAATGGTGTTGCATTTATAATAAAGAAGAAACTTGCAAGAACTGTAAAGAAATACAATGCAGTCAGCGAACGCTTAATCTCTATTCGTCTATGAGGAATGCCTATCAACACAACTATAATTCAAGTATATGCCCCAACAACAGCTGCAGAAGAGAATGAAATTGAAGAGTTCTATGAACAAGTACAAGATGAAATTGACAGAACATGCAAACAGGATATCCTGATAGTCATGGATGACTGGAACGCAAAAGTTGGCAACAAAGAAGACGACAAAGGGGTATGTTTACTAAGCAGTCTTAACGTACGCCTGGCAATAGTGTGCAGGCTGCCATAAAAGGAATGGGCATTTTGGTCTTAACATAGCAAAACGGGATTATCGCGTGATAATGTGCGCTGCACACATTATTGTGCGATAAGCCGCTAAACACGTTAACGCGCGGTAATCTTAAGTAGGCATGCTGACTTCTAAACACAGCAACAGAAGTGTAGCACAATGGTTAATACACTGCCTGATGGTACAGAGGTCATGAGTTTGATCCCGCAGTATGCCTAATGAACAAGGCTGGCTGAGGTATTACCCTTTATGTTTAAGTAGTGCTTTTTGAGGCATTTTATTTTTATTTTAATTAGTGCCGTAACCTATGGTGCCGCATAAGGTGCCCTATAAGGCACTCCAGAGGGCACAATATAAAGTGCACTGTCCGCCAAGGCACCCTATAATGTCCCCTATAGGACGCCTTATAAGGCGCCTTAAGGTTACAGCACTGTGAGGGTGTTTTTGCCGGCAGCATTAATGTCCATTAAAAACAAACAATGCCTCTGGCAGCCCCATCAAATAACCCCACGGTGGGATCAAACCCATGACCTCTGAATCCACAGGCAGTGAAGTAACCAGTGGGCTACAGCTCCTAACTAACCCCTGACTGGCTACAGAAGGATTGCATGACACCACACAAACATTCTGCTGCGGTTACCAGGATAGGGTCAACCCACCTGTACCCATAATGCACAGCACATGCAAATCAGCAGTCTACAGATGATCACAAGATGGGGTATGCACCCCACAGCACTCCAGCCTGGTAGTGGGTGCCGACGGTGTGTGTTAGTGGCACAGAGTAGCTACAGACCATCACATTGTGTGGGTACTGTGCTCACCCAGAGAGTGAGGTGGGGTGGCCAGCACCAGGTCCGCAGCACCTTCCATGGCTGAAATAGGTTATGTCACAGGTACTCATCAATGCCAGTGTGCATCAGAGGTAGTGCTAGCAGACACACCTAGGATACATTAGTGTCTGTCTGTATCTGTCAATCAAGTCTGGCCCTTGTGGGCTATGATGCACCCTGAATAATGCATATTCTGTGTTGGTGCCATGGTAAAATGATGTAAGTGAAGGGGGGTGTTGTGACTCATAGGCAGATTATGTACCACCACCCAACCCACCCTCTGTGGCTCAGGGTGGGAAACAGGAACTCCCACCTATAGATCCCCATTCTACCTCCCTGCAATGGTGTGGGTCGGTCGGTCGGTCGGTGGAGGGAGAGAGGAACCATCAACCCCAAATCCTGCTGGGGGACAGACACCCTATAGGGCAGCCCATTCAGAGCTGTACACATCCATAAGGCAATGGCAGGCAGACAGACAGTAGGCCTGGAAATGCTCAGCTGCCCCCACCACCATCTGACATTCTCCAGCAACTGCACCCTGCAAGGTGCTCCAGCCATACACATATAACTGCAGACAGTCTGCTAGCTAGGCCACAGTGCATGCTCCTGGAGGAGATGCATACACCCAAAACTAGGATGTGAACACACCCACCAAGCAGATAAGTCAGTGATTACACCCCAGAAAAGAAAACCCATACATTTCACTTACGAGAAATACAATATAGCACTATTGGGGAACCCAGCCATGCCATGGTCACTGCTCAGTGAGGGTGAGAGTGACCTCCCAGCAGGACATGCTGTGGCCACCCTGTCCATGCAGGCTGTGGCCGGGCACTACAATGTCCCAGTCATTGGCCTATGCCCTGTGCTGATGCATCCAGGCCAGGCCACCCTTTCCAGGCTATATCCACAGTACCTTGCTCCTCATTATGCACATTGGCAGGCTAACACTGGCAACAGTGCAAGCAGTGTGGGCTGAGGAAGTTATGGCAGTCACCACACACTGGATAGACAGACACACACTCCCACACCTATGCCAGAATTGTGCAACTATAGAGGCTTTTGGCAGCCCTGGCCACCGCACCAGTCCTGGGCACAGTGCAGGCATGGCTATGATACGCAATACTGTTGGGGTCACTCCCCAGGGTGGTGAACATTGTCAGACACCAGACCTGAAACACACTCCACAGATATCAGAGAGGTTGGTATGATACAGCTCAGTGAGCAGATTGTGCTTAACTTAGGAATTGCTATCTGCCAGTAATCATAGCAACCTTTTGATATCTGTGTACCGTATTCCCAGGTTTAGGGCGGCATTGCTAAGGTATGCAAGTGCTAGTATTGGGAGATGCACCAAGGGCCCAACATCCTGCCTCTCCAGGAGGCTTTGGATAATGGAACCTGTGGGTGCAGGTGTTTCTGCCCCTGTTGGCCGCTGCTCTAGGGCAGAGGTTCCCAACTCCAGTCCTGGTGGGCCAAACACTGTTCGGGTTTTCATGCTGTCCCTAATGAATATGCATGAGATACATCTGCATACCATGGGGGCAGTGCATAGAAATGCAGCACAAGCATCTTTATTAGAGACAGCATGGAACCTGAATGGTGTTTGGCCCTCCAGGACTGCATTTGGGAGACTCTGCTCTAGGTAATGCACATGTTTATGGTGTCTGTGCTCTGTAGAGTAAAATATAGGCATTTTGGGCATGTTTAATTTATCTGCAATAAAGGTTCCGTCTTTATTAACATGTTTTAGTAATGGGTAAAACATAGGGACTGGCTTGGCAGGAATCACAGCTGAGACTTCAACCTGTGACCTTCCGCTCCTGAACACACTGGCTGTGTGTACTGCATCACCGTGTTGCCACAGAGACAGTGTATTCCCTGGGAATACCATGACTGTTCGTCAGACAGGGCCTGTCTGTTGCAGTGCATGGCACCTGCCTACACAGGGCTAGGCCATGGTCTGTTGTGGGCAGCTGCCACTGCCCCCTCCACCACCAGTACCCCTCTGCCACCATGCTGACATGCCGTTCTGCTCATGGTGTTGGTGGTGCGCAGTCTCAGGCCATCCAGTGTGTGGGGAGGCAGCTGCCTATGGTCTGTGTTCTGAGGTAGGGGTGCCTGCATAGATGTCCACGCTTTCCCCCAGCACCGCCTGCCAATGTTCTGTGCCCCTGGGGGTACCTGCTGGGTACTATCCCCTGTGACACTGTGGAAAACACACTCATGACAATGTTGGACCCTCATCAGTTGATGTCTGGCTGCTCTATTGTTTCAGCATTCCTATGGGCCACCTAGGCATCACCCTAGTCCGCACTGTGGCCCAGCTGCACCACAGCATGTGCCGCCTGCAGCCCTCTGTATCCCCTTTTCCAGCATCTGTCCAGTTGCCTGTTCCGACATGCCCACCCTGCTGTTGCGGAACATGTGCATGCCATAGGACACCTGTCCAATAGAAAGGGAAAACCCTGATCAGCGCTATTTCACTGTGGGATCATTCACCTTGTATGGGTACAGAGCATAGACCCTTCCAAAATTAATATCTTTTTTTTGGAGCTTTCTTGGTAGTGTTTTTTGTTGTTTCCCATTAATATCACTATTGGCCAGCATGGTTATGTTTTTTTTACATTTTGTTCAGGTCATTTTCAATGTTTATTTGCCCTTTTTGTTCCGTGCCATGTATCACACATCACTTTTGGTGGGTTTCCCTGGCTTTGCTGTACATTGCTGGCGGAAATGGTTTCTCTTCCCTTTAAATCTGCTCTAATGCCAGGGTTTCACTGGCATTAGTTTTCAGCCCCGGATTCCACAGCGTTAGTGTGCAGAGAGCCTCTCCCCTCCCACTCTCCACCCATTGACCCTCTCTCTCCGCCCCTGAAGAGCCTTCCTCCGCCCTCCGCTGACCCTTTCTCCACCCTCAGCGCTTGTTTGCGCCGCTGCGTGGGTTATCGCACACTAAGGTACCTCTTCACCCGATAAAGTGCCATCATTGCGCGATAAGGTACCTTATCGTTCGATAATGACGCAGCAGCGCAAATAGCGCCCTTTAGTAAACATACCCCAAAGTAGTTGGAAAATATGGACTTGGCCACAGAAATGAAGCTGGAGAAAGACTGATAGAATTCTGCAAGACCAACAATCTATTCATCTCAAACACTTCTTCCAGCAATAAAAGCGGCGACTGTACACATGGACTTCACCCAATGGATTGTATAAAGATCAAATTGACTACATCTGTGGAAGTCAACGATGGAAAAGCTCTATAACATCAACAAAGACAAAACCTGGAGCTGACTGTGGTACAGATCATCAACTACTAGTATGCAAACTCAAGCTAAAGTTGAAAAAGAGCAAACCACTCATAAATTCAGCAAAATATGACCTTGAGAATATACCACTGGAATTCAAAGACTGCCTGCAAAATCGATTTTCTGCTTTAGATATAAATGACAGAGCTCCAGAAGAGTTATGGAATGACATCAAGAAGGTTGTGTTGGAAGAAAGTGAGAAGTCTCTACAAAATGTGAAAAAGAAAAAACGGCCAAAATGGATGACGGAAGAAACTCTGAAAATTGCCCAGAAACGCAGAGAAGCTAAAGCCAGAGGAGAAAGAAAGACAATAACAGAACTCAACAGAGATTTCCAATGTGCAGCAAGACAGGACATGGAAAAGTACTACAAGGACGCATGCAAGGAAATAGAAGCAGAAACTATTAGAGGAAGAACAAAATCGGCTTTCCTAAAGCTACGAGAGTTAAAGAAAAAGTTCCAGCCTCGAATTGGAATGTTACAAGATGCTCCAGGTTCTATGCTGAATGATGCTGAGAAGATCAAGAAAAGATGGAAGGAATATACAGAGTTTTTATATGCTAAAGATCAAGTGGACCAATAGCAGTTTCAACCTGTGCCTTATGATCGGGAACCATTGGTGATGAAAGAAGAAGTTGAAGCAGCATTGAAAGCCTTATCAAAGAACAAAGCACCAGGCATTGATAGCATTCCCATAGGAGTAGTACAGCAAACTGATGCAGCTGTTTCTGTACTTACAAGGCTCTGCCAAGAAATATGGAAGACAACATCATGGCCAACTGACTGGAAAATATCTGTGTTTATACCAATACTAAAGAAAGGTGATCCAACTGACTGTGGAAATTATCGCACAATCACTCTGATCCCTCATGCCAACAAGATTCTACTGAAGATTATTCAAAAGAGACTATAACCATACCTGGAACAAGAACTACCTGAAGTGCAAGCAGGGTTCAGGAAATAGCGAGGAACGAGAGACATCATTGCAGATGTGAGATGGATCCTTAAAAAGACTAAAGAATACCAAAAGGATATCTATTTGTGCTTTATTGACTATAGCAAAGCTTTTGACTGTGTAAACCATGAGAAACTCTGGGCCACATTAAGAAGAATAGGTATACCAGAACACCTGATCGTACTCTTGCACAATCTGTGCATTGATCAAGAAGCTACAGTTCGAATGGAACAAGCAGAAACAGAATGGTTTAAAATAAGCAAAGGTGTAAGACAAGGGTGCATGCTTTCCCCCTTCCTGTTTAATTTATATGCAGAACAAATCATCAGAGAAGCAGGATGGTATGAAGACAACAGAGGTGTGAAGATTGGTGGAAGACTCATCAACAACCTTCGCTATGCTGATGATACCACATTACTGGCTGAAAGTGAAGATGATCTGAAACATTTGCTTCTCACAATCAAAGAACATAGTCTCAAAATGGGCCTGCACCTTAATGTAAAGAAGACAAACATCATGACAACTGGCATAAACAACAGGTTCATCGTTGAAGGAGAAGAAATTGAAATTGTGAACAACTTTAACCTACTTGGATCAACTATCAATAAAGAAGCAACAAGCAGTCAAGAAATCAGATGATGCATTGCTCTTGGCAGAATGGCTATGAAAGACCTAGATAAGATTCTCAAGAGCAGAGCTATCTCTCTCCATACAAAGATTCGACTTGTTCAAGTCATAGTATTTTCAATACCATCATATGGATGTGAAAGCTGGACAGTGAAAAAGATAGACAGAAAGAAAATTGATGCCTTTGAATTATGGTCCTGGCGGCGAATACTGTGTATACCATGGACTGCCCGAAGAACAAACCAGTCGGTACTAGAGGAGATCAAACCTAAGCTTTCTTTAGAAGCTCAGATGACAAGACTTCGACTTTCATATTTTGGACACATCATGCGGAGAGAGAGATCATTAGAGAAAGACATCATGCTTGGCAAGATAGAAGGTCAATGCAAAAGAGGAAGGCCAGCAATGAGATGGATCACTACAATAACAGCAGCTACGGGTACCAGTCTGTCAACAATGAGCCGCCTGACTGAAGACCGAACACAATTTAGGATAGCTATCCAGCGGGTCGCCATGAGTCGACTCCGACTCGATGGCACTTAACAACAACAACAACAAGATCATCCGAGAAAATATTTTTGCACTCAACACCTAAGCAAACTCTGGAATTCATTGCTGGAGGCTGTAGCAAAAGCTGTTAGTGTAACTGGGTTTAAAAGAGATTTGGACAAGTTCCTGGAGGAAAAGTCCATAAACCATAATTAAAGTGGTCTGGGGAAATTCACTGCTTACCCCTGGGAGAAGCAGCATGGAATCTGTCTACTCTTTGGAACCTGACAGGTACTAGTGACTTGGATTGGCCACTGTTGGAAACAGGATACTGGGCTTGATGGACCTTTGGTCTGACCCAGTATGGCATATCTTATGTTCTTATATTTAGGAAATTAGGCATTCATTTTTCTTTATAAAATAGGTGCTTTGCATATACTGGAACACATGTTAACCTAGGCGACCTTTATAAAATTACCATCATTAAAGGATATGTTTACTAAGCCCTGCGCCGGTAATGTGCATTAGGTCGTGGCACCAGCACAGGACTTTGGGCAAGGGGACTGTACATCATCCTCTTTCAGTTACCACATTTTAACATGGCAAACCTGCTGGTTGAGCTGGCATTAGTTGTACCCCCTACCAACATCGAGCACAGTAGCGTTGACCACTGATGCCTATGTTTGATGTGCCACATCCTGCCGAGTTGCTGCCTCAACATGCATCATCAGGGAAGCACTGGTTAGTAACGCGTGACCTCATGCTACTTCCCAGCACAATGCCAAAACCACATGCTAAGCCCGCACTATCTTGGTAGCTCATGTTAGTAAACATGCCCCTAAGTGCTGGAGCCAGCACTTACCTTCAAACAGTGGCCACACTGGTTGAAAATCAGGGCTCATATGTTACAAAATGCAAAGCAGATGTTTGTAATTGGCAGTCCCGCACATGGATATTTATGACTACTCCAGAACTTGCATAAATATGTGTGCTATGCTTTTGTCACTGCTTGCATAATTTCAGAAGGGAAAGTATACATGTGCTTTCCCTTATAAAACTGTTTTGACATTGACTCACTGCATCCACTTAGGCGGCTCTTTATAAAATTATCCTTCCTACTTGCCTGGGTATTAGCCCTGCATAATATATCCAGCATTAATATCTAAGAAGGGAATAATAACTTTGAAACCTAAGAAAATGTTTACCTTCATATTTCCTTCGGTAACATCATCAGGAAAATTCTGTAAAAGTATATTCAATAACTCCACGATTTGAAGAATGTTTCCTGTTGTTGTTTGCTCTGCTGTTACTATTCTTGCAGCACAGGAAAATAAGTCCTCATTGTTACAGCCCCCTTCAGGTTTAGAGTTAAGTTCATTATAGTCATTAATGTGCATACTCATGTCTAATGCTGGTACAGGAAAGATACTGAGCACTGGCTGATTGGACAGATCCTGAAATATACAACAGTAAAGTTTGTTAGAAAACCAAAAATGTATATACAGTACTGCATTACTATTATTTTACTTTATAAAGGGCAAATAAAAAATTGACAAAGCATAGAATAATACATAAAACACTATTGAAACCAAGCCATTAATAAGTCAGCAGTCACGTTTGAGGAAGAGGCTTGTGAAGTAGTGAGGTCCTGAAAGCTGATGCAACATGGTTTTTTTTTGTTAGTTGTTTAAAGGTCGCACAACATTTAAGAATTCCAGAAATCTATTAATTAAAATACAAAGGTTCACAAAACCTGAAAGGCATGACCATAGGTCTTCTGACCGGGGAGAGGAGTGAAACACAAATTTAACTTTACAAAGAGAAGCAGATGGCTGACAGCTCGGCTCTGCTTGCAGAGACTACCATGAACGACACTATGGATAGGAAAACCAGTCTACACTGAGGGACCTTTTACTAATGTATGCTAGGCAGTTAGCGGGGGATTCAGCGCACAGTAACCATGTACTGTAGTCCACAGTAACTGTTAGTGCGGAGTGATTTCTGGAGGTGTAAATGGGCAGGTTAGGGGCAGAAAGTGGATATAATGAGTAACGCACAGTCAGCGTGGGTAAATACCATGCGCTAACTACAACGCTTGTAATTAGCACAGGTGCAATTACCTCCATCTCAATAGGTGAACTTATGTGCACCTGCAGTAATAGAACCCCACATTAGTGTTGGATGCTTTATATTAACTGCCGAGAAAATGCTGTACATGCCCCCAACAGTTAACATAGGGGTATGTTTAATAAGCAGTCTTAACGGCGCCCTGCGATGTTATCGCGTGATAAGGTACCTTATCACGCAATAATGGCGCTTTACCGGGCGCAGAGGCACCTTAGCGCGCAATAACGCGCGCAGCGGCACAAATGAGCGCTGAGGGTGGAGAAAGGCTCCCGGAGGGCGGAGGAAGGCTCCCCAGGGGCGGAGAGAGAGGGTCAATGGGCAGAGAGTGGGAGGGGAGAGGCTCCCTGCACACTAACGCTGTGGAATCCGGGGCTGAAAATGAACACCAGTGAAACCCTGGCGTTAGAGCAGAATTAAAGGGAAAAGAAACCATTTACGTCAGCAATGTACAGCAAAACCAGGGAAACCTACAAAAAGTGATAAGTGTGATAAATGTGCACGGAACAAAAGGGCAAATAAACATTCAAAATGACCAGAAGAAAATGTAAAAAAAACATAACCAAGCTGGGCAATAGTGATATTAAAGGGAAACATCAAAAAACACTCTCGAGAAAGCTCCAAAAAAAAGATATGAATTTTGGAAGGGTCTATGCTCTGTCCCCATACAAGGTGATTGATCCCACAGTGAAATAGCGCTAATCAGGGTTTCCCTCTCCATTGGACAGGTGTCCTATGGCATGCACATGTTCCGCAACAGCAGGGCAGGCATGTCAGAATGGGAAATTGGACAGATGCTTGAAAAGGGGACACAGAGGGCTGCAGGCAGCACATGCTGTGGTGCAGCTGGGCCACAGTACGGACTAGAGTGATGCCTAGGAGGCCCATAGGAATGCTGAAACAGTAGTGAAGCCAGACAGCAACTGATGAGCACCCAACATGGGCACGAGTGTGCTTCCCACAGTGTCACAGGGGATAGTACCCAGCAGGTACCCCCAAGGGCACATAACATTGGCAGGCGGTGCTGGGGGGAAGCGGGGACAGCTATGCAGGCACCCCTACCCCAGAACCCGCACCATAGGCAGCTGCCTACCCACACACTGGATGGCCTGAGACTGCGCACCACCAGCACCACCAGCAGAAGGGCATGTCAGCAAGGTGGCAGAGGAGTACTGGTGGTGGAGGGGGCAGTGGCAGCTGCCCAGTGCAGACCGTGGCCTAGCCCTGTGTAGGTGGGTGCCATGCACTGCAACAGACAGGCCCTGTCTGACGAACAGTCATGCTATCCCCAGGGAATGCACTGTCTCTGTGGCAACAGTGTGGTGCAGTACACACAGCCTTTGTGTTCAGGAGCAGAAGGTCACAGTTTCAGGTCCCAGCTCTGGCTCCCACCAACCCAGTCCCCATATTTTACTCAGTCCTAAACCATGGTAATAAAGAGGGAACCTTTATTGCAGATAACATAAACATGCCTGAAATGCCTATATTTACCCTACAGAGCACAGATACCATAAACATGCACAATACCTAGAGCAGAGTCTCCAAAAAGCAGTCCTGGAGGGCCAAACACCATTCAGGTTCCATGCTGTCCCCAATAAAAATGGCTGTGCTGCCTTTCAATGCACCTCCCCCATGGTATGCAGATGTATCTCATGCATAGTCATTAGGGACAGCATGAAAACCTGAACAGTGTCCTGCCCACCAGGACTGGAGTTGGGAACCTCTGCCCTAGAGCAGCGGCCTACAGGGGCAGACACACCCGGGCAGACACACGCTCCATTATCCAAAGCCACCTGGAGAGGCAGGATCTTGGGCCCTGCGTGCATCTGCTAGGGTTGCCAACTGGCTCCAGATGCACCCGACAGGCTTGATCCAGTCCTGGGTTTACCCCATTGCATGCATGGAGATGTAGTTCTGAATTCCCTATTGCACTCCATAAGAAAAGCAAGACTACATGTCCCTGCATGCAATAGGGTAAACCCAGGACTGGATCAAGCCTGTCGGGCGCATCTGGAGCCAGTTGGCAACCTTATGCATCTCCCAATACTAGCACTTGCATACCTTAGCAATGCCACCCTAAACCTGGGAATACGGTACACATATATCAAAAGGTTGCTATGATTACTGGCAGATAGCAAATCCTAAGGTAAGCACAATTTTCTGAATGAGCTGCATCATTGCAACCTTTCTGATGTCTGTGGAGTGTGCTACAGGTCCTGTGTCTGACAGTGTTTACCACCCTGGGGAGTGACACCAACAGTATTGTATACCATAGCCATGCCTGCACTGTGCTCAGGACTGGTGCGGTGGCCAGGGCTGCCAAACACCTCTATAGTTGCACAATGCTGGCATAGGTGTGGGGAGTGTGTGTCTGTCTATCCAGTGTGTGGTGGCTGCCAACACCCTCCTCAGCCCACACTGCTAGCACTGTTGCCAGTATTGGCCTGCCAATGTGCATAATGAGGAGCAAGGTACTATGGGAATAGCCTGGACAGGGTGGCCTGGCCTGGATGCATCAGCACAGGGCATAGGGCAATGGCTTGGACATTGTAGTGCCTGGCCACAACCTACACCGACAGGGTGGCCACAGCATGTCCTGCTGGGAGGTCACTCTCACCCTGACTGAGCAGTAACCATGGCATGGCTAGGCTCTCCCATAGTGCTATTTTGCATTTTTCTTAAGTGAAATATATAGGTTTTTCTCTCTGGGGCCTAATCACTGACTTATCTGCTTGGTGGGTGTGCTCACATCCCAGCTTTGGGTGCACACAACTCTTCCAGGACCATGCATTGTGGACTGACTAGAAGACTGTCTGCAGCTATATGTGTATGGCTGGAACACCTTGCAGGGTGCAGTGGCTGGTGACTCACTTTGCTTTCTGCTGGAGAATGTCAGATGGTGGTGAGGGGTAGCTGAGCATATCCAGGTCTACTGTCTGTCTGCCATTGCCTTAGGGATGTGTACAGCTCTGTATTGGCTGCCCTGTAGAGTGTCTGCTCCCCAGCAGGATTGGTGTTGATAGCCCCCCTCTACTGCCACCATTGCAGAGTGGTAGAATGTGGATCTGTTGGTGAGGGAATCCTGTCTCCCACCCTGAGCCACAGAGAGTGGGTTGGGTGGTGGTACAATCTGCCTATGGGTCCAAACACCTCTCTTCACTTACATTGTTACCATAGCACCAACACAAAATATACACTATTAGACCTGATTGACAACCACAGATGGATACTAATGCATCCTAGGTGAGTCTGCAGGAGCTACTGCTGCTAGCTATCTCTCTCTCTGCAGACCTGGTGGCTGGCCGCCCCACCCACCATCAGGGTGAAAACAATACCCACACAATATGATGGTCTGTAGCTACTCTGTTGCCACTAACACACACCGTCAGCACCCCCTACCAGGTTGAGGTGCTGTGGGGGTGCACTCGGTCAGTTCTCCCTACCAGGATGAGGTGCTGTGGGGTGCTTTCCCCATCTTGTGATCATCTGTAGACTGCTTGTTTGCATGTGCTGTGCATCATAGGTATTGGTGGGTTGACCACAGCAGACTGGTTGTATGGTGACATACAGTCCTTCTGCAGCCAGCTAGTGGTTTGTTAGCAGCTGTAGCCCACTGGTTATTTCACTGCCTGTGGAGCCAGAGGTCATGGGTTCAAAACCCCAGTGGAGTTATTTGATAGGGCTGTCTAATTTTTAATGTACATTAGTGCTGCCAGCAAAAACACTCTCAAAATACTGTAACCTTAAGGTGCCTCATAGGGCGCCCCATAAGGCGCCTTATAAGATGTCCTATAGGGGACATTATAGGGTGCCTTGGCAGACAGTGCATTTTATAATATGACCTATGGAGTGCCTTATAGGGTGCCTTATGCGGCACCTTAGGTTACGCCACTGTGAGGGTGTGTTTGCTGGCAGCACTAATTAAAATAAAAATAAAATGCCTCAAAAAGCAATACTTAACCGTAAAAGGTAATGCCTCAGCCAGCCTTATGCACACTGGGGATTGAACTCATGACCCCTGCACCATCAGTCAGTGTATTGACCACTGTGCTACAGCTCTGCTTCTGTGTTTGTATGTCTGCGCGCCTACTTAAGATTACCACGCATTAACGTGGCAAAACAGGATTATGGCGCGATAATGTGCGCAGTTTACATTATCACGGGATAATCCCATTTTGCTACGATAAAACTGAAACGCCCACTCCTTATATGGCAGCCTGCACACTAACGCCGGCCGCATGTTAAGACGGTTTAATAAACATGCCCCTAAATATTTTTATAGTGCTACAAGGTGTATGCAGTGCTCTATAGGCCCAAAAGAGAGGAAGTCCCTGCTCCATGGAGCTTATCTTTTAGCAGATGTTCACAGATTCACTCTTAAATTTGAAGCATTTATAAATAAGCCTTCTCTTTGAGCACTGTAAGAAATGGCTGCTAAAATTTAATGTTAAGCAATACAACACCATGTATTTCAGCTGCAAGAATCCAAGAGAATGTTACCGTATAGCAGATAAAGTTTTTCTATGTAGAAAAAAAGAGCAGTAGCTCAGTATCTGGGAGTGGTCATATCTGATGATCTTAGGTGGCCAAACATGTTGCTGCTTGACACTAGTATATACTACAACAAAACATTTTTGGGGGTAAAAAACATTTTGTGTAAATTTGTGGACATTATCTCTTTTTATTATATTATATTGTTCAGATATTATATGATTTGTGAACTAGAGTTTCAATTGTATATGTTTTGAGCTGATGTACAGATTTTCCCTCTGTTTTTCTGCTACATTGTGTATATTGTTTTGTATATATTTTTTATCTATTACCACCTTTCTAAAACATTTTGCCGATTCCTTGACAAACTGAGATATGGACAAATTGTTTTATTCATGTATTTTCAGTCTATCTATTTTTTTATCATCTTTTTAGGTATGTATATTGTCACAACCCCATCCCTTTAGCCACGTGCTTAAAGGTCAGGGTGGACATTATTGTTGTATTGACGGTAGAAACTTTTGTTAGCCCAGATGCATGCTGGTACTAGTAGTCCCTTTCTTCAAAATGAATAGTTGTGTAAGCCATGTGAATGGTAAAGTATGGGGTTTTATTCCCTTAATGCACAAAAGTTCAAACGAAGGCAACAGGATTTTCACATAAGGTATTTACATAGTTCAAAACTTAGATATGCTTCACAGTCCTTGTTAGTTATGCAGGTTCAAACAAAACAGGTTATACAAACAAAAGCACTGCTTCTTCTTTCAGCTTGTCAAACAAAACTGTATGTCCTGCACGCTATATTTCTCTCAAGGATTCTAAACTCCCAGCACAACAAAGCGTACAGTCCATAGGGCATTCAGTTAGCAAAGGGTCAGGTTCAGCAGGGTCTATCTGCATAGCCTCTTGTTCTGCTGAAATATCTGTTGCCCCTGAGCTTTCCCCATATACTCCTGGTTTTACTTCAGAACTTCTTTCTAAGGCTCTACAGCCTGGCTGTACCCGGTCTGGCAAATATGCAACAGGACTTTTAGTAAGCACTCTTTTTATAGGTTCCCAAACCTTTCTCCAGCTATGTTGGCTGCTGCTACGGCTCCCTGGCTTCCAGGCCTTTCTGGGACCTGGCCTCAGTTCCTGGTTCAGATCTGTGTGTCTTAGACTCCTGGGCTGAGTCTTGTTCACCCACTTCTGAACTCCTTGTGGCTCACATACAGGGGAAGAAGCATGAAGGTATCTCTGAACTCTTGGCTCTGCGTCTCTGGTATTCTCCCTACCAGGCACTTTCCAGGTACTCCTTCTGTCCCTCCTGAAGCTTTCCTTCTGGAGCTTCCCAGCCTGAAACTGGCTCTCCTGGAACCTGTTCCTTTTCTGAAAGGGCTGCAAGTTCCACTGCCTTTTCTCCTCTCCTTAGAGCCGTCTCCTTTCTCTTTCTTCTCTATCAGCAGCTGCTGCGGCTTGTGCCGCTCCTCTCTCCTCTGGCTTGTCTATGCTTTGCTTATAAAGCTGTTTCTCAGCTAAGGTTTCTGTCCCTCTGACCAGGTGTATCTGATTATGCTTTGAATTAGTTCTTGCATCATCCCAACCTGGGCGTGTCAGCCTACCTTCTGAATCTCCGTGCATGCTCCCTCTAGCTGCACTTCTCACTAACTGCACTTTATGTATATCATTTCCTTTAAAGAGATCAGTGTTTTCTTCTACCTCCATGGGTTTACTGGTGTCTGCTTCATCACATATCCACCCCCCCCCCCCCCTTAAGATATTACAGGCTGGCATTTTCTTGTCTGCACAGCTCGTAATCCTAGACATGGTGTCCGCATTGCGGTGCAATTTTCCCGCTCTGTGCTCTGTAATTTCTCCTCCCTCGGCCCTATTTCGGCTGAGGTGACCAAGGCCGTCCGCTCATGCCAGGATCTGAGTACATTAATGTGATACACTTGCTGGCAACCGCTCTTGTTCTCTATCATATATGACACTGGACCAAGCTGCTTAACCACTTTATATGGACAGAGGGAGAGCTCTAGATGTGGTGTATTTAGATTTCCGTAAAGCCTTTGACACTGTTCCTCACAGGCGACTTATAAACAAACTGAGCACCCTAGGGATGGACCCTAAAGTTACTGCTTGGGTTAGAAATTGGTTGGGTGGGAGGCGACAAAGAGTACAAGTAAATGGAGCTCACTCTGAGGAGAAGGATGTTACCAGTGGTGTGCCCCAGGGATCTGTCCTTGGTCCGATTCTTTTTAACATCTTTGTTAGTGATATAGCGGAAGGGCTGTCGGGTAAGGTTTGCCTCTTTGCGGATGATACCAAAATCTGCAATAGAGTAGACACCCAGGAAGGGGTAGATAACATGAGGAGGGATCTAGCTAAGCTTGAAGAATGGTCTAGAATTTGGCAGCTGGGATTTAATGTTAAAAAATGTAAGGTCATGCATTTGGGCTGCAGCAATCCAAGGGAGCAATACAGTATAGGAGGTGAAGTACTTTTGTCCACTAAAGAAGAGCGGGACCTAGGCGTGGTTGTGTCTGATGATCTTAAAGTAGCTAAACAGGTGGAAAAGGCGACAGCAAAAGCTAGAAGGATGCTTGGGTGCATACGGAGAGGAATGGCTAGCAGAAAAAAGGAGGTGATAATGCCTCTGTATAAGTCTTTGGTGCGACCTCATTTGGAGTATGGTGTGCAATTCTGGAGACCGCACCTTCAAAAGGATGTGAACAGGATGGAGTCGGTGCAGAGGGTTGCTACCAAAATGATTAATGGGCTTCATTATAAAGCATATGAGGACAGACTTAAGGATCTTAATATGTACACCTTAGAGGAAAGGCGGGATAGAGGTGATATGATTGAGATGTTTAAATACCTCCGTGGCATAAATGTTCAGGGAGAGAGCCTCTTTCAATTGAAAGCAAGTTCTGCTACAAGGGGACATGGGATGAGGGTGAAGGGAGATAGATTCAGGAGTGATATGCGGAAATATTTCTTTACGGAAAGAGTAGTGGATCCGTGGAATAGTCTCCCAGTGGAGGTGGTAGAGATGAGGACAGTAACTGAATTCAAGAAAGCATGGGACCAACACAGAGGATCTCTAAAGGCAAAAAGTGGACTGTTGTAGTTGTTATGGAAGGACAGACTAGATAGGCCATGTGGTCTTTTTCTGTCGTCATATTTCTATGTTTCTATGTTTCTATATGGTCCTCTCCACTGGTGTTCAAATTTTGGGGTAGCCCCTGTCACCATCACTATCACTTGCTCTCCTACTAATAGTTGTCTTGGCTTGGTGTCCCCTATCATAATACTTTTTCTGTCGCCCTTGACTGGCCCTTAATTTCTCCTCTGCAAATTGGGAGGTCCTGTGTAGTCGTTCCCGTAAGTCTCGCAGAAACTGGGGTACTCCTATTTCCTTTTCTCCCGGTTCCACCCATTGTTCGCGGAGTATGTCCAAAATCCCTTGTGAGGTACGGCCATACATCAGCTCGTAAGGAGAAGTCCCCAAAGAAACTTGCGTCTGCTCTCGGCAAGCATATAATATAAACGGGAGCATGGTATCCCATTCAGCCATCTCTCCATCTAACGCACGTCTCAACATCTGCTTTAGGGTTTGGTTTAGTCTCTCTACTAACCCGTTACATTGGGGGTGATAGGCAGCTGTCTTGACGTGTCGTATTCCAAAGGCGTCCCACACTTGGGCCAAATACTTCGACATAAAGTTACTACCCCGATCAGTTAGCACCTCCTGTGGAAAACCTATTTCACAGAATAACTTTATTATCTCCGAGGCTATAGTCTTGGCGGATATGTTCCTTAAGGGAATAGGCCACGGAAATCTTGTGGCTTGGTCGACCATCACTAGCATGTATTGAAAACGTCGGGGCGTCTTCAACAAAGGATTGGTTCCGATATAACGGACATCGGGAGTAAAGGCGCCTCAGGTGGCCGGACAGTGGTCACTCGCTGGCAGGAAGAACAGGACTTGCAAAATCGCGAGGTCTCCTTAAAGACACCTGGCCAGTAAAACCGGGCCAGTATTTGGTCTAGCGTCCCCTGTACCCCTTTATGGCCCCCTATTAGATGGTCATGAGCCAGCCTCAAAACTAGGGACTTGAAAGCGGCGGGCACCGTCGAGCTGAGCGTTTATGGCGCAAACATCCAAATCCCTCTACTCTATCTTGTTTCCGTTCTGCTCATCGTCACTATCGTTCCCTTCTTTATTCTGCCAAACAGAACTATTTTTCTAATCTCATCACTACTTCCTCAAACTCCTCTCGCCAATTACATTCCATCCTCCGCTCTCTTTCTGCCCCTCACTCCTCTCCTATCCCTCCTTCCTCCCTTTCTACTCCTGATCCCTCCTCCCTGGCTACCTATTTTGTCTCCAAAGTTCAGTCCCTTCGTCTCTCTTTTCCATCCTGCCCTCCCCCTCTTTCCCCTCCCCCTTTGACAGCACCCCCTTCTCCTGTTCCTCTCCCTTCCTCTCCCCCTACCCTCCCTCCTCTCTCACATCACTGGTCCACCTTTGAGCCTATCACCTCTACTGCTCTTACTAAAGTTTTCTCATCCACCTGTAAAACCTCCTGCCCTCCTGCCCCCATTCCTTCCTCTTGGCTGCTGGAATCTTCCCTCGCTCTGTCCCCCTTTATTCTTTCACTCTTCAATTCTAGTCTCTCTTCTGGTACTTTTCCTACTCCCTGGAAGCACGCCTCTGTCCGTCCTATTCTTAAGAAAGGTTCTCTCGACCCCTCCTCTCCCTCCAGCTGGCGTCCCATCTCTAACCTTCCTTTCCTTTCTAAACTCTTGGGAAAATTGGTCTTCTCTCAGCTTTCTTCCCACCTCGAGGCCTCTCTCACTCTCCATCCTCGTCAATCAGGTTTCTGCCTGGGTCATAGCACAGAATCTGTTCTTCTCTCTCTTCTTAACGATCTGCACATTGCTCATGATCATGGTTTACTCTCTCTTGCTGTCTCTCTAGACCTCTCTGCTGCTTTCGATTTGGTTGATCACCGCACTCTCTTATCCCGTCTTCAGGATGCCGGCCTCTCCGGTCTGGTTCTTCGCTGTTTTCACTCTTTTTTGTCTATTCGTACTTTCTCAGTTCACACTGGTTCAGGGTCTTCACCATCTACTCCTCTCCCCTGTGGTGTTCCACAGGGTTCTGTTCTTGCTCCTCTTCTCTTTAATGTGTTCCTGGCCCCCCTTGCTCTTCTTATTCAACAGCATAGTGTCTCCGCTTATTATTACGCTGATGACATTTTTCTCCTCTTTCACACTGACTCTGCTGCACCTGACATCACTGCCTTCAACACCTGTCTTTCCTCTGTAGCCTCCTGGCTTTCAACTAACTTTCTTCACATCAATCTCTCGAAAACTTCGGCTATCTGGTTCACCTTCGGTAATCCCTCTCCTACTCTCACTCCCTTGTTCTCTTCCTCACCCATCCCCACCATTTCCTCTTTGCGGTACTTGGGTGTAACCCTTGATTCCTCCCTTTCCTTTAAAGAACATATCTCCTCCGTTGTTCAACGCTCCTTCTTTACTCTAAGACAACTTCGTGCTGTATGTCCTTTTCTCACCCCCTCTTCTATGGCCACTCTCATTATTTCTCTTGTCATGTCTCGTCTCGACTATTGTAATGTTTGTCTCGCCGGGCTTCCCCAATCCCAAATCTGTCGCCTTCAACGGGTTCAAAATACCGCCGTTCGTGTTCTCTCTCATGCTTCGCGTTTCGATCACATCACTCCCTTGTTAATACATTTTCACTGGCTTCCTGTTATCTTTCGTGTTCAGTTTAAAGTCCTTATTTATGTACACAGGGTGATCCATTCAGGTATCCCCTTGTATCTTGCAGACCAAGTTCACCTCCATACCCCTCACCGACCCCTACGTTCCATCCATGCCAACCGTATGTTTCTTCCCCCTCCCTCCCAAGCGCACTTAGAATCCACTCAATCTTCAGCTTTCTTCTTTCTTGGTCCAAGGCTCTGGAACTCACTTCCCCACTCCCTACGTCTAGAAACCTACTTGTTTCTCAGCTAAGTTTTCTGTCCCTCTGACCAGGTGTATCTGATTATGCTTTGAATTAGTTCTTGCATCATCCCAACCTGGGCGTGTCAGCCTACCTTCTGAATCTCCGTGCATGCTCCCTCTAGCTGCACTTCTCACTAACTGCACTTTATGTATATCATTTCCTTTAAAGAGATCAGTGTTTTCTTCTATCTCCATGGGTTTACTGACGTCTGCTTCATCACAATATATTGGTTCATATATTTATTATCTTGTAATATTAATTTGGGAATTTTAGCTCTTTATATGATTTATTTATGTATGTTTTCATTGTTCCTTATGTAAGACTCAAAGGCATGGTTATGTGTAATTGTTTTAAAAAACTTTTGTTGTGTTTAGTGTAATTAACATCTTATATTTGGTGTTCTCATTTGAGACAATCATCACTGAAATTAGAGTTTGATATATTCTTTTACTAGTTTGGACATGGTTTCATTTATATATTTATATTTTGATTTATTCATTTTGTATTTTTAGTCTGTCAGTTTCTTCATTTTTTTATATATGTGTATGTATTACTTGTTTTATACCCCTGATGAAGGCTGTTCCAGCCGAAAGTTGGCCAAGTTGGGTAATTCCAATAAAAGAGTTTGTTTTCCTTCGTGGTCTACCTCCACTCCATGTATGTAAATTGATTTTTTTGTGCAGAAGTTCATACCTTCTATCCAGTCCCTATCTGAAGATGAAAACAGCATAAATATTCAAGAAAACATGGGATAAGCAAAGAGGGAGAGGAAGGGATTGTTCAGCAGAACAATTGATATGGGAAGCAAACTAGATATAGTCCATATGCCTTTTATCTGCTATCATTTCTATGCTTTTATAAATAGTTCCTATTTATAAATATTTATATGAATTTGCAAACCAATCCAAATAAATCTATTTCAATAAATAAATAGCAATCTGAGTGACATTTGAAGAGGCTCAACGTTTTTTATTTCAATTTATCCATTATGAGGGGAATTTTAAAGGGGCATCTAAGTGCAATCTGGGACTTATAAACCAGAATGTCTGAAAAAAAAGGGCAGGCGTGTTCGGGTGCAAACGTGATTTCACAAAGGTTAAATGGATGTCTGTAGGGGCATCTACATAGATGATCCCAGAACCATATGGTAGAAGCTGCATGTCTAGGATAGCCTAATGGTTAGTGTAGTAGGCCAGGGACAGGGCAGCCAGGGTTCCAGTCCCACTGCTGCTATTGTTGACGTTGTAACGAGTACTGGGAATGATGGCGTGCTTTCTTCTCTAAATCCTTTGAAATGATTGCCCCAGCCAGGCCTCCACAATGCCCCCTTCAGACTTGGACATCCCCAGAAGACCCTGCACCCAATTTGATGAATATGCATGAAGTATATTTGCATATGCATATTCATTCTGTGGATATCCTCAAAGCCCAGCTGGCGGTGGGGTCCTCAGAAGAGGTGTATGATACCCTGATCTGATCAGCAGAATACAGGTAAGGAAGGAAAAATAAGTAGCCCTAAAGGGCACACTTCTCAAATAGGTTAGCTCTTGTTTTTGTTCTTGCAATCAGAATGAGTCATTTATTACAGAAACAGCACCACCCAAAACAGAAAAGTTTGAAATGCTTACCAAAAGCAGCTGTTGTATACTCAGAGATTCGCAAGTTTCCTGCACGACTTTCCATTTACCATTCTTACATATAGCTTCTATCGTACCACTGAAACCCTGACCACACTGTTTGCAAGAGGTTTTATCCGGCACACATGCTCCAAAATCTTCTCCACATCTTTCTGAAAAATAAGTAGTATGATGATGTCATAGTTGAAATCTTTCACCTTAGAAAAAAAAGGTTAGCTTTGAATCCTGAGTGCTGGGGGGTGATTTTCCACAAGGTAGAGTTGGTTGACATGCAGAAAAGCTTCTCGTAAAATTGTGCGACTGCAAAAGTGGAGCTCATGGAAAGTGTGCACCTACCGTTAATGAGCTCTGTGTATAGGCATTGCCAGGAGTATACTCAGGCAGAAGAAAGGTGGAGTTAGGAGGTGCACGTGTATTTTAGAAAGTATGTAGGAACACATGCAGAATACATGCAAAAATGTACATCTTTTTTTGGAGCGGGGCAAATGTGTGCATCAGTATTTGTGCATTATTGTAGCTGGAGCTGGCAGTCTATTTTCCAGAGATGCATGGGTGCCAATGTCGCTTTCATCATATACACACTCTAGTCCATGGATCAAATAAGTCTTGACAAGATGTCAGCTCAAATTTTCAGTAGCATTATAATGCATTGAACTGTTACTGATTAATTTTAGAGATGTACTGGAAGAAATGATAGAGGGATTTACTAAAGAACTGAATATTTTCCTGAAGTATATAACTGATTTAAGAACTGTTTTAAGAACATTGTATTTCTTTATTTTATTTAACAGGTTTTATATATCACGTTATCATTTCAGTCAAAGCGGTTTACATTGTAACTTAAAATTTGTAAAGTACATTAAACAGGGACATTGATAACTTGGATTTTTTCTGAGACAATGGAGGATTAAGTGACTTGCCCAAGGCCACAAGTTCATTGTATGAATTTGAATGAACTCTGATTTGTTTCTTAACAACCACCCTCCACCGCCCACCCCCCCCCCCCCCCCCAATCTCCTTTGGACCGATGATGAACTAAAATGCCACTCTGGTTTAATGGCCTGGCTAATTACCCCTTAGCTAGCTTGTCTGAAATTGTATGTTTTGCCGATTCGAGATCCATTTAACATACTATTTTTGTGTAAAATTTAATGGGAGTTTCTTTTGTATTGTTTTGAGTATGTGACTTAAATGACTCCCCTTTTGATAAAACTGTTTTCTTTTTTTGATCTTTATAAAATACGCCTAAATGGGTACTTTTTGGATTTTTCATTTAGGCATCCTTTTATAAAATCTAACTCAAAATGTATGCACACTTGTGCGCGTTTGTGTGTCTATGTGCTGTCATTGTATGTGTGTGTGTGTGTGTTCGCATGCATGTGTTATATTTGGGAAGGAAAAGATTGCTCTTGCAATATTCTCTTTGAAAATGGATCAGCATACGCAAGTACCTGCATTTTCTCCATGGGCAGGTGCACAGTACGCCCTAGAAACTACGCATGGGTATTATAAAATAAAGGGGTATGTTTACTAAACTGCGGTAACGTTACAGACCGCGCGTTAGGTAACGTTAACGATCATTAGGTAACGTTAACGCGCGGTATGTAACGTTAACGCGCATTAACGTTACCTAACGAGCATTAGCGTTCCCGGCCATGGTAAACACCGCAGAGGGTGGAGAGAGGGCGGAGAGAAAGGGTCAATGGGCGGGGAGTGGGCGGAGAGAGGCTCCTTTTACACTAACGCGCTGAACTGAAGGGCTGAATCCTACCACGAATGAAAACCTGCCGTTAGATGTACATTTGCCGGAGAGAGAAACCATCTCAGTGTCAGCAATGTACAGCATAGGCAGGGAGCCCAAGAAACGTGAAAGTAGTGCTCCATTTTCAGCAACAGCATAGTGCCCAAGTATGAAAGGCCCCTATGGCGATGGTGCAAAAGAGGCATAGGGGGCTGCAGGCGAGACATGTAGCGGGGGCAGCTGGGGCACAGGGTGGACTAGGCGGGCGCCTAGGAACATAGAAACCGGAAATCAGCATGACAGCAGCTGACAAAGGCCAAACACAATCCACCTACATTTACCTGGCCCACCCGAGCTAACAGTTGCCAGGGCACTGACCTAACATCCCCAAAGCCAACCCTCCCCCAAGCGGAAGGGACATACTATTGATAGGTGGTGATGGGGGGGATGTGAGGATGTTCATGTATGCCCCATGCCCCAGACCCTGATCCCTAGGCAACCACCTACCCACACAGTGGATGGCCTGGGACTGCGCACTACCAGCATCGACAGCATATGGTCATGTCAGCATGGCAGGGAGGGTGTGCCCGTGCTGGCGGGGGCAGTGGCACCTGCCTGCAGTGGACCTAGGCCATGCCCTGTACCAGTACGTGGTGTACAGTGCTCCATAAAAGGTCTGGCTGAGGAAAAGTACAGGTAGCCCCAGGGACTACCATGCATCTGTGGCAACAGTGTGGTGCAGTACACCCAGCCAATGTGTCCAGAAGCAGAGGGTCACAGGTTCAAGTCCCAGCTGTGGTTCCTGCAGAGCATGTCCCTATATTTTATCCTACAATGCAGATACAACAGCAACATAGGGAGGAGTAGCCTAGTGGTTGAGGCAAGGTACTTCAGGCCGGAAGGTCGGAGGTTCAAATCCCACTAGAGGACAGCAACCTTGGGCCGGAAGGACTGGGGTTTCTAGTCCGACAGATGCTCCTTGTGGTCTTGGGCAAGCCACTTAACCCTCCATTGCCCATGTTCCCTATAAGTATTAGTGTATGTGTCTCATATCCCCACGTGTTAAATGTATCCCCCAATTGTGTTGTGACCGCTTTGATTGAAGGATAAGGCGGTATACAAAACTGTCTAAATAAATAAATAAACATGTGCAAAGCCCAAAGCAGCTGCGAACAGGGGTACAAACACCCACTCACGCAGGCTCCACAATCCAAAGATGCATGGAGAGTTAGGCTGTTGGCCCCAGCATTGAGCTGCAGTTATCACCAGGGCACTACTACTACCTCCTGCACAGTTTAGCAATGTCGGCACTGTGATCAGGACCAGTGTGGTGGGCAGGGTTGCCAACCACCCCTATCTTTGCACAATGCTGCAATAGGAGTATGTGTGTGTGTATGTCTATCCATTGTTCTGTGGCTGCCCACCCCTTGCTGGGCCCAAAATGTCCCACTGTTACCAGCATTAGCCAGAATATGTGCATAATGAGGAGCAAGGTGTGGTGGGTATTTATTTATTTATTTACATTTCTTATATAACAAAGGAAGGGATTACAATTAACAGGACAGCAAAACTTGGATAGCAAGGATAACTATTTACATCTTTGAGTCACAGAATACATGAACATGTAATCCAATGGTCAAAAGACACCTTACTAAGTGAGTTCTCCTGGCTCACTAGGTGATTTGGTGTCGCTATAACTATTGGAGAGGTGATGTGATTCAGTGCTCCCTGGGAAGTATTTGAGGAATAAGTAGTGTTTGAGGGCCTTTCTAAACTGGGCTAGGTTAGTGATTGCTCTGATGTTTGTTGGTAAGGCATTCCAGAGTCTTGGTGCACAGAGACTGAAAGCCCTGTTTGCTGTTGTTGCGGTGCATCTTGTTAATTCTCGAGGAATCCTTAGCGTATTTAGTGCTGTGGATCTTCTTGATCTATTCGGGGTTATGGATTTGATGAGGTCGGTTAGTGAGGAGGAGGAGAGACTATTTACCGCTTTGAAAGTCAGTAACATTGTCTTGAAGATGATCCTGGCCTGTATAGGAAGCCAGTGTAACTGCTTCAAAAGGGGCGTCACATGGTCTCTCCTAGATGCCCCATGGAGAACCCTCGCTGCGCTATTCATTGCGAGCTGTAGGGGGTTCAAAGTGGATTGGGGGAGACCTAGTAAAATGACATTGCCGTAGTTAAAATGAGGCATGATCAGAGCCTGGTAGATAGAACGGAAATCCTCTGGTTCAAGCAAGGGGCGAAGATGTCTGAGTGAACGGATTTTGTAGTATATAGCTCTTACAGTGTTAGTTATATGTGCCTTCATGTCGAGGTTTTGATCCAGTGTAACACCCAGGTACCGTATTGTGGGTTTTGTTTGTAGATCAGCTTCTTTCACCTTCAAGTACTGCGGAGGGCTAAAATTCGGGTTCCTCGACATAAAGAGCACCTCAGTCTTCTTATGTTGAATCCTGAGGTTTTGTGACGTGAGCCATTCCAATATGGTATTGAAGCAATTGGTCAGGGGGGAGAGGTCCAATTTGTCTATGTCGAACGGCATATAGAGCAGGACGTCGTCAGCATATACCATGCAACTTACATTGAAAGACCAGATGATATTACAAATGGGTTGCATGTATATGTTGAACATCAAGCCCAGGAAGGGAGGATCCCCCTGACCTTGGTGAAATGCTTCTGACGTTGCTCCACCGGATCGAACGTGCTGCCATCTTCTGGACAAGTATGATCTGCACCATTCAAGTGCTGATCCACAGACGCCTTTCTCTTTTAGTCATATTAGGAGAAGCTCATGACTTACAGAGTCGAAGGCTGCGGCAATGTCTAGGAAAATGAGTTCAATTCCCTGTCAGATGTTGTCGACACCAGAAATTATATTATTGAGGAGGGTGGTAAGGAGTGTTTCCACACCGTGTGACTCTCTGAATCCATGTTGGCAAGGATCCAGTGGAGCAGCAGCATCAATGTGGTCTTGTAACTGTCTTTGTACCTCTTTTTCGATTAACTTTGCAAATGGGTCTGTAGGAGTCTACCTTTTGGGGATCTAACTTACTATTTTTTAGAAGCGGTCTGATAGATGTTTGCTTGAGGGCAGAGGGGAAAGTACCGGTGGTGAAGGACAGGTTCATTATTCTGGTTATTATTGTGCTGAATTCACTGCACAGTTCCTTTATCCAGAAAGTTGGGCAAGGATCCGTCTGCGCAGTGGTGGTATTGAGGGACATGATCGAGTCATCGATGCGCTTCTTGGCAGGAGTAGAGAAGGCATTTAGAGATGTTGGTCACTCTTGGTCTGTAGAAGCAAATTCTATTAAAGGTTTGTTTGTCTGGGCAAGCTTGGATTGTAGGTAAACTGCAAACTCCTGGGGATGGATCTCACATTGCTGTTCAGGAGCTGGTTCTTTAGAGAGAGTCTTGACTAAATTAAACAAATCATGAGGTTTGTTTAATGAGCACTTCAGGGTGTCTGTGTGGTACTGTTTCATCTTCTCTGTGATGGCATTGCGGTGGACGGATAGCTGATAGATGTAAGCTGACTGGTCTTCCATGGAGCGTGACCGACGCCAGCGTTTCTCAAGAATCCGTAGTCGGGAGAGTGATAATCTCAGATCCGCTGTGTACCATGGTGCTGAAGCTCTTTTCCTTAGCGGTCTGCTGAGTGGTGGTCGAAGCGCTATCGCGTTGAGACTACTGTTCCAGCAAGTGATCAGATCTTCCAGATTTAGGGAGGTCTCATTACGGAGCAAGCACATTCCGGCAAGGATACGATCTCTATTGAATGGAAGGAAGCTTCTAGCAGGTAATCTAGAGCTATTGCTTGGAACACTGTTGATCTTTGATTGCCTGTTGTGAGTGGGAATCTGGAAGATAATAAGTTTGTGGTCTGACCACGGCACAGTAGATATAGACATCACGGTGTTGTGTGACTGGTCATACACTGTCTGTGGGGCAAAAACAAGGTCAAGAGTATTTCCCTTCATATGAGTAGGTTCATTCACTAATTGTTGGTATCCAAGGGTCTCGAGAGCTTTGAGAAAGGCCGATGATTGGTTATCTTGGAGCGCTGGCAGGTTAAAATCACCTAAGATCCAACATGGGGTATTAGGATTCTGGATGTTGGATGCAAGGTTTATTATAGTTGGGAGGTCATCAGGGGAGGCTGTAGGAGCTCTATACAGCAAGTTTATAGAGCAGAGCTTGTTGGAGATAGAGACTAACTCAAGGTGGTCGGTGCTGGTGGAGTCATCCAGCTGGAAATGTAGGTCTGACCTAGTGAGGATGAGCACTCCCCCTCCTCTTTTGTTTTGTCTATGACTAGTAAACACTGTGAAATTTAATGGGAGGAGCTGGTTGAGTAGGACATTGTCTTCGGGAGAAAACAATGTTTCGGTAACCATGAGAATATCGAGGTTATGAAGGGATATTGTGTCTGCAATCACTGGCCACTTCTTACGAATTGAGCAGGAATTGATGAGGGCACATTTTAAGCTTTGTGGGTAGAGGCTTTTATCCTGTTTAGCTTTCATAGAGTGTTGGAGTGTAATGTGTAATAGATGGGGGTGATGTGAGCGAGAGTCCCAATTAGAGCTGTGCTTAGGTATACCTGTCCATCTTCTTCCATGGTTCTGTAGGATTGGTATCTGATTGTATTCCGGGGTTAGAGCTCGAGAGATTGAGAGGCAGCTAGAGAAGAGGAAGTAGAAGCCAGCTATGGTGGTGATAGGGGGCCCCATCTTAATAACCCTAGGCGCTATAACAAAGACAGTGAGTTAGAGTGTGGGAGAGAGTTCTGAATGCTCCTAGTAGGTTGGTTCGCGTTGACGGTGCATACAGGCAAACGTATTAATCTAGGTATAGATAGGTTCTGGCATGCAAATCTCTTTTCAAAGGTAGCAAAGGTTAACCAGGCAGATTGTAAATGAGGTAGCTCACTACTAACGAAGCAAGATCAATGAGATCGGTACCATATATCTGACTGTCAGGCTAAACAAAGGGTGCAGGAGTCCGGAACAGACAATAAGTACATCCGTGGGCAAGCTAGTTGATAGAAGTGCTGGGTCATTTAGAATGCTCAAATTATTCTACAAAGCTGATTACTAGCAATACGAGGTGAAGTATCTAATCAGAGTAAAACAATGTTACCAGTTCGGCAAATATAATACAATGTTACCAGTTTGTTGGCTAGTCATAGCACTCCTTGACATACTGTGCTTGGTGGGCGTCGGCGTGGGAGAAGAAGGAGTCCTACGAATTAGAAGGTTGATATTCTCCATTCAGGCGAAAATTAGGGAGCTGCTGAGCGTCACTGCAGTCGGCCAAAGTATAGTGATTGGAGGTGTCGATGGTGATGCCTGGAGAGCTTCTTAAAAGACAGTGTAGTTACATCTGATGTTGTAGACGGGGTATTCGAATGCAGCCGCGACCGCGGTCCTCGCCTAAGGGCCGCGCCAAATGGCCCTCTGATGAGGCCCTCAGGCGTGGGCCCGCCAGGAGCAGGCGTGCCGGATCGGCGCTCCTTTTAAAGCTGCTTGCTGGCTGCCCCGATTGGGCAGTGTTCCCTGGTGGGGGTGGTCTGGTGCTCCGGCCCGCTCCATCCCCACCGGGAGAGCTGCTGGAGGGCTGGAGTGCTGGCAGGAAAGGACCACGCGCCCGATCGGCGCTCCTTTTAAAGCTGCCTGCTGGCTGCCCTGATTGGGCAGTGCTCCCTGGTGGGGGTGGTCTGGTGCTCCGGCCCGCTCGATCCCCGCCGGGAGAGCTGCTGGAGGGCCGGAGTGCTGGGCAGGAAAGGACCATGTGCCCGATCGGCGCTCCTTTTAAAGCTGCCTGCTGGCTGCCCCGATTGGGCAGTGTTCCCTGGTGAGGGTGGGCTGGTGCTTCAGCCCGCTCGATCCCTGCCGGGAGAGCTGCTGGAGGGCCGGAGTGCTGGGCAGGAAAGGACCACGCGCCCAATCGGTGCTCCTTTTAATGCTGCCTGCTGGCTGCCCCGATTGGGCAGTGTTCCCTGGTGGGGGTGGTCTGGTGCTTCAGCCCGCTCGATCCCCGCCGGGAGAGCTACTGGAGGGCAGGAGTGCTGGGCAGGAAAGAACCATGCGCCCAATCGGTGCTCCTTTTAATGCTGCCTGCTGGCTGCCCCGATTGGGCAGTGTTCCCTGGTGGAGGTGGTCTGGTGCTCCGGCCCGCTCGATCCCCGCCGGGAGAGCTGCTGGAGGGCCGGAGTGCTGGGCAGGAAAAGGGCCCGGATAGGGCACATTGGCCAGGATGCATCTTCACAGGGTGTGGGGCAATGGCTGGGGCACGGTAGTGCCCGACCACCGCCTGCATTGACAGGGTGGCCACAGCATGGCATGCTGGAAGGGCACTCACTCTGACCGAGCAGTGGCCATGGCAGGTCTAGGTTCCCATATAGCGCTCTACACTATCTGCCTCCAATGATACTTTTGTGTTCTCAATGCTGGGGTCCTAATCACTGAGATGCCTGCTTGGTGCACATAGTTCCTCTTTGAGCATGCACTATGGACTGGCTGGTGGACTATCTACAGTTAGACTGTGCATGGTTGGAACACCTATAAGGTGCAGTATGACTGTGTTGTCTGCTGATGATTGGCAGACGGTGGGGTGAGGCAGTGGGGGTTTTACAGACCTAACCCCAGTATTGCTTCTGGTCTTCCACTGCCCCAGTCACAGGTATGGTTCTGGCCTACCAACCCTGGAGGGATGTCTTATACCAGCAGGATGGAGGTTGCTTCACCTGGATGGGGGCACCAGTTCCTCACCTACAAAAAGGGTGATGTGGGCCTATAAAGGCACTGCTACACAAACCTCATGCAAGTCTAGAGACCCCTCTGTCCTGATAACAGGTGCCCATTCAGCCAGACCCTAACACAGGGTACACACTAATCTGGGTGGTGTCTGGTCCCAAAGGGCCACATATGACTGCAGGATATAGATGGACACCAAATTACCTTTGGATGCACTGCAAGGAACACCTGTCACACACTAGTAGCAATAGGGATGTACAGCAGGACCTATCTCTAGCACCACATGTACTGCGGACCTAGGGCTGGACACCCATCCTAGCTCTCAGGGTGAATACAGAACCTGCACAATGGCATGGTCTGTAGTTACTCTGTGCCAGTATCACGTACTGTCAGTTCGTCTTTCCGAGCTGAGGTACAGGAGAGGTGCAGACCCCATTTGGTGATCAGCTGTAGACTGCTATTCAGCATGTGCATTGCATCATGGGTACTGGTGGGGTTACCCTATCCTGGCACTCAGAGCAGACAGTTTGTGCAGTGACCTGCAGTCCTTCTGTACCCAGCCATTGCTGTGACATACACCATGGAAGTATAGCCTACTGGTTAATACAATGCCATTCTTGGCAGTGTTCATGGATTCAATTCCTCATTGTTCCCGCCTCTCATGCCTGTCCTACTCAAATAGTGTGCATGCCTGTAACAGTCATGTTTTTGCAGATCTGTGCTGCCAGCCCATAATACCCTCGCCACAATTGCCAACATTCCCTCGGTCCGTCTATCTCCGTCTGTCAGCTGTGTAGAGTCCTGTCTGCCTGTGCAGGCTGCTACCCCATGTCCTACACTGCTACCCTTTCCTGCATTGCGCCTCTTCATGCTTGTTTCGCCTGTGCCTGATCTGCATGGCACCACCACTCCTCTGTCCACCCATCATTGTAACTATCCTGCCACCTCTGCCTCCACTGGGGGACATGTATTCCCAACGTCTGCCACTAACTGTCTTTACAGTACTTTACATTGCCAACACCCTGTGCTGTGGTACAGCTGCCCCCATCATGTTTGTCATCAGTACTGGCAGCCACATGGGATGCCCGCAGATATGGCAGGTCCAGCGGCTCTGAGCTCTCCCTCCTTCACTCACCTGTTCATTGCCTTTCCAGAGTGCTCTATCTAGTGTTAGGGCTACATCTGTCTCTGTTCCTCACAGGTCATGCATGTCATCCTGAGGCACCTTGCAGCCCTTAGGGCACACTAACCTAGGGCACCGTAACCTTGTTAGGCCACCTTAACCTATGGTTCCATAGCACAGGGTGCCTTCTACAGTGCCTTGTCCAGGGGTGCCTAATACGGCGCTTAGCCTAAGGAGCCCTATAGGGCGCCTTATGAGGCAATTTACAAGGCACCTTACAAGGCACCTTATAATGCACCTTACAAGGCGCCTTACACGGCGCCTTGTAACACGCGTTAGTCTAAGGCGCCTTGTAATGTGCGTTAGCTGATACAGCTTGCTGTACTGATGCAATGCCCACGCCTTTATATGGGCATCTGTACCTTAACCGCGGAACGTAACACGAGTGACATTACCGCAGTTTAGTAAACATACCCCAAAATCTCCAGACCCGCTTTCACTCCATCAACTCAGCCCTGCCCTTTTTTTATGCACTAAAAGTCAACATACCATGAAAACCATCTATACTCTTATTGCAATTGAGGAAGGCAATATTTAGACTGCTTCATTTTTATTTCTAAGTGAAAATGTATAATCCGTCAATCCAGGAGAAATTTCCTCTAAGCAAGCAAATATGCATATATCTGTACAAAAATGTTTTATTGCCTCACGCTGATCCTCTGTACATCATTTTAAATATATTTTAGAAGAAAGGGTCATGTTATGAAGCTCAGAAGGAAGAAATTTAAGAGTAAGATTGGAAAATATTTCCTTGTAAGAAGGACATTTCAGTTCTCTGACACCCAACAGATCAAGCTGTACACGTTCCATTTCATTCTTGACCACCTCCAATTTCCCTTGATTCATGCTTCGTACTGTATGTTCCATATCCCAATATGTAAGACATCTTTGCAGCTTCTGACTCTATTTCATGTGCAACTACATCAGTAGTCAGATGTCCCGAGGGCTTTGATCCAACCACATTATAAATGCTGGTTTTACTCTGAAAAGTCTTCAGATCCTTTCCAGTAGCCAGTTGAGTGCCTTCCGACCTGGGGGTCTCATCTTCCAGCACTATGTTTTGTTGTAATTATCCATAGGTTTTTCACATAATGAAATACAATGCAATCGGTGAACACGTAATTTCTATTTTTCTACGAGGAATACCCATCAACACGATTATAATTCAGATATATGCCCCAACAACAGCTGCAGAAGGGGATGAAGTTGATGAGTTCTATGAACAAGTACAAGTCGAAATTGACAGAACACGCAAACAGGATATCCTGATAGCCATGGGTGAATGGAATGCAAAAGTTGGTAACAAAGAAGAAGGCAAAGTTGTTGGAAAATATCAACATGGCAACAGAAATGAAGCTGGAGAAGGGCTAATAGAATTCTGCAAGACCTTCAATCTATTCATCTCAAACACCTTCTTCCAGCAACATAGGCGGCGACTGTACACATGAACTTCATCCAATGGATTGTACAAAAATCAAATTGACTACCTCTGTGGAAGGCAACTATGGAAAAGCTCTATAACATAAACAAAGACAAAACCTGGAGCCAACTGTGATATAGATCACCAACTACTAGTATGCAAACTCAAGCTAAAGTTGAAAAAGAGCAAGCCACTCATGAATGTTGCAAAATATGACCTTGAAAATATACCACTGGACTTTAAAGACTGCCTGCAAAATTGATTTGCTGCTTTAAATAGAAATGACAGAGCTCTGGGGGGTGGAGTCAAGATGGCGGCGCTCTAGGGGGTATGTTTACTAAACTGCGGTAATGCCATTCGCGTTAGGATCCGCGGTAGAGGCAGAAATACCCAAATAAGGACATGGGCGGTACATCGTTACCAATAACGCGCGTTACAAGGCACCATAAATTAATGAGCATTACATGATAGAGGGAGCCGTCGCGCGTTACAGCGCGTTAATCTTAAGAAGGCGCGCAGACATGCAAACACAGAAACAGAGCTGTAGCACAATGGTTGCTACACTGACTGATGGTACAGGGGTCATGGGTTTGGATCCCCAGTGTGCCTAATGAATAAGGCTGGCTGAGGCATTATATTTAAGTATTGGGTTGTGAGGAAGTTTAGTTTTACTTTAATTAGTGCTGCCAGCAAACACACCCTCACAGTAGCGTAACCTAAGGTGCCGCATAAGGCACCCTAGAAGGCACTCCATAGGGCACATTAAAAAGTGTGCTGTCTGCCAAGGCACCCTATAATGTGCCCTATAGGACACCTTATAAGGCACCTTATAAGGCGCTTTATAGGGCACCTTATAAGGCACCTTATAAGGCGCTTTATAGGGAACCAAATAAGGCACCTTATAAGGCGCTTCATAGGGCGCCTTATAAGGCGCTTTATAGGGCACCATATGAGGCACCCTAAGGTGACAGTACTATGAGTGTGTTTCTGCGGGCAGCACTAATGTACATTAAAAATAGATAATGCCTCAGACAGCCCTATCAATGAACCCCACTGTGGGTTTTGAACCCATGACCTCTGGCTTCACAGGCAGTGAAGTAACCAGTGGGCTACAGCTGTTAACAAACCCCTGGCTGGCTACAGGAGGACTGTATGGCACCACACAAACATTCTGCTGTGGTTACTAGGATAGGGTCAACCCACCCGTACCCAGGATGCACAACACATGAAAATCAGCAGTCTACAGATGATCACAAGATGGGGTATGCACCCCACAGCACCTCAGCCTGGTAGGGGGTGCCGACGGTGTGTGTTAGTGGCACAGAGTAGCTACAGACCATCACAGTGTGCGGGTCCTGTGCTCACCCTGAGGGTGAGGTGGGGTGCCCAGCACCATTTTCGCAGCACCTGGCTTTGCTGAGATAGGCTATGCTGCAGGTCCCCATCAGTGCCAATGTGTGATAGGTAGTCCTTGCAAACACCCCTAGGATATACCTGTGTCCATCTGTATTTCACATCTAGCCCTTGTGGACTATGATGCACCCAGAAAAGTGCATGCCCTGTGTGGGTGCGATGGTCACATGATTTAAGTGAAGGGGGGTGTTTGGACCCACAGGTGGATTATGTACCACCACCCAACCCACCCTCTGTGGCTCAGGGTGGGGGACAGGATCTCCCACCAACAGATCCAAATTCTACACCCCTGCAATGGTGACAGTAGAGGGGGCCATCAACCCCAGTCCTGCTGGGGCATAGACACCCTACAGGGCAGTCAATGCAGATCTGTACGCATCCATAAATAAGGCAATGGCAGACAGACAGTACGCCTGGAAATGCACAGCTGTCCCCCCACCACCATCTGACATTCTCCAGCAACAAGCACAGTGAATCACCAGCCACTGCACCATGCAAGGTGTTCCAGCCACACACATACAAACTGCAGACAGTCTTCTAGCTAGACCATAGTGCATGCTCCTGGAGGAGATGTGTGCACCCAAACCTGGGATGTGAGCACACCCACCAAGCAGATAAGTCAGTGATTAGGCCCCAGAATACAGAACCCATATGTATCACTTAAGAGAAACACTGTATAGCACTATGGGGGAACCCAGCCATGCCGTGGTCACTGCACAGTCAGGGTGAGAGTGACCTCCCAGCAGGACATGCTGTGGCCACCCTGTCCGTGCAGGTTGTGGCCGGGCACTACAATGTCCCAGCCATTGCCCTATGCCCTGTGCTGATGCATCCAGGCCAGGCCACCCTGTCCAGGCTATACCCACAGTACTGTGCTCCTCATTATGCACATTGGCGGGCTAACACTGCCACCAGTGCAAGCAGTGTGGGCTGAGGAAGGTGTTAGCAGCCACCACACACTGGATAGACAGACACACAGTCCCACACCTATGCCAGCATTGTGCAACTATAGAGGCTTTTGGCAGCCCTGGCCACCGCACCAGTCCTGGGCACAGTGCAGGCATGGCTATGGTATGCAGTACTGTTGGGGTCACTCCCCAGGGTGATGGACACTGTCAGATACCAGACCTGACACACACTCCACAGACACCAGAGAGATTGGTATGATACAGCTCACTGAGTAGATTATGCTAAACTTAGGAATTGCTATGTGCCAGTAATCATAGCAACCTTTTTATATCTGTGTACGATATTCCCAGGTTTAGGGCGGCATTGCTAAGGTATGCAAGTGCTAGTATTGGGAGATGCACGCAGGGCCCAACATCCTACCTGTCCAGGAGGCTGTGGATAATGGGGCCTGTGGGTGCGGGTGTTTCTGCCCCTGTTGGCCGCTGCTCTAGGACAGGGGTTTCCAACTCCGGTCCTGGTGGGCCAAACACTGTTCGGGTTTTCATGCTGTCCCTAATGAATATGCATGAGATACATCTGCATACCATGGGGGCAGTGCATAGAAATGCAGCACAGCCATATTTATTAGAGGCAGCATGGAACCTGAATGATGTTTGGACCTCCAGGACTGCATTTGGGAGACTCTGCTCTAGGTAATGTGCATGTTTATGGTGTCTGTGCTCTGTATGGTAAAATGTAGGTGTTTTGGGCATGTCTACGTCATCTGCACTAAAGGTTCTGTCTGTATTAGCACGTTTTAGTAGTGGGTAAAACATGGGGGCTGGGTTGACAGGAACCACAGCTGGGACTTGAACCTGTGACTTCTGCTCCTGAGCACACTGGCTGTGTGTACTGCACCACACGGATAGTTCATTCCCTGGAGATACCATGACTGTTTGTCAGATGGAGCCTGTCTGCTGCAGTGCACGGCACCCACCTAAACGGGGCTAGGCCATGGTCTACTGTGGCCAGATGCCGCTGCCCCCTCCGCCACCAGCACCCCTCCGCCACCATGCTGCCATGCCCTTCTGCTGGTGGTGCTGGTGGTGCGCAGTCTCAGGCCATCCAGTGTGCAGGTAGGCGGCTGCCTATGGTGCGGGTTCTGGGGTAGGGGTGCCTGCATTTACGTCCACGCTTCCCCCCAGCACCGCCTGCCACTGTTCTGTGCCCTTAGGGGTAGCTGCTGGGTACTATCCCCTGTGACACTGTGGGAAACACAGTCATGCCCATGTTGGGCCTTCATCATTTGCTGTCTGGCTGCTCTGCTGTTTCAGCATTCATATGGGCCACCTAGGCATCACCCTAGTCTGCACTGTGGCCCAGCTGCACCACAGCATGTGCCGCCTGCGGCCCTCTCTATCCCCTTTTCCGGCATCTGTCCAGTTGCCCGTTCTGATATGCCCACCCTGCTGTTGCAGGACATGTGCACGCCATAGGACACCTGTCCAATAACAAGGGAAAGCCCTGATCAGCACTATTTCACTGTAGGATCATTCACCCTGTCGGGGGACAGAGCATAGACCCTTGCACGCTTAATATCTTTTTTTGGGAGCTTTATTGGTAGTGTTTTTTGCTGTTTCCCAATATTATCACTATTGGCCAGCTTGATTAGGTTTTTTCCAGTTTGTTGAGATCATTTTCAATGTTTATGTGCCCTTTTGTTCTGTGCACATGTATCACACTTATCACTTTTTGTAGGTTTCCCTGCCTATGCTGTACATTGCTGACACTGAAATGGTTTCTCTCCCCTGCAAATGTGCATCTAACGGCAGGTTTTCAATCACGTCAGGATTCATCTCTTCAGATCAGCGCGTTAGTGTGAATGGAGCCTCTCCCTGCCCACACTCCGCCCATTGACCCCCTTCTCTCTGCCCTCTCTCCACCTTCTGCAGTGTTTTACCGTGCCGCGGAACGTCTACGATCGTTAAGTAACAATAACGTGCGTTATGAGACATTAACGATCGTTAACATCTTATAACGCGTGTTAACGTTACTTAACGATCGTTAATGTTACATAACGCGCGTTATGTAACGTTACCGCAGTTTAGTAAACATACCCCTAGGAGTGTGGCATTTTCAATCTCTTTCCTTGAAGCCTTTCCTGAGATGCCTCCTAAACAGCGAGAGAACCCCAGAGCCAAGCCGGCAAAGGGTGTTTCCCCCACCACCAGACAGCAGCAGATAGAAGCACTCCTCTTAAAAGCCCTGGCGCTAGAGAAGGCTGCTTAGGAGAGCTCGTTGCTGCGACTTACCGATGGGGAGGTGCCCACAGCTGAGCAGTTTTCATCTAGCCCGCAGCCGCATTTGAATGTCCCACTGGAGTCGGAGCCTGTGGCGACAGGTTCTGCTGACATCGAGCAACTGACCTCTGCCGAGGGAGAAGGAACAGTGGGTCTGCCTGCTTCATGCTCAACGCCGATTCCAGCTCCCTCTGCTCATGCTGTGCAGTCTGTGAAGTGTCCTGAGCTGGTGGCTGAGCTTGCTCCTGGTGCTTTTCCAGTTGAGTTGGACTCTCTTCGATTGGACTTTCCCTCTGGAATTCCACAGCAGAAGACTGGTGAGATTTCGCTGGACACCATATGGAGGATGCTAGTGAAGCTGGATGCAACTGTCTCCAAAGGTGCTTCGGATGTCTCTGCTCCAGTGCAGGTTGTGGCTCAATATTCAGTACAGCGTTTGAACTTTAAGAAGAATACAGATGAGAGACTGGCTACCATCGTTAACGATGTTACTGACTCTAAGAATGTGATTGACCAGCTGGTGAAAGACAAACTTTCTGTTCATCAAAAGTTAGAACAATTTGAAAATAAGTTTAGGGGGTTAAATTTGAGAATTTTAAATTTTCCCCAGCTATTAAATATGTCTCTTCTAGATACCTTTAAGAAATACATGTCTGAGGTGCTTTGTATTCCTGATTCTGCATTTCCTCCAATTACTTGAACTTATTTTCTACTGGTGAAGAAAGTGGGGCAAGATTTACCTGTTTCAGTTGTTCCTGATAACCTTTCAGATTTCTCAGAAAATTCCTCTCTTTCTGTCCTGGCTAGATCTACACTATTGGTAATTTTCGTCTTTGAAACGGATCTCTCTAAAGTATTGTCTTTGTATTTTAAAAAGCTCTCTGTGCCTTTTCTGGGTGATTCTATACAAATTTTTCCCGATGTGAGTCGCGCAACACAAGAACATAGGCATCACTTTTTGACCATGCGACAAGAAACAGTTGCTGCAGGGGCTATCTTCCGCCTTCAATATCCCTGTAAATTTTTGTTTCCTTTGCTGGAGTTAAATACATTTTCTTTGCATCAGAGCAGCTTCGGTCACTCTTGGACCTTAAGAAACTGCCGGCTGTGGCGGGGCTGGGAGGGAACAGTGTTGATTTAGGGTAGGTAACGCAAGTGAATAGTAGTGCTGGGGTGCGTGCTTATTGCCTTTTCATTTTTTTCTTTTCCCTTTGTCGATTCCCCATCTATCTTCTTTCACTCTGCCCCTCTTCTTATTTGGGGTCTAAGGAAGAGCTGTGCTGTAATTATAATTGGAAGATTACATTTTCCTTTGTTAATGATCTGGTACTTTACAGTTCTTATGTTTCTCTTACAAGTTTTTTTATGTTTGTATATTTGTTAAAACTTATAAATAAACAAATTTTAAAAAAAAAGAAATGACAGAGCTCCAGAAGAGTTCTGGAATGACATCAAGAAGGTTGTGTTGGAAGAAAGTGAGAAGTCTCTACAAAGGGAGAAAAAGAAAAAACATCCAAAATGGATGAACAAAGAAACTCTGAAAATTGCCCAGAAATGCAGAGAAGCTAAAATGAGAGGAGAAAGAGAGGCAATCGCAGAGCTCAACAGAGATTTCCAACATGCAGCAAGACAAGACAAGAGGGTATGTTTACTAAAGAGCAGTAAGAGAACAAGTGTGCCATTAACGCCTGTTAGCGGTATCCTTGTGCCCTTAGTGCTGCAAAAAACTGCATTAACAAGCATTAAAGGCTCTTGCAGTGTTAAGGGAATAGTAGGCGGAGAGTGTGCAATAATGGGGCTGAGAGCTGGCATTGATAGCGGGTGTCCTCTTAACATCTGTTGCACTATCGTGTGTTAAATCCCTTTAACACTGGGAACCCTAATGGCAAGTAAAACCTTGCGTAAAGGGTATATTTTGAGGGGAGAGAGCCTACTTAAATGTCTGCAATGTGATGCAAAGACAGGGGAGCATAAGATTGTGATAGTAGTGCTCCAGTAGCAGCAACAACATAGTGCCCAAGTATGAAAGGGCACCATGTTGATGGTGCAAATGGGGCAAAGAAAGTAGCACTTCGGTAATGCTGTGAGGGTTGCTGGTGTGCAAGGCAGACCAGTCAGCTGCCCAGGTGGCACATCTGTGATGTCCGTCATGATCCCACATTGAAAGTGGCGGCACACAGACATGCTGCTGCTTCAGAAATGATAGCATTGGTGTGGTCCAAGTGTTCCTGGCACCTTAGGCAGAGACTCCAGCCAGCCCACTTCCCCTGCAGCTGAAGCCAGCTCTGGAGGAAGTGGCCGGTAGCACCAGTAGCTGTAGCTCTACAGGTAGCTGCAGAATGCAACTACTGAGAGAAATACCATAGCTGCAGCTGTCCTTCTCCCCTTGAGACGTATAGGCAGCAGGCAAGGATGGGGTCCTGACAGTAGCAGATGGATGGGGTTGGTCTGGCTATCCATTTATGTTTCTGCACCCCTCATCTGGACCTGGTGACCTAGGTGCCCACCAAACTTGCATATTGGATGGGCTGAATCTGCGCACCACCTCCACTGACAGCATGCTGGCATGTCAGCATGGTATGGGGGTGATGGCGGTGAGTGCAGTGCTTCCGCCTGCAGCAGACAAAAGCCATGTCCTAGTCCTGTGTGCCATGTACATCACAACATCTTTCAAGGTCTTTCTGATGGCAACATGTCAGCCCCAGGGACTGCAGTAACCATACAGCAGTATTGTGGCTCAACACACAAAGCCAGTGTGTATATGAGCAGAGGGTCACAAGTTCAAGATCCAGATGTATGTCTTGTATTGCATGACCCTGTGGGTAAACATTAGCCTATAGTGCAGGTACAGTACCAGCATGTGCAACCTCCAATGAATTGGCCAGCAAGGGTACAGATGCCAAAAAAGACAGGCTCCACTATCCACAGCTGGATGGAAAGGCAGGCTGATAGCACCAGCACAATGAGTGGGCATTAATAAAGGGTATGAATGTCAGAATGCACTACTAGTGCCTGCACAATGAGCACATGTTAACAATGCTTGGGTTGACATGGAGACCAAAGTGGCAGGCAGGAATGCCAACCATCCCCACTTTTGCACAGCACGAGGGGGCGTTTGTGTGTGTGTGTGTGTGTGTCTCCAGAGTTATGTGACCTTCTGCACTGCACTGTGCCTCACATTGCCTAAGTTATTCCCAGCATTGGTCTGCAAATTTGCATGATAAGGAGCAGAGGATTTTGGGTATGGCCTGAAACAGAGTGGTTTGGCCAGGTTGTATCTGCATCAGAGGTTGGATCAATGGCTGAGACATCATGGTGCCCATCTGCCATGTGCATGGCCTGGGTGGTCAGAGCATTTCATGCTGCAAGGGCACTCTCACACTAACTGAGCTATGACCACGGCATGGCTATGTATCTGCATAGTGCTATATAGTGTGCAGTTCCAATGAAGCAGATTCATTCTTTGCCCTGGGAGCCTAATCACTGAGCCATATGTTGGGTTCCCCAAGCCAGGCTGTACATGGTCGCTCTGTGCATATGCATTGTGTGCATGCTAGCAGACTGGCCACAATGGATGTGTGCATGGCTGAGACAGCCCTGTGGTAAGTAGCAGGTGCAGTATGATTGTGCTTAGAACATAAGAACATAAGATATGCCATACTGGGTCAGACCAAGGTCCATCAAGCCAAGTATCTTGTTTCCAAAAGTGGCCAGTCTATGTCATACGTACCTAGCAGTCTCCCAAAAAGACACAGGTTCCACAATGCTTGTACTGGGTCAAGCATTGATATCCTGGGTCCCTTCTTAATAATGGTTTATGGAACTTTCCTCCAGGAACTTGTCCAAACCTTTTTTAAACCCAGCTACACTAACAGCCTTTACTACATCCTCTGGTAACAAATTCCAGAGTTTGATTACACAATGACGCCTAAATCTTTTTCCTGGGTGGTGGTGCCTAATGTGGAACCTTGCATTGTGTAACCATAGTTTGGGTTGTTCTTCCCTAGGTGCATAACTTTGCACTTGTCCACATTAAATTTCATCTGCCATTTTGATGCCCAGTCTTCCAATTTATCAAGATCCTCTTGCAATTTTCCACAATCCTCTTAGGTTTTAACAACTTTAAATAGTTTTGTGTCATCTGCAAATTTGATAACCTCACTTGTTATTCCCTTTTCCAGGTCATTTATGAATATGTCAAAAAGCAGCGGACCTAGCACAGATCCCTGGGGTACACCACTATTCACCTTTCTCCATTGGGAAAATTGGCCATTTAGCCCTACCCTCTGCTTTCTATCTTTTAACCAGTTCCTGATCCACAATAGTACACTGCCTCTTATCCCATGACTCTTGCTGTGGTGAATTGGTAGTTCCAGATGGTTGGTTCAGAAGCTGTCCCTGCCCTGCTCACTGTGGTCATGGTAGGAGCAGCAGGATGGGGGAAGTAGCTCCACGCAGGCCTAGTCAGCCCCACTGCATTTGTCATCCATGGCACCAGCTGCTGCAACACTGGGCACTGACATGCACTGTTCTAGGAAGGTCCCTGTCCAACAGAGGCAGGACACAGGGCCAAGATGTGACAAGTGCCTATTGCATGCTGCAATTGTGAAGAAAACAAGGTGACAAGCATAACACACTGGCAGTGATGGGAATGTGCAGCAAGGCCAGCAGGGACCATCTCTAGCAGTGAAAACTCTGAGGACCAGGTACTGGATGCCCATCCTCATCCTCAGGATGACCGCTGAAACTGCTCAGTAGCATGGTTTATCGCTGTTCTGTGCCTGTATCACACACTGTCAGTGCATCTTACTGAGCTGAGGTGATGGATCAGTGCATTCTTCATTTGGTGATTAGCTGCAGGCTGCTGGTCTGCATGTGCAGTGCATCATGGGTACTGGAGAGGGCTAACCTATACCAGCCCACACAGAAGACATTCTAGGCAGTGACCTGCAGTCTCTTTGAATCCAGATATTGCTTAGCAAAGAGGCGTGGAGGTATGGCCTACTGGTTAATGCAATGTCTCCATAAGTAGGAGACAGGAGTTTAATTTGCACTTGTTCTTTTTGTGACTGTGTGCTACTCAGTTCATTTTCATCCCTGTAACAGTCTGGGCTCTGCTGTGACTGGCAGACACACAACCTTAAGGTTTGTTATGCGTTCTGGCCACAGTTTGGATCAGCAGAGTATTCGCCATCATGCCCTTCTGAGACCATGGCTTTATTGGCTCTGCTACAGCTCATTGCAGGAGGGTCAAACATGTTCATCCTAGAGATTTCTGGCAACTGCTTGGAGGTGTGGTGTAATGGTCATGGCACTGACTTGTGACCCAGGGTTTGAGGCCCACTAGCACTCTTTTTGCGACAATTTGTCATGTTTTACTGTGACATGTTATGTATGTCACATCCTTCAAGGATTGCCCACATCTCCTTGTGAGCTAGGGCAGGCACCTAACCCTCCATTGCCTCAGCTGACTGCAGGTTCTTACAGTCCCTGTTTTTCATCAAACATTACCACTCTTTTGGTACAACGTAATCCAACATGACTGCACTGATGCAGCACTACACTAAAAGGCAGTTACATGCTTTCAACTGTAATGTACTTGTGCAACATTAATCAGGTATGACATCATGACTGTGACTGTATAGCTTTGGTTCCAGCACATCTCTGCATTACATGCAAACACATCCTACCCCTCAGATAACCACCTGCAGGTATCAAATCATGTCCGTACGTGCCCCTTTTGCCCAGTTTGAGCGACTTCTGTTCAGTTGTATGCACTTTTGTCTGGATTGTTGTATGGTGGTTGGGTGGCTGGGACAGCTGTGAGACCCACATGTCTGGTATCAGGCCATACACGGTGGCACTGACACATTTTTCCCCACAGTACAAATGATTAGAGATAGCATCTCTGGTACATCGGTGCTGCCAGCCCATTCCACACTCTCCTCTGCCGCCATCCTTCCTTCAGCCCATCCATCAGTCTTTGGCGGCTATGTGCAGTCATGTTTTCTCATGCAAGCTGCTACACCATGTCCCACACAGGTACTCATTGCCACATTTGGAAACTTCACTCACGCCTTTCTTGTGATTGATCTTCATGTTGCCACTCCTGCTCCATCCTCCTTTGACAGAGCCTTTTTCACACAGAAAATCCCTTATTGCTGCCGTTAATGCTCAGTAACACCTGCTCCCTTAATGTCCTTTAAAAACATATCCCAAGGAGAAGTACTACAATGACATATGCAAGGAAACAGAATCAGAAACTATTAGAGGAAGAACAAGATCGGCTTTCCTAAAGCTACAATAGTTAAAGAAACAATTCCAGCCTTGAACTGGAATGCTATAAGATGCTCAAAGATCCATGTTGAATGCTGCTGAGAAGATCAAGGAAAGGTGGAAGGAATATACAGAGTCATTATACCATAAAGATGAAGTGGACCAACAGCCATTTCAATCTGTACCTTATGATCAGGAACCATTGGTGATGAAAGAAGTTAAAGCAGCATTGAAAGCCTTAACAAAGAATAAAGCACCGGGCATTGATGACATTCCTATTGAAGCATTACAGCAATCGGATGAAGCTGTTATTGTACTTACAAGGCTCTGCCAGGAAATTTGGAAGACATCATCATGGCTGACTGCCAAAATTATTGCACAATCACTCTGATCCCACATGCCAGTAAGATTCTACTGAAGATTATTCAGCAGAGACTATAACCATACCTGGAACGAGAACTGCCTGAAGTGCAAGCAGGATTCTAGAAAGGGAGAGGAACAAGAGACATCATCGTGGATGTGAGAAGGATCCTTGAAAAGATAAAAGAATACCAAAAGGCTATCTATATGTGTTTTATTGACTACAGCAAGACTTTTGACTGTGTAAACCATGAGAAACTCTGGGCCATATTAAGAAGCATGGGTATACCAGAACACCTGATAGTTCTCTTGCACAATCTTTACATTGATCAAGAAGCAATAATTTGAATGGAACAAAGAGAAACAGAATGGTTTAAAATCAGCAAAATTGTATGACAAGGCTGCATACTTTCCTCCTACCTGTTTAATTTATATGCAGAACAAATCATCAGAGAAACAGGACTGTATATAACTGAGGTGCGAAGATTGGTGGAAGACTCATCAACAACCTCCGTTATGCTGATGATACCACATTACTGGCTGGAGGTGAAGACTATCTGAAACATTTGCCTCTCAAGATCAAGGAACATAGTCTTAAAATGGGTCTGCACCTTAATGTAAAAAAGGCAAAGATCCTGACAACTAGCAAAATCAATAAGTTCATTATTGATGGAGAAGAAATCAAAATAGTTGACAGCTTTAACCTACTTGGATCAACTATCAATAAAGAAACGATAAGCAGTCAAGAAATCCAACGATACACTGCTCTTGGCAGAATGGCTATGAACAGCCTAGACAAGATTTTCATGAGCAGAGCTGTCTCTCTCCATACAAAGATTTGACTTGTTCAAGCCATGGTATTTTCAATAACCTCATATGGATGCTAAAGTTGGGCAGTGAAAAAGATAGATAGGAAGAAAATCGATGCCTATGAATTACGGTGCTGGCAAAGACTACTGTGTATACCATGGACTGCTCAAAGAGCAAACCAGTCAGTACTAGATGAGATCAAACCTAAGCTTTCCTTAGAAGCTCAGATGACAAGACTTCGACTTTCATACTTTGGACACATCATGTGAAGAGAGAGATAGTTAGAGGAAGACATCATGCTTGGCAAGGTTGAAGGTTAACGCTAGAGAGGAAGGCCAGCAAGGAGTTGGATTGATATAATAAAAGCAGCTATGGGTGCCATTCTATCAACAATGAACCACCTGACTGAAGACTGAACACAGTTTAGGACAACTGTGCAGAGGGTCGCCATGAGTTGACACTGATTTGACGGCACTTAACAAAAACAACAAGAAGGACATAAGAGATGCCTTACATGTTCATCAAGCCAAGTGCCCTAATTCCAACAGTTCCCAATCCAGTCCACAAGTACTTGACAGGATCCCAAAAAGCAGCTAGATTCTAGGCTGCTTCACACAGGGATAAGTAGTGGATTTCTACCAGGTCTGTCTTAATAATAGTTTATGGATTTTTCCTCCACGAACCTTTTGTGGTGTAAACAGTTTAAAGCATCACATGACCACTGTTCCCTCTAAGCTGTGCGCGTGTGCGCGCGCACACACCTCATGGAGCGAGCGCACATACTTTACAACAGAGCGCACAAAAATTACGGCTCTGATTCTGATAGAAAACAACACAGATGTCTTAAAATTTTAAAGTTATGATTGCAATTACTAGGAATTTCCCGCTTCCTTTAGTAATCGTCTATTTTCATTTAATTTGATTAAAATCAATGTGGTGTACATACTGTATTCTGACGTGTAGTCAAATTTTAAAGTATATAACTCCGAGTGTCGTTACGTGGTGCACAAAAATTTAACCTTCCTTCAAAAGCTGCACACAGCTGATATTTTATGCGCACACAGCCTACAGAAAATTAGAGGGAACATTGCACATGACCATACAAGTACATCATGGTGCATAGGAATGCTTATCTGCACCATAGACATTCCAACTTTTTCAGTTGTACCCCCCCCCCCACCCAGTTTACCCCAACACTTCCTCCCTCCCTCCCTTTCACCACCCCCTATATTCACAACACAAAACATCAGAACCAAATGTAATAGAGCCAGTTAATCAATATTATAACTATCCAATTCCTTCAAGCCTTTGGATGCAAAGTCCAAAAGCCATTTTGAAAAACTACAAAAATCAGAAAGAAAAGGTAATATTGAAAAATAACAAGCTCATCATCAAACAGAAAAATCAAACACCCCTTTTCCAGCTCATTCATTCATTTCATAGCACAGTATATATCAAACACACCATTTCAATCATACAATCCTCTCTTAATATTCTATTAACTGTCCCATAAATGACACCCCAAACCTTCTTGCCCTCTCTAGATTCAGTCACTAGATATTGTATTTCATCATTTGAGATATTAAATCAGCCTGCAATATCAGACAGTGTTATTAAACATTTACAGTGCCTTGCGAAAGTATTTATCTCCTCTGTTTATGTCCTGTTTTGTCACATTACGTACAACTTGGAATGCAAACGAAGGCTCATTTGGATGTTAGGTAATGGACTTAACAATATAGTCCAAATTGGTGAAGTGTAACGACAATAAAATACCATATATATTTAAAAAAAAAAAAACAAGTAAAAACTGAAAAGTTGAGGGTGTATATGTATTCATCCCTTTTGCTATGAAACCCTAAATAAGATCTGGTCCAACCAATTAACCTCAGAAGTCACATAATTAGTTGATTAGGGTCCACCTGTGTATAATCAGTGTCACATGATCTGTCACATGATGCCTGTATAAATATATCTGTTTGAAAGGCCCCTGACTCTGCAGCATCACTAAGCAAGCAACAAGGAGCACTCCAAACAGGTCAGAGACAAAGTTGTGGAAAAGTATAGATCAGGCTTGCGTTATAAAAAAATATCCCAAATTCTGAATATCCATGGAGCACCATTAAATCCATTATAACAAAATGGAAAGAATATGGCACCACTACAAACCTGACAAGAAAGGTCACCCACCAAAACTCACAGATCGGGCAAGGAGGGCATTAATCAGAGATGTTACAAAGACACCAAGGATAACACTGAAGGAGCTGCAAAGATCCACAGTGGAGATGGGAGTATCTGTCCATAGGGCCACTTTAAGCCATACTCTCCACAGAGTGGGACTTTATGGAAGAGTGGTCAGAAAAAAACCATTGCTTAAAGAAAAAAATAAGAAAGCACATTTGGAGTTTGCATAACAGCATGTGATGGACCCCCCAAACACATAGAAGAAAGTTCTCTGGTCAGATGAGATGAAAATTGAACTTTTTGGCCATCATGGGAAATGCCATGTTTGGCGCAAATACACTTCCCATCATCCTGAGAACATCATTCCCACAGTGAAACATGGTGGTGGCAGCATCATGCTGTGGAGATGTTTTTCATCGGCAGGAACAGGAGAACTAGTCAGGACTGAGGGAATGATGGATGGCACTAAATACAGGGCAATTCTTAAGGAAAGCCTGTTTCAGTCTGCCAGAGATTTGAGACTGGAACGAAGGTTCACCTTCCAGCAGGACAATGTCCCTAAACATACTGCTAAAGCTGGTTTAAAGGGAAACATTTAAATGTCTTGGAATGGCCTAGTCAAAGCTCAGACCTCAATCCATTTGAGAATCTGTGTCATGACTTGAAGATTGCTGTACACCAACGCAACCCATCTAACTTGAAGGAGCTGGAGCAGTTTTGCCTTGAGGAATGGATGAAACGTCCAGTGGTTAGATGTGCTAAGCTAATAGAGACATACCCGAAGAGACTTGCAGCTGTAATTTCAGCAAAAGGTGGCTCTACAATGTATTGACTTTGGGGGGGGGGGGTGAATACATATGCACACTCCTGATTTCAGGGGGGGGGTTGTCTTAATTATTGTTTGGGTCACAATAAAGGATATTTTGCATCTTCAAAGTCGTAGGCATGTTGTGTATTTCACATGGTGCTAACCCCCAAAACTCCATTTTAATTCCAGGCTGTATTGTGACAAAACAGGAAAACACCGAAGGGATGAATACTTTTACAAGGCACTGTACCATTTGGTTTCTCATCCTAGGAAAGAATGTCTGGCTATACTCACCCCACATTTCTCTGTGCTTCAGCACAATTAAACAACTGGAACTGGTGCAATGCATTCCTCCACCACTAAAAAGAGGGCCCATAGGCCATGGTCTAGCATTGTATAATGTTCTTTTTGCCATCAATCATATATGGTGTACCCTTAGTTTCTTAGTCATGCCACTAATACTCATATTTTTTGCCACATCTAACAGTATCGTTTGAGGAGTGGCATTCACAATTTGGTTTATGACCAAAGAAAATATTTTGTACCCCATTCCAAAACAGTTACCATTGGACGTGTCCGAAACATGTCATTTAAGGTGACTTGAGGTGCATGACACTTCATACAATCTGGGGAGAGGGCGCTTCCATCCCAAAAAGTTCAAAACAAAGCAAAATACACTGAATTAACTAATATTGCATATCTCGTAATTCAACATTGGTTATTAATTATGGTATCATCTTACTGGCTTGCTAACACACCTGACACATTCAAATGCAACCCTTCATTCCAAAGCTTTGCCAATTGGTGCAATCTCGTAGTA